>OU862906.1:56338664-57556580 GCA_917880885.1 Limnephilus marmoratus
TAACTTGGGGTGGCTGTGCACAATCTATCATCGAACCTCTACTAAAAGCCCAAAAAATGGTAATACGTGTCATTAACAAGCGACCGACAAGATACCCCTCCAAACGACTCCTCATCGAGTATAACGTCTTAAACATACGGCAACTCCATCTAAAATTTATGCTAATACATTTCCTGTTCAAATACAAAAACAAAACTCTCTTACAACACAACTACACCACCAGAACAATAACCAACAGACACTACAATGTACCTACTCTACACACCACGTCAGCTCAAAGACAATTTTTCTTCCTAGCTCCTAAAATCTGTAACCTTATCCCTGAAAACTTAAAAACGTTGAGTCAACCCCATTCCTTTAAAAAACAAATAACGAAATGGATCCTTACACATGGAATACATTACAATTTTAACACCCATTCACTTTACACTCTATCAATTTAATCACCTCTCAGACAAAACATAATATATCTCTATTTTCTAAATTAGCGGCATTGTATGTGCAAGATTAATTAGTATGATCTATATCTAACAACTCCTCCAATTTCTTATTTTACAATAATTCTCTAACTTCTCCATCTTCTTCTTGTAACCCAATCTAACTATAAGTATATCATTTTCTTATTATAGAAGATCTGTGTGAATAGTATTAAGAGGAAATACTAGCTGCGCTTTTCTATACAAACGTATTCCCCGTTTATCTCTCTGGATTTTGACCCTAGAGCAAAATTTTTTTTACATAATATAGATATTGACCACTAGCGTGTCGGTACGTTTTGTTTTTTTTGATAATTTACTTCTCATAGAAGTTACGACCTTCCAAAAATGAATAAAATTGCCTAATTTAAACGCCGTCAAAAAACGTTCAGTATACAAACTAAACAATGTATTTTGAAAAAAAGCAAAACGTACCGACATAGAATATTTTCTTTTAATACAGTTAGTAAAAAAAAATTTTTAAATCCGTCCAGTTTTGGAGAAGAAAAATGGGGAATACAAAACATCGATTTCGAAGATTTTATTTAGGTATTTTCGGCCCGACGTGCAGGTGTCCCTTTCGCTCATTTCTCCTGAGGGGGGCCGGGGAACGTGGGTTTTGACAAATACATACATATAATGCGAAGTAGTGATGTAAAGAATTTTATCGGTAGACTAGTGTTGTCCTTGCCCGAGTAATCGATATTTTTTATTCGTTTTTTTTCTGTTTAGTGACTCATCGCGGTATACCAATACTGACCGAGCTTTCATACTAAAATTGTGCAAAATTAAATTTTTTTATGTCAAGTACTATAATAAATTTTCAATTTGGGAGGCGTTTTAGGTACCATCGCCCCGGGAACCATTTATTGGATAACCAACACCCCCGCCACTTGGTCACCGCAAGTGGTCCTCTATGTTTGGTGACAGAGCCTGGGTTCCCGGGTTCACGGATGAGGTCTGCATGGGTTTTGGTGGCGGATAATTTTGTCCACTTACTGCGTGGCGGGCCGGATTGGGAGAAACTGGAAGAGGAAGATCTTTTGATCTCTACAGCTGGACTCTCCACCATCATTTCATACTTTTACCTAACTTTTCCCTACCCAAAACTTCCTTTCCTTCCTTATCCTAAAAATACCCTCCACACAGCTTCTCCAATGATGTCCAACAACTTCTCCAACAAAGTCCCTGAGCGATTATTTTTCCTCGGTGCCTCCAATGTGAGGTTTATGTTTTTAAAAAAAATCTGTTTCAAATTTTTAGTTGAGAGTCGCTTACATTGCCTTCAGTGATTAATTGAAATTTTTTGTTTGTAAACACTTTATTGTACAAAATTTTTTACCACTATACAATGAATTTTAAACAATTTATGATTTAGATCTTTCTCTCGCCGGTAAATTTCTTGATATGCGACCGTCAATTGTTTCTGGTAAAAGGCATTGGTGGTAGAAGTTTTTCTAACAGTGGTTCAATTTTTTGCCAGATTGAATCGTCCCTTTCAATTTTTTCATACGGCAAACCTTTAGGACTCCACACGACAAAATAACAGTATTTACGACGAGTAATGTGTAACTGGCCTTGTACTTGGTAGAAGTAATTGTGATTCCGTTTTAATGTTGAAGCATTGTCTTCAATTTTACAGTTATCAATTTTTTTTGTTCAAATCCTTCTTCTGGTGACATATTTACTATACTATATGGGCATTTCACTTCAATTATAGAATCCTTGCCAAAAAGGTCATCCGGACTTGCCGCTAAAAAGTTTTTGTTTTCATCGATAAATAGTCCACAGGCGAATACCTCTAATTTTGTTTCTTTTGTAAATTGCTCAATTGCTTGGTTTTCATTTTCTTTCCCATAATTTGTGGCCATATTTCCTTTAAATGGCGAGTACAGTAGCGAGTTTAATACTCTCGCAACTGAAGTTTTTGGCCGTAGCTTACATATTTTTGTCCAAAGTTAGAAGCTGTAAGCCGCTTACGCCTTTCAATTGTCCACAAATTATTATTGCTTTGGCCCACCGTATTCCTTTCGAGTTCATCCTTATTCGATGGAGATAATTCTTTGAAAAATTCCTCTTTATCGTTTCAAATAATTCAGCTGGCATATCCGGATCTAATCTAGCTGTAAGCCGCTTACGCCTTTCAATTGTCCACAAATTATTATTACTTTGGCCCACCGTATTCCTTTCGAGTTCATCCTTATTCGATGGAGATAATTCTTTGAAAAATTCCTCTTTATCGTTTCAAATAATTCAGCTGGCATATCCGGATCTAATTCCAATTGACCATAATTTTCATCAGGCCCTGTAACTTTTTTTCTCTTTTCTGTCGTGTTTTCGTAATACCTTAGTTTTATTTTTCGACACCTCTGTATTGTCTCCTTCGAACGTCGTTTTCTTTCAATAAAATGCTTCGTGTAGTTGCCAGGACTGTGGCCTTGGATTTTTTTTGTATTCGTGAATGGGTTGTCATTTCACTATTCCACGAAGTTACTGCTCAAGAAGCTCAACTGCTGAAGTTATCCCATTTTTGTAAAATTTGCTCTTTTTCCGCCTATAAATTTGGCTATAACGTTGTTGAATTGCTCCACAGTGTTATTTGTCACGTTAATAATAAGACTTTCTGCATTTGCTATTAGAGACGACAATAATTGTTGAATATCAGTCCTGTTCCACAATCTTGAAGATCGCTTACTAAATTTGGATCATTAGTATACTTCTCCGACTTGCAATAGTATGACGAACATTTTGTATGATCACCAAAAACATGGTTTGCGGCATTTTTTTGTCCATTTTCAGATTTTTTACTTTATCACTTTGTGCCGTGTTTTCTTGCTCTTTTCTGTAATTTACTGCTCAAACTATAGCTTTTCTCATACGTAAAACGTTTGCTTCAACCTTTTTCCTTATGTGAACTGGTACAAAGCCTTTAGCGTTGTTGGTTTTTTTTCTAAGTGCTTTTATTTTATTGCAAAAATTGCGAAGTAAGTGATTTTTGCACTTTTTTTTTGTACTATGAAGTTGGGCCTGAAGCCTTGGGTTGAAGTTTCGCTAATATTGTCTTCATGTAATTAAATATTACAATTTAAGGTTTTATAAAGTTGAAAATAAAAATAAAAAGTTTTGAAGTTTAAAAAAATTATATATTTGTTTCCTTTATTTCAAACTGACTGTAATAAATATTTTAAAAAAATGTGTAGGTAAATCTATCTATAGGTAAAAGACCAACATTTTTTATAGAATTTTGAACGAACTAACACATCCTTTTTTGTATTTACTGCTTAAAGAAACTCAAAAATACAGGAGTACAAATCAAACCTCAGCAAGCGATATATCTAACATTTTAAACATTATTATTTACAAACATGTCAACTCACACGTATGATACACACAACACAATAAATCCATTTAGATTTAATTGTCTAATAAAATATGTAAGTGCTTTTATCTTTTTCGTTATCGTAATTTTAATTAGAAAAAAACTTAAGGTGGGCTATTTTTAAACCTTTTTTATCTCTACATATTATAAAGTAAAGTCCCCCGCGCCGTCTTTCTGTCTGTCTGTCTGTCTGTCTGTCTGTTCGCGATAAACTCGAAAACTACTGAACGGATTTTCATGCGGTTTTCACCAATAGATAGAGTGTTTCGTGAGGAAGGTTTACGTATGTAATTTGTCAAGGATTTGTGTAAATTGGTTGAAACATAACGATAATTGTTAGAAGTGTCGGAAAAATTCCAGCCGCCTGGTAGCTTTCATCGAAAACGCTGCCTAATCCTTTTGGGATATAACAAAACAACGCTTGGTGGGATATTCCTCTTTTATAGATCTACAAAAAAATCCGCGATGGCATATATCTATCTTTTACTATACGCATTCTATCTTCTTATCTTATTATTCTTATCAATTGCATTTTAGATATAATGTGTATAGTAAGCTATCCGTAAAAGATAGATATATGCCTTCGCGGACTTTTTTGTAGATCTATAAAAGAGGAATATCCCACCATTAATTGTTTTGTTATATCCCAAAAGGATTGTGCAGCGTTTTCGATGAAAGCTACCAGGCGGCTGGACTTATTTCCGACACTTCTAACAATTATCGTTATGTTTCAACCAATTTACACAAATCATTGACAAATTGCATACTTAAACCTTCCTCACGAAATACTCTGTATATTGGTGAAAACCGCAGGAAAATCCGTTCAGTAGTTTTCGAGTTTATCGCGAATAGACAGACAGACGGCGCGGGGGACTTTATAATATGTAGAGATAGAGATAATCGGTCAAAAATACATTTTTGTTGCATATGCATTTTTGAGTTTTTTTTTTAATAAGATAGGTAAGTGCCAAATTATATGAGTAGAAATTTAAGTTTTGTGGTATCATCATTACATAGTATAAAATGAAGTCGCTCAAAATGTATGTGCGCATAAATCTTTTAAACTACGCAACAGATTTTCATGCGGTTTTCACCAATAGATAGAGTGATTTAAGAGGAAGGTTTATGTGTATAATAAATGCTTATTATAGTAGAGAAAAGCCAAGAAATTCAAATATTCAATTTAGGCAAAGGGCAGCGCGCAGCGGGCAGCTGGCGAGCGGATGGTGTGGATTTTATAAAGGTTGGGTAAATGGCGTTGTGTTTCGTTAGCCACAGCAACGTGTGGCCGGGTCTGCTAGTTATTAATAAAATAAAAACAAAATTATATGTTTATTTCGAATTATAAAATTTGAAAGCGTATTTCATCATCTTTCAAAAACAGTTTTTAGTTTTCGGATGCGTTCACAAATATTAAAGTTATTTGGAATTTATTGGAAAGCGGAAATATTTTGACTTTTCGAAAAACAGGCCCGAGGCCTGAGAGGTTAATACTAATTTTCAATAATAACTAATGTATCATAGAGAATAATCATATGTATGTATATAATAATTCGATGTAGTTGGTTTGACTGCATATTTATAAACGCAAATACAGTGAAAACTTTAAAACTACTAACCTACATAGAGTTCTAGTAAAATAATTCGTAATTTGTCGGTAATAAGCGTGAACAGAAGACATTGTTACAATACCTATCGACGATATTTATAAATAACCGACAATAGCAGACCTCGTGCGTTTAAAAATAATGGGCCCTTTTTCTGTCACACAGCAAGGCCGATTCAAAAACCTCATTAGCGACGAAATAAGTCGAAACATGCTTTATCTAAACAGAATATTGGATATGGCGGTATGAGGCGAAAGACGGTAGGCATGAGACGCAGAGGGGGCGAGAGGGTGTACAAGCCAAACACTCACGTGGTCTCACCAACACATCGATAGCTAGTTCTTTTTTGAGCGCGGTGCGATAGCGAGAATTTTTTAAAATACCTACCGTCGAGATTTCTCACCGGTGCTATTACCTCTTAAGAGCAGGCAAAAAGTAATATATCCTTATTTACTATCTAAGCAGCATTATATGTATAAGACTGATTCTGTGAACTATATATCAATAATTCCTTAATATACTAATAATAACTTATCTTTTCCAATAATTATTTAACTTCTTCACCTCGTTCTTGTAATCCAATATAACTACATAAACTCTCTTATTGTAGGAGAATTTGTGTGCACAGTATCAATTAGTGAAAAATTTCAACCTATACTAATGAATGTATATCCGCAACCTGTAAACTTCACCCGCCATAACACAGGGTCATCCCTAGCGTGGAGGGTGAAATATCACAAAAAACTATATGTACTTTCGATAACTCATGTATTATATAAATAAATAAATATTTAAGTGGAGGGATGGTGCATATGTTATCAGTATAGACAGAGGAGAAACGTTCAGCAAAAAGGTTGGCAATATCGAAATCAATGGTAGCGTGAGTTTCATTAAAAAATAAACTTGAAAGGAGATTGTTTTCAATACGTTTTTGTTTAATATATTTCCAAAATTGTTTAGGGTTAAGATTTAATTTTGTCTCAGTGAGTTCAATATAAGATTTGTAACACAAGGCAGATTCAATTTTGGATAATTCTCTTAACTGAGAAAATTTTTGATAAAGCGCTAAGTTGTTCGTTAATTTGAATAACTTGTGTGTTTTTTTATCCATAATCAAATGCTTTAGTTTCATACTGAACCAAATAGGAAATTTAGGCTGGGAATAAGTTTCCCTTGGAACGAACAAATCTATAGCATGAGTTATACATTCGTTGGATTTAAATACAGCATCGTTAATTTTGTTGTTTGATAACATACCTGCCCAGTCATATTGGGCAAGGTACCTATTCATGCCAGTATAATCACCTTTGTTAAATTTGTAGTGGTATGTAACTGCTGATTTCAGAGTATCACTTTTGAAAGGATTAGTGAAGTTAATATCGAGTGGTAGATGATATTTATCTATTGGTAATATTGAGTTAGTAGCTTCACATAAACAAACGCTAGGCATATTGGTAAATATCAGATCAAGACAGTAACCTACACAGTTATTGATCGAGTTTAATTGATACATATTCAAGAAGGCAAAGAAATTTACTATTATAGAAGCATGAAGGGAAACATTATTAGGAGTTTTCACACTATGACTACCATTAAGCCACACTATTTTAGGAAGATTATAATCACCACAAATAAGTAAGGAATCGGCCTTTATGGAAACACGCTCAACTGCTTCAGTGTGTGACTTATAGATTTCTATTGAAGAGGAGGGGGGAATGTATACACAACCAATGACAAGTTTCTTGGAACTAAGTAGAACACAAATAAATAATTGTTCAGATACATTATTAGAAGATTCAAGAATGTGGCAAGAGTATTTTTTTAATACATATCATTACCCCACCTCCTCTACACTTGTTAGAAGTTAGGAAGAGTGGTCACAGCGAAAAATAATGTAGTCATGTAGTCCAAGTTCTGTTGAAGCAATATTGTCTGATAGCCATGTTTCAGTAAAACATAAAAAATCATAAGGGCATAAATTTACGGAGCATCTAAAGGAGTACATTCCAGGTTTTGAATGGTTTGCTTGGCAAAGCAGAGTTTGTCTAACAGGTATGTGTAATTATTCTAATACCTTTATTTTCAGGTTATTATTGTTTTATATGGTCATAATATTTTTTCTATGATTGGCAGCATTGATTGATTGTCTATGAAATGTTAATAAAAACGATAAATATAAAAATAGTGCATACCGCGTAAGTGAATTAATTTTAATAAAATTAAAATATAACATGCATATTTTTAAATATTTCTTCGTCTCCCCCGACATATAATACCCACTTTTCGTGATAATGAAGCTAAATTTAATTGTTTCAATAAGAAATATTCCGTTCTAACCAGTAAGCGGAGAAAGACATAAATATATATATTTTTTAATCGGTTTATACTTTGTTAAAAGCTGTGAGGGTTTGAATCGTGCGGTGCCAGCAGGAAGCCAGAACTGAACTGTGAACTGAATTCCGTTCTGCTTGTTCCATATATATATATATATATAATCGTATTTTTCTTGTGATTTTGATGACATTCAATTAAAACACAATTGAGTTTCTCTGTAAAGAAAGAGAAGGTTTATTTTGTTAATCTCACAAGATTTACATAAATAAAAGTATCTAGTAACAAAACAAACCTGTAAAGAAAGAAACGACATTTAATGTTATTAATTGCAATGTCGATCCCTTGATCACAATATCACAATCACGATAGTAATCACTTTTAATTATTGAAATCAATCTTATCAATTTGCTAAATTTGCTTTATCATGGCCATAGATTATTTTTACTATATTTTCAATTATCCATAGATTATAAAACATTGAGTCGACTGTTAAGTAGGAACTGAGGCACATACCAGTGTCAGTCTATGGTACATACACAATGACCAGTCAAGATCGGCATTGTGTTAAATTAAAGAAAATTATATTTTTCTTTACATCTCCCCCCCTAGGGAAGATAATAAACCAAAACCTATCATGTATCCTCTTCATTGTTCATTAAAGGTGCTGGAGTTAACTTCGAGATATGGAAAAAATTTGATTCTGATTTTTGTCGACCAGTGTTTATCTTGTAAATTGAGTTTGAAATTTTTTCTATGATTTCGTAGGGTCCGATTCTCAATTCGTCGAGCTTCTTCCTATTAAGTTTGTTTCCGTTCTCCACAAAAACAGTATCACCAACTTTGAAGTCAAAGTGTTTCCTGGTTTTATCGTAAATTATCTTGTTGTAATTATGTGATTTCAGAGTATTTTCCAGAGCTTTTTTTCTGTCGTGAATCAAATCGATGTCGGTCTTCTTAAGTTTTAACTCTTTTGGCAAAATCGTAACATCTGTGCCGTTAAGTAGGTACTGTGGCGCATATCCAGTTACAGTGTGCTCCGTTTCATTATAGTTTTTTACACAATTACGCGCTATAGTTGTCCAAGCTGCTTTTGAATCATTTTCGTTAATTTTGCATCTAATTTTATTGACCAGCGTTTGATTTAATCTTTCATTTAATCCATTTGAGAAAGGTGAGTTCACTGCAGTAAAAATTATCGGTATATTTTTTTCATCCAAAAATTTTTTGAATTCTGTAGAATTGATACCCGGGTATTGGTCCGACAGTATCATGCCAATGTTATTAGTTTCTGTGGAGTTTAAGAGTTTGATGAAATCATTGGTATTTTGAGTTCTTGACGTCAAAATATATGCAAACCTCGTGAAATGATCTGATAGCAGGTGCAAGTATCTCTTTGTTGACCGTGAACCCCCAAAACCGCCTATTGTATCAATGGAACATATTTCAAAAGGTTTTGTTGCGGGACCCAAGTGGGACATCAATCCATATTTATTTTGACCTCTTGATTTGTTCTTTAAACATACTGCACAACTTTCGCAGGTTCTCTTTATATTGTTTGTCATGTTTTCTGCTGTGTACCATGAGCTTATCATTTTTTGCATTTGTGTAATTCCTATGTGACCTAGGTCTGTATGAACATTTCTGATAAAGTGTATGCTGAATTTTTCTGATAGAATTATTTTTTCTCTTTTTTTTACTTTTTTGTAATAAACATTATTCTTCGATATTAATTTATCTCTTCTGTACTGTATCTTCTCATTTTTGACCTGATCTTTTAAGATATCTTCTAATTTTATTAAGTTGACAACTTTTAATTGCTCATCTGTATTTTCATTTGAATCTAGCACTGGATTTCTGCTTAGACAGTCAGCTTCCAAATTTTGTTTTCCTGGAGCATATTTTATGTTAAAGTCATATTGAGAAAGATAATATGTTAAATCACCCAGCTCTTCATCGGTTCTAGATTTGAGATTCATGTTTTCCAGTGGTTTGTGGTCTGAATAAACTGTAAATGGTTTACCTATCAACCAGTATTGCCAGTATTTCACTGCTTCTTTTATGGCTAAGCATTCTAAGTAAATTGCTTTTTTCTTTTTCTGGGCGCTATTTAGTTTTTTCGAAAAGTAAGCTACAGGTTTTTCTTTTCCATCCGACTGTGTCTGTTTTAAAATAGCTCCAAGGCCTTCTAGAGAAGCGTCTGTATATATATTAATTGGTAAATCTTGATCAAAAATTTCCAGGATTGGTTGTGAGCATAGTAGGTTTTTCATCGTTTCAAAAGCATTTTGGCATTTATCAGTCCAAATAAACTTTTGGTTTTTCCTTAGTAAGTTATGCAAAGGATCTAGTATTATTGCACTCTTCGGAATGTACTCATGATAAAAGTTGATTTTTCCTAGAAATTGTCTCACATTCTTCTGTGTTTTTGGAATAGGAAAGTTCTTTATTGAAATCAAATTATCCTTTTCTGGCTTGACTGAATTATTCTGAATTATGTGACCCAGATATTTTACCATGTCTGATGCAAATGTGCATTTTGTAAATTTTAATCTAAAACCTTCTGTTTTGATTGCATTCAGCAACTTTGTTAAATGATCGATGTGTTCAGAAAAAGTTTTTGAAAATATAAGTATGTCATCTATGTAATTGACAGCAAAATCGGTTAGTTTATATTTTCTCAATATATTGCTTAATATCCTCTGAAAAATTGCCGGAGAGGTCTTTAATCCAAAAGGTAGGCAGGTCCACTGATAATGCCCCTCCTGTGTTACAAATCCTGTTTTTTTTTGTCTTCAATCCGCAACGGAATGGACCAAAAAGCTGAGTTTATATCCAGCGTTGAAAAAAAATTGCAATTTCTGGTCTTTGTCATTAAGTCTTCAATCAATGGAAATGGTTGAGCTTGAGGTATTACTATTTCATTTAAGTCTCTGAAGTCTATGCATAATCTGGATCTTTTGTTTTCTTCTTTTTTAAATGCCAGAGTGACCGGTGCAGCAAATGGGCTGTACGACTCTTCTATCAGTTTGTTGTCTAATAATTTTGCTATTTGCTCTTCTATTTCCTTTTTATCTTCTACGCTGCATCTGTAAGGCCTCTTACTACAATATTTATCCACCAATAAGTCTATCTTCGCTTCATATCCATTAACAGTACCAACATCGTATTTACTTTTCGCAAACACTGATGTGTATTTGCCTATTAGTTCATTTATTTCTGTTTTTTGATCATTATTTAAATGATTTATTGTTATTTTAAAATCTTCTTCGTTAACATGTTCATTAAAATTAATTTGGTGTTTTTCTATAATGTTCTTATTTTCAGAATGTTTAAATTCAGTATTCGTCTTCATATTTGTAGAAGTTTCTTCTTTTTTATTTGTATTATTCAAGCAGACTTTCTGTGACATTTGTAAGTCTTCACTTTGGATAAGTTTGAAGCCTTTTATCATGTCTAATCCAATCAAAAAGTCATACTTAAAATTGTGTTCATCAATAATGTACACATCAACATTTTTCTCCAATTCAAAAATTTTAATCTCTAACGTTGTCAAACCACTCGTCTTTTTAACACCATTAATCGTTACTAAATTTGCTTCATTCAAATTGTTTCCTTTTCTTTTTAGTTTCAAAAACTTAGAATTAATTAGAGAAACATTTGAACCCGAATCATAAATTCCGTATATTGTTAATTTATCATTTAGTAATAGTTTGACTTTTATTAATGGTGTTACTATTAGTTTTTTTGATCATTTTCATTTATCTCAGTCTCTATCACTGAATTGTTAACATGTTTAATGGCATTTCTCTTAAATTTTTCACCCTCTTTTGTTTTGAACCAGCATGTGGCTTCAGGGTGGTAACGAGTGCCCTTATTCAATTTTTCACAAATTTTACATGGATTTTTATCCTCATTTTTATTATGTTCTGCATTCCCAAATATTCTCTTGTTCATGAATCTTTTTTTGTTGACCATATGTTCATACTTGTTTACTTCATTAAACAAATCCACAGTATCTTGTAATCCTTCTCTATCGATCTTGTTAAGTATGAATTCTGGTAGTCCGGAAGCAACAAGATCTATCAAAGTACCGGTGTCGATTGATCTTCTCATATCCAATAGAAGTTTTTCTTTTCTCATAGCATAATCCAACAGAGAACCATCTTTGTATCTAAATAATAGTGCGTATGCGACAGGGTTCCATCCTTTGTTTGCGAATGATTCACAGAATTTGTTTTTCCATGTTGACCACTCTGAGTTCATTGTTAGTTTAATAATCATGGAACTATACCAATCTACACAAGTTTTATCCATGAACAATCTGAGTATTTCTATTTTTTTTTCATCCGTGATCACATCAAATCGTAAACATTCTTTTTCTAACACTTCTATCCACTGGCTTGCATTTGTATTTTTACTACAGAATTTTTCTATAACAAACTTCTCAGCAATGTTTTTTAAGCTCTGTTGCTTATCGTCCATTAATTTTACCATCAATCTTCCCAATGTATCTTCTATTTGATGTACTTGTAAATTTTCTTCTTCCAATTCTTCGAGGTATTGGTTTCCGAACTGTAGGTTTCCATCTTCATCTACATATGTTTTTTTTAGTTCTTCCTCCATTGTTAACCAGACTCTTCTAACCTGGTATCTTTTTTTTAAACTATTTTTTACTTTTGCAAAAGCACTACTTTTCATAATCTCCTGGTGATGGCTGGCGGATTGTAGCATTTCTGGTATTTTAAACACTTTTTCATCACTTGTGACTATTTTTGTAATGCTAATAATATTTGACTTGTAATCGCCTCCAGGTAGTAGCGTAAATTCAAATTGAAGTTTCTCCATTTTTGGTTACGAAAAATGTCGTTTTATAATCGTATTTTTCTTGTGATTTTGATGACATTCAATTAAAACACAATTGAGTTTCTCTGTAAAGAAAGAGAAGGTTTATTTTGTTAATCTCACAAGATTTACATAAATAAAAGTATCTAGTAACAAAACAAACCTGTAAAGAAAGAAACGACATTTAATGTTATTAATTGCAATGTCGATCCCTTGATCACAATATCACAATCACGATAGTAATCACTTTTAATTATTGAAATCAATCTTATCAATTTGCTAAATTTGCTTTATCATGGCCATAGATTATTTTTACTATATTTTCAATTATCCATAGATTATAAAACATTGAGTCGACTGTTAAGTAGGAACTGAGGCACATACCAGTGTCAGTCTATGGTACATACACAATGACCAGTCAAGATCGGCATTGTGTTAAATTAAAGAAAATTATATTTTTCTTTACATATATATATATATATATATATATGTTATGGTTAAGGTTTTCACGGGTGTAAGATGTAAAACACTTTTCTCGGTTTACCCGCGTAACGTAGTCCTGAGAAGGACTTTTTAACTCCTGACGTTTCGGACAGATCACACTGTCCATCTTCAGAGGCCTTATGTCTTTAGCTTTTGTCTCAAACTGATAGCTTTCGCATGTCTGTTCGGTCCAGAATCCAAGACTTAAGTGAGTGCAAATCAATTCCTATGGCTAGAACGGAGTACCCGGGTTGATTGTGATTTATGGTGCTGGGGGTAGGAGGTGGGACCGGCAGTCTCAGGCGGTTTACATGTAGAGACCTGATTGGTTAGGCTAATTGTGGGTACTTCTGATAATTTTGGAAATGCCGTTTTTGGGGGATTTTCGTCAATTATTACTTTCCAGGTGTTGGGAATTCTTATGGAGTCGTTTCTGGTGTTCATATTATTTTTATGTTTATAAATTTCTATTGCTTCGCGGTAAATTTTTTTTGGTTCATTGTATACGCTGGCTATTGTTGTTGTATTATCGAAGTCTATTTTATGACCTTCATTAAGGACGTGTTGAACTAAGGATGAAGTTAAGCGTTTATTAGTGACATCTACTTTATGTTCTGCAATTCTACAAGATATTTTTCTATTGCATCGTCCAATATACACCTTTTCACACGCCCCACAAGGTATTTTATAAATCCCGTGTGATTCAAGTGGAATGTGGTCTTTCGGACTTCTTAATAGAGACGAGATTTTATTTTCCGATTTATAAATAGTTTTGATTTTATTGCTTTTGAGGATTCGACTGATTTTATCTGTTGAGCCTTTTATGTATGGGAGAATTGCTACAGAAATGGGCTCTGTTTCCGTTTCAGGATTAGTTTTTTTACGTTTGTTTATGGATTTGTTAATTAAATATTTGGAGTAGCCGTTTGCTTGAAGAGCACTACTAAGGAGATCTAGTTCTTCACGAATATGATCTTTGTCCGCTAGTCGTTTTGATCGGGTAACTAATGTATTTATAACTGATGACAACTGAGATGGGTTGTGATTTGAGTTGGCGTTTAAATATCTATTCGTATGTATCGGTTTACGATATACGGTATGTCCAAGGCTGCCGTTCTTTTTCTTTTTAACTAAAATATCGAGAAATGGGAGACAATCGTTTTCTTCGATTTCCATGGTAAATTTAATATCTTCATGGATACTATTCAAATGAATAAGGAAGTTATTTAATTCTTTAATTCCGTGTTGCCAAATAATGAAAGTATCAAATAGCGGCGTTACGTAGATGATATAAAAAATAATAATTATTTTTTCACGTACTTCAATTTTTGTTTTTTATTTCATTTAACACGTGTTAACCGTCTCTATAAGTGTAAAAAATAGGCCAAATTTCAGTAAACAATAGATTTTTTACATGTCTAAAAAAGTTTCGGTTTCGGTTTCGGTTTTGGCCGAAACTGAGATAGATACCGCAGATACCGAAGATTCGGTTTCGGTTTCGGTAGAACATCCTGTTTCGGTCGGAGACTATGTACAAGTACATATAATAGATACGGAAGATGAAATGTTCATTGAAATACATGTAAATATTTTTTCTGTTATGAATTATGCATATACGGGGTACAAAAAAAAAAAAAAAAATAGTTTTTCCGAAAAAGTACTGAAATCTAGATCAAAAGTGGAAAGTACGTATAGTAAAGCGTGTTAAATAAAATACGTCCTTCGCCCACGTCACAAATAATGGACCAATGTGAAGTAGGTTTGACAATACTAATAATTATTGACGCCTCAAACAGCCTCGTCTACGTCAATGTCACAATAATAACGCATCACTCTATGCGAGAATGTATTTATTTGTCAAGCCAATTCCTATGAAACTGAAATACTTTTATTGTTGAAATAAAGGGGTTAACATGTCATTTTGTGTTAGCCTAATGCTACCCTTAAAGTTTTTTCAAGTCGAAGGCTATTCTAATATAGTATTTTCATGGATAAAATTTAACGTCTCAAAGAAATATTTTGCTCAATTCGAGAAGCAGATACCTAAAGGTACCGCCGCTCCGGGAACCGTTTATAAGATAACCGACACCCTTGCCATAGGTTACCCCAAGTGTTTTGAAACTTTTGGGAACTTAGCAGGGGTGCCCGGGTATATGGAGTAAGGTTTGTCTTGATCTTAGAGATTCTTGGTAGATACATTTGCCCATTTACTGCGTGTACCGGATCAGGAGACACTGGTTGAGGGAGAAATTATTATTATTTTGACCTCTCCACCAAGACTGTCTCGACCAATATCGTGACACGAGAACGGATGTAGACTGTAAATCTAATTTGTGTGGAACAAGACAGTTGATTGCGTTTTTTAACCTTAGTCACGTGATTTGGCAATTGGAAGGAGAATGTCCCTATCTTTGATGGGTTCATCTGCTGTTCTGGGCCGATCTTGATGCTGTCTGCGCTTCACGATAACGGCACACCGAATGTCACAATTACCATCACTTTTTGGTATATTGATGAGTATTTTTACGATTAGTAGCGAGATTTCGAAAGCGAGACGTGAACGATATCACTGCGAATTTTCAACTCCTTTGATGTAGGTAAACTTAGATTTTGTGCAATATTGTAAATGTGTTCCATGTAGGTAGGTAATATCTTATTCTTTTGTAGTAACTAAGTAGGAACATTCAAGGAAAGGAGGAAGACAAAGGAAAAAAATAATAATGAAGGACTTGGGAACATGGGTTTAGTTTTTAAGCTGTTTTAGAACTAAACAAGGACTATTTTGACCTGCTGCATATGATGCAGTGGGAGGAATAGATTCATACGTCCGTTACTTCTGGACTGACATTGACCGGCAGATTGCTACCTAACTGTCATATTTGTTTCTCCGAATTTCGTCTCATTTATTTTCATAAAAGATACTCCACACAGCATCCCCAAAGTTGGCAAAGGTTATGAACTAATGCTAAATATTTTCCGCAGGGCCATGGAGCGTTTAAAATAAAGATGAGCACAAGAAATATCTTCCTTTCCGTGATCGAAATATTTGCCCAATCTGGGCTTAAATTTCCAATACAAAACAGTTTTCAAGCAATTCAAGTGGGATGGAGATCTACGATGTCAAACGAGTGTAAGCGAGGCGAAACGCTGGGCTATTGGGCTAAACGCTTCATTTCCTTGTGTTAAAAATTATACGGAAGACATTTCCAGTATTCGTATTTATTCTTTCGTACGGCTATTGTATAGAAAAACCTATTTCCATTAATTTTTGTTTTGTAAAATTCTCTCTGATTTGATTGTCATTTCAAAATGCTACTGGCTTTGCCAACGAAAATAGGTAGGTAATGTTAACTTCTGTTGTTTATTTTCGCGTTAATATTTATTTTTCTTCAAAATTTCAGAGAAAAAGGTTTTTACATTCTTAACATCAGAACTCCACGTTCGAGAGCTTTATTCCTTCGTAGTAACAGATTATCTACAAAATAAAACCGCATTTAGCGGAGAATAATAGAAAAAACCAGAAATAAACGTGGAATTAAAGCATGTCCGCAATATTTTTTTCTACATAATCACCGCCGAAAAGTCCCTGAGGAAAATAATTACCATCATGCACTGTGACATCTTTAATATGTGAGGAGAGTCTTTTTAAGAAGGAAAGGGGAGGAAGTTCTGGAAAGGAACAAGATATGTGGGGCATTGTGGGGTGGTTAGGAATCTGAGGGTCAATGTGTCCAGAAGCGAGGAATGTAAGAATCCAACCCTCCCTCCGCGGAATAAAACGATATTCCGAGAGAGTCCTGCTGAAAATGTCAAAAGGCCCCCTCAACCAGTCTCTCTCGATCAGGCCTGTTACACAGTTGGTGGGCAGACACCCCGCCAAGACTCCGAGACACCTCACTTCATGAACCCGGACACCACTTGGGATAACCCAAGGCAGAGGTATTGGTTATCGAATGAGTGGTTCTCGACGCGGCAGTATCCATACGCGCCTCCCAAATTGAAAAAAAAATAAAGCTAAAGAATATAAAAAATATTTAAATATTAGAGGTCAACTTCAATCATCACAGGGCATCAAAGCAATTTTTTTCTTTTTTTTATTCCAGTAAAAAAGAAAATGACATTTTCACTCATTTAACTAGAAATAATTTAACCCATTAAACTAAACTGAATATAACAATACAGCGCTATTCTATGTCATTACTTTGTTTATCAAAAATAAACATTAACAATATTTTTTTAATATACCCAGCTTTTGCTTGTTTTTAAGTCGTTTGGGATGCAATTATATACAGAAGTTGCCCCCCTCGTAACTAATGGATTGTTTACCATAGTTATGTAGTGTGGATGGTGTTTAAATGTATGTTATCGTGTTGTTGTGTAAGTGTTTGTGTACTTGGGATGTTTTAATGAATTCTGTGTTTGTGTGTACGAGTTTATTGTTTATATTGTAAATAAGGAGACACATATTGTATTCATATAGTGTTCTTAATACTATCACTTTCCCAAAATGATTTACTTATAGCTATTAATATTTATAGATTTCTACTAAAACCTTACCGCCTTCTCTAGATGTAGAATTAGTGGATTCGCGAAATCTCTCTGGGGTAAATATGTCCAAAAGTGATGAACGTATGAATCCATCCCTCCTGCGGTGCAAGATGATGGATCGAGAGAGTCTGGCTGGAGAGTTCAAAGTGTCTCCGTTAACCAGTCTCTCCCCATTCGATCTGTCACACAGTAAGTGAGCAAATGCATCCGCCGCCAAGACCTAGACAAACATGTGAAACCAATGAACCCGGCCACCCCTGCTAAGTCACCAAACGTAGAGAACCACTTGGAGCGACCTACGGCAAGGTTATCCAATAAATGGTTCCCGTGGCGGTGCTACCCATGCCCGCCTACCAAATTGATTGTATTCCCAAATTGATACTCATATTGTGGTACTCCTATCACATGAAAATTAGGAGAATTTTGAACGGATGTCAACTGCTCCGCACTTCTCGTCGTCATTTCAATTCGGCATTCACCGTCACAGAAGTCAGAAAATTTATTTTTTCAAGATTCTGTATGTTAACAATGATGATTGAAACAAAAATAGAACTATTTCTCCTAATAAATTTTTAGTGCGATACAATTTCATCAAAGTTCTCGAAAATTGTTATCAGTTTCTTTGAATTGCCCAATATTTTATGAGATAAAATATATTTTATTAACCAGGGAGCTTTCGGATGTTCCGTAAGTTATTTGTGCCTCCACACATTATTGCTTTTCAATAAGAGAAAAAGTTTTTATTTCATCGCTAGTTTGTAGCCATAATAACTTTCGCAGGAAGAAATAAAAAAGAATCTTCGATACCGAATTGCGTATTGACTATAGTTTTTCTTTCCAGAGAGATACATTAATCATTTTAATACCTTAATGTCAATAGTAGGAAGTGTGTAGGTACCTTCCTAGCTAAATAAACTATGTTTCCACGAAATAGGTATTTCGAAAGAAATAAATGTTTTATTTTATGTACTCTTGGAAACCAAACGAAAAAATTGGCAATTGGGTAAATAAATCTTCACAGCGACCCTGACTTCCTAGTAGCGATTTCTCTAGGGGTCTAATACTGGAAATATTTTATTACATTATCTTCAATATTTATTATGATATCAATATACATTCTTTCGGGATGCTGATGTTTGTACAATTTTTTTATTAATTATTCAACGGTTTTCAAAAATGTACATTCAACGAGTCAATATTTAACTTTAAACCATTGTTATTAGATAATTTTTTGACGTATCTTATTAACCACCATGTCGATTAGTCTTCGAAGGGGAAGGTGGGATTATTGAAATACCTCACAACTCACAACTCTCCATTGGTACAACTCCCTCTCCCTCTTTCTTCCCTTCCTAAAATAACTTTCATGCATCGTATTACGCATATGTACCTTCTCATCTGTTATTCATACTCTTTTCATTTTCAGTAACCCCGGTATCTACTTCCATACACTTGTGAGTCGTATAATTTTTCAAAATCAATTTTTTCTCCTCTAATTCTATATGTGCTATTCAACAAGTACACACCAGTTGTTTCGTAGAATTTCACGTCATGATACAGTCATCCATTGGCCATTCAGCCCAATTTTTTTTAGACAGTTGAACGGTCCCCGTTAAAAATCGCCGATAAAAGCTAAAAAGCACAAAAAAAATATATGATGCTGAATGGCCATTTGTTGATAATGTTCCATTTGAATTTGTGCGAAATGGTGCAATGCGAACACTGGTCCTCGGTATTCATTTTTTTAATCTCCTCATGTTGGTCAAATGTTTTCTGAAATACGGTTTTCAGTATATGTTATTTATGTTATGACGGCCGACATAGTCCAGCGGTAAGGCTCTTGACTAGTACTCCGAAGGTCGCGGGATCGAATCCTGGCGTGGTAAATAAATTTTATTTGATTAATTTGTGTTTTTTCATAATTTATTCATTTAAAATAATATATAGTATATTTGCGGCACGTTCCAGAGTGGAAGATACTCTCAGTATCGCCCTGGTGTAAGACCACCATTCAGAATTGAAACGTTGTTTGAAATGGCTTTAGTCGTGTTTGGGGACCAGATCTGAATAGCCAGGTACTATCCCCACCTTCCTCTTCCCTATCTCCTTCCTCTCCCCACTACCTTTAGCCTCACAACATACCCCAATTGGGATGCCATAGTCCCACGGACTCTTGTACGGTATTCATGTAAAAAAAATGTTTATTAAAACGTTATATTTTCTTGATTGATTGAAAACGTTATTTGTTGGATTAAAAACGGAATATTTTCATAATATTTCAAATTAACATTTTTTTAAAAGATTTATAATTTATGACGCGTTTAAGTTTTCATTCCGGCCAATACAATTATTAAACTTTTTAAGTGTTTAGTTACCAGCGCGGTTGTGGCGACCAAACAGAACACAGTCGTTGTGGCCGGGTATATTTTACCCATATAGATTATTGTACATATTAGTATTATATATGTCAATATTAGTATTTTACATGAAGAATGTAGGTAGTTTATACGCTCTTTATGAAAATTAAACAGTTATTTATTATAAAATTAGCACATAAAAACCATAAAAAATTAAGAAACTAAACATTTCTCCTGGGATCAACCTCTTACAACATAACATAGAATATATATTTAAAAAAATTATAATAATTGATTTTCAAAACATTTTTTTTTTAAATCATAATATAATCAAATAGTGAGTAATGTGGATCAAAGCTTATGTATTACTTGTTTACTAAGTTTCATACATGAACACGTTGTTTATTTATGAAACTTATTATATACGTGGCCATTGTGGCCGGGTATAAGTTACCCGAGCACTCTTCACAGACGTGTAAATTCCACCGTTAACCGCAGCGACACTAAACAGAATAGCGAATACACTCAAACAGATCAACGACGGTCTACTGAGAGCGTCAAATAACACGCGTATTTTGTTTTCAAGATTAGGATTTTAAAAACCGTCGGGTCGTAGGTACCCGGAAACAGTGAAGCCGGGTTAAATAAGAACACTAATATAAAAAAAATATATTTATAAGAACATAAATAACGAAAAAGAATAATACAGTTTATTTAAAGTTGGATAATATACGTCTCTTATCTGCCAATTCGGTGGCTCAATTCCATGCATCAGGGTTGGTATAAGATTTATTGTGTGGAATGAATTCAACTGACTTATTAGAATACCATTTTGACTTAATTCTGTTTTTGGGTAAGTAGTTAAAAAAACTTTAACTTAAAAATAAAATTTTGAAAGAATTGGAAGAGTAAATTAAAACAGTCGATTAAGAATTAAAAATCATACGGTATAATATTATGAGCATAAGTATCATAAGTATCCAATATATTATTTGGTTTGCGTACAAAAAATATGATAATGTGGGAAATTGTCGACGGCCAAAGGCATGGGCATAAAGCGCATTAGTTTAAAAAAACAACCCCTTTCGAATTGAGTAACTAGATATAGTTTTGAAAATAATTCAATAATATTATGTCAAAATACTAATCTAATTAATAGACAGTTTTTAAATACAATTAGACTCCACTAAATGGATAATACACAATAGAAATATCTTCCATGTATATTGGAATACCCTTTAATTTTAGCCCATAATGTATCACGCGCTCTGACTATCTGGCATTGGCTGACATCGTTAATCGTCATTACATTTGTTCGAAATGAAAATTTCATAGTAATGATGAGTTCTGTATTTGAAATTTACGTCTGACCGGTCTGAATTTTAGATAACAGAACACTGTCTGTCATTTTATTGTGTTCTTCATTCTATGCATAACTCATATTGTTTTATTCCTTTTAAAGGTAGTTTTTGAGTAAATAGCTTTCGATAAATAGTCCTTTAACCTTTACAAGGCATGTTTCGTCGGATTCACCTTTCTGCGACACTCGTTTCGTTTTGTTGCGACAAAGTTCAGTCGTAACTTTGTCTTTATGGCGGATAACGCAACATTACCACGATTGACGGCCCGATAGAGACGTCAATGTTGCAAATGAACCATCAAAACTTCCGATACCATCGAGGCGCGGGACATCATGTACAGGGGATAGTAGCACAGGCCAGAGAAATACTGAAAAACAAGGCGGTTGGACTTTGGAAAATACTAAATAAATACTGCTTGAGGATTTTTTAAATAGTGTTCATGACATGCAAACACTTCTAGGGCCTTTCTAATAAGCTTGTTTTAAAATTTACATAACTGATAAACTATTAAAAATGAAGTGTAAATGTTTGTTGATCAGTTTTGTAAAGTTTAATTGGTTAAACATTAAGGGTCAGAAACATTCTGAGACTCTACAAGTTTAATCATCCAGAATAGTGCGGACATCATCTAGAGTGAAAATATCAAATAACAAAGACTGTCATTGATCGTGTGAATATGAGCGAAGTGGAAATGAAAGCAATATTTTATTTCTTCACATTGTTTGTATTGTTGTATTTTTGTAAGTGTGTTAATTATTTTACACTATAATAACTCCCCTCCGTACCAATATATAATAATGTTGTCCATTTCTCAGGGACGTGATATTCAATATTCTTTCCATCGGCAGTCAGAGAAATCCATCTTTAGTGTTCCAGCGTTTTATAAGTTATAGCAAAAAAATAACGAAACGTTATCTGTCAGATTTCTATACATCCAACTTACTCCCGTAAGTGATTTTTAGGACGAAAGACTATCTCATATTCAATAACTTGTTAGAAGCCATTCAATCCAGCAACCAGACCGGTGACATCTAAACTACGGCACTGACAAAAGTAACCGAAGATACTCGACGCGCTATGAATGGCAAATTTCTCACCCTCCTAACCATGCTTTATTTCAGTAGCACATTAAAATTTGTTGGTTTTGACTTTTACGCCTGACTTGATTAAAATCACATCAAAATTCCACAGCCTGTGGTATCAATGTAATCGGTGTGTTAAATCCTTAGAGAAACGTTAGTAGCGGCAACATCCATGCGCCGGCCTTGGGGTGCGTCCTGGTATAATGTTTTAATTTACCCGATTACTTTAGAATGTAGAAGGATATATTAAAAGATTTTTATAATGCGTTTGCGGCAGGGACCGAAGGAATGTATCCTTGCTTTGTATCATGTTCTTTGTATCATGCTGTAAGTCATGTAAAATTTATGATAATGTAAAAGACCATCAGGTGATTTAAACTTAATAAATAAAATTAAATAATAAAATCATAAATAACATGTAAATTTTGAGGGCACAGTTTTTCAATCCTCCGCCCCAAATAAAGTCCGTTATCACCTGTTCCCACACCTTGACTCGATTCGATTGTCCGGAATTGCCCCGCAGAATATTTTATCCGCTATAAAACATGCTGAAATTACGTTTGACGTGTTGTAATATTATTTTTAAGTCCTTCGGTCTGGACATAATGATACAGTTAAAAACTAAGTGGTTTTCCTTCCTCGGGTTTACTTTCTGCAAGCGAAAATGCTGGTAAGGTCGCTTTTGAAATATGTGCTCAAAATTCACACGAAAAATAATTTTTTTAACAAAATAATTGTAGTTTCCGTTTTGGGAAATAAACATTTCTTCAGCGTTAAACTCTACCGTGGTTTAATTGGACTCTTACCACATTTTGAAGAAATAACAATATTGAAGCATTCAACAAGTCCCATCTTTCAATTTAGGAGGCGGATATGGGTACCGCCGCTCCGGGAACCATTTACTAGATAATCAACATCTCTCCCATAGGTCATCCCAAGTATTTAGATGCTTTTATTGACTTAGCAGGGGTGCTCGGGTTCATGGGATGAGGTTTGTCCGGGTCTTGCCCACCAGCTGTATGTCAGGCCGGATTGGGGGAGAGTGGTTGAGGGGGTCTTTTTTCTAGCCGAACTCTCTCGGAACATCACCTTGCACCTCAGTGGGAGCGATAGATTCATACGTCCATCACTTCTGGACACACTGACCCACGAATTCCTACCCACCCCTAATACCCTTTTCCTTCCCAGGACTTTCTCTCCTTTGTTTTCTAAAAAGACCCAGCATCCCCAAAGATGACATAGGCCCAGTGGGGAATGATTTTCCTCAGGGCCTCCTGTATCGAGCTAATACATAAAAAAAAAAAATTAAAAAACTGCGTATGATATCAGCTTCACATTAGGCATATTATTCAATTTTCATCCATGTAAGATAGATTATAAGTTCGTGCATATTTTGTAAATTCTAATAAAAGTTAAATAAAATATTTTAATAAAATGTAATAAAAATTAAAGATTAAAATTTTCGACGTATTTTTTTTTAAGAAATACAATTATTCCCGGGTTACGAATAACCCGACAATATTTGAAAATCTCCTACTACCTCCACAGTTAGTGCCTCCGTTCACGGAGATACTTACAAGCTACTCGATCCTCGTGCGCGTATCATACGCGCCGATCGTAAGTACCCCCCGTACGATTTAGCTGGTGCCCGTTTCGGCTGGTGTCGGTTTCCAATCAGTATCACGATTCCGACAGTGCTGATCGCATGAGACGGTCGCATAATTTTTGTCTGATACTTATTCGTTTGACGTTTGACAGAAATGGCGTCGGAACATGAAAGTAATGTTAGATTAGTTCTGGAAGTGGAAAAAATGCATGTTTACATAACTATACTTTACCAGAATACGTAAGAAACGATTTAGTGGAGAAGGCATGGATTTATGTTGGAAAAAAGTCATATGACATCGCATGACAGCGTGTTCACTACACAGCTGCATGTGAAAAATTATCAAGGTCAGTATATTTCGGATAGCGCCGTGTACGGAGACTAGCATTAAAAAGTGGTATATTAGCAGGGTACTTGTGGTTTCGTCACAATTACGTAGATTGTAAGTATCTCCATGAACGGAGGGCCTTAGCCTAAAATGTTGCTTGAGTCGTAATGGAGGACTTAGCCAGCCGGGGAATCGAACACGAAACGCCTGGGTGGGCGATGCCCACTCAATCACTGACCGGTAGTAAATATTATTACTAGTAAATATACATCGGTATTACCAGTAATTATTTATTTTTTCTGCAAGGTACCCACCTTTGAAATAGATATAATAGCTGAAAAGCCATTAAAGTTGTGTTACAAACTAAGTGTAAAAACTAATTGTAAAAATTATTTGTAAATACGAATAAAAAACAATTTCATATTTAATACCTACGTAGATGCTGATTTTAATTTGGACGCAATTCATAAGTTATTTATTTGTTAGAAAATTAATTAAATTCATTCTGTGGTCACAGATATATATTTTTGGCGGTATTTTAGTCTTAAAGAATAGAATTGAGAGGAAAATAATATTTGAAATTTCAGGGTGGAAACCATCGGAAAACAAGTAATAAACTTTCGTTACATAGTGGCGTAAACTAAGTTATTTGTTTTATATAATAATGATGCCACAAAGCATTTTTGCAAAGTTTGAAGAAGTTATAAACTTTCGTTTACCTCTTGCAGAATTTTAAATAAGACGATTTTCTATAACTTTAAAAATCGATAAATTACTAGCCACCTGTTAAAATTTTTATTATTATTGAAAAAAGCTTGTAGTTTCGTAAAAAAAATACTCGAAAGGAAAACAGAGCAGAATATATTTATTTTATGTTTTTAGTCGTAATCCAGTAATGATAAATATTAATTTCTGTTGAAATATTGGTGTTGTTTTCATGTTTCGAAATCATAAATTATTCTCAATAATTCCTTGGCGTCACGAGGATATCATTATAAAACCATCACAGTTATCGGAGTAAAAGATAGCCGCCTTTTCAGGTATTGCTTCGAACGGAATGGTGGCAATTATTAATGTTAAGCCATAAAAGACAATGGAAATTACTATTGTGAAGACAAATAAAGGAAATTGTTCTGGGACGTTTCAGAACCATTGAAGATCGAAATGGGAAAATGTGAAAACTCGCGAAAGGATTTCCATTCGATTACTGTTTGCTATACCATTTTACTTTATGGTATAATATTTTTAGTGTATGTAAGTGTCGATTATTCAAATGATTGATCTTTTTTATGGAATAATGAATGCATCATCATTTTTTTATGTTTTTAGGGTACTGCCCAGTACCAACCACACAATAAGCACAATAAAATTGTCATGAATATAAAACAATCTTTATAAATAGGAACTTCTGTGAGATGTATTAGGTCCTTATATATGAAATTCAGTACTCGATTACAGTTCGACCCAGAGTGACGTGAACTAAAAAACATATCGACCGTAAAGGATACAAAAATTAGAAATAACCTTGAACAAACGATTCAACTACTAGAAGAAGCATGGAAACGGGAAAAAAACCATTTCCAAGAACAAATTATTGAACTTCAAAAAAAAAGTAATCATCAAGCTTGAAAAAACAACGAACAAAAATCCTATGCAATGGTTCTAAAAGAATGGATGATTCCAATCGAAGAACCCAAATTTGCTGTCCTAATCACCGCTGAAGGCATAAAACATCTGAAGACATAAAGAGTATTATCAGTATTATCACAAAAAAATAAAAGCGCCTAACCTAGGAATTGGAATAAGTGGAATAAAAAAGCAACAAATAATAAAATAATTATAACCTGCTCAAAAAAAGAAGATGCTGAAAAATTGAAGGCAGAAATAAATAAAAAAAAAAAAATGGAATATCAGCAACGGAATTAAAAAAAAGAGACCGTGCATGATTATTGGTGTCGGATGGGAGTATAACGAAAATAATTTCCTAAACGATCTTATTCTACAAAACAGTGAACTTAACGATAGAACAAATGAATCCATTAAAGTAACGAAAATATTGAAAAATAGAAAAAGTGATCAACTCCGTAATATAATAATTGAAACAACAGGCCCAATCCGGAAAATGCTACTACATAAACAAAGAATATTAAAAAAAGTTCCAAGTGCATTCATTGTTCTGCACCAAAACATCAGAAGTTTGTAAAAAATTTTTGAAGGATTTGTCTTAACATTAAATCTCTTTGAAACTTTACCGGACCTCATTGTTTTAACAGAAACACACTTAAATATAAATAATGCTGCCGCACTGTACGACATCCCCGACTATATATATTATTCGTCCACAACGCATGTTAATAAGAACCGTGGTATTGCTGTTTTCATCTTAAATAAACACAATAACGTCACAATCACTGAAATCAATATGAAGCTAGCAAACTGTCCAAAACTGAACTTAAAGGTGAATGAAGTTATATACAATATCATAGCTATCTACCGCACACACGGATCGAATCCAACCGTTTTATTATAGAATTGGATCAATTATTGCTACAACTAAAAGGTACTTGTAACGTTGTCATAGGCGATTTTATCCTGAACATTTTGAAAGAGGTAAAAGGTAAAACGAAGGAAGATTATATAAATGTAATAACATCGCTAAACTACAAATTATTTATAAATAATCCAATACGGAATGTAAGCGGACAAATTCCTTCCTGCATCGATCACATATGGTGCAACTCAAATAACAATGAAAAAAACATGTCAATATTATGGAAAACCAGCACAACCGATCACTACACCTGTATATTTGTTACCAACATTGATAAAAGAAGTGCCAACTCTAACACAACTGACAAAAAAAAATATGAAAAAAAAACATTTAAATATGGAAATTTTAAGAACAAATCTTAAAACGGAAACCTGGGCATCAATATTTGAATCGAAAAATCCAAATACCTGTGCTGAGAATTTCGAAACATTTTTCCAAAATCACATAAACCTATCCACACAAATAATTGTTTCTAAACCAAAATCTAAGCACAGATCAATCAGAAATAAATAAAAATACTACCACCAGTCTAAAAAATTCCCTAATGATGGAAAAATCAACACCTTCTACAAGAAATACCGTAACAAACTTGCGCTTTTAATAAGACTGACAAAAGAAAAATATTTTCGTAATAAAATAAAAAATGCTGGTCAAGACAGCAAAGAGTTTTGGAAAATCATCAATACAATAACCAACAAAAGCACAAAAAAATTACCAAGAGAAATTACTCACGGAATTAACACTGACACCGAAAAAAATCCAAAACCGTGTGCTAACATTTATAATGAATATTTTGCTAATATCGGCCCTAATCTTGCTCGTAATATTATCCTAAACAACAAATAAACACAACAACCAGAGCACAACTCAATTATTGAAGAAGGTTTCCACACATTTGCTTCAGTAACTGATAAAGAAGTCGAAAACGCTGTAATAAGTTTACGGTGATCAGCATGCCCTGGCTATGACAATATAACCGTAAAAACATTAAAAGCAGTTCATGAGATAATCTGCAAACCGATTGCTCATATGATAATTGTTATTCTAAAGAAGGGTATATTCCCGAACAACTATAAAAAAGACTATTGTCACCCCTGTTTTAAAATCTGGAGATGAAAAAAATATTTCCAACTATCGTCCCATAGCACTCACATAAAACATTGCAAAAATCTACGAAAAAATTGTTAAAAAACAACTCAACAATTACATAAAAGAAAAACGATAATGAGCCCAAACCAATTTGCGCTTAGGAACAATCTCAACACTCAAGATGCAATTTCTAAATTAACTTTAACAATAAAACAAAAATTAGATAATGGATAAAAGTGTCTTGGTATATTCATCGACCTACGCAAGGCATTTGATAGTATATCGCACTCCAAACTCAATGAGAAACTGATGCAAATTGGATTGGACGGAACAGTACTCTGTCATGGTTCTAAAGTTATCTAAAAAAGAGATTTCAATACGTCAAAATAAATAATACCCTAAGTGAACCCAAAACCTCATCATTTGGTACACCACAAGGAACTGTCATCGGTCAAATCCTTTTTATTATATTACTATCAGACCCGGCCACACGTTGCTGTGGCTAACGAAACACAATGCCATTTACCCAACCTTTATAAAATCCACACCATCCGCTCGCCAGCTGCCCGCTGCCCGCTGCCCGTTGCCTAAATTGAATATTTGAATTTCTCGGCTGTTCTCTACTATAATACGCATGTATTATACACATAAACCTTCCTCTTAAATCACTCTATCTATTGGTGAATTGTCACTCTACCGCATGATAATCTGTTGCGTAGTTTAAAAGATTTTGAGCGACTTCATTTTATACTATGTAATGATGATGATGATACCTACCACAAAACGTAAATTTCTACTTATTAAAAAAAAACTCAAAAATGCATATGCAACAAAAATTATTTTTTGACCGATTATCTCTCTCTACATATTTAAAGTAAAGTCCCCCACGCCGTCTGTCTGTCTGTTCGCGATAAACTCGAAAACTACTGAACGGATTTTCACGCGGTTTTCACCATTATAAGGCATATATCTATCTTTTACGGATAGCTTACTACACACATTATATCTAATAAGCAATTGATAAGAATAATAAGATAAGAAGATAGAATGCGTATAGTAAACTATCCGTAAAAGATAGATGTATGCCATCGCAGACTTTTTTGTAGATCCATAAAAAAGGGGTATCCCACCATGCGCTGTTTTGTTATATCCCAAAAGGATTAGGCAGCGTTTTCGATGAAAGCTACCAGGCGGCTGGAATTTTTCCGACACTTCTAACAATTATCGTTATGTTTCAACCAATTTACACAAATCCTTGACAAATTACATACGTTAACCTTCCTCACGAAACACTCTATCTATTGGTGAAAACCGCATGAAAATCCGTTCAGTAGTTTTCGAGTTTATCGTGAACAGACGGACAGACAGACAGACAGAAAGACGGCGCGGGGGACTTTATAATATGTAGAGATAGAGAAGAGATGTTGAGATATGTTAATCAAATGTTCACTCTTCCCATAGTTGGAGATATCATATCTTATGCAGACGACACTGTAGTTATCACTAAAGGGAAATCATGGGAGGAAACAATGAATAAAGTAAATATCAATATAAACATACTCAAAACATGGTTTGACCTAAATTGTCTCTCACTAAATACAGAGAAAAATTATTTTATTCCATTCTCTTTGAAAGAAAAAAATGTCGAAAACAATATAACTATTAAAATCCATTCTTCACAGTGTGAAAATAAAAAGGAATGCAACAATGACAATTGCCTACCAATAACATGCAAAAATAGTATAAAATATCTGGGTGTCATTGTTGACACTTAAAATGGAATGAATAAGTCCAAAATACGGTAACCAGAGTAAGAAAACTTATTTACATATTCATTTGATTGAGAAACATTCTATCATCTAGTATGATTAAAACTTTTTATTTCTCTCTTGCCCAATCTATTTTACAATATGGTATAATCGGGTGGGGGGGAACTTTCAAAACTAATCTCCAACCTGTAGAAAGGGTACAGAGGTTGATTCTAAAAGTTATCACACGAAAACCATCTTTATTCCCAACAATACAACTATTTACTTATGTATTTGTGTTTCGAAAATTATAATCCGTTTGTTTTTTCCTTAATTGTTTTTTTCTTTGCGTCACTTAGTTTACAAAATGGAAAACTTGAAATATCGCGTTATTTACGAGTACGAGTTCCACCGTGGCACCAGTACTGCAGAAACGGCTTGAAGGATTAATGATGTGTATGGCGACGGTGCCGCAAAAGAAAACTCAGTGCGTTTTTGGTTCCAACGTTTTCGTTCTGGAAATTTCGACCTGCAGAACAAGCCCCGTAGACGGCCGGAGACCAAAGTTGATAATGAAGAATTGAAGGCTATTGTGGAAGCGGATCCATTGCAAACCACGTCCGACTTAGCTGTAGGCTGCGGTGTTAGTGATAAAACTGTTTTAATCTACTTGAAGCAAATTGGGAAGGTGAAAAAAGCTTGAAAGGTGGGTACCTCACGAATCGAGTGAAGCAAATCAAACGCGCGTTAGAACGCTAAACCACACACTGCACAACTTCAATTGGAACGTCTAAGACATCCACCGTACTTTCCGGACCATGCCCCAACAGATTTCCATTTTTTTTTCGAAATTTAGATAACTTCTTGCAAGGGAAAAATTCAACTCCGATGGGGCAGTCCAAACCGCCATCAAAGATTTTATTGATTCCCGTCCGAATGGTATTTTTAGTAAAGGGATCGATGAACTACCAATGAGATGGCAAAAGTGCATAGATAGCAATGGTACATACTTTGATAAAATAAATATATTACCTATATTAAAAAAAATCGGCTTTATGTTCCTCCCATACAAAACGCCGTTTCTGCAGCACTGGTGCCACGGTGGAACTCATACTCGTAAATAACGCGATATTTCAAGTTTTCCATTTTGTAAACTAAGTGACACAAAGAAAAAAAAACAATTAAAGTAAAATGAATTATAATTTTCGAAACACAAATACATGAGTAAATAGCTGTATAAATTTGACTTTGGAATTCTTAACCAAAGATAAGATATTTGAAATCAAAGTTGCCAGTACGGCAAAACGCCAATTTCATATGTAAGGACCTAATTTGTAATACATCGTGTCCGGCAATTTTTAAGGAAAGTTGGTAGATTATTTAGATAGGAATCAGGGTCATAATTAAACATTGCAGAATATTATAAAGTGGACATCAGGTGTACAAATGAACATTATAAATATGAACACAAAGAATATACATGAATTTTTTCTTCAAATTCTATTAATGTAGACCTCTCAGGATGACATATAACTGAGCTTCACTATAATGACTATTATCTATGTCTTCTGATTAATTTTATATAAATACGTCTTATTACGTTCTATACTAATAATTAATCTAAGGATTTTTAGCTTACACATTTTTTTTTATATTATAGGAATTGTTACGATGCACGAATACGCCCCTGCAATTTACTCGGCTGTTACGATGCACGAATAAACCCCTGCAAATTACTCACCTACGCCCCTGCAAATTACTCGGCTTCCTCTCCGCTAGCTTGCCGCGCGCCAACGGCGGTTGTAGTCAGCCGCCGCCCCGGCATTCTGTCCCCGAGCTCGCCTCAAGCGCACGTGTACCGTGAACCGTTCTGCACTGTTCCAGAACATTCCACGAAGCCGCCATGGCGATTGTTATTTCGCCTAGTGACGGGCGGGAATGCCAAGCCCGGTTAAATTCCCTTTCACCACACCGATCTCCAAGCCGCCGGTTGCAGTGAGTACCATGAGCTATTAATCCCACTTTATTGAGTGTTCCTTGTAAATTCAACGCGACGATAAATGACCGCCCCCCAGAGAGATTTTAGGGCCAATTGCACCCGAATTAGATAGGATTGTTGATGCTACCCTGTTCTAACCTTGCCTGCATTATGTACCATTGTTGTTTATGAAAGGATTCTACCCAATACAACTGTCATTTACCGTAGCCACTTGTTTCACTGTCTCCCCCTGCCCGTAGGATTTGAGCTTATTTCAGGGATGCGCCACAAACGCCTCAGAGATCCTACCACCCTGATGATGGTCTCCCCCGCTCTGCTGACCTTTCTGAGCTAGTCTGTCGGCAGAAGGTAGGCACCTCAGGAAGGTGTACTTAGCAGAATATAATTAATATAAAGTAACGTTAATTTTGCATCACCAAGTTACATCATGTTTTCGAGAAAGTTTAGCATAAACCGAAATATGTGTTTCCCAAAATAGACTTTCTTGTTATTTTTTTTAAAACGATAAAACAACGAAGAGTGGTATTAAAAATACATATTTTATAGTCTTTCATGAAATATGATTAACAGTCTTTGAAGGGGAGACAAGGCTATCCGTGGACAGAGCAGTGAGCGGTGAGCACACATGGAGGTTTCGATACCTCTCCCTTCCCTCTTGCCTCCCTTCATCTCATGATGGAATATCGCGGTTCATCCCTCATGCTGCTTCTCACTGTATTCTAACGACACCCTAATCCTGCAGGACATTAATTTCTTTCACAGGGTTAAACAGACGCGGATGTTTCAATGGGCCAATGGGTGCTTGAAATATAGAGCTTCAAAAAACTTGAAATTTTAAAATATGCGCACGGAGTAAGGGATACTTTTTCTGTATTAACATGTTTGAGTAGGCTGGAAGAGGCGATTAATTTACTATGCCCTTTTAATAAACTCATACGGAGCACATGAAAACAGTACCATGTCTACTTGTTATAGTTTTCAAAATATGCTAATTTACGTAGACGGATAACTATTTTTTTAAATCCCATTTTTTAGAACAGCTGAAATCCCTGGAGTTTTCCGAATTTTCAAATATTTTTTTTTCAGAATCAGATGTAGGTAGTTTTACCTTCCCTTAATTTGAAGATTAGTTGTGCGAAATTATCTTAGATTTGTGTAAAAATCAAGTGCACGCCACCGCTTTCCCACCACAGACACTATTATAAAAAAAAGTGTATAGATATATTAAACTTTGTTGAGAACGTTTTTAACAATGTATTACATATTTGTATAACTACTAGCTCCGCAGGTTTTTACTGCTAGGCCCTGCGGGCGGCTTTTGCTTCGGCTTCGCCCAGTTGGTATTGGTGACCATTTTAAAGATCCAATACGAACTGATTCCAAAAAAAGCCCATTCCTGGAATCCACTGTAGCTAATCACCGGGACAAAGTAACTGAGACAGAGCAATGATGGCATATGTAATATATAGTCACTTGATTCAACATGTATGACCGTCAGTCTTTTGATATCCGGAGAGATACCACATATTCACTAATTCGTAGTTGTTATACCTAGGGCGGAGACATCCCCGTCCGACCTGCTGATGGAAGTAGCGACATCTCGTGGCGAATTCTTGATTTCGAAACCTAATTATAATTATTTATTTTATTATTTCAGTGCGGTTATTTGTGGCGCGGCGCGTATGGCGTGGCGTCCGACATGCACTCGTAGCTGAGTTAACCACGCAGACGCTACGGTATTAATAACGTTCGATTCTTATTTTAATACGAAATATTATCATAAAATTAGCAAAATTAGCATTACCTTCTTGTTTGTAAAATGCAAAATAAAACTGTAATTTTTTTTTTTTTTTTTATTATTTTTCAATATCAATAATTAATTTATTCTAATAACTAAATTCTAAATAAAAATATTTTTAAGTCCAAAAAGGTAAAATCAGACAATTTTATTAAGGGTTAAGAATTGGAATGGGGGGTTGCCATTTTATTATCCGAACACGTACATTAATCGTAAATTAAAGCTTCGATTACGCAAGACAATTTTAATTTAAACTTTTTTATGTGAACACAACTAGAATTGAATTGAAAAAAAATTGCTTCAATTTTTTCTTAGTTTACCACCTACAATCATTTGATTATTGTGTGAGCGTGAAACACGATGTTTATTCATCTTTTATTAAAACTATGTTAGTTTATTACCAATATTTAAAAAAAAATGTAATAAAGACGAGTGACATAATGTGATTGCCCAATGGCATAACGACCACTTGATGGTATTTCCGGGCCAGTTTTGAATGTCAGTCCAGCCCTGCGAGCGCTCAGAACGAGGAAGTAGGAACAGGCTACTTAATATGTTATACGAAATACCGCCATTACTTTGATAACTCTCGGGGCGTTCATTAATTATTTTTCTAAACGCTTCGGGACAAAAACGTCGTTGGATGATGTTTATTACGGTGTTGTAATTGAAAATACGGAAAGCACCTTTTGTTCAGTTTGTCAGCGACTCTTTCGGAATAATTATGGCGATTGTGGAATAATGACGGCGGGTCGTTGACATTTAATGCTAAAAGCGACCCCCACTCTAAATTTACTTCATTTAATTCCATTATGTTTTGACAAAATCAGCCAATCAGACAAAATTAGTTCAGTTTCCCTTCTCTATTTCATAGTATTTCAGTTTCTGTCTTTCATAGTAGTTCAGTTTCCCTTCTCTCATTCACAGTAATTAAGTTTCCCTTCTATCTATCATAGTAGGTCAATTTCCCTTCTCTCATTCACAGTAATTAATTTTACCCTCTGTCTTTCTTAGTATTAGTAGTTAAGTTTCCCTTTTGTTTTTCATAGTAGTTCAGTTTCCGTTCTCTCTTTCATAGTGATTATTTCTTAGCCTGTTTATGAAGTAAATTTTGGAGTTGCTGGATCAAGTACTCTTAATTTACGTCATGCATAGAGGATTAATACTAAAATTTAATTGTCTTATTCGTATAATGAGGGTTTTGCTTGCATAATTGGTATCCTTATTAATTTTCTCTTTTGAGACAAATAAAAAAAGCCATGATTGTCCGTATAAATATTTTTTTATTATTATTATTTTAGTCATTATTATTCGAATAAATATTTTTTCTACACGAAAGGTATTGAACACTGGATTTCAGAAAAACCTTACAATAGGTGATCTCTCGGCTGCCAAAAATATATTGCATTCCATCACGTAAATTTAATTTATCCTTTTTTAATCTGGACTGAAATTATTTTTATATTTTTATGAAATTCTTCATTTTTAATATCAATTTTTTTCTAATTATATTCACCGTATTTAGATAGTTAACCATTCAATTAATTATTTAAAATCACTACATATAAACACTACGCGCATACTAAATATTTACTAATTTTCATTTTATTAACCTGCATTGTTTTTGTACGGTCCCTTGATGGCCTCTGGATAGTCTACCGTTAGTTGTAAGTTGAGCTTGAATGATTGACTTCCTTTGTTTTCCAATTCAAGTGGATGCGCACAGAAATTTTAGTGTTAGAGAGGTTATACGTTATAAAAAAACATTTATGTTTTTATATCGTAAATTGTTGTAATTGAGTGTAATGCAATTTTAGTGATTTTATTCAAGTTGCGAGCTCTTGAGCTCTAAAATATGGAGAGTAAAGCAAGAATTTGTAACGAAAATAAATCACAACAATACCAGAGAGAGTTGACATAAAGAGTATAGATAAATGTTGTACAGAAAAATCAGATGAAAGGTGACACAGATGTTAAATTTAAATTAAAAGAGTACATGGAAGTTAGAAAAAAATAATTAAATATGAAATTATATGTAAGAAATGAAGTTCAATAAAACACAACACTCAACAGATTTTATTTATTCAATATTATTCATGTATTATTTTTAGAACATGCATATTTAATGTTTATTTTCATCATACATACTCAAAATGAATTACTAGACTTCACGCTACGATACAGTCGAATGTAGAGTAATAAGTAGGGAAAGACAATAAAATTTTCCAAATAAATATAATAATCTAATTATCAAGATGTCGGCGAGTAAACGTTACCGGTTTGCTGGAAATATCAATTTTCAATCGTAATTCCCCGAAAATTAAGTGAGAACTGGTTCATAAATTCAAACACATTTAATTCATATACCTCAAAATGATCCGAGACTAAATGGTGCCACGCTGGGTTTTAAAAAAAAGTATATAAAAATGGTTTAAAAAACCCGACTTACTGCAAGACTCTCAAAGCTAGATCTTTTATATTATACTAGCTGACCCGACAAACGTTTTTCTGCCATATGAATTATTTCTAGTGAATATTTTGGTTGTTAAATAAAAAATAACGAATGTATTGTAAGAGTGTGGGGATGGGATCTATGACAGAAAGAGAAATGGAGCGCTGTAGATGATGACCGCCGATAAAAACAAAAAAACATTAACTAAAGTAGGAAAATGAAATAAAGAAATCAATTTGAATTTCGAAGAGCAATTGAATGTACCACATTTTTTGTTAGTCCGTCTTTAGCCAACACAAATAAGTTCGATGCCCACGCTAGAACATGATGCCGAATGAAATATAAAAAACACTTCTTTGTGAATGTCTTGCGCACGTGGATGAAAGTTCGATGAGGCGGACGTAGCGCCATCTGTCATTCAACAACATAAATAATTTCGTTCTGTTTGAAATACGAAAGACGGTTAAATTTGTTCATACAAAAATAATAAAATCGCGATTAAAAATGGGAGAGTGGGGGTAGGATGGTTCAAATTTGGGGTTTAAGGTTATAGGTTTAAAAAAGATTTAAAAAAAATTGTCAAAAAACAGATTTTTTTTCTGGATAGAGACACCCTAATCACCTAGCGGTATGAAATATACTTTAAAAATCTATTCTTATACCTATCAAATATTCATAAAAAAATCATAAAAATCGGTCAAGCCTTTTCGGAGGAGTGTGACACAAGATTTATATATATAAGAAGATTACCCACCCATACTTCATAATTAGCTTTCTGAATAAGCTTCACGAATATTTTTTGAGTCACATTAACCCTTCACATTCCTCGTAATAAGTGTGTACCTGCCTGCTTTACGATAAATGGCTGATACATTATTTATAACGAATAACCAATTATTGAATTTATCAGGAATAACTTTTTGAAGAACTTAAAACTCACCGCCAAATTAATTTAATCAACGAAGAAGATAATATCAAAAACTCAAAACAAAAGAAAAAAAAAAAACTCTATTTACAGTAGATAATAATTGTAAATGAAGCTATCAAAATTATGTTAAGCTTTAAAACCCACGATAACATTTTTAAGGTTTCAAATAATTCACTTGTTCTTTGCCTATTCCCAGCAATACATTGTTAATGGGAGCAACTGGTGAGAGGGCCTAAAGGAGTGGGATGTAGGTACCTACCCACACATTCTGATTAACGTTATTCACACAAGGCTGTGCGTTGTGGTTCTGTTTCAAACCCACATCTATTTTATTAAGGTACCAGTGATGTATTTGTTAGGAACTTCAACCATTATTTGTAGACTGTCAGAATAAATCGATATTCCGAGCATTAATAAAAAGAACACAACATTATTATAATCCCAAAATTTTGTCAATAGTCAATAGTTTTTACAAAAAAACAACGAATATCTCTTTTAAATTCCATGGAAAAAATTGATTTTATTACGCTGGAACTATTTTAAAATGTACCACTGATTTATAAGATAAAACCAACGTTTGTTTATCGAAAAACAGGGTAAATTTTCATCCCGAGGGGTAAATAACATGAACATAACTTTATAATATTGACTAAATTGCTTTTACAAAAATAATGACAAGTAACGATTTTAAATTCCATGGAAAATGGTTAGTGATAAAAATCAATCACCCATGACAGTACGCAACATGAACACCGCGAGCGAGGTCCCCCATGAAAACACCTATTAGGAAGAAAAATTATACTATTCAAATATTATCTTTTTTCATTCGTCATTTTACCTGTCAGGCAGTGTGTACGTCAATATATTATGCTCACGGTCTTTATATGAGAACCTGCATAGTTACTGAGTCGAGGTATAATCGTTTTTATACATATTTTAGGGTTTCGAAAGCAAATTAAAAAGTTAATTCGTTTTGAATTTTTTTTTTTTATTGGAAATTTTTTAATAATTATCAAAATTTACCCCAATTCTATTTGACTCTCGATAGCAACAGATAGTTTTAACGGAGGTAGAGGTAGGTAGAATTAATAATAACTGTACTATTTTAGGATTTTAATGATTTTTTTTACTTTTAACTTGACTGGGAAGTTTCCCATTCCATTTTACAAAATTAAGTCAAGTAATAACAATATTTTATTTTTCATACTTAAAATGTTAATTTTCAATTTCATTTTCTGCTCACGCTCATTTTAATTTCGTGACATTTAATGTGCATATTTTTGTGAATTGTGTGAGGAAGTGGCATTGCAATTTTGAAGAAAGAATATTTAGTCTATTTTTGGGGTTTTCGACATCAAATTTAGATTCTTTTTTTCGTGATTAAGTTTTCATTCTGGCATTCGGCCCACGCTCCGTGTTATTTCGTTCATCTTTCAATTATTTCAATAGCTCTGTGGGTATTTTCTCGTTGAGACGTACGTGGTTCCGATCGGCTCCGGTCTTCTAGATGGGTGGTAAAGGTTGGTTCCGTGGGCGGAAGGTGGGTAGCGGGCGGGGGCGGGGGCGGGTGGCAGGGCGGGCAGTAGGGCGGGGGGAGCGCGTGAAGGGAGATGAAGGCGGGTGGGCCTCACCCTCGTTAGGGGCCGCCTACCTCCGATCACCAGTATCCATTGAGGCGCCGGTGGAGTCGGTTCAACTGTGAGTGGTCACACTTAAAACGAGCGAAACAAACTCTCTTCAGGGCCACTTTGGCTCCATCGCCTCGTAAGTAAAGTGGGAATTTATCGTTGGATTATTATCAACTAACGCACCGTATGCGGGAAGTGAAAACTGTAGATTGTGGAATTCGCCATTAAGTTGTAGGATTTAATTAAACTAAAAGGTTTGTGATAAAAATGTGGGTGTGAAAATAAGCATTAACAAAATTAAAAGAGGTGGCTGGTAGTGGCCATTCGTAATTTTAAAGTTTCGTGGAAATTGTGTGAATCCAACCGTAGCGACCCGCTCACCCAGGAAATCCGTAGGTCTCTAGGTACTGTTTCTTTACACAGTGTTTTATTTTATTTTGTGAATCAGAACATCGGTCATTCCCTTTTGTGTTTTAATTAGTAATGTAAGTGGTGTTATTATATTCTGTTATGGTGAAAAAGTGTTATTTACAAGTATTTAACACTTTAAAATAATAATTTTGATTGCACAGTCATTGGTCAATGGTTTTATCTATTACCTTGGATGAGACAAAAACATTAAACACTCTTTTATAACTAACTAACTAACCCTTGACTGATCATCGAACAACTCAGTTGAGGCACACACCTTGCCTCATTCACATTCATACATCGTCTCCTACTTAAGCTTCTTTAATTCTGACTGTTGACATGACCCTACTCAAGTTCAGACATCGATTATGATCTTAAAAATAGAACGTAGTAAAATAACCAACAATGTACATGACGTTTTAAAAGTACCACAACCAAAACATGATTCTACTCTTTCCAAAAGTACCCAATGTTCGTAGATTTTTTAAGTAGATATATTCAAAACAGCAAAAAAATAAAATTTACAATGTAAATAATAAAAAAAAATTAGATAGACGGGATAAAGCCCGTGTCCATAAATAATAATAAAAATATGTATCCAAAGTAAAATATCTTTTACCAGAAAACCATTTATATTTGCGTAGCAAATGAATTATTTAATCTCTCGGTAATCTGGTTTATGATCAGGATCACATTTAAAAATGTCCAACCTTTACGTATCGTCAACAAAACCAGAATCCATTCCAATGAAAATATAATGTCCATCTAAACCGACATTGAAAATAAAATTTGTCGTACCGCCGCTGGACCATGAAATTAAATCTTATTTGGGCATAAATTAGCTTTTTTTTTCAATTATTAATACAACATGAAAAATCCTTTCCCTTTCCAACCTTTTTGACATGAAAGTTTCAAAAAGCGTGTGTCATTGTATTTTGCTGTCGATATGTGCTTTTCGAAGATCTAGATTTCACAGGATTGGCTTTTTACCTTAAAAGAACACGGAAATTAATATGGCATCAGGAGGCTTGTAAACCAGACTTTTACCCCGTCTCTGAACATCTTCAACTCTGCGAATAAAACTGACGTCAAACTGCTTCAATCTCTAAAATAATTTTAAATAGATATGCATCAGTGTTAAGTAATGTTAAGCATCAAAGATAATAACAATGATAATAAAAAATGATTTCGAAATTAGAATGCAAAATTTAAAACTACGATACCATACACATTACGTAGATGCAATTCTATATCTCAGAAGTCAGTGGTTGTTGTCAAAATTTTTATGAAATTAAGGTACGACCGTACGAACTTTATGTTTATGATATAAATAAATAAAGAATCAAGATGTTTCACGGTCGATGTCTTCTGCGATATGCTCGTTAAAAATAAAAATCAACTTTGCGGAGAGGGGGGGGGGGGCAGAGAGAGGGTAAGAGGAAGTTTATTAGAATTAGGACTTACATTGTCATTAGAAGCGAAAGAATGTTATTGCCTAACGATAATTTAATTTTCAATTCTAATAAACTTTCTCAACCTTAACCCACCCCCCTACCTCCATCGCCCCAATACCAAAGTTAATCTGTATTTTTTTTCTGTAGTAGGTATATAGTTATTCCTGAAGAAGTTGGACGTCATCCTCGAAACATGTTGACTGTACGAGTATATCAAGTTAAAGTTACCGATCCTTAGTTATGATAATGCCGGAGTAATCACAAAGTGAAAACCATTTTATAGAAATTTTCTATTTAAGCTTTCCTATTTTAGACATCAGAGATACAGAATTTGTGATGCTAAATAAATAAATGTACATATCTTACGCGTAATAAATGATCAATAACATCGTAGAAGCATCAACGCTTTTCGTTAAAATTTCATTATCAATTTTATTACTTCGAGTATAAAAAAGCCAGTCTGAATACTGGTGGTGCGAATCCTAATGATTTGATTCAACAAAATGCCTGGGTCCCAATCCAAGCAATCAGAACACATCCAATTCCATTAGAATGGGTACTCTCGAACTAGATGAGGCCTCACCTAGTGTGTTTTATGCCAGTGTGACATGTCTATCGATGTTGGTTTATTTTTCCACGGTTGGACGTGTGCTCGAATTGGGTTTCACCGCCACAAAAACATTCTCCATTCGGCTTTGTAATTTCAGACTCCCGTTTCGAGGGCGAACTTCGCAGGTGGGGTATAAATAATTCAAAGTTTTTAAAAACACGACAGATCGATACTTCAGTGCTTACAATTATACGACCGTTAAATTATTATTGCTAGTACAAATACCATTTCTGTATTACTGCCGAAACAACAAAGAAAATTGGTCGCGCAACAGTTGGGAGGCTTGGCTTTTTGTTTGATTTCCTCATTTAAATTTCCGTTGGTTCATTGACTCTTTCTCAGAAATGGATTGAAATATACATTAAATATGAAAAAAAACGTTCTTCGTCAAACCAGAAATCTTGAAATTGTGGCTTTCTGAATTTGGGAGTGTTGCGTGCAGGATAAAAAAGGAAGAAAAATGTCCTTTTAGTCGTAAGTTTTTATTATGATACCGCACAAGAGTCTCAAATACCCGAGGCCAGTGGGACTACGTTTTACCTGATTTGGGAATGTTGAAGGCGAATATCTGCCCTGAAGATGGACACTCTAACGCTGTCCGAAACGTTAGCTAAAGGAGAAGGTAGCGCAACAAGGCATAACACCCCAAAAATAAATAACAGAAATGGTTGATGAAATGAAATTCTTTTATGTTTAAAACCACGAGATTTGCTTTTTACGATAATAAGAAATGGTTGATTTCAGATTTTTGCTATTGGGGTCTGGTCTGGTCGGAGATCGTAAAGTTTTCGTACCGTCTTGATGTAGTATTTTCATTTGCACGATATATCTGAATCGTTCAGCAAGATTGAATATTTGGGTTTTAATGAATTTACGCTTTGAATATATCATGGAATAAGGACCAGTTGTGTCACGGAATATGTAGAATACATAATACGCAAGATTTTGTCGGTGTACCAGGAATTAAAGCCGAATGAAATGGTATACATATTCACACGCGCAACAATTACCAAAGCTAGTCGTACCTAGGAAACTGCGGGAATATTATTTTTTGAAGCAAGTTTTAAAACGAATTTTACGAACCTTTAACTATCTACGACTATTCGCATGTTTCCCTGGCTTTTTATTAGATACCCATCTAAATTAAAAGTTATCTTGCGTCCGCCATTGACAATTACAAAAATCAGTCATCCGTCCGCCATTCACAATCATAAAAAGGCTTTACCATACACGGTGTTAAGAGACATACTTACCTGATTTACTATAACCAGTGATTTCGGACACTATTTGGAGTTAAAAAATGTTAATAAAATTTTTGTCCCCGGTGACATTATTTTTTTTGTAGTTTTAACTTCTTTTTTTTAATGTCTAATTCAGATACGTCTCTTAATATTGGGTACGTTGTGGGGCTGAAAGCATTTGGAAGGGGGAGGAGATAGGGTAATGGAAAGAATCACTGTCTCTGATTAACAAGGTGCAGTGGGACTCTCGTGCGTTGTTCAGTAGGGTGTGTCAATTATTTCAACTTTTGAATTCAGAAACGCCCGGGGTCTCAAAAGTTGCGTCTTACAAAGAAAATGAGAACTGCATTTAAATTTATATAAAAAAAATGGTTATTAGCCCGCTAAAATTCATTGGAAATCAGAAAACAAACCTAAAACATTTTTTTTTTAATATTTAATAAAATATTTTTTTCAGTAATTTAACCTTTTAACGTTTGTTTATTATTAAAAAAATGCGTATAACTGACAAAAATGAAAAAAAAAGTTCTAGTTTATGATTTTTTTTTGCATGAGCTCCACACAGGAGGCCCTGAGAATAATAATTTCCTTCAGGGCCTATGTCATCTTTGGGAATGCTGTGTGGAGGGTTTTTTAAGGAAAGGAAGGAGAGGACAATTCTGAGAAAGAAAAGGGTTTAAGGGGTGGGTAGGAATCTGGGGTTCAGTATGTCCTGGTCATCCGCCTCCAAGACCTAGACAAAACCTCACCCCATGAACCCGGGCACCCCTGCTAAATCACCAAACCTAGCGAACCACTTGGGGTGACCTATTTATTTATAAATCTTAAGTTAGCTCACATCTTTGTGTGTGCTAATATTTTATAAAGATATATAAACATTTACATTGGTTGGCAAACATAAACATTCTTTAAATATTACACATAAATAAAGACATTAATAATTGAGGTAGACACACTTTCATAATTCTTTTCTAAACTTATCTATTTATATTTTCTATCTCAGTAATTTCATTCGGGATGTTGTTATACAGTTGGACGGCCTGGTATATCAGAGATTTCTGGGTGCTTGATTTTTTCCTTGTCGGCAGTCTTATTTGCTTTGAATTTCTTGTCCCGTGCCCGTGTGTTTCGTTATTATAATGTATTTTTCTTTTTAGTTCCTTAGACATCATTCCCATGTTATTTTTTTGTAAAAAAATAAGTACATTCAAATACACAGTTTGCTTCACCGTCAACATATTTAGCATATCTCGTATCATGGCAGAGGTGTTGGTTATCCAATAAAGGTTCCCGGGGCAGCGGTACACATTCCCGCCTCCCAAATTGGTACGAGTTACAAGTTACAAGTAAGTCAATAAGAATTCTGATTTTATCCAGAAAAAGTGTTATTTTCTCCTTTTATATTTTTAACCAACACATCACATATGTATAAAAAAAATTTTTTTTTCGGTTCTTTGTACTGCAGTTATGGAATGAAAAATCAGTTTGGTCCAAAATATAAAATATGAACCCTTTGTTTTATTTTTTTTCCAAATCACGAAATCTATTTTTTTTTTAAACTTCCGGCCATTTTAACGGGCCTATAGTGAACAATAATTTATTTTTACGTTTTCGATTAGCTACAGATCATACGAAACTTTTGAGACCCCGGGCGTTTAAATAAAAGACCATTTTTTTCCTCTCTATGGAGAGCGACACAAGCAAAAAAAATCTACGAACTAAAGAATTTTTCACAATTAGCACAAACATTGATTGTTTAAAATGGTTTATATCAAGGTAAATTCCAGATTTGCGCAGTTATTTACGTCACAATCCTCCTATTTACTGGTCACGACGTTTCTCAATTGGGATTTCTTGGTCCCACTGACTAAAAGGTGAGATACCTACCTAACTACTCCACATAATTTGTCGATTTTTCAATAGTCTCTTCTGGAACAATCTCTCTCAACCCATGTGGAAAATACCCTGTTGGAATAACTAAAACGTTGACGTTGATAAATATGAACGATGCATAAAATATTCCCCCCACAAGATTAATGCTTTTCCTATATGGGGAATATTTGTATACATTACCTATTTGCCCTCGAAGAATGCGGACAAACTCATGCTAGGCTAAGCATCAATTTTGCATAAATCAACATTTATGCCCCTAAAAATGTGGTCTAGACATTCAATTTTGTTTTTCCCATTATTTTTCGTAAACCAATCAAAATTTATGGAGCTTTTTGCTTTTGCACTATGAACACTTTACGAGCAAATACTTTATCAGAAGCTTAGTATTTGGTAAGTTATAGTTGTGAAGTTAATTATTGTATTTACGATCGGAGACTAAAGTAAGAACAGGTGGATCCTAAGACCAATGTTCCCTGGTGAGTTATTTCCGTGCGTTTTAAGTTTTCCTATCTCTGGTTTAGCCCAAATGTTTCAGGGATACTGCACGTGAAACCTTATTAATAATATGTTAGGTACCACCCGGCATCGTTTGAATTTTAATATGTTTTTTTCTTAATTAACTATTTTATAACATAAAATAGTAGGAAGAAAAGTAAATTGTATAGGTTCGTCAAAACAGTAAATAAAAATTATTATGAAACTAGAATTGCAAGCGTTCATAGGTCAAACCGTTAGGGCTCACTGTTCGAGGGTTTGTAAAAGTAGACCGGTAAGTTAATGGTACGAATATTAATTTTCGTGGATTTCAGATGGTCTCCTGTCCTCAGAACACCATCAAGGGTACTTAACCCAGGCAATAAAATTTTTATTCCAGAGATTGGGGTAGAGAACACAATTGTTTCCTTCACAATTGTCCTCCATCCTGGAAGTATTATAATGTGGCAAAGTTTTTTTTTTAAAACGACATACAATACATATTTACTTTTATGTTATGGTAGATTACGGAAAACAGTAAAGGTATATTATAATTAAACATGGAGCCACGTCTAAATAGTAAAAAAAACTATTATATTTATGATTAATTTAATCCAATTTATTCCACATTTCATAGTGAACGCAAATCGCTGTTATTTCCGCCTACAAAACCAATTAAAGTCCAGACTGCTGTCCAGAAACATGAAGATATTAGTGTACAAAACACTTATCAGACCAGTACTTACGTACGCAGCTGATACTTGGGTACATACTAAGAGGAATGAGCGAGCACTGGACGTTTTTGAAAGAAAAAATTTGAGGCGCATCTTCGGACCGGTTCTAGAAAATGGATTTTGGCGCACACGTTATAACAATGAGCTCTATACTTTGTTTAAGGAGCTAAATGTCACAAAATTTATAAAACTGGGAAGACTTCGGTGGCTGGAATTTATAAAACTGGGAAGACTTCGGTGGAGAGAATGACCATCAAGCACCAAAGTCCCAGCTGAACTCAAGACCAATAGGGTGAAGGAGCCTGGGAAGACCAAGACCAAGATGGAGCGACAATGCCTCAAAGACATATCCACCTTGGAGCTTCTAAACTGGAGAGAGCTGGTACAAAACCGAGATGAGTGGAGGAAGACTCTTGAGGAGGCCAAGACCCACCAGGTGTTGTAGAGCCAATAGTGATGATGATGATGATTCCACATTTCAGTCATTTTCTTTATACACACGGCAATCACCATTACAGATTCGCAATACAAACATTATGGGAAGTGCCTTATATTAACTGTTAAGGGAATTAATTACTTTTTTGCCAACAGACCGCGTCGACATTAAATGCTTTAACAAATAATTATTTTAAATTTCATTATGTTCTTGAAGTAATTAATCAACCGGGGAGTTTCCTGGTACTAACATCGCTCAGACGAGCGGACGATTTCGAATCTCATAGCAAGAACAGGTAAAAAGGATACATTTGAGTGTGTTTGTGTACAAAGATATATTGAAGGTTTAAAAAAGTTTTAAGAACTAGTTTGGAACACCCACCCACCCGCTCCTGTTACCCCGCAAATTCCCGAAGATACTGGATGCGTGGCGATAAATTTAGGATTTTCCGTTTAAATTTATACCCCCGCTTCAATTCGACAATATTCTTTTAGGTCACAAAATTTTAACAATTCATTAAATTTCTAAGTTAATATACCAGTTCTGTTACTATCTAAATACTGTAAACAACCGGCCCATCATCGTGAAATAATAAACGAAATTGAAGCTTTAACAGAGCTCGAACTTTCGAATCCATCCTGAATGTTTCATTTGAGTTTCATACTTCAGCTTCCTAACGGAAAAAAATCATCAAAAAATTATTTTTTATATATTCAGTACACAAGCTAGAATAACTTTAAAATGATTTATCTACAAGAGGCTTTAAAACGCCAATGTTCTAACTGTCGTATTTATGTACTGAGTGGTTTTAAATTAAAGAAAAATACCTCTTTGTTACTTTTATGCTATTTTGATCCATAATTACTACATATTAAGTTGAAGTATACTGGGGTGATCCCAGAAGAATTCAAAAGCTTATTCATCGATATTCAAGAAGTAACCATAAGATGGTATAAAGCATCCTGTAAGTAACCAACCCGTGTATTTCTATAAACATAACATCCAACCATTTCTATAACATCCAACCCGTGTATTTCTTACACATCCTGATTTTGAATTGAAAAAAAAATTGTTTTTCAAATTATTTTTCTCGAAATTTTCGCTTTAAACTCAAAAAAGGATCCGAATGATTTTACTGCTGTTGAATTGCAATAAGTATGCAAAATTAAGCGAGTTTGATACTTTCAGTAGAAAATAAGCTTACAAACACTTTAGGTACAGTGAAAACGTGTTTTATCCCTTAATTTAAAATTTTAAATTACATCAAGAAATTTGTAATCCCTCTTCAGTGTAATGTGAGACCTATGTGCTTCGTCGTCAACAGTGAAATATGTCAATTATAATAATCATTCTTTCATACTTACCCATAAATCTTTCCTTAATAGGTACTCTGTGAAAGCGTAGATAATTAAACATTTCCTTCCAGCTTAAACCATTTTATTAAAACCCGTTTTCCCTTGTAGCCGAGACAAAAGAAACAAGAGTGTTCTACAATTAAAACAGTTGAAGTGTTGCATTTTAAATATGTTCCCCGCATAATTGTTCGCATAGTGGTTCCTGACGTCACAAATAATAAGAGTTCCGTCGGGATTTACGACTAGCAACCCCGATTCCAGTTCCGAGATGGCGAAAAGTCCCCGTTCTCACGCCCAGTGATGGTTACGTTCGCTGACCACAAGTGCCATTGACAACCAACAATGGAGTCCTGCTTTTTAGCGGGAAAGCTCGCAGTGGGGGTGTTCCTGTTGGTCTTCAGTTGTGAAATAACAGGTGAGCTTCAAAAACCTTCATTTTGATTTATAACCATACTTTCGTTTGGATGTGGAGGGTATTCTTTTTAATTTATTTATTTATTTTTACGCCCTTTTACGGGGTTTTTACATAAGTATGAAATTTACAACGGTATTTTGCAATGAAATATATAGTATTTATTGTACCTAACTGAACTGCCTCAGTAACAGTATTTTGTATTTGTCTAAAGATAAATTAAAGATGTCCACTGACTTGGTATAATTATTTCCCTCCATTAGTATTCTGGGCAAAGAGGAATACATATGGTAGTTAGTTCCAGAATTTCTGCACTGAAATAAATCCTGACTTCTGGTATTACGTAGTGGAATCCGGAAGCTTATCAATTCAAGCTATACCGGACTGTCAACTAAATTATTTAGAATTTTATACAGAAATACCAAATCAGTTAAAATTCTTCTGTCTGACATATTCATATCATTTAAAATAGTGTTGTAGTTTAACATAATTGCTGGAATACCCATTTTAAAATATAGAAAACGTATGAATTTGTTTTGTATTCTTTCAACAACTTGTACATGTATATTATAATAAGGGTTCCGTGAGAATTGTACTCAAGTTGACTTATTTATTTATTTATTTATTTATTTATTACACGCCCTGATGGGCTATTACATTATAATTTATAAGTTGAGTAACAAATAATGAAGAAAATATAATACAATGAGAAAAAAAAATACGCAAAACAGTGTAACAACAAAACAAATAATAAAATAAAAATACATATTATGTAAAAATGATAAGAAGTCTCATATTCAATATAAACAAAAATTGAAGAAATTATGTAAATCTGTTTGTGCCTAGAAGAATAAAAGTGATAGAATATACAACGTTTAAACTGATTAGTTTTAAGATGAAATATATCACCTAGATTAGAATATTTATGAAACGGTGAATTTTGATAAGCTAGTGTCCTGGTGTTATTGAAGTAGAAGGGTAATAAATGTCGATATGATTTTTGGGGAACATGGATATTGATGAATTGAAGTAATTCAGAACAGTGAATTTTGTAATGCAGTATTTCATGTAATAGTATTAAATCTGTGCTTATTCTTCTATCTGAAAGTTTCAATAGAGACGTTTTATCCAGGAGATAATTGTAATCAATGTTTAGTATAGGAATATGCAATTAATAGTTTATAAACCTTAGAAACTTCCGTTGAATCTTTTCAATGTTGTCTGAATGAATGTTGTAAAAGGGAGACCATAACGTAGAGTTATATTCAAGTTGGCATCTGACAAGGGTTTTATATAACATAATAAATGTGTCTAAATCATTGAAATCTTTTGCAGCTCTCAAAACAAAACTGAGAGTCTTTAAGGCTTTGATGATAATATTATTAATATGACATACAAAGGTGAGTTTACTGTCGAACATAATGCCTAGATCCATGATTTCACTAACACAATTTAAATTTTCATCATTCAAAGAATTCTGAAAAATATAAATGATTGTTTATTTTGGAAAAATGAATGAACTGATATTTATTTAAATTTAATGCTAGTTTGTTGATAGAGCACCATTCAAAAAGATATATCAAGTTAGTTTGACGTATAATACAATCATTAATGTGGTTAATCTCTTTACATAGTTTCATGTCATTGGCAAACAGTAGCACATTTATGTCAGTAAATATATCAACAATATCATTTATAAATATAATAAACAAAATGGGCCCTAAATGGGAGCCTTGCGGCACTCCACTTGTTGCTATAAATTTGTAAGACTGTGTGCCATTTATGTTCACACTGAGAATTCTTTTGGATAAATAACTTACAAACCAATTTAATAAGCTACCATAAACTCCAAGTTTCTTCAATTTATTGATTAGTATTTTGTGACACTCCTTGTCAAAGGCCTTACTAAAATCAGTGTATATTGAGTCAACCTGGCACCTGTTGGCTAAAGATTTAGATATGAAGTTTTCGTATATTAGTAAATTGGTCAGTGTAGATTTATTTGAACAAAAGCCATGTTGGTAGGGAGATATAATTTTTTTAATGTTTGTGGATATTTTATGGAGGATAATTTTTTCAAAAAGCTTGAGTATCGATGATTGGATACATATTGGTCTATAATTTGTTACGTCCGTTTGGTCCCCTTTTTTAAAATGGGTGTAAGAAAACTATGTTTCCATGTATCAGGGAAACTTCCTGTCTCTAGTGACTGGTTAAAAATTAGAAAAAGAGGAACAACTAAGCCGTTTAAACATTCTTTAATTAGCACAGGTGGAATATTATCAGGTCCTGCATTTTTTCTAGCATCTAACAAATTTACATGGTTTTTGATATCTTTAATTTCTATGCGTACTTCAGATATATCCAGACTAAGATTGGATGAGAATTTTGGAATTTTGTTGCTAAGTATATCCTCTTCATACACAGACTTAAAATAATCGGCGAATAGATTTACGATGTTATTATCATTACACCCAATTTTTCCATTGAAATTCATAGAAGTTGGAATACCTAAGTTAGTATTTTTTTGAGAATTAGTGTAATTCCAAAACTGTTTTATATTTACACGAATTTCACTTTCAATTTTGTCAATGTAATTTTTATAGCACAATTTTCAGATTTTACAACACTCCCTTCTTAAAAATTGAAATTTATTGTAACCACTCGTCAGTCTGGATCGCTTGTAATTTTTATGAGCTATTTTCTTACTATACGTTAAAGTGATCAAGTTAGGACTAAACCAGTTTAGAAAATGAGACATTCTATTATGTCGAAGGGGCAAAAAATTTGCAATAGCATCATTTAGAATGTCATAGAATTTATTTACATTATCGTTAATATCTGCGTTTTCCAGAAAGGACCAGTCTGTTGTATTTTTTGAAAATTTGCTTTACGGAAGTTATAAGATGACTTGATATTTTTAAGATGAGTGTTGTTAACAAGAGGAATAACGATGTCCAGAGGAGGATGGTAAACGTCTACAGGTAATAGTTCTTCCAAAGATTTACATACGTTAGCAGTGGGCTCACTGCAAAAAACTAGATCAAGAATGCGACTATTTATATTAGCGACAGTGTTTAGTTGTGGGATTGATAAATTATTCGACATACCCAGAATCTCTCTCTCACTAAGATTAGCACTTGATATATTAATACCAGACAAGTCAGGGTCATCATGGTTCCAGGATATATTTGGCAAGTTATAGTCTCCTACTACGACAAGTTTGGCACTGAGATACTTAAACCTTAAAAATTCCACGTCCTCAATATGTTTTGTTTACAGCTGTGTATCGGAGGATGGCGGTAAATATAAACATCCAATTATTAACTTGCCAGCTTTTTTGTTTTCGAGCAACACGAATATTTGTTCAACCTCACTATTTTTGTTTTTAAGCATTTTTGACGGACTACGTTTGTGGACAGCAATCAGGACTCCTCCCCCTCTTGTATTGGAGCTGGTGTTTGAACTACGGTCTACTCGGTAGATGTGGTGATCGTGCAATCCAAGTTCCGCTGAGAAAATTGATGGTGTTAACCAGGTTTCTGTTAACATGATGACATCGTGTGAGAGAGTCGGGGCACTTATTCTGAATTCCTTTAATTTCGTTCTGATTCCTCTGACATTCTGATAGTAAATGTTACATTAATTTAGTTGGAATTTTTGGCAAAACATTGACGATTTTAGGTAGGTTATTAATATATTTTATTGTTAAATTTGATTCACCATTTTTAGTTCAGTGCTCACTCACTTCTAACATATGCAAAATATAACAGTTTAATACAATTTATATTGTTAAAATTTCTAGTTAGCCTAGTTATGAATCCCAACATTTTTAAGCACTTGTTAGAGATTTCTGTTATGTGGTTAACAAATGAAAGATTTGATTGAAAAGTGACACCTAAGTCTTTAATTTGTGTTAATGTCTCGAGAGTATTGTTATCCATGTTGTTATTAAAAATCACTGGATTTTTTATTCGAGAAAATCTAACTACTTGGCATTTTGAGATATTTAGTAAAGTCTATTTTCATTACACCAAATTAACAATTTCTTGATATTATCTTGAAGAATGTTGCAATGGTAAATATTTTGAATAATTCTAAACATTTTGCGGTCATCAGCAAAAAGTAAGAAAAATACATCATGAAATATTTTTGTTAGATCATTTATAAACAAGATAAATAAGATTGGGCCAAGGGGTGAACCCTGTGGAACTCCACTTGTTGTATATATTTTTTCCGACAGAGAGGACTTTATTCTAACAATTTGCTGCCTTCCAATAAGATTGCTTTCAAACCAGTTTAATATATTACCACGTATACCAAGTTTTTCTAATTTCCAAATGACAATTTTATGGGAAACTGAATCAAAAGCTTTATTAAAATCAGTATAGACAGATTCTACTTGTTTTTATTTTCTTTAAAAGCATTGGTTATAAAATTTTCATAAATAATTAAATTTGAAAGAGTACTTCTACCTGGCGTAAATCCAAACTGGTTAGGTGATATCACAGTTTTTATTTGCGTAAAAAGTTTGTCAAGTATTAGGCTTTCAAAGAGTTTCGGTATGGTGGATTGAATGTGTATTGGTCTGTAATTAGAAATATCACTTTTATCGCCCTTTTTGAAAATTCTGTTGAAGCATTGTATTGAGGAATGTAAGAAATGTAAAAAACTCTCCACACAGCATCCCCAAAGATGAAATAGGCCCTGAGGGAAATTATTTTCTTCAGGGCCTCCTGTGTGGAGCTCATGTAAAAAAAGTACATATAATGGCATCATTAAAAAAATACGTTTGTCAAATTTCAGCATTTTCTTTAGTTTCTCGTCTCCATCCAACAACATCGCTAAATTATACTATTTTTCTACTATTGATCATAGACCGGCATACTGTAAGACTTAACAAGAATAAATCTATCAGTCTGTCTCAACAAATAAATAATATAATCGAATATATTTTTTTTGAAACCACCAACTTTAGAAACTATTGTCACGTTGAAGTGTTACATTTTAACCACCATCTTTACAAGTAGGTCACGACGCGTCGTGTTGCAATATTAATGTAACACATACAATTTAGATTCCCAGATTCTGTCGAAATAGAAGTACCTACCAAGGGGTAGGTTATCTTGAGCAATTAAAGTTTGTTTTCACGATTATGCACTTCAAACGACTACTCTTTTGGTAAATGTTCATGGTGTTAAAATAATGAAACAATGATTTTGCTGTGAATAATATTATCGCACGTGTCAACTAATCTCTGACTTGATTTTTGAAAAAATGTTAATTTACGATATCAAACTAAATTGCTTCAATTTATGTGAGTACCTTGCCATCTGATGGTGGTTAAATTACAGGTCGGAATAATTTTTAAATCTTTCAAATCACCGTAATTTGCTAAAGTGGATTCATAGGATTTATTCAAAATTTATCTCCACCCTTACTCTAGCCAGTTTATTATAAGCTAACGAACATTTTCCATTTCCCCTTTAAAGCTAACCCATATAATTTAAGCTTGAATAATTTTCCCATCAACTAGTTCACTATTACGACAGATTATTATAGGTCATACAATTATAAACGAATTTGTTTGATTCATGGCTCAATTTACGAACGTTTTCAACAGCAACATTACAATATTTATTTTTATCAAGTTTAATTTATAGGACTCAATTTTAATGTTAGCTCTGCTGTGGAATTATTACTCGTTATAGCTGTTTTGCCTTCCGAAGGCATTGATAATGCCTTCAGATACAATAAAAATGCATTCACTTTTAAGTTGAGAATAAAAAGATTCAACCTTCACCTCCTGTTATCATTAATTAAATCCTGCCAGTAACAATTTATATTAACATAAACGTAACGTGTAATATCTGTTGTCATGAATCATGCAAACCGAATCGATTTTCCGATTCGAAATTTAAAATAGCCACATGCAATACGAGTACAAGAGGCAGTCCGGACTAAATTGAACCAATCAATACGGCGTGTGTAAGTGAATACCAAAAAGACCACCCATTATCTGTTTAACAGTTTTTCCAACGCGTAAATGAGGGCATGATAGGCCATTCTTTATGGTACAAAATATGCCCTTTCCACGCACCCAACGTACCTGTAATACAACCAGAAGGTCTTGGAAGCTATCGCCTACTGACATGCAAACGCTCTTTCGCCAGTATTAAAAAGCGTGTAGAAATAGCGAAAGAGAAACTTCACCCATATCGAGGGTAAAAGCATTCCCAGTCTTCCGGGGGCCCAAGCATTTCATCTGTATTCAGAATGTTAGATAGTCCTAAGAATATGAATGAATACAATTTTCCAGAGTCTTGCTTTGCCGCTGAAAGCGGGGAATATTCATTTTTTTAAATCCCTTTCAAGGTATTTCTGAATGCTGCAGCACCTGTTGGGGAATGTCAAGCATTTTGTTGCGAACTGAGCGCCACTCTAATGTGCTTTATTATTTATACGTTTATGGTGGTAGTTGATCTCTTTTGCGATACACCGAGCTGGATTATGTTTCAGGCTGCTTTATGACATTTTGCGAAAATGTCAAACGCAATCTAATGGAGCACAAAATAATTAGTTGGGTATCGTTTGTCTTTTTTCTTCTCCTCGTTTCTTCACAGAAGTTGTACGTGTCACATTAACATTCCGTATGTTACCTAAGTAAAATACGTTAATAATATGAACCATTAGTTAAGCTAACTTGTTTAAAAACTAATAATTTACAGCATTGTAAATAACAATTGTGGCCAAATTAAAGCCTTGAGTTTTTCCGGGAATTTATTGCTGAAGGTCAGTAAAATTATAATATTACGTGTGCGAAAAAAATTTTTTACGGTTTTTTTATAACGCTATTAATAATTAACTCACCTCCAAGGTGCTTAGCGTAATATTGTTATTGTAGCTTTTTAAAGTTTTAGCGTTTTTAAGGTATTTCTTACCAGTTAAAGGCTTTAAATTACCATGTATTTCATTGTAGGAACATTGGCCCAATGAATAAAATACGTGACGTGACAACTAATATTGATAGAAAATTATATAAATGTAATGAAAAGAAAAGTTATTTATACACTACATCCGTTAAAAACGTATTCCTTGAAAATTTTATTCGCAGGCCGGAATGGAAAACGTGCGCGAGAAATGTGTATGAATTATTTAACATTTTTGCTCTTATTCCTCTGAAAATTATTCTAATCCACATTCTTCCGTACAAACTCGTGCCCAAGTGCTCTAAAACATCGGGTTTTATTTTTCATTCTTCGTGAAAAAACATTGTAAATGATGCGTTTCTCGTGATATAACTGAGCATCCGACATTTATTTTATTGTTAGCTTTTGTTTCGCGTGTTTGTGGAATTTCATGATTAAGTACATTTGCTGAAAAACAAATGTAAAGAATATTAGGCAAATAAATTAAAGCATTGGTTTTCTGCTGAAACAATAGAAAATATTCACTGTGCTAAACTCACATTTTAATGTTATCATTATACGTTCTAGACGCTAATAAAAAGTTGTTCAAAGAAACGAAGCCAGGGGTTCACAATGGATTGCTGATAGCTGATAAAACCAACTCAGATGTATGAAAGTAAGGCATGGATCTGGCAGAGGTTGGATGAATGTTGTGGTGGGTCATGACTGCATGGGAATTATTCCTTTAGATTTATTAATATGTATAAAAGTGATAAAAGGCTGTTAAAAGGAGACGGTAAAACAAGTCAACAAACAAGCAAACGTAATATACCGCCATGTTTTCCAATGATCAAAACATGACTACAACCCGAATTATTTGAGGCAAAAGACGTTGAATAAGGCTCTTACGCTTATTGCAATAATTGCAATTATCTCCTCACCTCCCACTCTCACTGTACGCTCTTACTCATCAAAACTGGGACGTTCGGTGGATGATGATATATGATTTTTTAAAAACATACTATATTTGATGTAGAGATGAAAAAACAAGTTTTTTTTATCATTTTCAAACTAACTTTTATAAGCACCAGAAATAGCCCGCCAATCAAAATTTTCTAAACTTTGAAGTAAATCCGAAGGTAAATAGGCGAATCAAAAACTCTAAATATTGCAATCACGTGGTTTTGACCCCATTACTCACCCTTTTATCGCTGTTAGCATCGAGAAATAATATTTTTAAATGACCTACTTTAATGAATCTCTTCCCGCCTCCACGAAATACTTGCCAATGAAGATGTCGGTGGGGAGACCAATTTTGGCATTAAATAAAATCATGAATATATATATATATATATATATATATATATATATATATTGAGAGCAGAACTTAGACCCTCAGCTGCGTTGCTGCTAGCATAAAATCTGCTTTTAGATTTTTACCTCCTCCCCCTTACTAAGGGGAGTGTTTTGGATTTTGCACGACTGATAAAGGCCATTTACGATGTTTGTCAGTTGCGGAAAGTTTAAAACGAGTTTATTGAGGGGGAGTGGGTGGTGCCTTGTTGTTTTTCCTTTGTATCTTTAAAAACGAATTTTTTTGTAATATTTCTTAAAATAAATAAAAGATTCAATTGAAAGTAGAGTCGTACAGTGTAAGGAAAATACGAGGCTAGAGTGAATGGTAAAAGAAGTCGGGGAAACCCGAAAGCGACACACGTGAATTCGAAATCGGATCATTTGTCAACGAGATGAGTTTGTGTAAGACTATTTATGAATGTGCGAATAATTTACATCACTCTTACACAGAATGAATAACATCAATATGTTAAATTGGGTTCCATGAGAACTCAGAATCATTTACCTTCAACACCCATTTTCCGACCCTTGATATTTCTTTTCCTTATTCACAAGTAAGTGGATAGGGAAAGGAAATGTCAACGGTAAATAATGTGAAGTACTTGCCTCTTCAGATCTAGTCACTTACTAAATGGCTCTGGCGATTTTTACGCTCTTATTTGATTTCAGGTTTTCTGATTTATTTGATTTGGAGGTTTTCTGTGATACTCACTTTTGTAAATCAAACGCTTGTTTTGTGTCTGTTTATCTGGTCGTAATTTATTATTCTTTTATATACATAATCCTGACTTTTTATTGGATTTATATTGTGATCTGCTTGTTGGAACACATTTTTTAAGTAAGACATAGAAGCTACCTTCTTTTATTTTTTTTTTCTATAGAACTAATTCGAATAATGGAACAGAAGGAAAATAATAAAATTAGGTAGGTACTTGCCTAGAAGTAATTGCCCATAGAACAAGTACCTACTTAATAAACATCAATTTTAACCAGGCCTTTTCTCGCAACTTTACAATTTTAATTTGTGGATTCCCACTGGAGAGTAACTACCACTATGGAATGAGGTACATGGATAAAATGAATTGATTTATGAGAGTTATTTGCGAAGTAAATCTTGAAAATTCGTTAAAAAATTACTTACACTGTCAGGGTTTTGTAACCTTTTAGATTTGGAGCCAATGAGTTTGCCGCGTTGCAACGGAGGTCATTGGAACACAGCTAAGGCCAGTTTCAAGTTTCTTATCTGAATAGAGGTTTTTCACAAGGGCAAAAATATTAGCCAATCCTAAGTCAAGCTAAAAAATCGGAGCCTTTTAAGCCACCCCAGTCTACATCGGAATAACATTAAACATGAAATATCTTGATGGTTTCAGTTTAATGAGAAAATTATTTGGAGGATAGCTCGGGTCAAAGACATGATCCGAACAAAAAAAGCGTGATAAATAGAAGATTTCCAAAGAGGTCAACCCAGATCCATCGAATGAGGTTCACAGTGCATGGATATGAAACAAAGAGGCTTTGTTTTTCCTCTCCGCAGACCCCGTTCTATGAAAAATGTAATCCTGCGAAAACTCCGGGAAGAATAATTGTCCCCATAAAAACACAAGGTTATGTATTTTTCTAAAATACCCCCGGAACGTAACAAAAATATTGCGAATATTTAGTGAGTTTTTTTAGAGTGTTATTTTCACTCATCAAAATAAGTTTGATTGATGGGGATGTCATTACTTAAAACCATTCTCGTAACGTTATTTCAGACTGTCTGCTTTTTACTTCACATACACACAGTTATATCATTATTTTTCTCTTAAAAACCATAAGAATATTAATTGTATTATTACTGCTTCACAATAATTACTATTTGTCCATGTTCACCATCCAAAAGTGCGGGTTGAATAAATGTTTTTAAACATCCTGAATGTGTGTGAATATCGAAACAATGCTTGAAATGACTTGCTATACTTAGTGAAAAGATATGAGTAAACTGATGTTTCCTAACTTTCCCCTTCATCTGCTTTCCTGCTCCCTGAAGACTTAGATAACATTTTCCGCTATGCGATGTCATAGATTCACTGGTTTTCGACAGACAACACGACATCAAATAAAAGAGGTGTATATTTTCTGATTGGATTACCGCACTAATTATTATACACTAGTTTTTTCCCGCGGCATCGCTTGCATGTTATTAGGGGGGTTCCCACTCCACCATCCCTCTCTCCACTCCACTCCCCTATCAGCCCTCCCCCTTCCCCCACCTTTCCCCCTCCCCCTCCCCCTCCCCCTTTTCTCATTCCCCTACCCTCCCCCTCCGCGACCCCTTCCCCCTCCACCACCCCAATCCCCCCTCCGGCATTCCACACTTTCATTCCCGGTAAATTAAGTTTTCAAACTGCTCGCATACCACTTATTGCAATTTTTTATACAAATTTCACAATGCCAGAGCTCAACAGTAGTGTTATACAAAATAACAACAAAAAAATAATTATCCGATTTGGTGCAGTCGTTCGCAAGTTATGCGCGTAGGTACATACATTTCGACGACTCATTTTTAGAGATAGATATTGACTACGACGCCAACATCATTTCCAAGGCAACAATTAGTTTGCAATAACTCGATTTTGTTAGGGACAGAAAATATGATATAATGGCGTTATAAAATTATTTATCATATATAAATAATTTTATAACGCCAGAGCTTATTTATAACGCCATAGCTTACCAATATATATAGCCTATATTACTCATAAATAATGTAGCTTTCTATTAGTGAAAAAAAATTAAAGTCCATTCAGTATTTGTTGCGTGAAAGAGTAACAAACATACAAACTTTCGCCTTTATAATATTAGTAGGATTATACTTGAAATTTCCACAAATTTTATTTTAAATTTAAAAATGTAGGTACAGTTGTTTGATACCCAGAATCTTCAACTTATATCTAATTATCATAATTTTACACAGGTGGATCCAGTGAAGTAATCGTGGCTCTTGAGATGCCACGGTATGCCTCCAGGGGTTCCTCGGTGACTCTAAACTGCCATCACAATGTCCAGCCCGATCTTCTCTACAAAGTGGAGTGGCTGCGCGAAGAGGCGAAGATCTTCCAGTACGTGAGAGAGAGAAGACCGCCGTTCAGGAATTTCACCACCCTTGGATCACAACTAGATGTAAGTTTACATAAATATTGAATTGTAAAAAGAAGTCATTTGGTCAAGATCAAAACATCTGTCTAAATATGACAACCGACCTCATAGACGCCGCTGTATCAAATATGACATTGTACTTGAGTTTCCACACCACCGGTCAGTTGGTTAAATTATTCGGCAAATACTTATATTAGTTGGACCTTAACTGAAATCGTACCGTTTTGTCAAGCTTTTGATAGCTTTTATATTATTCTCTCGTTTTGATGATTTTTCTACGCAATACGCTAGTAGGTAAGTTTAAATGAATTTGTCCTTCTTTAGATATGTTTTGAATGCTTCTGAATAAAAGAAACATTTACTTATATGTAATAATTAAGCAATACCTTAATTTATCATCATCCGAAAAGTATCGCATACAAGGAATGCTAACATCGAAACATTCCATGTTGAAAATTTAATTTTACTTTCCTCTGATTGGTTAGCACTAACCGATAAAGTATTTGACAAAAATTGTTGAAGAGACGTGATAATCATTTTCTTTTCTTTTAACGTGCCCACTGCGCAATTATTTGAAAATCGTTTCACAATCGTTTCACAATCGTTTCAAATTATTCTCGTTAAATGGTCAATTAGTATGATGATTTTTTTTTATCCCCATTTAAGCTAACAAATAAGCGTTTGATCTGCGGACATGGTATAAGTTTTCGTACATATCATAAACGTAAAATATGGAAATATTTATTATTTTAAAAATTATCCACGATCATTATTATTGAGATAAACATGTTCAAGGCTGATGGGGGGGGGAGAGATACACGGAGCAGCTGGTGAGGAGGGGCAAAATATAAATGACGCATGTTAGATATGAGTGAGTTCTGCATTTTGCCGGAGGCCTCAGAGGCGTTCGTCCTTTTAAAAATACTCGAGTTCTAGGAGCAGGTCTTGGGTGTGGAACGGGTACTGGGTAACGTTGCGGATACTGAGACGCATGCGTTCGGCCGCACAGTGGAGGCATTCGGGTTCCGGCTCCGGGTTCGGCTGCAAATTCCGGGTTTGGGTCCGACTCCTGGACCAGGTTTTCTGAGATCTAAAAAAGATTTGAAAAAGGATTAGGAGTGGGATCCGATTCCCGCGAAGTTCAAGAGCCCACTCCAGCTGAACCTACATATCGCTAGTGTAGATGCGATGCCCACATGCAATATGTAATAAAAATATACCGCCCATTTGTGACGACTAAAGGCAAAATATAGAGATCGACATCGTGAAATATAGCTTCCCAGCCAACATATAAATATGTATATAAGGCGAATATAATATACAGGGTGATAAGGAACGTACTTGACTTACTTTAACCAGTGATTTCTGACATTATTTGGAGTAAAAATGTAAATGAAATTTTGGTCTCCGGTGTGTTTTTTGGGCGACTTTTTTTTTTCAAAAATTTTTTCTTCAAAATCAAAAAAAAAAAATTCTTCCGCATGTGGTCGAGTATCCGACCAACCCCTTTCCCCGCCTCCAACTGTCCAATCCTTTTAAGTTTTTGTAGAAAAAAAAACATCAAAAATGTTCAAGACCAAAATTTCATTTACATTTTTTACTCCAAATAATGTCAGCAATCACTGGTTAAAGTAAGTCAAGTACGTCCCTTAACAACCTGTATATTTCACTCGCCGTCTGTAACGAGCCTTAAATTGTATACTAGTACAAAATTTAATGGGAGTGAAAATTACTGGTATAAGAACAATATTCTATTTATATTAAAATATCTGTTTTTGTAGAACATGTATAAATTAAAAAATAGACCGAACATAAATAAATACGAGTACCATCTTATATTTTCAGTATTATCTAAATCAGTAAATCGCATGTTTATAAAGTTTTCCAGATATTATGGCGTGTACCGTGATTTAAATAATAATAATAATAATAATAAGCCCGTTTATTTCTTGTTTTACAATAGTTGGTAGTTACAATATTACAATAAACTCAAATATGATTTGTATTACTAAGTTAGCTTAGATTATGTTAGTAATATAAGTATATGTTTTAAAAAATATTGATGAATTAACAAGAACCCCGGTTTGGGTAAAGGCCTCCTCCAAAGATGTCCATTTTTGCCTGTCTTGTGCTGTGGAGTACCAGTTTATGCCAGTTGATCCTTTCTGTAGCAAAGTATGAAGGTGTTGTGTTCTTCTATTTTGTTGCCCTGTCGTCTAACTTCCTAAATTTCCATAATATCTTAGTTAATTTTATTTAAGCATTCTTCCAGTTATATATTCGGTCATATGATGACAGGGTGTTGACGTCGTATGTTATAATATTTTAATTGACGGCTTAACTTTGAGTGATTTTTCGAAGTTTTTAAAGTTGAGCTTGAGTTTTGTATCATTGGAGGGTTTTGGTCATAATCTTCCACGGTGACCAGCCGGGTTGGAAGATTTTTTGTGTTTTTTATTGAATTTTGTTTGTTTGTGGTATCGATGTGGAGAGAGGGGATTAGTTGCTATGCATTTTTATTCGTTGTATTAGTATTTGTCAAGTAGTTCAACATGCTTGGTTTTTTAGCTCCTTCGGTGACACTATTTGACCTTGTGACCTTGTTTTTCGAGCCAGACTGTTGTTGTTTATTCTTTTTTGTTTTATTTTCTTGAATATGAATATTTTCAGGGGATATTGAGAGATTTCTCTTATTCGCCGTGTTCCCGATTTTGTCCAGTATTATAAGTTTATCGTATTTTATTATGGCAGTGTTTCCTTTTTCTCTCTCAATCTTTATTTGCTCTTGTAATTCTTTTCTTTTATTTAATATATAACGCGGATAGTCTTCTTTTATGTAGTATGTTGTGTCTTTCAGTGTAATTTTTTGTTTAAATATATCGATTTTCAATCCTAAATTAGAAAAAGTGACAACAATTGGTCTAGGTCTTTCTCCCTTTTTTCCAATTCTCTTTATTTCTTGTATGTCTCTTCGTTCAATGTTTAAATCAAAGTGTTTTTCAATAAATTCAACCAAAGTATTTTCTAAGTTTAAGTATGATGACTCCTTCTCCTCTATTCCGAAAAATACAACATTTCTTCGTCTAACTTGTTTTTCCAAGAAATAAAGACGTTTCTCTTGATTTTCTACTGTTATTTGGAGATTGTCATATTTTTCTTCTAATGTTCTAAATTTTTCTTCCATAATGTTATTTATATTTTGTGTTACTTGTTCTGTGACTTTTTCTCCGCTTTTTTGTATGGTGAGTTTTTGTTCATCTAACTCTTTTTGGATGTAACGAAGAGCATTCATAATTTCCTCCATGATTTGTGAGATGGTTTTTAAATAAAATGTTAAACAATTTTATTTATAGTACTGGTAGTGTCCTCTAGTGGTCTTTTTCTGAACTATTAATGTCATCCGAGTGGTATCCTCTGTTGGTTTACTTTGGATTAATTGGTGTGGCTATCTATCGATGGTGTTTTGTGTGCTGCCTGTAGAACGTAGTACAGTTAAGTTTCAACAGATGGCGCTTCAATTAGTTTACTGACAATAAATTGCCGAATCAACAAGTGCTGATTTAGGTTATTTTCACCTGTTAATTGTAAATAGACCACAAAAGGTTCACTGATATTCACATTTAGTCACTTCCTAACTAGATTTTGTTCGTTTTGGTAATAGTTTTCCGGTAGTTATTGTTCGTTTGACACAAAAGCTGGTAGCTTCACTATTAAAGTTATTCACTATTTATAGGCAATCAAGTTATCATTTCACTGTGACTACAATATATGTTGTAAATCAGTTGTTTATATGTCCGTTTTATTCTATTGCACTGATTTTTAAGCACTGATTTTATTTTTAAATTCGCAAAATACTCCAAGCTAATGTTGAACTTGGTACAGTAGCGCCCTAGCGCCGTAGCAGTTAGCAAGCAAATATTTAAGATTTAAATAATAAAATTGTTAATTACATACGTTCATTTAAATAACAAGTTTCAACAGGAAACAGCTTTTTATTTGTTGAAAATCCAACCACTTTTTAATTATGTACAATGTTTTTCACGGAATAACCGAGTCAGTTGAAATGTTAACTTGCACGGATTGAGTTTCAACGTCGGGCGAACTGTACACAGTATCAAGTGCGTAATAATATTAGTAGTATTACATTTAGTTAGCAGAGTTTAATTATATTTCACCCCAAGTTCGCTTTACTCTAAACCTACGAATGCTTTACATCTATTTGAATATTCAGAGGTGCTCTTGATAAATTTACTCAAAAGACGTGTTTGCGTGGTTAGTATAAATCATAAAACTTTTAGCTATGTATATTGTTTAATTAAATAATTATCGAAACCATTCAAGTTGTATTAGATAACAGACACATATTATTACCGACGCTATTAAATAAACATTCTTCCTGTGCCTTCTCCAATTGTATGTTGGATATCATAAAGGCATTTCGTACTGCGAGCTGCAATAGCCCGAAACAATTCAGATAAAAATATATAGGTACTATATAGATCCAAATCAAATGCCTTGTACATAATATAGTTAATACTAGCTAATTCTTATTGCTGATTTGTTTTTGAACTCAATTATTCATGTTTTCAATATTTATGTTATTTGTTTTTGGGGTGTTATGCCGTGTTGCACTACCTCCTCCTTTAGCTCCTTTATTGCTTCGAAGTACTTAAGTACACATTTCACCACTAACATTTACACATCTGCCCTGATGATGGACACTGTAACGCTGTCCGAAATGTTGGCTAAAGGAGAAGGTAGCGCAACACGGCATAACACCCCAAAAACAAATAACAAAAATACTTTTGGCCGTGAAAATCTAAAATCATATCTGTGTTTTCAATATGTTCATCAAAATTGGTTTACTAGCTATTTATTAAATGGTAAACTGTTCGTGAAAATAAAATCATGGATGTCGAAAGCTTTCTGGGCTACTAGAGACCTACCATAAGGTAGTCACCTTTGCCCGGTTTTGTTCCTCATTTTTATCAATGATGTAACTAATTGCTTCAACGATGTCGAGGTATTGCTCTTTGCTGTTGACATCAAGCTATACAAGAAAATAACTGATGTAAATCACTGCCATATACTTCAGTCAAATATTAGTAAGTTTAAAGATTGGTGCGTTCAAAATAATTTATTCTTAAATTTAGAAAAGTGCGAAACCTTGACTTTCTTCAGAAATAAAAATCCTGTTTTGTTTGAATATTCCATCAATAACACAGCTTTAGAAAGAGTCACGGAAATGAGAGATCTTGGAATTATTTTGGATGAAAAACTAAGTTTCGCCAATCATATCCACCAAATTGTAAACAAAGGTATGAAAACACTAGGCTTCATATTAAGAACAACCAAAAACTTTAATTCCATTCAAGTCATTAAATTATTATATGTATCTCTAGTTAGAAGCCTAATGGAATATAACTCGGTAGTTTGGTCTCCATCTTACAAAATTCACATTAATAACATTAAGCGAACAAAAAAAATTTCTGCGTTTTATAAATTTTAAATTAAATATCCCACTACAAGACTTAAAATATAATTTATAATTAAATATTTTAAAAATACACACACTAGAAGACAGACGTAAAATAAACGACTTAACATTTTTATTCAAAATACTTAACTCTAAATTTGACTGTTGCGAACTACTGCAACTCATAAACTTACGAATACCGACAGTAACTACACGACAAAATACACTATTCTACTGCAGCATTCATAAGCGGAACTACATTGCCCACTCTCCGATACAACGATTTCACACTATGGGAAATCAGTACTTAGGTGATATTGACATATTTAGCATAAACTTGGCGAAATTTGTTGATATTGTGAAAAACTTATTCCAAAATTATTCCTAAACCTATCTCTTTTTTCTGAAAATCGAAATATGAAATCGCTGTATTTTTGTATTTTTATGACTTGTGTGCTTTTTTATCAAATTTTATTTTTATTATTTCTGTATATGTTTAAAAATAATCTGTCATGAATTATTTGTACTAACAAAATGTAAAAGCCCTTTGGGCGTTAAATAAATAAATAAAAATTCAAAGTGGTTGTGGGAGTACTAAATATTAATATACAGTATAAATAATTTTTATTTGAAAAAGTATTTAACAGAAGAAGTTTCCGCATATGCCGAATTCGATATTACGACAAAAAATTCTCCATACTAGACCGCTCCACCTCATTATTCAACTTGGAGAAAAAATGTGATGGTACATTGATTCTTTAGTAGATGCTTCCGTAAACGCTTTAAAAGACATTGTTTTTCCAGTAGTCGGAAAGGGATACGCAAAAGCTTGTACTATCCACAGTGAAACAAATGACAGGAAATTGCAGAAAATACTATTGTGTATACTGTATTAATGGCATAAAAGGAAGATAATAAAGATATATACGACAGAATAGATTCTAACAGTTCCGTTTCTATTTATGGCTATTCTAGAATATTTACTAATGCCTTTGTTTATTTATCACGTAAACCATTTTGACCTCTCTATTTAAATAATTAAGTAACATAAATTACTTCGCAGTTTTTTCCACATTCTGAAAGTTCGAGAAAATGGGTTAGGTAAAGCTTTCAGATCAATCACGGAATTCTTTTATATGAATTATTTCCGTGAAAGAGGAATAGCTATTTTCTTAAGTTTTTCAATATATTTTTTTCAACATATTTCAATTAGACGTAAGGTTGTGGAATGAAAAATTACTAAGATATAGAAAGATTACTGTGATGATTTCTTGAAACGAACAAGGAGGAAGGAAGGAATCGAACATTATTAACGAATTTGTATAACAGAGTTCTTTCGTCTAAACAGGAACAAATTTCCATTAATATTTTAAAATAGTATTGCATTTCATCTTTTACGTGAATAACCGTATTTTCCTCTGCCTTTAATATCACAGTTTACGAGATGTCCAAAACGCAAAAGTATGAATGCTAAAACCTCTACCATCACGGGTGTATCCTGATTACTGAAGAATTTCTCGTTTATTCTCTAAAAAAATATTATTTTCTGAGTCGTAAATATCTCTTAACACACTATCTGCTTCTGATCAATAAAATTAATACTCAGTAATGAAATTGAAAAAAGTTACCTAACCACTGGAGTGATTTTTGCCATATATTGGCGCCATTTTAAATGTCTCCGATTGCTTTTCAGGATAAAAAGGCAATTATCTCCTTGATTCGGCAATTTTTTTTAAAACATTTGTAGCTTCCACGTTTGTTATTTTGGATTTAAAACGAAGCCATTGAAATGCTTTATCCATTATGACCATTTTTTTACGCAGGATTTCTGATCAGCTGTTTAAGGTTAAAATTAATACATTTTTTCATAGATATGCACCATTCATTATCAATTGTACCACAGACATAATACAAAAATCGAAAATATTCTATGTTCACTTGAATAAGTACCTCTCACGGCAGTTTCAAAGTAACAACCACGAAAGATTCGCGTGGTTATAAACTTTTTAATTTTTTATTATTTTTTTTATAAATCCTACAAATATGAGATAAACGGTATAATACAGGTTAATTCATTGGCTATATAACACTGTATTAGGTTTTTAGGTCTTCATGTAAAAATTCTAAGGCATGATTTTTTTAAAATGATCTTCTGAAAATGACGAGCAAACGGAGAAAAAAGTTTTAGGTAAAATGCGCTGTCGCTCCAGTGGTTAACGTGAACCTTTTAATGTAATAATATCATTTTTTTTATTTATGATGTCCAGCCAAGTCTCACTGCCATAATATTATTAGCAAAAACTGAAAAGCGGAAAGTCGTGGGTTAAATGTTTGAATCTGAGATAAACTACAATGGTTTTAATTCGTCTGGAATATTAAATTTAATCTGCATGGCGCGGGGACCGAATTACCGATGCTAAACCCGACTTTTTGGTCGTTATTCTGAACGAAGGATACAAGAAAGATAATTAAATAATAATGTGAAAGTGAAATGTTCGGCATGAGGCAAAATGCGAAACGCTGGAGAGTAATGAGGATTTGCAAGAGGCTCGCGAGGAAAATAAGAGAAGTACCTCTACCTAGTGTCATAAAGGGAGTGTGATTTATTAGAGTTTTTCCTGAGTAACTTTGTACGCAGCACACCGTAAATTCTTAGGAGATATGGCTTAGAGCACGGACTCATTTACAATAAACCAACTTCGTAATCAAGGCGTGTGCTGCGAATGGAACAAAATGGAAGAATCTTTAATTATTTTCTCGGGTATTTATTACTCTCAGAGTATTTTAGTAACACAATATTTTCACCCGCGAAATTATCTCTACGCACTTTAGTCAGTATCTTGTTAATTTGATCTTGGCGCTATAATAATAATAAAGTAAAAGTATAAAGTCATTTAGTTTATTTCTTGCTTGGTTCCCTTCTTCGGCTTGATTGTTTGTATCTATGTATATATTATTTGACTTTCTAGAAGCTTTATTTCCAATAGTTAAATAGTTTTTTTTGTATAAGTTGGGTACACTGACGGTAGAAGCGATTGTGTGTTTAAGGATTTTGATAGCCAAGCAAAAAATATTAATAAATTCTAAACTCACCAATATTTATTGACTGAGCTTAGCGAAAGCCTGTTTTGACTCTAACGTTTTGCATTTCATCTGTCTGCATTTTTTTTATGTTCTGTTTCCGGTGGTGGCTAATTCAATAACTTAGTAGAGATTATTTTTTGAAATTGGCGTGCTTATTAGAACTTTCTTAATCGATTTTTTTTCCATTTTATCAATAGATACATATCTGCCAAAAGTACGTTCAAAAAAGGAATTGTCATTAATATTGTGACGTTTCTTTGGAAAAATTGAATTCCTTTTGTTTTTAAAAAGAAGCAAAACAAATAGTTTTTAATAATTATGGCTTCGTAGAAAGCTTTCAGAAAGACAGTTATAAAGGGAGATATATAAATATGAATGTTAGAGCGAGCGCCCTAAAATTAAGAAAAGCGATTATAATTAAAAAGTGTAACCGAAAATATCAAATAAAGTATAACTTATTTAAAGAGCAAAAATCTCATAACATGTGTCTAAAGTAGCACTTAATGAAACATTTTGAATTTTTCTAACCTATAACATATTAAATAATATAATAAAATGTGTTTTAAATTATTTTCGGGGAAGACTGTAATTTTTTCTTTCAAGTAAATTTCTTATAATTACATTTTTTTCTCAGGAAATGGTAGTAAATATATAATCTCTAAGTATAACAATAAATTTTGAAGAGCTTATAAAAACTCAAATGGTTCCAGGAAAATATTTTATAAATTCGGAATGCGAAGTCTTGAGTATATTGGCATTTGTACATTTCAGAGAAAGTTTTGGGCAAGATATATTAAATGGCAGAAAATTTAAAAAACATGCTTTTTGGACACGAGAACTCCTGGTCTCCATCCCATAGAAAGACTACTTTTTAGTTCTTTATTAGAAAATATAACTCTGGAAAGTAAAAACACACAATAACGTTAACTATTTTTGATTTTATCATCCACATTATATCGTGACTGACAAAAAACTTTTCTAAAATCGCTGTTTTGAGAAAACAAGCATTTAAGTTTTTTGCACACTTAAAATTTTGTTTATCAAAATCAATTGCAGTTTGTGTCGATATAAAAATATAATATCACGTGTTGTATTTATTTAAGAAGATTTCATTTTAAAATTGTTAGTTGTTTTTTAAGTTTATTTCTACAATGGCGGTAATTAGTATCTATATTGGCAAAAACCACTAATTTACTAAGTGCTTTTTGTCCGTCAGGTACTTGTGTCAAATTGATTGCTTGACTTTCTTTTCAATGCACTACAAAATGGCACTCCAATTGCAATCAAAATAAAATTTCAATCGAACTGTCAAACAAAAGCAAAAAAAAATGCAGTAAAAGTTATGTGATGGTACAGAAGTATAGTAAACAGCCATTAAAAATTATATAAGTTGAGTTAAAGTTTTCTTCCAGACATAACAAGGGCCGACACAAGAGTATTGTAATGAATAGTGTGCTCACCTATAATTGGGATCACAGCTCTAACGATGTTGAAAATTAATTTCATTACTATAATATGTTTGTGATGTATTCTATTGGCGAGCCAACAAATAAAAAAATAATACTGCATCAGTCAAAATGTTTTAACATTGAAAATATTCTTATATACTTTGGCGTTCGATGACCATTTGTAGTCGTAATCACGTTCTTTGAAACACTTAAGAATTTCATTCAACAAGTTTACTTTTCATTGCGCACAGCTCTAAATTAAGACAAAAGAGACTTTTCGCACTTATCCAAAATTCTATGTTTGAAATTTGGAGCTTGTTAAAAATACAAAAAATCAGAGTGTGCAATTTACACGTGGTAGAAGTGAAACTGGAAAGTCGCTAGTTGTCGCTTTATTTACTTTTGCCTGTTTATTTTAAAATAGTTTGAAGATTGGATATTGATTTTTCAAAAATAAAAATGCTTATTTTTTTTGGATTTGGTAGGATTCGACCCTCTGTTCGCTGGATATCTCTCTGAGCGCTGAGAGGCAGGCAATTTTACCGCTACGCTATCTGTGGCTCGCGCGTAGCCGTGAATTCACCGCTCATGTTAAAACCGAGGACCGTCAAATAATAAACTTTACTGACGCACTTCCGTTTCATCCGAATTTCAAATCACAACGAGGCTAATGAAGTTTCACTTCAAAAAAATCTTATTGATTTATCAGAAACGTAACAATGAGTAGCTACCCACATCACAATGCAATTTAGCCGGTAACTTTCTCCAAAACTTTTTACGCCAAGCTCCGTGAGTCTTTTTTGAGGCAAATATATTGAATGTTCGTGTGTTTTTTTTTAAATGAATCATAAAGTAAAAAATATTTTTAACTTATTTCCCGGATAAGAAAGCTAAAAAGCAAAATTATGAAATCTCAATTAAGTTTCGTGATTTGCTTGAACGTCATTCTCGTAATGAAGTAAACCCTTAAAAATTATAGCTATATATTTACGTGCCTTAGTTTCATAAAAACGGTTATTACTTATAGCGCGGCGAGTTACAAAATATATAAAATACCTACTTATTTTAAGGCGCATTTTTTACTGTTTGCTAAGAAAAAATTATTAATGCATTTTTATTTATTTATCCTAATTGCATTCGACAAAAAAATACACATTTCATGGTACGATTTCTCGTTGGCACAGTGCGACGAGACGGTTAAGTGAAGAACGATAGCTCAGAAGTCACTGTCTCCAACTGTCTCCAACTGTCTCCAGTGTCTGCCACATTTACAATAATAGTGTTGATTTAGGCTTTTAAATACTATTTGAATTAATTTATTTCAGTGAGATCCATCTTTACTATTATTTTTTTAGGTATCTAAGATATAAAAATATTATTTATTGCAATCACAAAAAAATTCAACGAGTCGACACATTCATTAATTGTGAGGGTATTTGATTGTAGTCAACTATAATTGTCTAAATCTTAGCATATAAAAAAAAACACAGTTTAAATCTAATCGCCAAATATCACTGACGTAAATTTGGAACAAACGTGGTCCTAGTACGGATCCCTGCAGAAATCTATAGTTTATTGGAAGGTGGTCGCTAGTTAGATTGGTAATGCTAACGAATTGCTTTCTATTGCTAAGATATGATTTCTAAGATATGAATAAGTTAAGATCAGGATGGACTGCACCAATTTTCTTGGATTTGTTGAGAAGTATGTCATGGCTTAATGAATCAAAGTCTTTTTGAAGGTCAACTAGAATAGACAATGTTATTTCCACCATCAATGCCGCTACTAAGTTTAATGATCAAGTAATGCCGAAAGTGTGTTTATGCGAATGTTATGTTTTGAAATTAATGGTAAACAGTCTAACCCTTGATAAAGAATATTATATATGATGTATATGTATATTTATTTATTTTTTGCAGACTGTGAAACAAACTACACATTTATGGATAAATTAAAGAAGAAAGTAATTAGTAACGTGTGATACGTACATAAAAATAATAATACATACATAGCAGGTAATGTGTGGCACTTATACGCCTCTTGAATTCTTCAAGGCTACTGTTAAACCTTGATTATGATTACAATTTGGTAGGCGGGTTAATTTTGAATGCCGTAGGTCACCCAAAGTGGTCGCTACGTTTGATGACTAAGCAGGTGTGCCCGGGATTAGGGGGTGAGGTTCATCCAGTTATTGGCGGCGAATGCATCTATCCACAAATTGCGTGGGGGACCGAATCGCGCATTTCCACTTGCGTATTTAGTAGACGCATGTGCCATCCCGAAATTCCCGAAATCAACACGGATTTGTCGTAGCGATATCCTCCAACGAATCCGTAACCAGTTGAAGGCCAATCATGCACAGGTTTGTATCGCCAAAGCGTTCCGTTTGCGTATTAAGTATACGTTTGTCAACGTCCACAATAATACAAAATCATGGTGTATTAGCATGATCACCTTTCATTCTGCAATCTTTAGTGTACAGACGTATTTTTTTATGTGAGTACCGCACAAGATTCCCAACTTCTCCCAACCAACTGTAGCTAGTAGGCTAAGTGCCTCCGTACATGATGCTACTTACAAGATACTCGATCATCGTGCGCGTATCATGCGCGCCGATCGTAAGTACCCCCCTTACGATTTTGCTGGTGCCTGTACACGGCGCTACGCGACGTCTGTCGGTTTCCAATCAGTATCACGATATCGACGGTGCTGATCGCACCCGACGCGTCACATCATTTGTGTCTGTACTTATTCGTTTGACGTTTGACAGAAATGGCGTCGGAACATGAAAGTAATGTTAGATTTATTCTGGAAGTGGAAAAATTGCGTGTTTACCAGAATTACTTTACCAGAATATGTAAGAAAGGATTTAGTGGAGAAGGCATGGATTGATGTTGGAAAAAAAATCATTTGACATGGCTTGACATCGTGTTAACTCCACGGCTGCACGTGAAAAATGATCAAGTTCAGTATATATCGGGTAGCGCCGTGTACTGAAAGCAGCATTAAAGAGTTATTATTAGCAGCGTAATAATTATTTGACCGTGTTGCAAGTTATTATGTTACTGCTGTGAATCCTTTCCATTTACATGCTTGTCATTTGACTTACTATTGTGTTCACTCTGGGTTGTAGATATGTACATATTATTATTATTGCTGTTGTGGAGTGAGAATAGATTTCTGACTCCGACTACTTTATGTTTTGAAATTTAGTAAGCAGATAATTAGATTATACTATAGTTTATATTGTGTTGTTGTATCTTTTTTTTACAATTTTCAAGGATATAATTTTGTTAATTTCTAACGGTTACAGGACCCTTAATTTTACTTTTCAATTATAATTTTAATTACTTTTGTGAAAATCTGTTATTGGATATTATGTGTATTATTAATGTTATTATTATAAGTGTAAAATATCTGTTAATTTTCTCCAATAAATAAAATAAAAAATAAAAATAAAATAATGAAAAATAAACCGACATAGATAATACATAGACTAAAAACGCTAGAATCCTGTACTATTGTCCTGTGCTATAGCACTCTTACTAACGATTATTTGCAGTTCTCTTATCATTGCTTTATAATGTACCTACTGTACATTTTTTTATGTCATGCTAGTTATTATTATTGTCCTGTACTATAATAGTACTGTTATTGTACATTTTGTATCATATTATGTTATACTTGTCATTGCTTTATATTGTACATTTTTGTATCATAGTATTAGATAAAGCACTATAGGAATAATTTGACTGAATAGTATATTATTTTTAATTTAATTACTGTAGAGCGCACTTGAAGTGAAATAACACAAAAATGTCATATATGATTATAAAAATGAATCCTTGTTTCCCTTGGTCACGCCATAACTTCAGAACGACTTTACCTATTTAATACATTTTTTTTAAAGTTTCCTAATACTTTGAGAAGGTTATTACGGAAAGAAAAATAAAAAAATACGCAGAAAATTGGATAATTTCAGAAAATTTAATTACTATTTTAACTTCGCACGTTCGACCGTTCGTGCGTTTGATGAAATTGAATTTAGTAGGCAGCTGTTTTTTTTTTTGTAAAAAAAGAATTGTCTATGGATTTTTAAAATTATAGATTTTTTAAATAGGTACCAGATTTGATCGATTGTTGGGAACGGGGAGGCACTGGAAAGACATGCAGGGAGAAACAATTTATTTCTTTGAATATGGCATTGCAACGCATGCCAGGAACCAGCTGGTGTTATTATAATTATTATTATTATTATCTAACACCTATAATAATTATTATTATTATCTATTATCCTCTACCACAAAACTTTACAAGTGGAGCGGAGACGAGATATGTCTTTTGAGCAATATGATTGGTTAATTTTTGCACGTCTCTGTTTCACTCTGCTCTTACTTCTGTGGAAACGCACCCTTAGATAAGGGCACTTACGACAATTTATTGAAACCAAAGGTTCTACCAAAACCAAATGTATTTTGTATTTGAAATAAAAAAAAATGGTTAAAATACTGTATTTTGTATTTCAAATACACGACTTGAAGTATTTTGTATTTCGTATTTTAAATACATGCAGCAACGTACAAGTATTTGTATTTTAATTACAGCAAAACACGTATTTTGCCTAGCCCTGATCTGCAGGGGTGGTTGCGTCACAATTACGTAGTTTGTGAGTATCTCCATGAACGGAGGGCCTAAGTCATTCTTAATTGGGATATTTTGTGAGGCTGAAGGTAGTGGGGAGGGGAAGGAATTGGGGGAGGTGAAGGTGCAAAAGTACTTGGCTTCTCAGATCTGGTCACCAAACAAGGATAAAGCCATTTAAGCAACGTTTCAATTCTGAATGGTGGTCTTACACCGGGATTATCTTCCACTTTGAAACCGAAAAACTTTCAGTGCTTAGAATTTCTAGATGAACGCCACTTCTTTTCAATTTTATCCATTCTATTATCTACAATACGACAAGACGCCAGATTATTCGTAATTATTTTTTTCAATAATAATTCAATTGTATAAAAAGGTTACCTACGGAAATTCAAGTAACTGACAAAATTTACTAAATAAAAAATAAAATTATCGTGACTTATAATAAAACTCAACATTTTTGCTGAGCTTTCATAAGCCCCCAAAGTTAGATGAGCGTGCAACATACGCATATTATATTAATTTCTTTAGCAAGTCTATTTTATTACTAAATTTTTGGAAATAAATAAACCCACCTAATAAAAGAAAGTTACCGTGTATTGATTTTGGCCTAACCTTTCCGAGATCCCGCAGGACCCGAACTTCTCTTCGGAGGCCCATTAGTTATTTGAGAAAAACTTTCCTACGGCACTTATAATAAAACAAGTTATCGAAGCACTTACAGCAGTTCCACAGAAAATTCGCTGTTAGAAATATAAATACATTTATTTTGTAATTTCATGTCATACCTTATTTTCAAAAGAGCCAACGTATTAGTAGTATAACGCAAAATTATGAAAAAGGACAACAAAATATATCATCAATGAAAAAATAAAAAATTTTCAATCAAGTTTTTTCTGCGTTTTTCGGACGAAATCCACATTACCCTTGCATTCTTTATTGTGAGATTGTAAGGTGTAGGGTACTAGGGAGTAGGTATTTCAAAAAGATATATTTTAGTTACCCCAGTATTAATATACCTAAAAGGTAGTGTAATTCGCTACCAGTCTAGCAAGTTTTCATTTCAGTCCAGTAAAAGAAATATTATGCTCACTCGAGTGGAAAGGTTTGTTGTGCTACAATTTATACCTAGGTACACTTCATAAATCTTTTTATTCCGAAGAAGAATATATGTTTTTTAAAAATGTTATAATTTTGTTCCTGTCGTCATTAACTTTTGGGTCTTCGTGCCGTGTTGAGCTTCGTTCGTTTCAAACAGCGTTACAGTGTCCATCATCAGGGCAAATGACGAACCTGCTGTCGCATCCATAAAATATTATCGTGGAACTTCCCAACGTTTCTATAATATTCCACGAAAAGTTCGAGATCTTTTTGCGGTAAAATTGATTTTTTTTTCCAAAGTGAAATTTAAGCATTTTAAAAATTACACTAAATTAGCATGTTTTAAAATAACGTGCCAGGTTAGCGTAGTAGGTACATTTTTACAATTTGAGGAGTCAAACTAAATTAATTAAAAAAATAACAAATGAATGGCATAAATTTTCCCATGGTATAGTTTTATTTTCGACTGTGATCAATAGCAATATTAAGGTTTGTATAACAAAAATGGAATATGATATTTTGTAGCTCTGGCAAAACTGGTCTAAGACCTCAATTTTAAAGATAATCATAAAGGTGCCAATATATCGAAAAGTAATAACTTTTTAAATTCAAATTAATAAATTATAGAATTAATTTAAATTTAAAATGTCACCACAAAATAATTTTGCACTATTAGAAGAAGTGAATAACTTTTTAAGTATGGAATATTCTTATCCGCAATGAGTTGGTCCATCAGCCATCCAAAAGCTAACGTTTAGGACAACTCTCTTGAATGAGGAGCAAATGATAACATTTTATGTACCTCTGTGCCTAAATAAATCCTTTATCCATGATATCTTGGTCCGGAGACGAGGAACACACTGTCACAAAATTCGTCGAACTTTGGGAGCTGCAGACTATTTAGAAACAAAATATATAATATTATTTATTTGAGATATTACAATGGAGACTGCAGTCGACTACCCCTGAGTGCGCGACCGCCAAATTACGAAGTCATTGCTGTTGCTTAGTAAACTTAACTGTTTAAAATAGTCCAATCACTCTTTTTTATTTAATATGCTAACGGTAAAATAACACCTAAATCAGCAGTAATAAGGTGTAAACAACAATCGGCGCTAATTGCAAACTGTCTTTACTCGATGGAACTGTCAACGAAACTCGTCACGCGCCAAGGACTGCACTCAACAGTATGACTAAATAATTGACCTGTAAAACGTTATTGATGTGGCAAAAGGCTCTAGTCTGTCCGCCCAACATTCTACGACGCGTTATAACGTCGAGAACGTAACTCAGGCGTCCTTCGCATTACGTGTACCCTACGGGTAGAGAGTATACTTCTCCCTGCAGAAGATGTGGCACCCATAATATATTATTACGGAACTGCCTACATAAATTGAAGAGGGAACTGACGTCACTATGGCGCCGTATTAAATTCCGAATGGCGGTCGGTGTAATAATTTTGCCATACGCCACTCTATCTACAGTGTACCCGAATAAATAAATATGGAGCACAATTTAAAATTGTACGAAAAGGTATTGTAGCAGGTGATTTATTTCATATTGGAATTGCAGTTCTACAAAGTTTCCGTGGTACAGAGATAAACGTTGTGACGCATTATCGAATGACTTCCATGGTAGAGCAGCATGCCGATTAATACTTCTGAACCTTTTATAAAAAGATCGAAGGTAGAAATATTTCAAAAAATTCTGTAGTTGTTGTCTACCATTGTGAATCTCAATTAATCACTAAAATAAAACATGGTCATTTCAGTTGTCGGTGCATAATATATGAAGTATTTCTGCATGCAATTATTATTCATGTTGAATGATCTCAATCCATTTTCAAAATTAAAAGTGCACGTACCAAGAATAATTCATACAAACGATTAATTAGGTACATACGTGGAGTATAATATTTAAAATTATTTTAATTGTCTTTTTCAAAATTATAATTATCATAGGGTTGCCATCTCCAAACTTTGAAATCCAGGATTTGAAGGTAGAAATACCAGGACATTTCGGTTTAAAGCCAGGACTATATATGTAATAAGAGCAGTAACTAATTGTTATAGTTATATTACACTAAAAACAGGGTCAATAAAACAACTAATACAAATCACATTTGTTATTAAAGTGTTCAAATAATATTTACTTACTAAATTAGCGAATCGAATGGAGGAATGATGTTTCTAATCATAAAATAATCAAGTCTATATAATAATAATCTAAGTAATAGAACAAATTCTTAGGTTTTATTTTGTTTTTTGTAATTTATTAATTTAATCTTTCAACTCCACAATTATCCCTCAACATTTCTTGTTGAGTTAAAAAAATAATTATCGAATGTTTCATAGTTCATATTCATGATGTAGATAATTTTGATTATTGCAGCAACTGTTGCTGGAAGTAACCGATTTCTCTGTTTTGACCACTGTGTATTTATAAGTGAAAAAAACCTCGACCTTCACACACGCGTCGCAAGCCCAGTGACAAAACGATTGGAGAGAGTAGAGGCGCGCGAATTTTAAAACATAGGTCCTTAACAGGACTCCTTAAAAACTCAGGACGATGCTTAAAAACTATCCAGGACAGCCCACGACTTCCCAAAAAGCAGGACATTTCCTGGGAAAACAGGATGGTTGGCAACCCTAAATTATCACAACATCCTATGAATAATTATCACAATAGCATGCATCTGCGCTAGTATGATTGTAATTTTATTGTAAATGATTTATTCATGTCTCGAAGGCCTTCACACGTTCAACGGGATACTCCAGTAAGGCCACATTATTTTCAACTTTTGTAAAAAAGTATTTAAAAAAAAAAAAAAAATAGTGTAGATAAGTGTTTTACAAAGGAGTTTTTTTTTTATAAAAACAGTCCATAGTATATAATACGATAACAAGATTACGAAAGATTTAATATAAGTATTAAGTTAAAGCGAAGGTATTTAGTATTAGATTTTTCATCACCTCCACCAACTTACGTTAACTATCATAGAAACTTATTCAAAGAAACGTAAATAATAACGGCCTTACCAATGAACTTCTTTAAAATTTTACGCAACTGATAAACTGCCGTTTACCTTAAATTAATGACTGTTTATCAGTTACGTTAACTTAGGGTAAATGGTGATTTATCAATGGTATAAAATTGAAAACCCGTTCATTACAGGGGTAAGTGTATAATACCAACACAGCGTAATAAAAAAGTACAAAAATAAGTAGGTACCTACTGATGTAAGCAATTAAAGCCTAATGTAAGAAAGTTTTTTATAACTAAAAAAATACCTATCTGCCTATAGGTATTTTCACCTGGCTCCAAGTTGAGAGACACTCGTGTCATCTAGATAAAATAAATTCTTCACTAATTAATCGTTGTTGCTTAAAAAAATATGCTCTTTATCTTCTCTTCTCCTGATTCCACAGCTTTACATTACTTATGGCCATGCCGTAAGTCATTGTCTCACTGGTTTCAGGCAGCGAAATTCTCATTTATCTTAAATGATAGATCGGATTTTCATATAACCTACTAGTTATTATTTTGATTGCATAATGACCGATGCCAAATTAGATGATTGAGTGGCAATTAAACATTAGACAACGCGGAAGTGATTATGAAATTTATGATATGCACCATTTCACGAAAATACTTTATAGGTACGACATAACTAAATAGAACGGAATAATCCACAATTACCAACAAAACCCTTTGGTATTGAAATAATGTAGTTACCCTAAATTAGATATCGACGTTTCACGCCACAGCTGGTGTCTGCACAGGTAATGAGTTTGGTGATTTGCAAAGCACCTGCATTGTACAACTTACTTTCATGTAATTTGATAACTCCTACACAAATGAATGTAACGTATTAATGGTTGTCAGTAGACCTTTATGAATATTCAACAAGTCGGATATAAATTGGGTTAAGATTTAAGATATTGCAAATAATTATAAAATATACATTTTCCCGTTTACCCACAGCTGTAAAGCGCGCGGTGGATTACGTTATTTAATGTGGTTTTGTTAATTTATTTCCACATAAACAATAATTTTTGATAACGTAAATCACAACGAATGCAAAATATATTACATCATATATGTATTATTAATTTATTTTGTGTACAAAAATTTACTTGCTTAAAATGATTTTTTTTTTCAATCTTACCTTATTGGGCATACCAGGAGGCCCTGAGTAAAATAATTCCCCTCAGGGCCTATGTTATCTTTTGGAATGCTCTGTAGAGGATATTTTTATGGAAAAGAAGTAGAGGAAGTTCTGGGAATGAAAAATGTATGAGGGATGGGTAGGAATCTGGGGGTCAGTGTGACGGAAGTGACGGACGAATGAATTCATATCTTCCACTGCGGTCCAAATCCTGCTGAGAGTCCTGCTGGAGAGGTCAAAAGATTTCTCTCAATCAATCTCTCGATCCGGCCTGCCACGCAGTTGGTGAGCAGACGCATCTGCCGCCAAGATCCGGACAAACCTGACCCCATGAACCGGGCACCCCTGCTAAATCACCAAACGTAGCGAACCACTTGGAATGACCTACGGCATCAGAGGCGTTATCCAATAAATATTCCCGGGGTGGCGAAATCCATACCTGCCTCCCAATTGAAAATGTAGTTTCTTTTTGTGAACACATTCTAACTATTGAAAAATCGTTGAAACTTTTCATCACTTATTGAACTTCCACCCTTTATTAGTAAAGGTGAAAATCTAAATAATGTGTTTTGAAGTACCTAAACCGTCTTTAGCAACGTTGTGATTTGAAATTCGGATGAAACGAAAACGAAAATCTACATTTAAGAAATCTATATTTAAAAAATTTTCGTTTTAAAAATCTACATTTAAAAAATCTACATTTTAAGGTCAAACTGCGCTCATTGGCCGCTTTGATTACGATGTCACCTTTCAAGGTTCCTATTGGTTGAGATTATTTTGGTGAAGTTTCGCTTCTACGGTTATATATAATTTTTTTAATATATCTGATCGGTTTTTTTATTGCCCTGAATGAAGGAGGCATGTTTCTTGAACTAGTAGTTGACCACTTAAATACATGTGTTGTCTAAAATTTATACAAGTTATATTATATTATGTGCATCAATCACTTCATAACTGTATATCAGTCATCAATTGAATCAATTATATTATTAATTCCCATCCTACCATTGCATCTACATCTTGCAATGGTTAAGATAAGTGAATATTTTTCGGGGTGATGAAAACTTGTATATTCACAACATATTTTTGCATAGTAGTCAAAATCACCCCTTTATTTTGATAAACTTTCTTCACAGAGCATTTAAGTTCTGACCGAAGGGTCGCAAGAAAGCCTATATAAAACAAGAACCGCTGTTGACATCATTACTCCTCTGTGTACTATAAACACTTCTTTCTTCCACCCTGGACCGGGAGATAAACACAATCCCTCCACCGTATTTCTCCGCCCCTCGCTGAAAAGAACCGTTGAGTCGAAGGCCTTCCTATAAAAACAAAGAACCACCGCAGAAGATGTGTCTTGAATTTTGATATGAATATTTTCGCTTGTGAATCGTGAACATGGAAAATGTTATCTTTTTGTTGACGGCAGAAGGCAGCTATCCAAATTTAGTTCGTGGCGTAAATAGATTATTGGGAATACGTAAAAAGGCAGATTCACTTTTTATTAATTTGGTGTACAGTCTCATTTGGATACTTTGATTTTGTTCCCAAATTATTCCGCTTCCATTAATTTACCTAATTACAAAATAAATTATCGTGTTTTAACGACAATGAAATAATAGTTTATTTTTAACCCTGTCTGGTAGCATGCCCGTGAAGAATTTTTACACAAAATGCACGAAGGCATAATAATACCTATTCCGACTATTAAGTGTGTAAAATTATGCCGCCGCATAAGGGTTAAGAACAATTCACCGTTGATCCGGTTTTTACCTTTGATGTATTTTTTTCCTTCAAAGTCCTAATTCCTAGTCAAACACACAATATCACACTAGTTGCCATTTTTAATATCCCTTATTTTCTTGATACTTTTACTTGATACATTCTGATCTTTTTACATTAAGTTTATCATATTTTCTGAATATTATGATGTTGGTAGCAGAAGTATAATGATACTTCGAACAGATGTTGTAAGGCACTGATATACGCGGGCTGTCCGTAAAATAAGGTCTCCAAGGTTCTGCGTTCGCGAGGAACAATTTTACGCGAGATTTGGTAACATTGGCGTGTAGCCTGGTTTCCCTACGCCAAATCCCCACCACGCTGCACTCTCTGCAAAACTTAGTCTCGGCGTGGTAGCCGTTCGTGATGGAGCTTCCGCTCGCCGCACCCGCCAGATGTGAATTACGCTCTGTAATTAGTTTTTTTTTGTGCCCGGTAGAAATTCATTTTCAGCTACTTGAAGTATACGGAAAATAGTGTATGCATGCGAAAACGTGCGCAAATGGTGCAAATGTTAAAAGCGTGCCGGACGGCCATCGGTTTCAGATTAAAATATTGGCAAAGTGGAAAAAACAATGATTGCAGATTGACGGGTGACGGTTCGTGAGCTCTGTGATTTGATTCCTAATATATCAGTAAGACCACTATTGACAAGATTTTGACAGAACATTTGGGAGACCACAAAGTCTGACCAAAGTGGGTCCCACAATGCTCATCGAAGATCACGAACAACAATGAGTTGAAGCAGCCCGCGAATTACTTGAGTGCTACGACATCGATGGCGAAGAATTCTTGGTCTCAATTGTGACTGAGTACGAGACCAGGATATACTACATGACACCAGAGACAAAGGAACAATCCCAGTGGCGTCATTCAGATTCGCCGAAGCAAAGTTTAAAAACGAATTACTCACACCTGGCGGGTGCGGCGAGTGGAAGCTCCATCGCGAACGGCTGCCACGCCGAGACTAAGAATCACAGGCTGGGTAACATGGTGGGGATTTGGCAAGGGGAAACCAGCGCTGCAGGATTGCACGTAAAATAGTTCCTCGCGAGCGCAGCACCTTAGAGATCTTATTTTACGGACAGTCATTGTATTAAAAAGGTATAGTTGAAGATTTCAGCGTTTTGAATTTAAAGCAAGGCTTTTTGTATATTTTCGTGTAATATTTTATTTAAAAAAATATTTTTACTTCATAGAGTGCCCTTATCTGTTCGGTTTAGAGAGGAGAAATTTATCGCCCCCTACTCGTGTTCAAAATAAATACTGTATGCAGGTGGAAGGCCTATAGGTAAGGTTGGTTAATATGTTGACACCACTGCTATAGTAAATATTCTTATTGAGAAGAGCACCCCCGAATATATTATTTTAGTAAATATGACCGTGGTATTTTTTGTTAGGTTAGATTAATTAAAGTAAAACGTCGATCGGTAGGTAACTATTTAGGAGAAATGTGAATGTTTTACGACCGTGGTTTTTTTTACTCCAAAAAAAATGATAATATAATTTCATTAACACCGCCGTTCCGATAGTGGTAATGCGCTTACCCCAAAGTAGGGTTTTGAGCGTCATCTAAGTGGTTTTTTACGTCACATACACTATAATTTAATAATTTAGATTTTCGTAGAAAGAGCATAATATTTGTATTTGGGTCACGTTCGCTTTCGTACTATCTCTTTTACTGTTTTGCATTAAGTAATTGACTGCTGATTTAATGATTGACTGCTGGCCGAAGATGGGCGATATCCATTTAAAATGTTAGCAACCTATATTTGCGTAATACTGCAAAAAGCAAATTAAAAATAAAGATCGCTTCGCAATTTTACGGGAAACTCAAGTGACCCCCCTTAAATTCGTAAGTAAAAATTTTACCTTCAGGTACGTAAAGTGAATTGAAAACTTGCCGTAAAGTATGCAAGCAGAGTGTTTGAAAATTTGTTTCTCTTCAATATTTTAATTATCATTAATGGAATAATCTTTTAATGCAGTAAAAATAACAAAAATGATTCTATATCAAATTCTTAACGAAGTTTCTCAAATGTGATTAGATGGAATTTCCACAAAGTTATAATTTCTTTAGGTATTACGATTGACAAAATTATTTACGGTAATTCGTTTTTTTATGGCGTTGAAATAATGATTAAAGGTCCAATAAATTAAGCTTATTGCAAAATAATAGGCTTCAATAAATCTTTTCAACGGTTCGAATGCTAATGAAATTTTAATGTTGGTGTTTTATCAAACTCCAAGAAGACCTCGGGCCCATTTCTGTTTGTAACAAATTTATTTCAGTTCAAAAATGCTTTTGAAATTTATTCTTGAAATGTGACATTTTACTTGGCTCAATAATTCTGTTTACCAGAATTAGAAGAAGAATAGGAAGTTTGCGAAGCTTAAAATATTATGAGAATCAAAGTTTTTACTTGGGTACTCTTTTTAAAAGTTATACACATACACGTGACAAAACATAAATTAAAAGTAATTATGTGTTATCATCTAAAATGTTAGTATTTTTCTCATGATGACATGTAACGTGTCAAAATCACACGATAGCGGTAAAGCGATATTACAATTTAATTTAATTTATTACTAAAGTATCAGAAAAAAATAACAATTTAAACGGTTTTAATTTTCATATTAAAACACACACTGAAAATGTGAACTGAAAATATGTAATGATATATAATGTAAAGAAATAACGATAATAATAATAATAATAACGATAACGTCATAAATAAACTGCCAGTGAACCGTAGGATATTTAGGTAAATAAATACAATACAAATTTTTCCTTTTGTGAGGACTTCAGTAACCAAGGTAAACAACTATATTTTGAGATTACGTTGAAATATATTTTGTAGGTATATTTAATTATATATTATATTTTGATAACATTATTCTACAATATAATATATATTATAGATTTGTAGTATTGAAGGGTAGTTTACATTAAAATATTTAATTTGGAGATATTGAAAACTATTTGTTGACACTAGGTAACGACGACAGTTGCTTGGTTACTGGAATGTAGGAATTAATAATAATTATTAAATCATTTCCAAGTTGTTTTGAAAGGTGACACAATGTCATTTTCAACCAACGGAAATGAAAATGGGTTTATTATGTCATCTATACAGATGAACATTGATAATCTGAGACCCCAAAAAACAAAAGCAGGTATTCCTAGGCAGCGTATGAAATGGACGAATGATGTCAATATGTTCATCGTTCGTTCATATTTTTATGTAACTAAACTAGAAACAGATATGTTATTGTATAGGAAAAAATTACATTTACTTTTCTCACAAAATTATCCGGTTGCCCAAGTAAACGAACAAAGATTAGCTGACCAAAAAAGGTCAATTTTCAAAAATAATTTAATTCCTGTAGTAACATTAAATCACATAAGAAAAGAAGTAGCAGATAGATTGCATTTGGAGAATAATTTAGATCAAATTAATACGAGTAGTAATGTTATATTAGATGCATTGAATGAAGATAGTTTAGATAATATTCTAGTAGAAGAATCCAATGATATTAGAGTAGATTCAAATAACTTAGACATTATTCATAATCTTAGGGAAATCAATATTGCAAATTTAAACTTACTAGATGATAATGTAATAGAATTAGCTAACTTGCTTCAAAATAATATAAATAGATATATAGATATAGAGCCCACAGTTAGACCAAAATTACCAAAATTGCATACGTCAAAGAAATTATCTAAATTAATTTCTGAATAAAATAATTTAATTTTACCAACAATAATATTTGACGATATTAGTTTTTTAGATCTTCATACAATAGTGTACGCTAGTGCTATCACTATATGTAATAAGTTAGGAGTTAAATTAATGTCCTCTGATGATAGATCATATAGTTATAGTAAACCAGAATGGCAGATTAGATTAGAAAATGATGTAGTATTTTTAAGAAGTAGTATAGCTAGAGTAATTGAATATAAAAATGGAAATAGAAGTAGGAATATTTTGAGATATGTAGATGAAATTGGGAGAAAATTTGGTTATAGCATTGGTAGTAATAATAATGAAAATATAATCAATGATTTATTAGATTTATTAAAACAAAAATTAGGTGTAAAAGCTAGTAGATTAAAAAGATATAATTATACGTATAATAAAAGAAATAATAATAGATTATTTCAGAAAAATGAGAAAATATTTTATTCCAAACTTGACGATAAACAGAATATTATTTCGAATAATAATATTCCGTTGCCATCTGAATCAGATATGCGCGATTTTTGGACAAACATTTGGAGTAAAGATATAAAACATAATGAGGCAGGTAACTGGATAGAAAATGAAGAACTCAATTGTTCAGACATTGAACAAATGAGTTTTTCTGATATATCGGTTGAATTGTTAGCCAAAATTATAAAAAATACTCATAATTGGAAAGCCACGGGTTGCGATTGGATACATAATTTTTGGTACAAACGTCTAACTACTTTACATCCTCTTTTTGCAAGAAATCTTTCAAAACTTTTCAGAGAACCTCAAAATTTTCCTAATTTTCTAACTAAGGGCATTACTTATATGTTGCCTAAAAGCGAACATATTAATAATCCCTCTCAATATAGACCCATTACATGTCTACCGACAATATACAAAATTTTAACCTCTTGCTTGACAGATTTAATATATACTCATTTGGATGAAAAAAATATTTTATCTGAACAACAAAAAGGTTGTCGCAGAAAACATATGGGATGTAAAGAACAGTTAGTTATTGATTCTGTAATTTTAAAACAAATTCAAAATCAAAAGCGTAATTTACATACTTGTTATATAGATTATCAAAAAGCTTTTGATAGTGTCCCGCACTCGTGGCTAATCAAAATATTAAAAATATATAAAGTTAACCCAATTATAATTAGCTTTTTGAAAAATATTATGTCCTTTTGGAATACAGATTTGCTAGTTAATTTAAAAGGTAAGAAAATAGTAGTACCGGGCATTTCAATAAAAAGAGGGATTTTTCAAGGAGACTCATTGAGCCCTCTTTGGTTTTGCTTAGCATTGAATCCCCTTTCTAAAATGTTAATTAAAAGCAAGTTTGGAATAAAAATTAAGGGTAATACAAGAGAGAGTAGTATAGTTTCACATCTATTATATATGGATGATATAAAATTATTTTCAAATTCTGAATCAAATTTAGAGAAAATGATTAAGGTAGTTAAAATTTTTTCAGTTGATATTAAAATGACTTTTGGTTTAGATAAATGTAAAACTATCCATATAGAGAAAGGCAAAATTGTAGATGGAGACGAGGGTATATTTAGAAATTTCAAAATTCAAAGTATGAAAGGGGATGAGGTTTATAAATATTTAGGATACCCGCAATCGAATAGATTAGATCACACTAGTATTAAAAATGATATTAGGATTAAATTTCAAACTAGGATCAGAAAAATTTTAAAATGCAATCTATCTGCTAAAAATTTAGTAAAAGCAATAAATACTTGGGCAATACCTCTACTAACGTACTCATTTGGCATAATTAAATGGTCCAATACAGATTTAGATAGTTTAGAACGATTAATTAGAACTACGTTAACAAAATTTAATTGCCATCATCCAAATTCAGCTATAGAACGAATTAATTTACCTAGAAATTTAGGAGGTAGAGGTGTAGTCAAAATAACATCTTTGAAACACAATCAGGTAGAAATGCTTAGAAATTTTTTCCATAGGAAAGCTAATAGCTCAGAAATGCACAAAATAATTTGCAAGGCAGATAGAAATATTACACCTTTAAATTTATATGACGAGAATGCCAACATTCTTATAAATACTAACCAGGAATTATTAGATTCCTGGTCAAATAAAATTATTCACGCAAAACACTTCAATTATCTCAACCAAACGTATGTTGACAAACTTTCGTCAAACAAATGGTTGAGTATTGGAGAGTTGAGCGCAGAAATAGAAGGATTTATGCTTGCCATTCAAGATAGAGTCATTAATACTAAAAATTATAGAAAGCATATAATCAAAGATATAAATCAAATTGATGATTTATGTAGAAAATGTTTGGCTTTTCCCGAAACATATTATATCGGGATGTTCTATATTAGCGCCTTCCGAGTATACATTTAGGCACAATCAGGTTTTAAAAATAATTCACCAAAGTTTGGTAATTAAACATAACTTGATTGATTGCCGTAATGTAGTACCATATTATGAATATGAACCAAATTCATTTATTGAAAATGAATTTTATAAAATATATTATGATAAAACTATACTAACAGACAGAACAATTAGTCATAATAGACCTGATATAGTTTTACATGACAAAATTAAAAAAATAACTTATATCATTGATGTAGCTATTCCAAATTCCTGTAATATTCAAAAAACTGTTTCTGAAAAAATTAGAAAATACACAGATTTAGGAAATGAGATTAAAAGAATTTGGCATTCTCGGACTATAAAAATATTACCATTTGTTATTTCGGCCACTGGCATAATACCTAGGAATCTGATTCAAAATTTAAGCATATTAGATTTGTCAAAGAATTTGTATATAAAAATGCAAAAAGCAGTAATTTTAAATACATGTAGGATTACAAAAGATTTTTTAAATATTTATATTGAGGGATCAGTAGGATTTATAGGTTCAATTAGAAATGCCACAGAGCCGAACCCTCTGATATGAAAATATCTGGAGTCGGTGAATTACATTCCCATTTGGTCTCTAGTGGGTTGACATGTTGTTCTTGTATTGTTTTGTATTTATAATACTTATATAGTGCAATTGCATAACATGGATTCACTAGATGATCATTTGGGGAAGTGTATGAAAGGGTTTAGTTTTTCCTTCTTTTTTTTTTTTTTTTTTTTTTTTTTTTTTTTTTTTTTTTTTTTTTTTTTTTTTTTTTTTTTTTTTTTTTTTTGGGGGAAAATTTAACCCGGAAATTTAAATCTGGTGCGTAAAATATAGAGATAGAGTCATTAATACTGATGATTTGATGATTTATGTAGAAAGTGTTTGGCTTTTCCGGAAACTATAGAACATATTATATCGGGATGTTCTATATTAGCGCCATCTGAGTATACATTTAGGCACAATCAGGTTTTAAAAATAATTCACCATAGTTTGGTAATTAAACATAACTTGATTGATTGCCATAATGTAGTACCATATTATGAATACAAACCAAATTCATTTTCTAAAAATACCTAGGTCTCTCATTCAAAATTTAGGCATATGAGATTTGTCAAAGAATTTATATATAAAAATGCAAAAATCAGTCATTTTAAATACATGTAGGATTACAAAAGATTTTTTAAATATTTATATTGTGGGATCAGTAGGATTTATAGGTTCAATTAGGAATTTCACATAGCCGAACCCTCTGATATGAAAATATCTGGAGTCGGTGAATTATTTTCCCATTTGGTCTCTGGTAGGTTGACATGTTGTTCTTTAATTGTTTTGTATTTATAATACTTTTATAGTGCTGGTACGTAATATTTCTATAGCACAGTTTTGTGTCATTTCACTTCAAGTGCGTTAATAATACATTTCCACACAATTATTACTCCACAACATTACAATATTGACCCTCTGGAATAACAAGGTTCCATCTTATGATCTAACAAGGTAACGTGTAACGTCATGCTATAAAGGGACTTTTGAGTTCATCATCGCATGACGTAACCGCAACAGATGGAACCTTTTTATTCCATAGGGCCGTGTGAAGAATTCCGACAAGCGATAAAGTACCTACCCACCTATTATTATTTATAATATTTCAATGAGAATTATTTTTACTGTAATTATTAAAATTAGTTCTGATCTCTCAAGAATTCAGAGTATTTGTGATTTTTTACGGAATAGTACCATTATATTTAACTTACAATGTAAAATAAATAATTAAAGATGTAAAGCAAAATAATACGATATTTAGGTTTACTTCGTAATGACTAAGAAAAACTATACTAGCTATGCAAAATAAAAAAGTTTTGTTTACATACGAAGAAAACCCATATGTCCTGTGTAAAAAAAGTGGACGTGACGCGACATAACAAGATGATAAGGTTTGTCTCCTAATCACTGGGAAAAAACATCAATGTAACGTGAAACAATAAGACATCTAGGTTTAACTGCAAAAAAACGTTCTTACCATGAAAAATAAAAAAAAAATATGTAAGGAGAAACAATAAGATATTTTTACAGACGGCAAAACAGGCTTCCTTCGTGAAAGAAAATGGGATGTAACGCAAAATAATAAACCTTTTAATTACTACAAAAAACAATATTTACTACGTTAAAGAAAAAATGGCTCTAACGCGAAATAAGAAAATATGATTGCATAGTAATCTATGAAAAATACCATTATTTTGAAGCTATCTTTACTGGCCTAGTTGATATACTCGATTATGTGGGCTATAACACTATACAGAGTGTTAATGGAATTACTTTAACCAGTGATTTCTGTCTCCAAATTTTGGTCTCGTGTGATATTTTTGATGTTTTTATTGTTGTTTTATACAAAAACATAAAAGAACATAGTAAGTGTTGGACGGTTGGGAGTGGGGGAAAAGGTTGGGCGGTTACTCGGCTGAGTGCAAAAAAATCTTTGATTTTGAATAAAAAAATTTAAAAAAAAAGTCATCGAAAAAGTCACTGCAGACCAAAATTTCGTTTACATTTTTTACTCCAAATAACGTCAGGAATCACTAGTTAAGTACGTCCCTTACTACTCTGTATAGGGTATTAAACGTACGGTAAGTCACTTAAGTAAGTAGCGGACGTAGGTGCTAATGGCCTCCGACAACACGTTGGTGACCGCAGTCTTCCAGCACCAAGCTCCACTCCTGAGTGAGCGATGGGCCCGAGCGCACTCAAGATCACGCCCTGCATAATAATTGATTATTTATTTTTGTTATTATTAATTTTTATTAGTTTATTTAGTATTGTTCTTATTTCTTTACTGTGTAAATATATAAACATGTATAACTATATGGGACGTGTGAGATTGCACTATATTCCCCACATCCTGGAATAAAGATTATTATTATTATTATGATACTACAAATATTATCAGGAAACACTGTTTAAAGTACATCGACTATGTCCCTTAATACCCTGTATAGATTATATGCCAATTTTATGTATTTAAGTACATCATGAAACTTTCGCTGTCAAACAAATTTCTATAAAATAAAACAAAACAGCAAAGTTTGCCCTTGTTCATAATCGTAATTTTTGTTCTTGATTTTGAGATATTTAGTAAATTATCATAACGAATATTTTGCACTGAATTATTTATAATATTACGAGAATATGTACTATTTTTTGGGTGTAGGTACATATTATAATTCTGCAAAGTTTCTCATAAACAGCATCCTTATTTGCGTGCTGCAGAATGTAACAGCTTATTTAGAAAACGTGGTGTTGAGTTTTCTATTATTGCTTTTCCTAGCCACATCGGTTTTTTCTCTTCTACTTCTCTACTCTTAATTTTAAAATATAAAGAAGGGAACAATAACTTAAAACAAGAAGGCTGTATGACTCTGATCGAATACTGTTATACAACAGTTTGCTGACAACCATGAAAACTGCTGTATCGCTGATTGAATAAGCTACGATCAGTACCTACAAGTTTACTTACCACTTAAAAAGGTGAACACGTACAAAAATGGCAATAAAAACGTAAATTACTTTCCGATTCTCAGAGTAGTAGATATATTCGGTATCACCCTGGTGAAAGATCACAATTCAAAAATGTTTTTATGTGTATACCGAACAAGAATCCCAACTGCTCCCAACCATCTGGAGTCAGTGAGTCCGTAGCATCTCCAATTGGGGAATGTTGTTTATTAAACAAGATTTAACCCTGATATGATTTTAGATTTTCACGGCCAAAATTATTATTGTGATTTATTTTTGGGTGTTAATTATGCCGTGTTGCGCTACCTTCTTATCTAGCCAACATTACAATCTTGAAATACGTGCGTATATAAAAAAAATGTATTTAATTTATTGGGGGGCAAGAATTCCAATAATCCATGCGCTTGATAGCTGCAAGACGAGTTGTTATCTAGCCTCCTACATAGTTAAGTAAATTAAAATACGTACATATAAAAAGATATTTTATTTAATTTATTGGGGGGCTAGAATTCCAATAATCCATGCGCTTGATAGCTGCAAGACGAGTTGTTATCTACCCTCCTAAGTTAAGTAAATCCTAATGTAAAATCCATGCTAATTTGAACAGCGCTCTTGAGGCGATTTTTCGCAAAAACAGCGCTATATAAGTTGTCCAAATTTATTATTATTATTTCAGTTTTCATGTAGCGCAACACTTAAACGGGGCCAGCGGACTCCCCTGTTGGCGCTTGTAGGACTGTAGCCTCAGATGCATTACCGGTTCTGGCCGGCGTTCTGCCCATTGACCTTGCAATTAGGGAAATATTGACAAAAAAGGAACTTATTAGTGGCAGGGCTGCTGTCCACCTTGAAGTCGAGCTGACACCGGAAGGAGTCGTAGCCTTCCCCGGCTTGCTCAAAGCAATGCGCTAAAGTGTATGGCAAGAGCGATGGGATAGGTCGACGAAGGGCAGATGGACTTTCTTCTTTTTCCCTTCAGTTAAATTCAGAATGGAAGGGGCACACATTAAACTGAATCACTACATGACACAGATGCTCTCCGGACATGGGGAACTCGGGGGTCGGCTACATAGCTTGACCCTTTCTCCCCATCCAAACTGTGCGTGTGGTGATACTATCCAGGATGCCAGACACATTCTGTAGCACTGCGAGTTGATGAAGGAAGCGCGAGAGGAAATGTTAGATGGCTTGCGCGGAACAACAAGACCAGCGTGGAACGCTGACCTTGTGACGAATAAAGAGAATTTCGAGTGCCTGAAAAAGTTTGTCAAGTCCTGGGTGGAGAGATGGTCTGTACTTAGAGTCGCTGATCTAGACAAAATTCATCTTTGTTTCAGGTGCTACACGTATTGCTCCTGTATCCCTCGGTATATCTGCTATTACCCTTCACTAGTATATACGCTTTGAACTGTTTATAATATTACTTTTGTGACCCGTAAATTACTTGTTACATCCGCGATAGGTTACCTCCTAATGTTTCTGCTACAAATGATTTATGTTTGTATCTTAACAGGCCATGGCCTATCTTGGAGGGCGATGGTGGTGATGACACTATCGCCCAATATATTATGACTTCTGTACTCATACAACAATTATGTTTCTAATATATATTTGCTCTTATCATTTTCTTACTTTATATTAACTTTGGTTCTATATTTTAGTAGCGCAACTGAACTGTTTATATTAAGTATCGTCGACACCCTATAAAAGGGGGTGGGATAGACCCTGTCTGTGCATACAGCCAGGCAAAAACACACTGGAGCGGTTTTCCCGCGATCCTCTTGCGCCTCCTCCAATGACATGCGTAGGCCTGAAGAACAGCCGCGTGGTCTCGGCGTTCTTCCGCCCCCCCCCCCCCTCTGATAATCCGACGCTTATCTTTTCCCCAGAGTCTTCTAAAACTTTCTCTTCTTTCCCACATATGCTTCTTCGAGGCAAAATCGGGTAGCCGGCTAAAAGGGCGCGGACTCTGGGTTTCGTCTGTGGTTGGGCCGATAGCCATACACATTGTTATTGGGACTGCCTGGTGGTTTGTGGAATACCTTCTCTGTATATTTTCTTTTATGCATTTTATCTTCTCTTTGTTATTATTGTAAATACTTGCATTATATTATATAGTCCATCTTGTATTGATGCGAAATTTAAACCCCCGATCTTTTTACAGAATTTATCCAACCTCTCTTTAAGGCAATTGGGGAGGTTTATATATATTTTTTTCAAATATTAAAATCTTTTTCCATCTTTTGACACTGTGAGTTCATCATTATATCAAATAACTCCTTTGGCCTTAAGAACAAATCCTTTGAAACCGAACCTGTGTCAAAAATAATATTTATGAAGCACTCAAATTTTTCAGTAAATAAATTACGTAAAAATTACTGGGCCGTAGAAACGCAAAAATGCGCTAGATTTTTTTTTTAAAATGATACGTAAATAGATCAGCTACAAAAGTACATTTACTGAATGTTACTGAATATCTAACTTTAACCTTAAGTATTCCTGAAATCTTCGTAATTTTTATTTTAAATTCACGAGATGTTTTTAAAAAAAAATATCCCAAATTTGTCGCATTAGGAAATGAAAAAAAAAAAATAAACATCTTTGGGGTCGTCCATTAATCATAGGCTCGAAAGGGGGGGGGGGTTCGGAAAAAATCACGAAATATCACCAGGGGGGGGGGGTATAATGAGATATCACGTGTACTTATATTATAATATTCTGAAAATTTCAAAATTCTTTGTACTAAAAAAAATACACGTGATTCTGGGGGGGGTTAGTCTAAAACCTCACCACATATCACCACGGGGGGGGGGGGGGGTTAAAAAGTTGCTAAAAAACATCACGTGATTAATGGACGACCCCTTTAGTACACACCTAAAGGTATTTAATCCATGTTAAAAAAGTTTTACCAGCAAGCGGTGTAAAAAGTTATCAGTCCCTAAATGTTATATAATAAACGTTGCATTTACATACAAACGTCCTGACTGCTCGGGAAGTCAATCTTTGCTGACGTGTTACGCAGTGACGAAACATTTTGCTGAATTTTGTGATATGGGGAAAGATGCACTGGTATGTGGTGTCAAGATATAGAAACCAAATTTAGTGATCCCTGCAATTTGAAATTTTGAGTTGTTTCCGATGCTACCATACTAGTAAAACCACTGTGCGCCATTGGAAAAGTGGTGGGGTCCCCTCCAATGTAGCGCAACATTGCATAATACCTAAAAATAAATCAGGATAAGATACTAGCCTGTCACTTTCCAAATTATTTTTGACATTTTTACACGACTTTGTCAGTGTAATTTATCGATGAAAATATTTCTCCATCCTTTACGATGCATCATTTATGTTTTGTACGATAAGACACGATAAGAATATAACACCCCAGCTAGAAATACTCCTATCCCAGTGCCACCGGTACACTAAAGGGCACTGTTTGTTAGGACTTGGAACACGTGCTCTTCTTGGGTCTCTTCATGGCTCTGTTCTTTATCACACTTCTTAGTCTCCTCTTGCCTTCTCTTAGCTCTTCTATTCTATTCTTGCTTCGTATATGGTTTCCTTATTTGCTCTTTTTACCTCTTTTTGCTTCTTTTTACTTCTTCTTACGATGTCAGGAAGAATGAGAGAAACAGAGCGCATAAAAATTGCAATATTTTATTGGCTCTCTCGGGTCTAGAATCAATGGGACTAGGTCAATTACTTCATTTGGTTTCTTTGGAAACAACATGGATGGCATTTATTTTATTCTTATTTATTCTGTAGTACTGGAGATAAAAATCTAATTAAATTCCATTTTTCATACTCAACTTAGAGAGACGGTATAGCAGTGTAGTAATTTTCCCGTGCATTGTATTTCAAATACAAAATTCTGGAACAAAAGATAAATTAAATTATTCGAAAACAAGGGAAAGACCGGGCGTGTACCAAGAATAATGAATATTAATATTATCTCCGCCATTTGCAACCGCAGAGTGCGATCTTATTCTAAATCATCGTTTGTTAATTATTACGCTCGGGCCCCCAACGCCACTCCTGAGTGAGCGCTGAGCCCGAGCCTACCCCAGACCACACCCTACAAAAATATTGATTATTTATTTTATTATTATTACTATTCTTTTTCCATTCTAGTACTTAATTATTTGGCTAAAATCTGTTGTGAATATATGTATGTGGAACATATGGAATTCCGCTATCCTCCTCACATTCTGGAAGAAAACATTATTATTATTATTGTAACTGGTTATTTTTATTATTTTTTTTCTAAATTGGATAAAAATTATCATGAGACCAGAAAACTCCATTATGTTTCTAGAAAAAAAAACACAATTACCTTCAAAATACAGATAATATCTGGCTTTAGACGACTACAAAACTTTCTTTAAAGAACTGTTGAACGATGCAAAATCGCTAAAATTCGGAGACATTGTCAAAAAAGAATTCAGGGTGAAATATCTTATTTCCGGGAAACCTTTTTAATGTGAGCGTTTAAATTACAAAGATTAAAATGGAACTCCTACATACTTAAAAAAACTGAATTTCGGATTTAAATCTAGTTTCAAACATACATTTAGTTTTTTTATATCGTTTTACTATTAAAGTGGTCCATTGATTATATCTTTTTCATTGACATGATATTCATTTTCCTATCGCGTAACATCTAATATAATTGCTTTTCTCATCATCGAGCTGCACAAAGGACTACTTTAGGGAGTATGTCCACCGCCGCCGTCACCGAGAACAATTTGACGTTGCCGAAGTAGCGATACACACATTACTATTGCCGGGTGTCCACCGCACTTCCGTCATCCGATTGCCATCACCTCAGCAGACGAGATTGTGAGTTTGGCTCTACCGCTAGAAATCGGTGTGAGATTGTGACGGGCTGATATGCCGGCAATACAAAACACGTCTGAATTCGACACATATCCATACTTCGGATTGCCGGCGCCGGCGCATACTTTTTGGCTTGTGTTTGTTGGTTATACGTCGAAATTTCCCATAGACGTCGAAACCTCCTAGATAATCTCATTTTTCGGTGACGGTGGCGGTAGACAACCCTTACAACATCCATCGTTATCATTTGAGATTTTAACACCAAGGACGGTACTTGAGTTGGCCGACCTGTTTTATTACCCACCTTAAAATCGTTTGAAACAAACAAGTGTTGCCCAATGTTTACAGAAAATGTATTTTACGAGGTTAGCTCATCGAGGGATAGAGCGGTGATTGGCTAGTAAGTTATAACATAGTTTGAAGTCCGTTCTCCACCGAGGTATTTTAAATTATTGCAATACAAGTCAATACAATAAGTGCAATAGAAGTCAAGCTATTGAATGTCTTTATAAATGATTTATTTGTAATAGGTTGGTCTTCTTCTTCTTGTGCCTTGTCCGTTCAACGGACGTTGGCGATCATGTTGGCTATGCGGACTTTGTTTACTGCGGCCCGGAACAGCTCCACGGTAGACTGGCCAAACCACTGTCTCAGGTTTTTCAGCCATGAGGTTCTCCTTCTTCCAGGGCCCCGTCTTCCGGCAATCTTTCACTGCATTATGAGATGCAATATCTCATACTTCTCTGGATGTCTCATCACGTGTCCAAGATATTGAAGTTTTCGGATTTTTATGGTTTTAATTACTTCCTTTTCTTTATTCGTCCGAACCATAACATCTTCATTTGTGACCCTGTCCATCCAGCTTATTTTAAGTATTCTTCTATAGATCCACATCTCGAATGCCTCAAGTCGCCTAATTAATTCTTCAGTAAGCGTCCATGCTTCCATTCCATAAAATAATATTGAAAACACGTAGCATCTGACCATTCGCATTCGTAATCCAAGGTTGAGATCATGACTGCAGAACATTTTTTTCATGCGGATAAAGGTTGCACGAGCTTGCTCAATGCGGCATTTGATTTCAACTGAAGGATCCCATCTATCATTTACATTGCAGCCCAAGTATACAATACTTTGTACCTTCTCCAGTTTTGTTTCAGCAATATAAAGATGTTCATCCAATGCGTTATTTTTACGTTGGTAATAATATTAATTATCATTTGTTAAATCCAGTAATCGGATTGAATTGGAAACAATCCAGGGATTATTTTCCGTGTTACTTCCGCATTGGTGATATAGATTCGAAGATGATAGCGCCTTAAGCAATGATGAATATCTGATTACTTGTTGTCTGACCAATAATGTCAATTTACCAAATTGAAAGTATTACTGTCTAATTGACGTAGGATAAAAATTCCTGTAAGGGATTAAACTGGGAAAGTGCTGAGAATAACCTAATAATGATAAACCACTCGTTCAGGAAAGATATAACCAAAAACGACCAAAGAATTATCAAGCGATATAAGTATTATGTATAAACATGGACAATGGCCAACTGTGAAGTTCACTTTTCTTTCAGGTAGAGATGGTCGGTATTACTGTCCCGGTTACACGGAACCGGTTCCTTTGCTGTCAATTTTTTTTTTTTTTTTTTACAATGAATGCCGCAATTGTCAAAAACTGAAAAACTTAGATTGAACTCGACTCAACGCCTTCTTTGAAAAGTCATTAAAAGGGATAAAAAATATATATAAAAAACTGGTTAAATAGGTTACGTTAAGTTAGGTTAGGTTAGGCCATTTTTTTTCATAACTTTTCAAAAAAGTGTTGAGTTGAGTTCAATCTAAGTTTTTCAGTCACCATATTTGTGAATCAACTTACTTATTACGTTTCAAGAAAAATAATAATAAATTAATAAATATAAAAGAATTTGAGCATTGAGCTTTGTTCTTTGAAATTTATGCTTTGAGCTTTGTGCTTCTAGGTTATAATAATTTGAAATTTTGGTTTTGAGCTTTGAGCTATGCGTAAGAGCTTTTAGCTTTGAGCCATATTGGATTTGAGTTTTTGGCCTTTGAGCTTTTAACACCTCCATCTTTGAGTGGAAAGCTTTGAAGACACACAATTGTCACCTGCCAAAGAAATTTTTATGTCCCCGGCGTTGCCCGGGCTTTACGCAGAGTTTTTCGAATTCCGATGGAGACGGTCATGATCCTCTTATTTTGATCTTGAAGTTGGCATGGAACCGAAAATATAATGGCCAAAAAAGTATATTAATATAGATCACCAAACGATGATTCTGAATATAAAGAGTGTCAAGGGACATTACTTACTTTAAGCGCTGATTCGTGATACTGTTTGGAGTAAAAATGCTAAAAATATTCACTTCTAGTAGTCCAATACCCACCGGTTTTTCATGTTTTAAGTTGAAAAAAATAAATGCCGAAAATTTCATTTACATTTTTACTCCAACAAATGTCAGAATCGCTGGTTAAAGTAAGTCAAGTACGTCCCTAACGAATTTTTTATTATTTATAATAAATAAATATTTAAAAAACGATTAAAATCATAGAAGATTTAAAATCCGTGTGATTGGTCGACAGGTTCGATTGAGATTGAGAGATTGCGGACAATTTAAGTTATTTCAAATTACTTCAGACAAAGAAAAAAAAATATTTAAAAAAATCAAGTTTGTTCACACAAATTATTTCAAGGAGAATTCATATTTAACGATGGGCGTGGTCTAGGAGGAAGGCTCTTGACTCGCAATCCGAAGGTCGCGAAGGTAAATAAATTTTATTTGATTTATTAATTTTATTAAACAATTAATTGATTTAAAAATAATATATACCTTGTATATTTGTGGCACCTTCTTAGTATCGCGCTGGTGTAAGACCACCATTCAGAATTGAAACGTTGCTTGAAATGGCTTTTAGCCGTGTTTGGTGACCAGATCTAAATAGCCAAGTACTATTTACTTCACCTTCCTCTTTACCATCTCCTTCCCCTCCCCACTGCCTTCAGCTTCACTTAACTAACCCCGTATGCATGAACATTGGAGGGTCTAGGGTCGTTCAAATAAATGTAGCTTCGTTCAAAAAAAAATAGAGTCTTGAAGTGTGCGGTGAAGGAGGAAACCATATGTTTCCTTAAAACGCTGCTGGGAAAGTGGTGTGGTTCTCTCCAATGCGTTCAGCCTCACAACATACATTGGGGATACCATAATCTCACTAGGTCCAGACGGGAGCAGCTGAGACTCTTTTGAGGCATTCACATAAAAAACATCATTATACATCGTCGCAGCAAAGCAATGCTGCTGTAACCGCCACTATCTATGAAAATACTTTTTATACCATTTAGCAGGGTTTTTTTTTGCGTCGGTCTATCTGGGTTTGGTGACTCTACAACGATAAATAAGAACTGTATAACGTTGGAAAAACTAGCTGTTTTGTCAATAATACGTTATTTACTGATGTACACACCTCAAAATCCTGTGTTTTTGTATGTTTGGCGGTTACGAAAATATTAAATTTTAAAAAAATGACAAAATCACTTACACGGAAACATTACACTTTTAGTTGGTGCTTATAGCATTTTCAAAGACTGAAATTAAGTGTTCGCGGCGGTTACTACATTTTATTTCTTGGCTTTCTAATAACACTTGTCGTTTACTACAACTTGTGAGTACCCATACCCATGCGTGTTAGAAGCACGATGTTCTGTTTTCTTCCTTTAATTGAACAAAAATTACTTCCTTTACTTGAAACAATAATGAACTTTTTGAAGTCTTATCTTATTGTCGTCATAATCCCGGGGAACGCGAGGGACTTCCACTAGCAATTAATTAATTTTTACTCCAAACTATTCATAATCTCCGGGAACGCAAGGGACTTCCACTAGCAATTAATAAATGAGATTTGTAGATTAACGAAAGACACGGAATATTAATGTTTTCGTAAATAAATTAAAGTCGTGCTTTCAAAGCTCTTTGTGAAAAGCTTGGGAAGATGAAAATTGAAATAAAGTAGTTCTTCACCTTGAGATATATTTATGTAATATCCGTATTACGTTTGTCGTGACGCACACTTCCCTTGGACAAAAATACAAAAACTGGCATTCGAATTCATGAGTTTTGATTGTGTTTTTGTGTAGTTGATGAGTCAAAACTCCAAAGACATCAGTCATTATTACTTGGACGACTAGCATTGGCTAATTTTTTTTTGTATTAAGTAAATATATACATAAAATAATATAATATTAAAGAATAGGTATTATAGAATACAAAATAGTATAAAAGAATTAAATTTAATTAAAAAGAATTTAATTTAATTTAAAAGAATTTAATTAGAATTTAAAAGAGTTGCGAGTATAAAATCAAAGTGAGTACTATACGGTAAGCACAAGAGAAAGGATTTTTATGTTGAAAATCTACATTATCTACATTATTTAACACCAATTTTTGTACAAAAGTCCGGCAAATTACATTGTACAGCTATACAGTAGTATGTAGTATATAGTATAGTTGTTCATGTTTCAGTCCGGCGAATACTAAATTATAATTATTGTTACCATGGTTTATTGCTGGGAAGTACATATGGGACTTCGTCAGATTCGATACACAGTGGTGCTAAACAGTTTTAAGTAAATAGTTTAAAAGTATTTAAATTTTCAGCTAATTATATTATAGTAATTACATATAGTTCTTAACTTTAATTATGCGCCCTCAACTTGGGGATTACAAACAGCGCTGCCACTAATTGCATTATCAGTTGCATTTTATTACTTGAGTAAGATGTATCGTTTACACCAAAATACCGCGTTTACATATACCATCAAAACCACAATGGAATCTACTTGCCCAAATATTTACTTTGAAATTATTTTTATCATGTCATTAATTTCATTGACTGGTCTACATGATGTCCCTAAAGTTGTCACCTAAATTTTACGCCTGATTAGTGCATTACTCAACTTTGAAGGTACTTTAAAAAATATCTCCAAATAATATCTCCTCGTTCATTTTGCATTTTATTATAGGCGTGTTAATACATTATTATTTCCCAAAAAATCGACTGCATCTGCCCGCGACTAAGGATATTTTGATTTTTTTTCAGATGGAGGTACTTCTATCAAAAACGTCTAACTTGCAATAACTTGAGAAAAATACCATCGAAATCTGATTGTTTTTGAGAAAATGTGTTTGCTCTTGAATTTTTTTGACGTCAACGGTCTCAACTCGGAGATTAGTGTGGAGAACAAGCTAATAGTTAAGTTTTTCATCATATAAATCATATAAGTGTGCTTGCAGGCGGCTGCCACAGCGATGTGTATAAATTAAAAATACTAATAAATTAACATATATATCAGTCTCTTATGTTTAATTTATTTATAGGTTGTTATATTATAAAATAATATTTAAGTTATCAAGAATCACACATACATAAAATTGATACCAAAAGTTATAAAAGTGAAAATTTTTTAAGAATATACAAGTAGTTATTGAAGAAAAAGCCGCTTGTACACTCTTGCGTAAAACCGTGAAATATTTTAAACAATGTAATATTTGACAATACCATAGAACAAAATATAATATTAAATATAATGAATAAAAAATCACTTTGTTTAAACCACTATTTTTAAAACAAATCAACATGTTTCGACAACAATGTTGTCTTCATCAGGATATGTTACTATAATAAATGACAAACAAGTATAGACAAATTAGAATAAATTATAACATAGACAAAATATTAAAAAGTAGAGGTGATTAATTACTTACTAATCATAAAAATAGTTATACAAAATTAAATATAAAAATTATTTAAGGAAAAAATTGCATTTAGATAAAAAAAATTTTTTTTAAGAATAATTAATTAAAATAATTAGTCTAAATCAAAAAATAATTATAATTAATTGTAACTATTAATAAGAAAATAAATTTAAAAGATGGCTATTTTTAAAAAATGTTTGGTTATTTATAATATTTAATTTACTATTAATGCTTTTTCTAATTTCTAAAATTTCTAAATTATCCATTTGTTTTTCATACCTTGCTAAGTAGATTAATTAATGTTCCCTTATCTTTGAGTAATTTTAAAACAGAATTAAATACTATTAAACAAATTGCAATTAATAACGGTTATAATTCAACATTAATAGACAATATGTTAAACAAAAAATATAAGAAAAAGTTTTTTAGATCTTTTGTTTATCCAAAAGTTTTTGAAAATGATAATAATTGGAGAAAAATTTTATTTTTAAATAATAACATTTCAAATTTAATAATTAAAAACATGCCAAATAATGTACAACCAGCTTTTTATACAAATAACAAATTAAAAAATTATATATTAAATAATAAGGATAAATGTGATTTTTTAAACAAATATGGGGTTTATAAATTAATTTGTAATGATTGTAACTTTTTTTATATTGGAAAAACTTCTAGAAATTTTAACATTCGAGTTAAGGAACATATAAGATGTTTAAATAATAATAATTATTCTGAATTTGCCAACCATATTTTGGAAACAAGTCATTCTTTTGATATTAATACAGGTCTTAAAATTTTACATACTAACACTACGGGCATACAATTGGATAATTTAGAAATTTTAGAAATTAGAAAAAGCATTAATAGTAAATTAAATATTATAAATAACCAAACATTTTTTAAAAATAGCCATCTTTTAAATTTATTTTCTTATTAATAGTTACAATTAATTATAATTATTTTTTGATTTAGACTAATTATTTTAATTAATTATTCTTAAAAAAAAAAATTATTATCTAAATGCAATTTTTTCCTTAAATAATTTTTATATTTAATTTTGTATAACTATTTTTATGATTAGTAAGTAATTAATCACCTCTACTTTTTAATATTTTGTCTATGTTATAATTTATTCTAATTTGTCTATACTTGTTTGTCATTTATTATAGTAACATATCCTGATGAAGACAACATTGTTGTCGAAACATGTTGATTTGTTTTAAAAATAGTGGTTTAAACAAAGTGATTTTTTATTCATTATATGAAAAATGATACCACAAAGTTATTTTGCAAAGTTCGAAGAAAAAAAAAAAAAATATATATATATATATAATATTAAACATTACAATAACACATCAAATCGTAAAATATATTATACCCACGTTACAATAATTTGCAGGATTCCAGAAAGTGTTGGTTTAAATTGCATTTTAGAATATAAAGGGAATCAGGAATATATCTAAAATACCACCAAATTTGTTGCCTAAATCATGCATCCTATTGGTAAGTGAGTGTGATTGATAGTTGGTTGTGTATGTGTTGCAAAAGAATGTTGTATTTTGTCTAGTATTCCTTGTCGGTACATGGAGTTTAATAGTAGCAACGATGGCAGGGCTATCAATTAGGTTGTTCATAACTCTGTATAATAAAATTAGGTCTGAAATGATTCTTCTGACAGATATTAAATTAAGTCGATTCATCAAACAATAATAATTAATGTTTCTATTGGAATTTTGGGTTCGAAATTTAAGTACCTACGAAATTTGTGTTGAACACGTTCTATTTTGTTAGAGTGTACTTTATAGAAAGGGGACCAAATAGGTGAATTATATTCTACTTGACTTCTAACTAATGAAATGTAGAGTATTTTCATGCAATCCAAGGACTTAAAATCAGTTAGGGTTCTACAAAGGAAGCCAAGAATCTTTAAAGCCTTATTACTTATATCATCTATGTGTGCTGTGAATGTTAAGTTTGAATCGAATATAACTCCCAAGTCGCGAATTTGTAATACTGATGTTAATTTAACATTGTTTAAATTATATTCATGTAAGATATGAGAATGAGTTCTGGAAAATCGTATTACTTGACATTTCTCAATGTTCAAAAATAACATATTTTGTTCGCACCATTTAAAAAATTCATCTAAATTAGCTTGTAAAATTAGGCAATCATATATAATTCGTATTCTTTTAAACAATTTTAGATCATCTGCAAAAAGTAGGACTTGTACATCTTTAAATATGTTTACAATGTCATTAATGAATATTAAGAAGAATATTGGGCCGAGGTGGGACCCTTGCGGGACACCACATTACAAGCCTGGCAGTATTTACGTGAGATATGATATGTGAAATAATTGATACGTTTTCCTTGTCAATCGCATATTAATCTAAAGACGCGCTAGAAGCAAGACATGAAAAGGTTAAAAAATTAGATTTTTTTTAAATCACACCAGAGAGAGAAAGCTCATAAGAATATTACTTTTGACTTCTGAACTTCTCTCATCACGAAACAGTAAAATAACCCTAAATAAAGGCCTGAAAATGGATGTAGAGGTTCAGAAGTACATCAAACAAGCAGTGGATACTAAATCGACCCTAAATACACCACCCAACATTAAATCGAGTCTAAACGTAAAAATTATAATTTGGTACAACGAAGAAATGATGTAAGACGAATATTGTTCGCTTTGGAATGACTTGAGTTAGATTAATATTAGGTACTTTGTAAATAATGCTGACTAATATTGTTGTTATATAACCTACTGCTCTGTACATACCTCACCTGTTTTGTTTAGTAGGTACTATAATAAGGAACTCCAGTGAAAAATAATATGACTATAAAAAATATGTTCATATAGAATATAGAACAATTAACGCTGATTCTGAAAATATAAGTTTTATTAAATAATATTAAACGTAGAGTTTTAAAAAAATTATTAAAAAGTCCATTTTTAATCTTGTCATTAAAACACACTCTCAAGTAGGTATTATTGAATGTTTAGTGCTGACGTCACTGTATTGAAATGTTTGACACAAGCCAAAGGTATTAACAATATTTCAAGTTATTCGTTTATTTACATACTGTTTATAGAGATTTTTTTTTTAAATTATTTATTAACCAAGATAAGCACAAATACGTTTTTGTTTTTTTTTCTACACTTTGAAGTATAATACATATTTTTTGTTTTTGGTTTTTGGTAAACACCACCTCACTAGGCTGAGCCTGTTCCGAGGTGGCAGGAATTTAGTCAAATTTTGATTACTTAATCTTGTAGGAAAAGAATAAGATAAATTTTTTAATTTATATATGAAAAGATAAATAGAATGAAAGAAAAAGAAAATGAAAATGAAAAAAGTTGAGAAACATAAAAAATATTCATACAATTAATAAGAAATATAAAAATTAAAAATGATTAGATAAGAATACTAAGAAATTTAGAAATAATAACAAATATTTGAGAGGAAAAGAGAAAGATACAGTTTAGTGTGTTGTTATATGGTATAAATTATCTGCCCGCAGTATACAACGCCTTTGTTGAGTATCCACGTATGAGTTTGGTGTTTTAGATTAGCATTTTTAGTCACATTAAAAAATCTTTAATGTCTTTTTCAATTAAATTAAATTAAATATTTAGTTGTTGTATTTATTGAAACATTATTTTGGCCTAAATAATTCAATATCAAAAATAGGGGCATCTCTATTAGTTTATCTCTATTATTTAAATATTCGAAAACCAAACTGTACAAAAAAATCGTAATGCTACTAATTCTCCTCTAAGTTTGAACAAAATGACGAAAGTCGAACAGCTGATTCGGCGCTGTATGCTGTAGTTGCCTACAATTCCATAATATTGATTTCAATTCTTAGAAACCAAAAAAAATATAATTTCAAAAAAATTTTTTACTACTCTCCCGTAATAATTCTGAAAAATATAATAACACTAGATGATCCGGCGAACTTCGTACCGCCTCAGAATCAAAAACTGTTGTCAACTTATTAGCTGAATTGATCTAAATTGTTTCTCCCTGCGTATACCATACCTTGATCTAAATTGTTTCTCCCTGCGTATCCTTTCCCCTCTCGCGTTCCCTCTCCCTCTCCCCACTCCACTTCTCCCCTTCTCCCGTCCCGCTAACCCCCCTTCCTGAGTTCCTTTCCCCCCTCCCCCCTCCCCCCCCCCCTCCCCCCTACCCCCTCCCCCCTCCCCCCTCCCTCCTCCCCCTCCCACCCCCCCCCCTCCCCCGGTTCACAGTTCAATATTATTCCCCTTACAATATTGCTGCAGTTCTTTCAAAATAGGAGAATTCGTTCCATACAAAATGTATGGGGAAAATAATTTTCTTCGGAGTGGAACACCCTTTACTTTTAGGGGTATGAAAAATAGATGTTGGTCGATTCTCAGACCTACCAGATAAGCACACAAAATTTCATCAAAATTGGTCCAGCCGTTTCGGAGGAGTATGGTAACAAATTTTGTATGAAAAATAGATGAAATTTTGTATGAAAAATAGATGTTGGTCGATTCTCAGACCTACCAGATAAGCACACAAAATTTTAACAAAATTTCATCAAAATTGGTCCAGCCGTTTTGGAGGAGTATGGTAACAAACACCGAGACACGAGAATTTTATATATTAGATAATGAATATAATAAAATAAATAAATATTTCCACCTGAATAATGTTTTTACTTATTGAATAATTTCGCTTCTTCCGTATAACTGTCAACACCTGTCATACAAACTGACAACACCTGTTGAAAATAAAACAAACTTTTGATCAGTGATGACGTCACATGATTCACCATACACACGGTGGTTTTCGGGGGATCTTGAAAAATTAAAACTTTGAAAATTATGTTAACTATTAAAACTAACTCTAAAAATAAAAATAAATATGCAGTTATTTAAGTTAGAAGGTCATTAATCATTAAAAAAATTAAAAAAATTGGACTGGAGTTCCTTATTATTGAAACGTATTTGTTTAGTGAATAACGATTATTACAAAATTTGAAAGATTGCATAATAATATTTGCGAATTGTACTTTTGTACACTTAGAAAAAGTTTTTAATAAACGCGAATTACGAATCTAATCACTGAAATTCATGAAGGAACCAAAAAAAAATATTTCCCCATACACCCTAATAACGGCTTGAATAAAAATAAGATTTAAATTAATGAAGACAATATAAGCGAAACTCAATCAAAACTCGAATCGGGACTCGAACCCAGGAGCTCCTGCTTTCCGGGCAAACGTCCCAGAGGTGTCAATATGTTTTTCTGATTTTTCTTTTCCCAGATTTTCGATTGAGTTTCGCTTATATTGTCTTAATTTATTTAAATATTACATTTTGAGGTTTTACGCATAAAGTAAAAGTAAAAAAAAAAAAAAATAAGATTAACGTTTTTAGATTTTGTGTGATGTTTATGAAGAAGATATCGCAGATGTTTACATTCATGTTCCTATTTTATCATTAGCTTTTTTTTAAAATAATATTTGAAAAGGCATATCAATCCTCACCGTTTTATTTGTAAAATACTAATTTCATATATTTTTGGAGGGTTTTAATTCAATTTTGGTTTAAGGGAGGATTTTTTATATGACGCTGCACAAGTTTTACAAATCTCCGCAATCAATTAAACCATAGAATCACCATTGTTGAGAGTAAAATGTTAATGTTGGAGGATGTAATTAAACTTTTTCAATATTTGTAAATTCGCTTTAGGGTATCATTTTAATTTAATAAAAACGAATTATTTGGTGTGTTTATTGATTCCATTGAATTAAAATTATCGACATGTTTTAAAACTTATGTTTTCTTTGTCAGGATAAACGTGTAATGAAGTTGAACGTATATAAATCATTTATTCTGACGGAGAAACCATAGGTGAAACATGTCGTTGATTTTTAGTTACAAGTGGTGTATAAAAAGTTATTTATTTTAATAAAAATATAAATTTAATAACTAATTTTGGTCGAGTCAAGCTTAAACACCTCGACTTTTCATCAAGTACCTACCCACTCTGCTTCGGATGTAGTTAATTAAGATTAATGCAAAAAAATCAAGAATTATGAAAGCCATTCTGTAACGCCTATTAAGCACAACGGGCAACATCACATTACTTAGATTAGCATCACCCATATTTATATAATGAGATAAATACATGTAAAAATAATATTTTGATGCGAGAATCGTGTGGAGCAACAGAGCGTAGTTATATTGACTTTTAACGGCTCGTACGATTATAATTTATTCGAGTCATCATCAAATGTCAATAGGATCAAGCGTATATCAGTAATAATTCTCAAAACAAACATCAAAGGATACAAGGATTCCATTCTACAAGGGGTACCCTAAAAGCGAAATAATATATATTGTTGGAGGTAGAGGCAATGGTGCGAGAAATTTAATGTTTTATGACTAAATTAATTATTTATTTCTATGTTCAATAGTTCGGCTGTGGAATAATTTGCGGGTCTTTGCGGGTTTCCTACCCCCTATAACATGAGTCTCTTCAAAACCTATGTTCACTCTTTCCTATTTACAATAAGACCCTCCACACAATATCTTCACAAATGACATTGGCTATGGGGAAATTATTTTACTGGGCTTCCTTTCTTTTTCTAATAGGTTAAATTAGTCCGTCTTATTTTTTACAATCATTCTTTAAGTGCCTATGTGTCTATCTATACGCCTATGTGTCTATGGATGTAGAATGTTGAAGGCTGAAAAATTAATAGATAAAAGTTACAAATTGTTTACTATTACTGTAGAATCCAATAGATTTAACTGTTCCAAAAACAGAAATACTATTTGTGGCATAGCTACCAACTGTTCTTCAGCGATTTACAAAGAAGCCTCCTGGGGTAAGCAAATATTCAAATCTATAAGTATCCTAACTTTAATGTTGACCTTTAACCTTGAAAGTGGCAGACGGCAAAGATCAACTCCGCCGTTCGAAATTAAGAAGATTACATTTTAGAGAGAGATAAATACGAATGAAAGACGTACTAGCGGAGAGTAAGTAATAATAATAATAAGGTGATATTTGTACAGCAGTTTTCATTTAGAATTAGAATCCCCCTGTTACGCAAATATATATTTGTATCTTAAGACGCAGATTTATGCTGTGCAAGACTGTATCATTCTATCTTACGAGGCTGAATTAGTCACGGAATAAAGTCCCTCTCTCGGTATAATTTACACCACGCGTGCTATAACGTATAATGTCTCATACCGCATGAGTTATCAAACAGCCCTACCATTATACGAAGTTGCGTCAGCTTTTTATGGAAAAATAACACATCTCTTGATTGGTGAATCATGTATTTTGATTATTAAACTAAATTAGAATTTTGGTTAACGCTTTATTTTCGGTGAGATTTGGTTAGAGAAATACCAATAAAAATATTTTCGTAGAAATTTTAAAGCATGGTGAGCATGACCTCATGTGTAGATAAAAGTCTGTAAATAATTAACTGTATTATTATAGTATAGAAAATATATCTATTGGTATTAATACGTTGATAGTTACTATCGAGAACAAAACAAAATATTATTAATTTTTTGGTTTTATCATTAAGTAGGTACATGCCGTTTCAATAGTACGAGTATTTTCGAAATATTTATTGGTTTCAAAAATAATTTGCAGATTAGAAGTCTATTTAATTTAAAGTTTTATTTTATTTTATTAGCTGACCCGACAAACGTTGTTCTGACATATAAATTATTTCTAGTGAATATTTTGGTTGTTAAATAAAAAATAACGAATGTATTGTAAGTTGTGGGGATGGGATCTATGACAAAAAGAGGTATGGAGCGTTGTAGATGATGACCGCCGATAAAAACAAAAAACACCAACTAAAGTAGGAAAATGAAATAAATTCATTTTGAATTTCGAAAAGCAATTGAGTGTACGATATTTTTTGTCAGTCCGTCTTTAGCCAACACAAATAAGCTCAATAGTTTACCCAATGATAACATGATGCCGAATGAAATATCAAAATGACGCGACGCTTCTGTGCATGTATGGATGAAGGTTCGATTTTTCGATTTTTTTTTCTGGAAAGTGTCACCCTAAGCACCTGGCGGTATGAAATAAACTTTAAAACCTATTCTCATACCTACCAAATAAAAATAATCATATAAATCGGTCAAGACGTTTCGGAGGTGTGCGACCACAAACACCGTAACACGAGATTTTTATATATAAGACAATGTTATTATTCAATTTATTAAAACAGTTTATTTATTGAATTTGTTTATAAATAAACTATTTTTATATATATATTATTTTATTTTATTTATTTATTTTATTTATTTTTTTTTATTTTTTTATTACAAATAATTTTTATACAGTAATTAATTACATAGTAGAATATTTGATATACCCCCATAATTAAGCAAGGCTTGTGTGTATGGGGGGGTGTTATTGTATTGCTTTTTTTATATCATTCAGTTTAAGTTTTCAGTATAATTTTTGAGGTGAGTTTTAAAATTTTTTATATTGGTATTCATGTTTCTAATTTTTTTCTGGTAATGAATTAAAAAATTTTGCTCCGAGATATTTATGACTCAATTGTCCAATTTTTTTTTTTACATTTTGGAGTTGGAAGTATTGATGTTTGTCTAAGACTTCTGTTATTTTTAAAGGGTGCAACTTGATTTTTAATATTATCTTTATAAATTTGTAATGTTGCATGATAAAAGTATAATGCACTTAATTTTCTGACCTTAAATTGTTTGAATAAAAGTTCTGATGAATATGAGTAGGGTTTTTTTAAAATTGTTTTTATTATTAGTTTTTGTGATATGTAAATTGTTTGTGTTTGATTTTTATATGTACCGCCCCATCCTATAATGCCGTATTGTATAATTGATTGACAGAAAGCGAAGTATGTGGTTCTAAGTAATTTTTCGTTTAAAATATCTCTTAAACATCTAAATATATATGTTAGTTTCCTTATTCTGTTGTTCAGAATATTTATGTGTGGAGACCATTTTAAACGCTGGTCTATTGTTATGCCCAGGTACTTAATATCAGTTTTGCTTTCTATTTTTGAACATGATATATTACATTTGTGGTTTTCTGTATTTGTCACAGAGTGGATTATTAAGTTTATTTCTTTAGGTGTTTCTTGTTTTTTAATGAAAAATGGTAAATAATAGGTTTTTTTAGAATTTAAAGTCAACAGGTTTTTATCAAACCATAATTTTAGTGCATCGATATCTGTATTTGCCATTTTGTTTAATTCAGACCAAAGTTATGTTTTGTAATTGAAGAATATGTGTCGTTTGTGACAATAATTGTTATAATACTCTAGATCAGCGTTTCCTAACCTATTTTAGATACGGACCCCTAGGAAATCAAGCACAATTTTCAAGGACCCCCTTAATAAGAACAACAGCTATAAATTTCGGACCAATTATTTTAGTACTACAAATACAGAAAAAAATCGTTTTTTCAAAAAAATACATTAATAATTAAGGTACAACATTAACACCAACGTTCACATTAATTAACGTTTAATGAATGTGAAGGATGGTGTTGCTTTTTTTAACTAAATTAGTGATATTGGGGTTGGTGTTACTACTAAGGTAATCGCAAACCGGATTCCACTTGTAATCTGTTTCTGTATTTATTTTTAGTATATACAAGAGCAAAGAATGCCTTTTCACAGAGATATGTGGTTGAGAAAAGCAGAAAATGTTTTAGTGCTTCTTCTGATATTTCCTTATAATCATCTTTCTTTACTTTCACCCAAAAACTTGATAAAGAGGATGCTTTGAAATTACATTTCAAAGCTGAATAACAAGATTTTTCTATTAATTGTTTTTCCTGTGCCATTATCAAGCCAGTAATATCAGCAACATCGGTATTGAAAGGGTCTAATATTTAATTTTAGTTTTTGTCCGGTACTGGAAAAAAATCCCAAAATGAAGACGCGTAGCGATTACGAGACTTTTGATGGCTTTATTTTTTTTTAATTAATTTTTTTATTTTTTTTTATTTATTTATTTTTTTTTTATTAGTTTTTATATACATATACATGTAATATAATCATGAGTAATTACATTTTCAGGTTACAAACGGATTAAACTCAAATCATTAAATATTAACATGCAACATTGATTATAAACAGTATAAACATATATATGTATATAATATATAACCTTTACGAGAGTGTAACTACTCGTGTGTAAAGGGAAGAGAAAAAAAAAAATATATATATTTTTTAAGTTAAAAAAATTAAAATTAAAAATTATAACACATACATTATATTTACGTACTTACATAAATCGAATGTGTTAAAAAAATAAAATAATATTAAAAAAAAAAATAATAATAATTTAAAATAAATTTTTGAATAAGTATTGTTAATTAAAGGTTAATGCGGTTCTAAGTGGCTAAATTATTTAAGATATTATTGTTTAATTTATTTTTGAATTTATTGTAGTCAGGTTCTAATCTCAGCTCTATTGCTAATTGATTAAACCACACCACTCCATTGTACGTGTAGTAGTGTTGTGCAAAACTGGTATGCATTAATGGCGTACACAAGCGACCCACTGTGTTTTTCCTATTGCTCTCAACGCGGACCATGGCGTGGTGCGACTTATTAGAATAGTCTTTGTGTATTTGAAGCAGTGTATTTTTTATATATGTATTTTTTAGAGGTGGGACTTGAAAGTCTTGAAATAGTTGAGAGGTTGAATAATCTGATGGTTTCTTAGTAATAATTTTGATTATTAATCTTTGAGTAATTTCCAACGGTAAAATTGAGGTTTTGTAAGCTCCTCCCCATGCAACAATACCGTATTGTATTATCGAATGGGCTAGAGCATAGTATATATTTTTAAGAATTTTTAAGTTAAGTATATTTCTTAAATTAATAAATATGTATATAAGTTTTCTTAATCTATTTATAGTATTGGTAATTTGAGTCTTCCACTTAAGGTTACTATCTATTATTACACCCAAATATTTTATTTCTTTTTTATTTGCTATGAATAGACAGTCATTATTTTGGCATGTTAATATTTTAGTGGTGCATTTTTTTGAATGAATTTTAATATTTAAGGCGATAGGAGGAGATTTTTTGTTATTTATACTAAAAGGTATATAATAGGTTTTTTCAATGTTTAATGTTAATAAATTTTCGTCAAACCATTCTTTCAAGATATTAATATCATGATTAGCAGTTATTTCAAGTTCATTCCATGAATTTGCTTGGAATATAATTGCAGTATCATCTGCATATGAAACAAGTTTTCCTGTTATTGGTAATTCAAAGATATTATTAACATACAAGATGAATAGAAGAGGGCCCAAAATCGTGCCTTGTGGTATTCCAAAGTCGCTTGTACTCGGTTCACTAAGAATGTTTTTTATTTTTACATATTGATTTCTAGAGTTAAGGAAACTTTCTATCCATGTGCTAGCGTTATCTATAATTCCGATTTCGTTAAGCTTGTATAGTAATTTTTTGTGACTTATGCTGTCAAAGGCTTTCCTTAGGTCTATGAAAATTGCAAGAGATTTTTTGCCTTTGTCTAGTGCTTGATGTATTTTTGTTGTTAAATCTATGATTGCGTCCTGTGTGGTTATTTTTGCGCGAAAACCAAATTGTTGGTCACTCAGTATATTATTAATTCCAATAAAATTTTGTATTTGCTTTTTAGCTACCTTTTCAAAAATTTTTGAGATATTTGATAATACTGATATAGGTCGGTAGTTATTAATTTCTTTAGAGTCACCTGATTTATAAATCGGTGTAATAATAGTTCTGCTATATATTGATGGAAAGATGCCCTTTTTAAGACTATTGTTTATAATATATGTAATAGGCTTTTTCAAAAAGTTAAGATGTGTCTTTAGATTTTCAACAGTGATCCCATCAAATCCTGGTGCTGATTCAGTTTTTAGGTTTTTTATTATATCAACAATTTCTTGTTCAGTTACCGTATCGAATTTTCCTATGGTTTTTTTTGATGATGTTACATCATTTTCTGCGGTAGGTGTGGTATTATCTACGATATTAGTTATTTTGCTTGCGAGATTTTTTCCGACATTAGAAAAAAATGTATTGAAAGCATTTGCACATTGTTCAGGGTTATCCAAAACTTGTACCATATTGTTATCAATACGTAGCTTTAAAATGTCACTTGTTTTCCTTTTTTTATCAATTATTTCATTTATTGTTTTCCAAATTTGTTTATTGTTGTTTCCTGAATTCAATACCTTTTGTTTATAAAATTCCTCTTTGGTAGTTTTAATTAGTGCCGTTAGTTTGTTTCTGTATTTTTTAAAGTATGAGATGATTGGATTATTTAGTGGATATTTTTTAGTTAGTTTAAATAGTTTTTCTTTTTCTCGTATAGAAACCACGAGGCCATGAGTGATCCATGGTTTAAGTTTATGAAATTTATTTTTATATGTTTTGTTCGGTATTTCATAGCTTGAATCTTTTATATGTTTTTGAAAGGTGTCATGAAATTGTGATGCACTTATATTCACATCTTCTGTGGTAAGTACAGATTCCCACGATTCGTGAGACAGTTTTTCATATAGTTCTTGTTGATTTATTTTTATTTTTGGAATGGCAGAGTCATTACTATTATTATTTATTTTTTGTTTTTCTATATTTAGGTTTAGTATGCATGTATGATGGTCCGTTATGTTGTTTCTCCATATTATTGTTTTGAGATTATCAGTGTAGTTGGAATTACACCATATATGATCAATACACGATGGCATTTGATTGTTAAATTCTCTAGTATACTTATTTATACAGGGTTTAAAGTTTAAAGCGGTCATCATGTTTATATAATTGTCTTTTTCAATAGTATGGTTATTTTCAGCAATGTTTATATTAACATCACCAATTAGAAAATTGTTTGCACATTTATTGTTTAGGATAATATCATTCAGTTCGGTTATAAAAGTTGGTATTACAGCTGAATGTGTCCTGTAGACTGTCATTATTTGTATATGCAGTTTATTATTAATATTCAATTTTATAATAATACAGTTTGCATTGGTCATATTTATTTCAGCAAAGCATACGTCCTTATATATTGCTTTAGTGTATATTACAATACCACTATTCTTATTAATATAATGTGAACTTTGAAAGTTGATGTAATTGGGGAGAGTTGGAACGATCGAGTTAATGTTTAAATGGGCTTCAGTCAGTATGATTATGTCTGGTTTTTTTTTTAATAAATTTAGGTTTACTAGAAAATGGTCAAAATTTTTCTTTATGGATCGTATGTTTAAATGTATTACGGTAAAGGAGTTAGGAGTCATTTCAAGTATTGTGTTACAGTCATTTGTGTTGTCACAAATTAAATTTTGAACGTAAATTTTTTTTTCTAGTTGTTGAATAATGTAATCATCCATTTCTATTTTTACGTGGATTTTCTATATTATAACACAGTTTAAAATTAAGTCGCCTTGTCTTGAAGTGTGGCTTGGCTGAGGACCTTCTGCATCTACTCGGTTGGATCTTGTTACCGGAGGCTCGCGGTCCATCTTCTTGAAGTTCCTTCTTTTAGATTATGATGGGGGCTCATTTTGATCTTCGTGTCATATGTCCAGGTATCCAAATTTTGATGCTTGATAAATGTATGAGTTTCAAATAGTGTTGAAACTTCCATGGCGAGGTTTTGATAATTTAAGGGCTCAGAGTTGCAAGGCGTTTTTAATTTAATTTTAGATGTGTTTGTCTATGTCACTCTCATTTTTAATGTGTATTATTTTTCCTTCACCTTCACTTCTAATTAATATTTTGCCATTTTGAACCCATATGAATTTAAATTTAATTTTCAATAATTGTTTTGTATTGTATAGGAGTTCTTTTTTTTCTTTAGTCAGATTTTCGTTTATGTATATTCGGCCGTTATTTCCATTTTTATATACATCATTGTTTGTCAGTAGAGTTTTCTTTTTTTGTATCCATTCGTCTCGGAATGTTTGGTGCGTGAACTTAACAATAACGTTGGCCGGCTTGGAGTAAGTTCTTTTGGGAAGTCTCCACACCTTTTCTATATTTTTACTATCGGTGTTCAGTTTTTCAGCAATTTTCTGAACGGTTTTTCCTATATTTTCATCTTGCATCATTTCTAGACCAAACACTTCTACATTGCAATTTTTTTCGGTTTGTTCCATTTCTTGAATTCGATATTCTAGTGTTCGGTTCCATTTTTCGAGATCGGTATTTTTTTTAATCACTTCATTCAGTTTATTTTCATTTTCTTTAAGTTTTTTCCCCATGTTTGAGTGGAGTGTTATTAATTCGTCGTATTTGTTTGATAGGAATTCTGTTGACTTCGTTAGCGATTCCAAATCTTTCTTCATTGCGTACATAATGCTAATTTTTTCGTTAATTTCATTTAGAATTTCATTTTGGGATATGTCACTTGGAATGTCTTTGGTTTTCTGTTTGGAAGCAGCCTTGTATAATGTGTAATTTTCCTCTGCGTCGCAAGATGTCGTTGGTTTCTTGTGTCTGCTCATTTTGTATTATTTTAAATTAGAAATATGATCTTAGTTTTTAGATTTCGATAGATAATGCTAATATTATTCAAAAAATTTATAAATAAAATAAAAGAATAACAAAAACTGTTTTGGATCCACGCGGTTTCGAACTGAGGTCCCCAGAGCCAGAGTCAAACGCGCTCACCACTGAACCACCGCCAACATTTGAGACGCGCCGTTTGATTGCAATATAAACTAACGTTCTGTAGATGTGTTTATGAATTTTGCCAAATAAACTTTAGAATGTTAATTTTACTAACTTCCACTGGTCCGATTTAAAAAATTTAAACACTTAAAATATGACAGAATGAATCACTATGTTTATGTTACGTGGTTGTATGCGATTAATAACTATTAACAAGGAGATGGCTTATTGTTTGTTTCGTCGCGTTTGACACTTCAGTTCTAAAACGAAAACGGGTCAAAATCCGTTTTTAATTAACGAAACAACTATTTTTTATATATTCACTAGATGGAGTTATTGATTTTACACTAAATGACACTAAAAAATTTAGTGTTTTTAAATTTATTATTGATAATTGGTCCAGAGATGAGACTGCGGACCCCCATACATATATTCTATATATACATACCACAGGTTAAGAAACACTGCTCTAGATGTAAATGGTGTTGAAAGTAACTCTTTAATTCCATACCGGAAAATCCAAGTAAACTTCAAGATGTCAACACTTTGATAATGAAATATACAAACGTAATTGAATTTTCAGCTCTATTGTCGAAATATAATCGATAATTGTGGACATTCATAAACTTATTGGGTTCATGCCATATGAGTTATCAACTTTTGAGGATATTTTAACACAGAAAAACGAAAAAGTTCTGTAAAGTGAAGAAAACTAGGTACCTATCTTCTATAAAATATACTCATTTTTAAGTTACAATTTTTATTTTCTATTAATGAAACCTACTAAACCACCAAAGCAGTTTGTCAGCAGGTTAATTTAACGATCTATATAAACATTAAAAAAATAACACTGGCTTTGGATTAGTTTCTGTTTATACAAATCTTCAGTTTTATTCTGAGATGAAAGAAATTTTTCCGCACTTGATTTTCAAAATAAGAAAAAGGTCACTATCTACATCAACCCCGGCCCCCTTTTTCCACCCCTTAACTACTCAGGTTAACTTGTTCACTTTTGGAACAGTTCAAAAGTCTCATAGAAACCAATGTTTCTCCCTTACTGTCATGGTTCAATCAATTCAACCCCTCTTTGAATAGTATCGCCCATAACCCTATAACCCATACCCTAACTTAACGGAACATTTTTAACAATTTTTTTTTCATCACTTGATATTTCAAAGAAGGTTATGAGTTCACTTCTTCCTGAGTTCACCCGGTCACCATAATAGATATGGTCTAAAAGTGTTACGAAGAAAAAATGCTGTGCTTTATATTCGAATCTGAAAGTTAACCACAGTAAAATTAAAATGCGCACCTCTATGAAACCAAAATTTCCCACCGTAATTTGATAAAAAAAAATAATGTAACTTCGTGATTTTTTTAATAATGATTTTTTACATGAAACACCAAAAAATTGAGGTGATAATGACGTTTATAATAGATTTGTCTAATAAAATATGTAAAAAAAATAGTTTTTTTTTTTTTCAGTAATTTTAGTTAGAAAGAATTTAAGGTGAGCAATTTCAAAAACTTTTCATGTTTGCATTCAAAATTTTAATATTTTAAAATCTATTATATGTTTATTTCTAAAAATAAAATTTTAAAACTTCTAAAACACTTTTAGTTTTCGGATACATTTAGATATATTCCATTTATTTGAATTTGTTCGCAAAGCGGAAATTTTCTGACCTGACAGAATATGCCCGAGGCCCGAGGAGTTAAAGCAGAATTTTAATGCGTTTTAATAAGACGAAAATCACCGTACATGTACATACATCTGATTTCGAAAAACTATGTAAAGCCCTGGTTCAAAATCAGGTTAAAAGTTATTTTGCCTTGCTATGCCAACAAACTAAACCCCTAAAATAAACGCCAAGAATTCAGCAAACACTGAAAAAAGCAATTACAAACGAAGATATATTATAACGCATATTTAACATACCCGTAGGCTTAGGCATATCCACTTTAGGTAATATTAGAAGAGTTGTACATGCAATCAGTCATTTGGGTCCCTGCAATTATAAACTCAGCTCAGAATAATTTTTCGCCACCCCTGCTATTTGCCACCCAGTAACGTGACGTGACTTGACGTGTTTTTCATTTCCCCTCCAGATGTCGCAGTGCAACGAGAGCTCCATCACGCTCCAGGACCTGGATTTTGCCGCCTCTGGGACCTACTTCTGCGAGGTGTCCTTGGAGACGCCAATCTACACCAAGGCATCAACGGATAAGGAACTTCTCGTTATACGTATGTATGATGTATTTTCTTTGGTGCAATCGTTTTCTTTTTGATGTTTTCACATTTATTTCCCCTGGGTTTCTACATCTACATACCTACGCAATATGCTTACCTGGAAATCGCATGTATACCTAATTTAAATATTAGGAAAGTTTTTACAATTTAAAGTATTCATAAATGTTTTTTATGAATATTTTAAATCATTTTGGAAATATACAGTTAGTTGTAGAAATATACAGTTAGTTGTAGAAATGTACAGTTAGCTGTAGAAATAAATTTGGGAAAGAAATCAACGTACTTTAATCATCACTCCACAAACAAGATCCCATGTCTATGTCATCTTAGTCGCTTAGGGTCTTTTTGAAGAGAGGAAAGAGTAAAACTGGAGGATCTTGAAAATACCATGTAAAAAAGATTTTAAAAAATCCGATGGTTATGAAAATACCAGAATTGTATTCACTTACCTAAGGGCTCCGTATACACTCTTTTCTCCAGAACCTGAGACCATTCACTCAGAATAAAAAAAATTTAAAAGACAAATATTTTCGAGTTAAGAATAATCTGAGAATATTTGAAAATCTTCTAATATCACCACAGTAAGCGGAAAATTTTGCTTGTGATGTGATGGAAACCTAGCCAGCCTAGGAATCGGACTTGATGTCTTGGTGGGACTCAAACTCGGTGCCAAATCAGCCACTGATCGGTCAAGCTAGGTCATTTAAAAAAAAACATTAACCCGTTTGTATCTTAATTTAGGCATCATAAACTCACCACATACCTTACTCGCAACAGAAAAGAGCAAAAATAAACAAACACTTTCAAGAACCCTAAGTCGTTTCAACTTTCGAAGAAACTTTAAAAATCTTACCTTGCACCATACATATTCAATATCTTCCTAAAACAAACAACAAAGAACAGAAATTCGAAATATTCTAAATAATTGACACCACATAATATGTATAAATTATATTACATACATTCGGATATTAATTGGTTTTGTGTTTAATTCGTAGAATTTCATTTAATTTCTTAAAATTTAATTAAAATTAGATTTAATAATGTTATTATCAAGTTCTGAAGTATTTTAGTATATATTTTTAAATACAGCTGCTTCCGACATACAAGACCATTTTCAAACTGTGGTTACTGGTTAATCCATATTGAGACAACCTATTTATACTATTTTAAATGTCCATTTTTGAAGGTGTCTAAATTGATTTATTGCCGGTTAAACCGATTTGCTGGACACTAATTGAGAGAGTATTATATGGTATTCGGAATCTGTTTCCCTTGCGTTTCCTTTAAGTGTTTTTTTAATTGTTTATTATTTTATGATGACGTTATTGCTATGACTCATTTACGTGCGTTATATTAAAAAAAAACTTACATTCGGACCGTATGGAATTTCTAATGAAATTATATAATACACTATAATAAAATTTATGGTGAGCTACTTGTTTGAAATGTTCATTGACGTGTACCTACTTACAAATAAGTGAATATTCGAAAATAAAACTATTCATGAACCAACTATCATGCATTGACAACTTTTCAGTTAATGTTCAGAATAAAATTATTCTTGAACCAACTCTCATTCGTTAACAACTACGATTTTCGCCTGTGCACTCATTTACGCGTTTGTTTATTGCATCATGTACCTACTTTTAATCTTTCGAATGTTCACAATAACTTCATAACCATCTCTAATGTAATAAGTAATAACTGTGGAATTTCTGATGAGATTATTTCTACTTCATTTATAACTGTTCTATTTCTATGTGTATTTTTGTATTTCGTGGATGTAAGTAGTGTGTAATATTTGTGCTCAATTATATTAAATAATATTAAAAAATACAAATATGTATTAAAAGTTTCATTGATCAATACATTATTAATATAACATTTCTCAGAAATATGATATGATAATTACTCACCTCGAAACAGATTTTGTCTGTGATGCGGGTAAAGAAATCCAAGTGCATAAAGATCACAATAAAATAAACGACCTGGTTGCCAGCACTAGAATTTAAAACCGATGGAGCAAGCAATCCACGTTGAGAATATCGAGAATTTAAATTAATTAACCGATGGAGCAAGCAATCCACGTTGAGAATATTGAGAATTTAAATGAATTAACCGATGGAGCAAGCAATCCACGTTGAGAATATCGAGAATTTAAATTAATTAACCGATGGAGCAAGCAATCCACGTTGAGAATATCGAGAATTTAAATTAATTAACCGATGGAGCAAGCAATCCACTTTGAGAATACCGAGCTCCATCTAAAAATTGCCGCTCAGGTCGATGTTATTAATAATGACAATGCCTCTTATGAATTTGTACGACTTTCTTTAGAGCCTCAGAGACACCCTCCAAGAATTACCTTCGGAGCTCCCTTGTACACGGCCGGGGAACTAGTGGAGGCTAATTGCACCAGCAGTCCCGCCCATCCGGCACCCCATATAACATGGTTCATAGATGGAACTAAGGTTTGGAACAACATAATTTGTTATCTTAACACATAATGTAATAATAAAAAAACGTTTATTCATCAATAGATATTTTACAGTATTATACATTTAGTTTTTTTTTATCATTGAGTCTATTGATGAAAATATCACTGCTCAGCTACAATTCGCGATTTCTCTTGGAATGCAGCTGGTTTTCAGCAGTGCCATAATGATATTTAAACGCCATGTTTTTTTTATTAAATACTAAATTTCAATTGATTTGCAATATATTAGCTACAACAAATAGTTAACACTGTTTGACAAAATGGATAGAGTAACAAAAATGACATTTCAATGATTTGATGTATGAAGCAGATCAGCTGTCATGCATAATAACAGTGAAAACCTGATTTTTTAAAATAAAAAATAAAAACTAAAATTAAAATTCATTAAATAGTTAAGGTAATTAAAGTATGCATCGAGTGTTTAGATTAGGTACATTAAAGCCACAATGTTATCAATAACTTAAAAGTTAAAATTTTATAAAGATTATGTTTTGGAATTTGTTCCAGGTTTCCTAGAATCCCCCTTCCTGTCTTTACAGAATCTCAAATCTCTATGAATCAATGTATTGTGCATGATTTAAATTTGGAAAATTTGTATCATAAATATCATAGTAAAGCTTTGCCGTCAGCTGGCAAGCATAACGATGACTGAGTTCATTAAAATATTACAGAGTTGAGGGTTCACTTTTGACAGTTAATTGTAAATTTTAAGCGCTCGTCAACGAAATAGGTAATTAGATTTCATCAAATTCGCTTAAAATTTAGTTTGAAAATTAGGATTAAATTAAGCCCCTGTCACGCCATTCCATAGAAAACAAGTGCTTCATGTACGAAATGTCACTCAGTTTGAAATTTTATTATAAGCAGGAAACAAAAGTTGACATTTCATGGCTTGAATGGTGGCAGCACTCACCTACGCAGTTTATGCCAACGTGTGATGCTATTTTTTGGGTTTCATATTTTATATTTAATTTTAATTATTTTCAATATAAAAAAATAACTTCTTTTCTGATTTTTGCAATTTTTCCAAATATTTCTTATAAATTGCTAATGGTATATATTTTCTAAACAAACTAAACGGTTTAAAAGCTGATGTGGTATAAAAACGCCAATTAAAACATTTTATTTTGACAAAAAATCGGAAACACGGACATGTCTCTCAGGAAAACATTTTTTATAAATCATTATGTCATTATTCATCTATATTAAGTTAAGACCTTTTGTTCACTGTCAAAAATAGTTGACGCATTTATTGAAATAAATAAAACTTTCATCGAGCGCTTTTATTACTCCTACGGCTACGGTGCGGCGATGGCAACAGCATTTACGTTTCTTTTTTTTAATACTTGTGAGGCAGATGTATGATAATGAGAACATATTTCCCCTGGAGGAAGCAGATACACAAACACCGTTTGTCTCATTTTCAACTACCTACTACTATTTATATTTAGTTTATAAGAAGCAGCGTCAGCATTTTTGTGATAAAGAATGCACGTTTTATGTTTTGTTTGTGCCGTTGCCGTATGATTTATAAAAGCGCCCAATAACCCCTGTAAAAAACCAAAAGTATTTAAAGTATTCAATTTTTATTAGAACAACCCTATTTTTGTTACTTTTGAAGGTTATTCCCATAACGAAATATATAATTGAAGAAGAAAATAACACTAATAATTTGAACGGAAAAATAAAAAGATAACGGTCGCAACTATGACTCGAACTTAGAATCTCTCATCTTACCGGAATGAGTACATCAATTAGGCCACTGCCACCTCTTATCAAACCGTCATATTTGTCAATCTTATATTTCAAATTTTAGAATTTAGTTTGGGAAAAAAAACTTAGTCGAAAATAATATTGTTAATACTATAAGACGAGAGGTTCTAGGTTCGAGTCTCAGTTGGGACAGTTTTTTTTTATTTTCTGTGTCTTGTTCTCTTTCATATTTTCGTTTAGATGATTAGTGTTATCTTCTTATCCAATGATATATTATATTGTATTTAAAGTAAGTTATGGGTGTAAATTTATCCAATAGCCGACGCACAAAGGTTGACTCATAGATTTAATCGAAGTACCTGTCACAATATTCGATTAAATTTTGACGAACATTCTAGAATAATTACATCATCAAAATTTGATTGCGTAGCATCACCTCCCAATGTTGTTCATAATAACCTCTCTACCTAGCTTGTGAATAAACTCCATGCTCTACTATGGAATATTGACCAACAGATGGTTACACTTTCGGCCCCTTTACAATAGACGTACTACTTGTAGCTCCGTTGTGACCTATAAACATAAACGAGGAATATATCGGAACGATAGGTTTATAACTACTGAACAGATAATCCGAAAAAGTGTGATCAATATTGATTTGAAAGAAAACTGATGTGCTAAATTTGTACGAAACCTTTTGACTCATGGAATCCCAGAGACAGCAATGAAATAAAGTATTTGCTCAATAAATCACTTTGGTAATTGAAGATGTCCGATCAATTTTAACTGATTTTATGGAGCACACAGTCACGCCCCCAACACATTTCCATCGGTTTATCAGTTAAATAGTTACAACGGAGCTCTCAGCGGCAGAACCATACCAGCTTCAAAGAACATAAAGCAATCACCTCTCGCGACAGGTCGATCCCGCCCTGTCCCGCAGCTACACGCGGCTTGCGCCCTTGTACCGCGGCAGGAAGCGGCACCGCTCAGCGCGCAGTCGCTTGCACCCCACCGTGCGGCCGCTGCACCACACGGCGGGCCCCAACGAAGTCGGCGTCCCGGCGCTCATGGACCACGGCAACGGCACCAAAGTAGGCAAGAGTTGCTCCGCCAGAGATGTGTACGGAGGCGTGGACCACTACCACAGACACGCGGCTAGAGACACGCCGCAGGTGCATACACCGGCCATGGTGGCACTGTGCATACAGCACTGGAAACGAATGCGCAGTGCATAGTTTAGCACATTTTGCATGGCAAAAATCATTAAACTTCATGTCACTTTTTTTCTGTGTAAACATTTTCACATTATTTTGTCATCATAACGTCATAGCTCAGCTCCTAGTGCTTCCTGTGACCGTTTTTTGTGCATTTGCAATGTTTTCCCCACAAATTGTGGTTTGTTTGACAACAAATCACGAGCTCCCTTTAAATTTCCATGTACAACTGGCCACGGCTTATTGCTTTTCATTATTGTTAGTGCAACATGAGCAATGTTTAGCACCTTCCGTATATCAGTAAAACTTGAATTGTCACCAAGTGCTTTTCTTACTTTTCTCGGATTAATCCACGTGTTTCATGATTAAAATTATAACTATCTTTTACATCCCTCTTTTGGTTCTTAACGGTATTTTCACAAAAGTTTAAAAATAAATAAACAGAGCTCAACGATATTTTCTCAGAACAATGTGTATTCTAAAGATGACCACTTAAGGAATGACATTCGTTCAGACCATTGATTTTCTTGCCATAAAGCATTGATTTTCATCCAGCTGTTTATTACTATCACCATCTTTTCATTTACGAAGCTTCATAATCCATTATTGTACTCTTCTTTAAACATCATTCCTACAAAAATAATAATCATAGTTTCCATTATAATGACTGTTTTTCGTCGATATCTTTCATCTATCATTACAACGCTATTCATCCAGCATTACAATAATCATTTTATGTCGAAATCATGCGTTGTACTATAATCATTAATGCCAATCATTTCGACAGAATACTGTCACATACTTTATCAATCATCGCATTCCATATCAATTCATTTATGACTTTCATTGATCATACATTGTTCATAAAACATACTTTCCTGGAAGAAATTTAAATGCCAAAACACACGAAATTCTTTTTCTTTTCTCTATAAATTCTTTACATAATGATTTTTACTTCACTCCTATCACAGGTTGCAAATCATTATAACTAACTTACAATTATGTTATTTTCTAGCAGGGCTTAGCAGATAGGATTAAATGCCAAACAACTCTGTTTCAGCACGCATTTTTGCTTCAATCGTTTTAAAAATATTTTTCAGTTATTCCAACTCGTTACTTGTTCATGTCATATCTTTCCCAGAAATTGCTTCTTTTTTTCACTTACGCGTAATACAATCTCTTTTCTTCGCAATGTGGCCATCCTTGTGCAGGGGGGAACGTTTTTATGATTCTCTGGCGAGAACAAACTAAAGGCACACTGATTTCCGTGAGATCCTTGAGTCAGGATGGTCTTCGTCTACCAGAATGTTTCTATCACCTTGTCTAAATAATTACCGCACTTTCTACATCTATCGCGTTAAATATATATTTATATACATATGTATACAGGATGTCCGGAGGTAAAGTTCTCAAACTTTGGGAGAAGATTCCACATGATGGTACAAGTAAAAAAGCAAATAACTTTTTTAAAAATTCCAACGTCTTAAGGTAGTTTTCAGTTTTTAGCTTTAATATTTAAATGGTCAAATTACATCATACGCCGACGATACAGTATTAATAATAAGTGAAAAGACTTGGGAAAATGTAGAATTAAAGGCCACAGAAGACATCAACACGCTTAAGAATTTTTTCGACACTAATTTACTATCACTAAATAGTGAAAAGACATTTGTAATTCCATTTGCAATCCATCCAAACGATGCTCCCAAAAATTTTAACATTGTCATACACGATAATACTAAAATTCATAGCCAAAATTATTGCAAATCAAACTGTACAATATTAAAAACAACAAATAAAATTAAATATCTCGGAGTAATTATCGACAAAAATCTGAAATGGAAGGAACAAATATGTCAAGTAGTAAACAAAATCAGAAAATTAATATATATATTTTTAAGAATTAGAAATTTTCTGTCGATAAAAAATCTATATTTAATCTACTATGCCTTAGTTCAATCCACTCTACAATACGCTATTATTAGTTGGGGATCCGCGTATAAATGTAACCTTCTTCCAATAGAAATTGTACAAAGGACAATTATTAAAATTATATTAAAAAAATCCTTAGACTACCCAACAGAACGCCTGTTTGAAGAATTTCAAGTACCCACATTTAAAGATTTATATATTAAAAATTCATTGATTCAAATTATAAAGGAAAAAGATAAATATCCATTTTTAAATGAAAACAGAACTCGACTTAAACATGTTTTTCTATGCCCAAAACTAAATACGTCTTTTGCACAGCATCATTATACTTACCAGGGAAGAACTTTTTTCAATCGTCTACCAGAAGAAATCAGAAGCATTAATGATAAAACCCGAATACTGCTCTCTGTCAAGAGACATTTTAAAAATATTCTTAAGAAAAAAATTACTGTCAATTAATCTTACAAATATCCTTAGTTTTCCATTACATTCTTTCTTTTTTTAAAAAAATTCACACCATTATCAAACAAATACTGCAGCTCACATATATTTATGTACAATTAATTATTTAAGTACTAACTTATATAACTAATAGCATTTATGTACACTCCCCTTCCATACACAAGCAAATGCTTTAAATGGAAGGGTAGTAAAAAAAAAAATACCTGTAAAAAAAAGATTATATATTTGTTGTAAAATTGTAATTATAATAAATGTTGCAATAAATAAATTAAAAAAAAAAAAAAAAAAAAAAAAAAAAAAAAAAAAAAAAAAAAAAAAAAATAATATTCGTGTTGAAAATAAATAGTTTTGTACGGGGAACAATTTAGAATTTCGAAAAAAGTTATTTATCCTTTTTACTTCTACCTTCATGTTTGTGCACTTTAGATTAAGTTTATACACTTTAACTCCGGACATCCTGTAGGTATATATTAAAATCTCATACCCTAGTTAGTGTCTGATGTTGGTGGTCCACAAATCACGAATGAGGAAATTATATAGATTATTTTTATATTCCTAAAAAAACTTGACTGACTCTCAATTAATACAATCAACTTCATTAAAATGCCCAATCATTCTCATCATCATTGGTCAAAGGTAAAATATCAAGCGAGCAGTTCTTCCGCATGGGAATATTGCTTTGTAATAATGTTGCATCTTATGTTCTTTGTTTGTATTTTTTGATCAACTAAGTATTTTAGTTTCCATTTTTCATTGACGTAATCATCATCTTATTATTTTTTGATATTCCGTATATGAACAGCTCCATCAATAAATATGTAATTTTTTTAAATGTACATTTCTAACAGCAAGCATTCACATTTTATCAAAGAAAATATCGTACAGCACGATGGCAGGAAACTATACACGGAAGAGTAGTAATTTTTCTAATTATAATTATGAGCTGCAGAAGTAAGTCTTTAAATAGGTATTACTTCAAACTATCGATTTGCAGGTAGCAAAAGTTTCACCATCTTTCTTGGGCGAAAGTTTGTTAAAAATAATACTTTCATTTCGAACAGCTGTTTTCTCACATCCATTCAATTCCAATGTATTATTACTACTACATTCATCATTCCTTTGAGATATGTAATACATGGAAATCCAATTCAAAGTCTACTTTGAAGTTGTGAAACAGCAACTTAATATTATTAATATTCGAGTTTGTGAAAAAGCTACACGATAAAATCCGAAAATCTTCTAAAGCTTCTTTATTGTCATTGTTATGTGAAGGATCATTTAAATCATATCGGGATCAAAGGAACATTGGGGTCTCTTTAAATGAGACATAGGCCTAAAGGACATTGTATTGGGCGTAAAAGTGAAACTTTTATGAATAATCTGTTTTTCATTTTGAGACCGGTGAGAAGAAAGCAATTACTTGATCCGCTTTATAATACAATTCATAATATAATACTTAATAATATGAAAATGCTACAGATTTTAATAATATTTTAGTTTGAGTCTAGATTTTAGGCATGATATAGGCGTGCTTTGATAATTTACGAGATACATTTTCGTTGGTGGTTTTAATAATCTCTCAAGTGAAAAAACTAAAATATCGTTTCTGTCATCTGAAAAGATTAAAAAAAAGATATTTACACGGTCTTTTCTAATTTTTTGGAAGATATTGATTAAATTAAATTAATAGTGAAGGTATATGGTTACTAAATAAAATAAAATAAAATTGTAATATTTATACATTAATGGCAATATTAGCTTTTCAAATGAACATTTTATGACGCATTTTCAGTCGCATCTAGGAATTGAAACCAGATCCTCAACCTTTCCAGAGCTTTGCTCTTCCACAAAGCACTAGAGCAAAGCATAAGTCCGAAACTTTTCTGATTTTTCTGTTTTAAATTTTCGTTGGAAAGTCGTTGTTGTATTCAATGATTAAATATTAGTATTTAAGGTTTCGATCATTAAGTTATCCCAAAAAAAAAATATATATATATAAACAAAAATATAATAATCTTGGCAAATTTCCTTCATTAAGGCAAACGTCTTATAAAATCAACTTTAACATCATAGATAATAAGAACATTATGAAATATGGAAGCTACGACCATTGTCGTTGAGCAACGACCAAACTGCACAGTCTATCTGTAAATCTTTGGTACAAAACAAAGTTGCGTCGCTGTTTGCTTACGCGATTTGCAGTGTGGGTGAACGATGTTGACGACACTTTTGTGTGCGCTACTTCATACTAATATATTAGCATTTGGCCATATCACGACTTGTTTCAATTTTCTATGGCTAGGTCAGGTTTAAAGAACCTTGATTTCAGTAAAGATATCGTAAATTTCTGCAATTATCTCTTTTTTTATATGAATATCTCACTAAATTTTAAAATTAAGCACCAAAATAATTATAAAAAGTCAGTGTAATCAAAAACGGCTGATCTGTAAATTGTCTTGATGAATCTTAATAAGCCGTATATAAGTATTCATGATATTATCATAAAATACTTTTTTGGGTATTGGGTATTGGGTACGCAGTGATGCGTTTTCTTCTTGATTAGACAACATTTCAGATTTGTACTGTCTATCGTCAGGGCAGATGAGACATCTGCGCAACACGGCATAATACCCAAAAATCAGAGTAATATCTTCTTTTGGCCGTAAAAATCTCAAATTATATAAATAGCCTAATCAAGACGAAAACAATTGCATGCTTGTTTGTAATTACCACAAGGCGGACGAAGAAAATTAAAAACGTCAAATACCGTCGGTAAAAAGCGACAAGTAGCTAAATATCATTTTTTCCGAATTGAATTTTTAATAACCAAGGGTTCTTTAAAATGTCCAACGTTTTATTCAACATATAGAATAGCCGGTTATTACAAACTTAATTTAGCAAAAATGTTAGTTTGCCACTAATTGTCGCCCTTATAAGAAGATATTAATATATGTTGTTTTTTTCATTTTTTTAAACTTTATGAGTAAAATCTCAAATAATAATAATTAATTAAACGAACCCAGGACCCTTTGCTTACATGGTAAGTGCTCTACCAACTGAACTACGGAAACCTTATCAAATTCGGTCTAAAAAAATAAAAATAATAATTAAAAAGTCAATAAATGTCGCGTATTAAAAATAAAATGGATTAAAAATTATCTGGGTTCGAGTCCCAGTGGAGCCAATATCTTTTTTCTGATTTTTCTGTCTCCAGATTTTCGTTTGAGTTTCGCTAATATTGTCTTCATTTAATTAAATATTAATATATGTACTGGGGAAAAAACCAGATCTAAAGATCATCCTTAAAAACCTTAATGAATCAAATCAAGAAAAACGATTGCATGTATGTTTGTATGTAACACAAGGTGGACGACGATTCCGCCCACCACCCGCACCACAGGCCTGGGCACCTGGTGCTAGGGGCGCCTCCGGGGGCGGGGGCGGGTGTGGCCACGGGAATGGCGGCCCTGCGGCCGCACGTCCAGCGGCTCAGCGTTGCCGTGTCCGCCCTTCGCCTGGCGGCCGGAGGGCGGCTGGCGCTCACGTGCATGGCCACTATACCTGCCTACAGGGGACCGGTGGCGAGGTATGCGGACTCGAGGAATCATACGGTCATTGGTAAGCAATATTACTTATGCACTCTATCAATAAATAAAAAAATACATAAAACTATTAATGCAGTTTGTCCCGTCATAAAGACATGCATATGATGCATCACAATGCTTATGCCATGTCAATGTTCGGCAAGACGCGGACAAGAAGACCGACTGAGGGTGCGTAGTATGTATGTAGTTGACGCACTCGCCTCATCAGTACCCAGTAGCTAGAGAATCAAAAGAAATCCAAACAACAGCGTAACTTGGGAAAAGTCTCGCCGAGAGTTTAAAGCGGGCATCACGTCGTTCGGTAACAACAAATAATATGATTAATTAGTATTATTTGGTAATTAGCTGTAAGTTTTTTTTTTATATTTGAGCAAATTAGCCATCTTCTTTGCTGAAGTAAGCTTCCTTAAAATTCAAGCACACTTGATTTTTTAATTGTTGATTGAGATTAAAGGGAAAAAAATGGTGTCCTTCTATGACATGTTTGAAAGTTTATGTTGATTAAGATGACAAACTTAATAACATAATAATAAAAGTAGATATGTATTCTACAATATTTGTTTCCCATAATACCCATCCACATGACGCAATTCCGCGCCAACTAATTATGTTATTTTACGATGTTTTAGTTGTATGTGCGTACACACACTCACACTATCCACCCTAACCCTAATCATCTCCTATTGCCTGACAAGACCAAATGTTCCAACAGGCTGTTGGGTAATGAACGTATATTATCCTAAACCAACCCTTGTTTACAGTTGACGTGGTGGTCGCAGAAGAACTCGAACCGGAACCCACCGAACCGATCCTGATGGCCAACTTAGGAATCAATAAATCTTCAATGATTCAAATGTTACTATTTTTGGTTTCAATTGTGATCCTACAAACCTTCTGGTAGTCGCTTCATTAAAAACTCTTTCACTTCTCTGAAATTTAAGAAAATTCAACAATTTCATATTTAATAACATAATGCTGTTGGAATTTGGAGTAAATATGATGTAAATAATTGATTCGCGAGCACCAATGAATGGCCTCGTTTTTTAAATCACTTTGAATGTTTGTAACATATTTGAAACAGACTGTGCCTTCAAGAAGGCATTCGAGTTAATGTGGTATTAAAATTAAACGATAAATTTTGGAAAAATTCAATCCTCTTCACTGTGAAATCACCCCATGTATTTCAAACTGTCGATGAAAACAGATTATTTTGGAAAAAATAAGAAAACATAATTTTTTTTTTTAAACATGTATAAATTTTGATGTTTTTCTCAAAATTATGATGTTACAATGTAAGTTTACGAATTGGGACGTTAAAATTACATTTTATTAACATTATTTTAATAACCAAAATACTGGGATTTCAACTTTTGACTTTCAATGAAAATTGTCTCTCTTCTATCGCCAAAAATTAGCTCAATCATCGATCATTAAAGTTGAAGCGTCAAGCGAACCAATAAAGCATTTGAATAAGATGAGGGGCGATTAGTTATGTTTACATTCATGAGTAGATTGTTTTAGATAATTAAAATAATATAAATTATGCATTCGTCTTCCATATAGAGAGCAGCTATTATAATTAACGATGTATTCAAATATTGCTTAAATTATAAACAATGTAAAAGTAAAGTACCATAGATATTTGTCTAACACCACTGTCCTAGTTAATTCAATCTCCAGAGCACAATACGCCCACAAAATAAAATTCTTATGAAACTTTACACTCATTTATTAGTTCGAGGACTTTGCATAGCAAAATGTGATCCCTTGCGTAAAAAATGTTTTTATCCCATCAAATTCAAAACCTATTCATAAATTATTGAAAAGTGTTTAGTTTGTATTCTGACAATCAATCATGTGACAATTTTTAATATATATTTATTTTATATAGTTTCTAACAGGTTTACAATCAGAAGAATGTTTTACACACACTACAGAGTGCGTTATTTTCAGAATATTTCATTAATTTCATATTCCTATCTGAAATGTAGATACAATCCGAGATTTCCAGAATGTATTAACTCTTATAGAAAGTAGCTGTAATTTTGTCCAAATCTTGATGTTGCATATAAAAGAGATTTTATGATGTGTATCTATTTGTCTGGCTACGTTTAGAAAGTGTAGATACTTTACGTTATGTTTTTGAGAAATTCTAAATATATGATTATCTCCATCGAGTGTATTAGAAATTAAATATTTTGATGAAAAAATTAATCTGGAAGTATAATCTATGCTCTATTGTAAAAATGCTTACTTGTAAATGGAAACCGAATTTAGAGATTATAAAAAGTACTAATTGTTATTGTGCCTAAAGCAAGATGTGAAATGTGAAAAAAACATATATTTTCCGTATATCTTTGAAATGTATTTACTCTCCTTGCTTATGCAGTGTTCAAATGTCAATTGAATTATCTATAAAATGTTGTCATTATATTTTCTGATTTTGGGTTCATAAAAACTTTCTACAAACTCCACAAAGAAATTAAATAAACCTTCGGTTTATTTCGTTAAATTAGGAAACTTCTAACTTGCCTATTATTAAATTTCTTAATTTATTCTTGCGTTACTTTGATGGTTACATAATTTGGGGATTTTTTGACCACCATGCCAGGCACACGCCCGTGTCATGGTTCTCGACTGTATCTTATGTTACCCTTTTTGAGATTTAAGAGAAAATATACTATCTTTTGTGAAATGTTACAAGATTGTTTTTTGATTCTTGCGTATTTATTTACAACCCGTATCTGTTGAAAAAATCTTTAAAGGTATAAATAATTTTCTCACGTTACTTATGCCAATTAAGAGAGTATAAAAATAATATTTAAGTCTAAAAGATAGCTAATTAATAAATTGCCATGATTGGCACTTGATGTCTTCCTTAATTATAAATAAACGTAATATAATACATAATGAATTATTAATAGTGTAGAATATTCATTAGAAAATAATGCTTTACAAAGGCCTTATTATTTATTCATGAATAAAAGGGATTATCAAATTTGCATGAACTCCAGAAAATTTGGTTAAAAAGGGTGAATGAAACATTAGGATGTTTTAAATTAAAAGCCAAGATGAAGAAATTCACGAAATAAATTTTCGTCAAACGCCCATAACAAATAATACAATATCTGTTTTTCAAAATTCAATTCTATCACCTAATGAATTCCAGCATTCAAAATTAAATATTATTTTAATAAGCTGGACAACTCGTTTTACGGCCATAATTAAAGTTACTTTTGATTGTTTGAAATTTAGAGGTAAAACGATACTTTGATAGTCTGAATTGGGATGGTTAAAATTGTGATGGTGGAATTGAATTGTGTGAGGTCTACTACCTCCCTACGCGAAATTGAATTACATTTACCGAAACGAATGGAAATACATGAAAATTTGGCTGGATCATCCCTTCTATTGCATGTTTAATAATTTGGAAACTTCTTCGCGTTTCTTAAAAAAACAGTGTAAAATAGTTTTTCCTTCTCGGTGTATATATTACGAAGAGCATTTAGCCTTCTTACGTTGTGATTCATTTAAAGTAATTTCTTCAGAATATTTATGTAAGAGAATGTGTGTGAAAATGTTTTTGGCGTGAAACCTGGGCGCCATGCCCGAAAAAGACTTGAAACATTATGTAATTTGAACAAAATCTATGGAACAATTAGATTTAAAAATCATTCCCAAATCATAATCACATTTATAAACCACCACCTTCTAATATTTTCCTTCAGAATTCAGAATGAGAAAAAAGTCGGATTAAATTTTAAGTAGTTATTATTTTCTTGTAATACAAAACATTCTTTCACCTGTAATTTTGCACGGATAATTATTTTTAATGATTTTATCTTTATTAAACTATCGTGATTTTTTATATGCATTATGTTTTATTATTACTATCTGAATTAATGGCATTGCTTGTATAAATACATGAAAATCTCAAGATAACAGCTAAAAACCTAAAAATATTTATAAATCACATATTATACGATTATTAACCTGTAAAATGGTGAATGTTATGTGAAATAAAATATTCTGAAATACTTTATTAGTAGTTATTTTAAACCCGTGTCATACCGCCCGTCTATCATATTATTAGGTAAGGGGGCATATATTAATTACGTGAGCAGATTTTCTTCCAATCCCCCCCTCCCTTGGTGAGATAAATTTGGGTTACTTCATATATTATTTTCAAGTAACGTGAGATTTAGCTAGACCCCCCCCCCCTCCTTTTGAGCTCACGTAATTAATGTATGCCCCCTAAGCAAAAGCATACAGCAGTACAGCAATGCTTCCAATGCCTAAATTTGTTTCACTATGAGCAACAGAACCATCACATGATAAGCAGATACCTTTTAATAATAATAATAATAATTGGATAATTTGTATAGCGCCGTTTTTGTGAAAAATCACCTCAAGGGCGCTTTACAATTTATTATAAATCCTAGGCTCTATCTAATTTTATTATTTTCAAATAGATACAGAATCATACTTACCTGCAGGACACTTCCGACAAAACACACTTTATTAGAAAGTTTATGCTTATGCTATGGGGAAGATACGACTTTGCACGTGGAGGACATTATATTCAAAACACTGGACATTGCATGAGTTGTACATTTATATTTATATTTAACAGAAGATTAATGCCAAAGTTGAGTTAATATTTATTTTTAAAGTCTGGAGAATTTTAAGAATTTGCTTTTACACACTTAGTTATTTACAATGTTGCGAGCCGTGAAGGCGAAGGTGAAAGTTTTTTTTAACTTATTGATACGACTGTCTGAAAAGATGAGTTTTAAGTTTAGCTCTAAATTGCGCTGAATCTGTGATCATTCTTAACTCGTGTGGCAGTCCATTCCAGGCTTTAGGTCCCGACACTCCGAAAGCACGCTCACCGAATTTAGTATCTGGTGTGCGCTTTGGTTCCTTCAACCTTCCAATCGCTGATGTTGCTGCTGACCTGAGGGTTGATTGTCGAGAATTGGAATTTTCTGGAATACACATTTCCGATAAGTAAGTCGGAGCCATTCCGTTAAGAGACTTGAATACCATCCAGCAGAGCTTAAACTGGATTCTCTCGGGGCACTTGAGCCAGTGAAGATTTTTGAGATGCTCAGAAATATGGGAATATTTAGATACGCCGGTGATGAGCCTTGCCGCAGCGTTGAAAACAGATTGTAATTTGTTGATTTGATATTTTGGGAGACTAGCATATATTCCGTTGCAATAATCTAGACGTGAAACAACATACGAATCGACTAGTAATTTAGTTGCCTCTGTGGTCAAGTTTCTCCGTACTGCTTTAATTTGCCTTAATTGAAAGAACCCCGTGCTTACAGTTCTGTTCACTTGAGTTTTAAGGGAAAAATCAGCGTCCAGATTGACGCCTAGTAGTTTTATGCATGTCTTTGGAGTGATGTCACTTCCTGAAATGGTTATTGGGGAGTTATCAATGTTACGCTGGCGTCTACTTGTGGCTGTCCAGAGAAACTCAGTCTTTGCAGGATTCAGTTTCAATCTATTTGAGGTCATCCAGCGAGTGATTGCTTCTAGACACTCGGTTATGCGAGTTTTAAGACTGTCTATTTCTTCTGGTAAGCAGTAGAAGTAAACTTGCTGGTCATCAGCGTAGCAGTGAGATAGAAGACCAAATGATTCGATAATTTTAGTGACATCATTTGTGAAGAGGATGAAGAGAAGTGGGCCCAGAACAGACCCCTGGGGAACTCCAGATGAAAGGGTTGCATATTTTGATTGTTTTTTCCCCACTTTGACGGCTTGTACGCGGTTGACCAAGTAAGATATCAGCCAGTCCTTTACACCGCAGTTTAAACCAAAGGATTCTTCTAATCGTTTAATAAGAAAATCATGGTCAATCGTGTCAAAAGCGGCACTAATGTCTAAGACTGAAAGGAGTGCCAGTTTACCCGACTCGATAGCAAGCGTTATATCCGACAAAACACGTAGTAATCCAGTTTCCGTCGAGTGAAACCTTCTATATGCGGATTGATATTTAGTCAGCAGTTCATTTGAGTTTAAGTGACATATTATCTGTGAAGCAGTGATTTTTTCTAGAATTTTGGATATTAATGGAAGATTTGAAACCGGTCGGTAATTTGAAAGATCTTCAGCGTCCAATTGCGGTTTTTTTATTAATGGAGTTACGACGGCTGATTTAAGGGGTTTTGGGAAATCACCCGTGCTAAGTGACTTATTGAAAAGACAAACCAGAAAGGGAGAAATCTCATTGCAGCACTTCTTTAATAACCACGTTGGAATAGGGTCAAGTGAGCACTGCTTGTTCGGTGAATTGAGTATTAACTTCCTAACTTCTTGAAGGGATGTAGGTTTGAAGGCAGAAAAGTTTCCGCTATTGCATTTAGTAAAAGATGGTGGTGAGGCAGAGGCTGTTAGAGCGCGTATTGACTTAATTTTATTGAGAAAAAAATTAGAGAAGATTTCCGGAGCTATGTCACTTGTATTTTGTGCACGGACGTCGGCCCCGACCATCTTTATCGAGTTCCACAAACTTCGCGGGTTTTGACGCTCTGAGTCGATCCTACTTGTCCAATATTCGGACCTTTTGGAACGAATTAATAACGTATATTCTTTTTGAGCCCGTATCCAATCGTCCCGCGAAGTAACCCCTGAGTGTCTGTAGGACCTCTCCAATTTGCGCATCGATCTCTTCTGGCTCCGACATTCTTCGTCAAACCAGTCATCAGATTTTCGTAGTCGCCGAGTTTTTGTGGAAGTGGGGGCGTATTTGTTTAAAAGGGTTGAAAGCACAGTGTTATAATAATTTGCCAGTTTTGTTGGGGATTCTGTTTCCCAGACGCTTAATGTTTAATGTCTCACATAATTCACGCAAAGACACATATTTACGATAAAATTAAACAAAACACTGTAAAAAAAATAAAGAAATAACAACAAACTCCAAAACCTGTAAAATGGTGAATGTTACGCGAAATAAAATATTCTGAAATACTTCCTTTGTAGTTATTTTAAACCCGTGTCATGCTGTTCATCTATTATATTATTAGGTAAGCAAAATCATACATTTGCAGCTGCTGCAGTACAGCAATGGTTCCAATGCCTAAATTTCTTTCACCATGAGCAACAGAATCACCAGATGAAAAGCAGATATCGTTTTTTTAATGTCTCACACAGTTCACGTGTAGACATACATTTGCGGTAAAAATTAAACCAAACACTGTAAAAAAAAAAATAACAACAAAACTCCAACAGTTGAGTGAAAACATAAAGCAAATTTTATGTTATCAAAAGTAATATTTTGTTTTGGTTACTGTAAATATATTGTGGATCCATCGCAGCAACGGTTCATAAATATCATCGCCCTAAAGATTTCATCAAGGAAAATAAAAACTTTCTCGGAGGAAAAAATAATTAATAAAGTTGTTCGCTCCAGAAGTGACCACACTTTCAGAAACAAAAAAGTATTAGAAGATACGAAAAGTTAGCAAAAATACCACCCTTCCTTGTGAATTATTTGTTGAGTGAAACGTCACCGTTGCTTCCTATGGTGTTAGGAACATTTAAAACGATTTTCTTAAGCAGGAAAATGTTCGTCAGTTTTTTTTATGGGCATTTAAAAATACAATATTGGTACCATTTATCATAGGACATTTTGTAATTATAAGGGAACTAAATCAACCATTACTTGATATCATAATGTTACCCTAGGTATCTACGAGTATTTACCTAACTTGTGAACCCCACTTACCACCGATCAATTTCTCGTTCCCCTTTTCAGGTGACATGTTCGTCGTCAGACCATCTAGAGTCAGGTTTCCCTATTAGTTTAGCCCGGTAATTGGCACCCTGAGTTTACCGTCCAATCTAACGACACCATCGGATCCATTTCCACTTTATCTTAGTCTTATTTTCATCCTCACATTCTGTTTTTTTTTTGTCGTGTGGAATCTCAAGATTATGCCACCATTCTTCTACTTATCATATTATTATCGTAACCCCAGTTCCATTTTATTAAGCCAAAATTTTCGTTGGTGATTTTTGGATGTGAAACTTTTAGAGCCCCGCTGTGATTTCGATTTCGGATGAAACGGAAATGACGATTACTGCGGTGCATCAACTGCGCTTATTGGCCACTTTGATAATAATGTCACTTTTATAGTCTCCTAGTGGTTGAGATATGAAACGGAAATTACGCTAGGTCTGCGCTCGGTCGCTTTGATTATGACCTCACTTTTCAAGTATTGGTTGAGATTGTTTTGGTAAAGTTTCGCTTTTACTGCGTGTAAACTGCACACGAATCTTTATATCATTATTTAGTGTAGGTACACTATTTCAGGTTTCTTATTTATCACCTTTGTGACAGGCTTTGATTTCAATGCCTAGAATTTAGACCGCCTGCGATATGTGGCTCAATACCACATTTGATTTGAAGTGTTAAGGAATTAATAAGGTTGGGATTTAAAGCCTTCTAAATTGATTTTAATCAATTACTCTTCATACTTCAGGATCCAGCTTTGAGGACCATCATCAATCAAACAGTATTAATAGGCTAACATCTGTGTGGTTGAATTTCAGAACCCAGCCACAAGTGCATGTCCGACGCCACGGTCAACGGCCGCGCCTCAAATAACATATTATGTGACAATATGTGTACGTGGAATATCACGCAAAGCTACGGTTATAATTCGGTTTCAAATTTAAGAATTCGACACAAGATATCACTACTTCCGTCAGCAGTTCGCACGTAAATGTTTTCCCCCTAGGTACGAGCATAACTGCTATGGATTTATATATTTTAAGTTTCCTTCCGGATTTGGAAGATTGACGGCAATACTTGACGAAGTTGTTATAAATTACACATAACGTCATTGCGTGTCTCGGTTACTTTGACACGGTTACTTTGGAATTGTCACTTTGTCTCGATGAGTCACCGACGGTGACTAGCTATCACTGGACTCAGTGGATCCGAGGAACTGGCTATTTTAGGAACCAGTTCCTATCGGATTTATAAAATGGTCACAAACACTCAAACTGGGCGAAACCTAACTAAAAGCCGCCCGCAGGGCCTAGCAGCAAAACCCTGCGGATCTTGGGCCATATTGTAGCAAGTAGTCTAGGTACTTCAGATGGTAAAAGATAATAGCTATTTTGAATGCAACTTTATAATAGCTTTTTAAGTATGCAACTCACATGCGGTAGAAGTGAAACCTTCAGAAAACTGAAGTAGACAAGAGTGAAGAAGCTACGAAATACCGCACAAAGAGGAGACCGATTATACTATCTCATTGTCTCGGAGGCTAAATCCTATTGATGTGATGTATGTGTTTGTCTCTTTTAAGTGTCGCTATTTTTCGTTTCTTCGAGTTTCAAATCACAACGAAGCTAAAGAAATTTTCACTTCAAAAATATATATCATAGGCCAATACAAAAACACAGTACAGGATAGAATTAAATTTACGCGGTGCGTTTCATCTGATAATTTTAAACAATTGCAAATCTTACTAATATTATAAACGTATGGGTTTGTGTAAACGTAAAGTTTGTATGGGTGTATGCGCGTTTGTTACTCTTTCACTACTGAATGGATTTTAATGAAACTTTGCAATAATTCATACATCAGAATAACATAGAGACTATAATTTATAATGCTAGCTAGGAAGGGGACGCGGGAAGGGAACGGGGACGCACGGGAAAGGTGATTTAGGGAGAAACATGTATTTCTTTGAGTATGGTATTGCAACGCATGCCGGGAACCAGCTATTAGGTAATAAGGTAATCCTAAAAACAAAACAATAATGAAAATTTAATTAAACGAAGACAATATAAGCGAAAGTCAGTCGAAAATCTGAGAACAGAAAAATCAGAAAAAGATATTGACACCGCTGGGACGCTGGTCCCAGCGGTGTCAATATCTTTTTCTGATTTTTCTGTTCTCAGATTTTCGACTGACTTTCGCTTATATTGTCTTCGTTTAATTAAATATTACAATTTGAGGTTTTACTCATAAAGTTAAAATAAAAATAAAAATAAAAATTTAATGAAAAAAATTTAAAAATCACAGAATTTTTTGCATTAGCTACGCACAAGAGGTCCCGGAGAAAATATTTTCCCCTGGAGCCTATGTCATCTTTGGGGATGCTATGTGAAGGGTATTTTCGAGGAAAAGAAGGGCTGAATATGGGTACTGAAGATACCGATCTTATAGGAGGGAGGAAAGACCGGCAAATCGCTCCACAGCCGAGCTGTAGAACTCAAGAAACAGTAGTAGAAGTGATCCGTTCTCATGTGATTAATGTAAGCATATATTGGGCGTGCGTTCGGCGTGTTTCCCGACCATGCACCAGTGCCAAAAGGATCAACAAATCTAATTCCTCGGAGCATCTTCCATTTTAATAACGTTAGAATGAGGACAGCCTACCAATCTGACGCCTGTGCTCTATTGTATCATAGTATACCATCAGTTCGATAAGTTAGTGGAATGTATTAAACGAACCACCCGGCCCGTTTAAAGTTTAGAGTCAAGGTTTTTTTTTTGGTATTTTTTTATTTATGTATCAAATTCAACAGTGGAGCGCACTTGCGATTTGTATAGGGTCAGCAGAAGAGCCCTATACAATACGCCCAGCTTCAGGGAGGCTAACTTGACTTCAATGGACTCCCCATGTCTGACCTAGTCACTTAAAGCAACTTGTTTTACAGAAATTCAAATGAAACACTGTCGTAAAATGGACATTTCTTCGCCATTTTTCTTTTTTCGACATTTGACACTGTAGTATATAGAATAAGACATATAGTTTCAACATCCTCAGCAGATGTTTGTTAACCTTCCTTAGAAGAGTATCATCTACAGTTGTTGTTACGGAAACGGCCGATAGCTTGTGATAGACCGCTGGGCTCCGGGAGTGTGCGCCCCCAGCTACAGAATATCTTAAGTCTGCTATAGAATGGACGTCTGGTCCATATATTCGTTGTAAACCTTAGGTTAGCATAAATAAAGCAAAATGTAATCTCGAAGAGCATCGATCTTCTTTTGGAGATTTCTCCCTACACATTTCAGTAACGAAATCCAAATATTTAAATTTTATCTCCTACTATCAACATCTTTATTTTGTTAGCATGATATTTTGGTTAAGTGCCAAATTGAAGACTTTTGGTTTAGTTATATTTTCTTTGACCTGATTTTTATCACATTTGACTGAATCCTTCACAAGGATTGTTTTTATAAATAAAAGAGAAACAATTGAACCGTGGTATAATGGTTCCTAAGCCGAGTCCCCGTGCGGTTCAAACTAGACGTGGACAAATAAAAACCAAACGAAACGAAAGCAAACACAAAATATTTAACTGGAGTAAAGTTAATAAACTAGGAAAATGCTAATTAAAATGGAAACTACCTTTCAGCCTTTTACACATCGTGAAAAATATGTTTTGAACTTCTGTACAAAAGAACTGGCGTTAAATTCTATTGCTTTATTCGGCCCACCCGGTTGTTTTTTTCGACCAGAAACACACACAGCTGCTTAGAAAAAAAGTTTGATGAGGAACTTCGCAAAGAAAGCGTGTGGGTAGGTGCTTAAGGAGCTGAAAGCGATTTTTAGAGAAGTTTTTTTCTGTGTTTAGTTAATTTAACTTTCATCAACTTGCCAGAACGATTTCTCCAGCGTAGCTTTACTTCTGTTTATGACTTTCAAGTATTGTTTGTAATTTATTAACCACTTTGTATGCTCATCGCGTTGGGAATAATTAATTTTAACGTAAGATATTAGTCAGGAATAAATGAGTCGTTTATGGCGACAAAATTAGTTTTGGCAAGGATATTTCCACTTTTTTTCATAAGGCAAGGATATTTTCATCCAAGATTAATCGATTATTTAATAATCGGGGGAGACCTTTTGACCTCTCTAGCCGGATTCTCTTGATCTCCTTGCCGGGAGGGATGGATTCATACGTTCGTCACTCCTGGACGCAATGTCCCCAGATTCCTACTCACCTCTCAAACCTTTTTCATCCTCAGAACTTTGTCTCCTTCCTTTCCTCAAAAAATACCCTCCACACAGGATCACTAAAGATTGCATAGGTATGAGAGAAAATATTTTTAGTGCCTCTCTGTGGTCTCTTTTTCACAGAGCCTCCTGTGTGAATCTAATATAAAAAAGTTATCCACTAAAACGTAAACAAATATTGTAACGTATCCATAAAACTTCACAGCACTTTGTCATTTATTTTAACACTTAATGACGTGGGTTCGGTTGAGAGTGGTCAAGGTAGATAGTTCCGACGTGAATGTGTGGTTTGATAACACTTAAATAAAGCAAACAATTTGCCACGGCTCCACTAAACTTATTGGTACTTTGGAAAAGCAATTCCCCGACATATAAAATGGCCTATTTACCGGATCAATTATTCGTTTAACGATTGTTTGAGAGATTTTATGCACTGAATGATATCCCTCAGGGCACCATAAAAATTTTACTACGTAAATATGACGTCATACAAATTTAAAAACAGTGGGTAGATGTACCAAAAAAATTAATGTATTTATTGGGCCAAATTAGTGAATATTTAAAAAAGGTAGGTGATTCAAAAACCGTTATTCATCATCCATCTTTTCATTATAACATTTATTAATTTGAATTCACGCCGGGATACTATAAAACAGCTAACATAAGCGAAAGATTCAACACATGACGTAATAACCATTCCAATGCTAACAACGACCACGCCTCAGCATGCTATTTGTATTTAGGTGTAATGTGGCACAATATATTGTTAAGAAGAATTGACGTTGGGTGACAAATTGTTTCAGGGAAAGCAGCTAATCCGTGAACTTTTGGTTAAAACTAGCTGAGCTCCCCGGCATTGTACGGGTATTATACAGATTTTTTAAACTTTTTTTTCTTTTTTTAGATTAGCTACATACTGGAAGCCTTGAGGAAAATAATTCCTCTGGGACCATATGTTATCTTTCGGGATGTTATGTGACTATATGTGAAGGTCATAATTAAGGAAAGGAGGGAGACAAAGATCTGGGAAGGAAAAAGGCATGTATAGGGATCTGGGGTTCAGTGAGTCAAGGAGAGACGGACGTATGAATCCTAAGGTGCAAGTTGATGGATTGAGAGAGTTGAAGAGGTTAGAAGGTTTACTCTAACTAGTTTTTCCCAATTGGGCCCGCCACGCAGCGGGTAGGCCGATGCACCCGTTGTCAAGACCTAGACAGACTTCACCCCATGAACCCCTGCTAAGACATCAAACGTAGTGAAACACTTAGGGTAACCTATGGCAGAGGTGTTGATTATCCAATAAATTGTTCCCGGGGCGGCTGTACCTATACCCGCCCCCAAATTGCTTTGAAGATCAATTGAACAAAATTTCATCAATCTCGGAATAAAAATATAAATACTCTGCTAGAACCCGTCCCACACTATCCCACTCCGCCCACTCCGTTGTGGTAAATATGTTGCTAGAACATATTTACCACAACGTTACGCCCCTCCCGTTGTGCTAGCCGTCCCGGGTGCCACCCATGCTAGCCTACGCCACTGACCACAAGCAGTGGCTTAGGCTAGCATGGGTAGCACCTGGGACGGTGACTATAATAAAGTGGTGACTTTTGAATGAATTCAATTGCTTACTTCAACGTGTTGGTGAGCCATCCCTGCACGTTTTCCTCGAAAACGCACACGAAAACCTATCGATAAAACTTTCTGGCGCACAGCATACTATAAGTATAGTCAACGACGCTCTGTCAAAAACTGACTGGTCTTCTGTCTTAAACGCACAAGACGTCAACACGGCGGTTAACAGCTTTTACTTAATCATTGACGCCTTAATTGATAATTTTGTTCCAAAGAAAATTCTGAAAACAAACATATTCCCAACGTGGTACTCATCGGCTCTTATCAATATTACAAAAGAAAAGCTCAAATTCTTTCGAGCCTGGAAACGCCACAAGAACCCGCTAGATTACCAAACTTTTTCACTGCTCCGAAAACGACAAAAGAAAATCGCTACTCACACATACCACAATTATATTTCACACTTAGAACATGCTTTACAAAATAATGTAAAAAAAATATGGAGCTTTGTCAAAACGCAAAGAAAATCTCCTTCCATACCTGAACACCTAACATATGGCTCGAGAATCGCACACAATAGTAAGGAGATTGCCGATCTATTTGCTGACTATTTCTCTACCGTCTTCACTGATCACACCTAAAATTTAGCATCTGATGTTCATGAACCTGATCCGCTGAATAACATAGCTATATCCTCAATTACAATCAACGACGACATTACCTACAAATATCTATCATCCATTGACATTAACAAAGGACCTGGTTTAGATAGTTTGCCTGATATCTTCATACGTAATTGTAGTAAATATATCACTCCTCCGGTCAGTGCAATTTTCAAAAAATCATTAAGTGAAGGTACGTTTCCTCATAAGTGGAAGTCTGCCGTAATAACTCCCATTTTTAAAAAGGGTGACAAACATGACGTAACAAACTACAGACCTATCTCTCAACTTCCCATCTTAAGTAAAATTCTTGAAAAAATCGTTTACGACCAACTTTACCCGACTATCACTACAACAATTTCACAAAACCAACACAGATTCATGAAAAAACGGTCTACAACATCTAACCTTGCCCTATTTGTCAACTATTTGCAGAGCAATATGGACGAAAGGGTGCAGTTCGATGCTATGTATACCGACTTCTCAAAGGCCTTCGACCACGTTATCCACTCAATTCTGTTAAATAAACTCACTCGTCTTGGAATACACAGTGACTTGTTTAGATGGATTAAATCATAAATTAGCAATCGTAGTCAAGTTATCTCAATAAATGGAGTTTTATCTAAAATAATCAACGTAATCTCGGGTTTCCCCCAGGGTTCCCACCTTGGTCCGCTCTTCTTTAATATATACTTAAAGGACATAGGCTCATGTTTCCATTACTCTAAATTTTTATTGTATGATATGAAAATTTACAAAACGGTTCGCTCTCTATCGGACTGTAAAGAGCTACAAAGTGACTTAGATAGGCTCTGCAACTATTGCACAGCTAATTATTTAGACCGCAATGTTTCTAAATGTCACACTGTGTCCTTTACTAGAAACAAGCATCTAATTAACTTTTCATATTCACTCTGCGATGAACCCGTGATCTCAAAAAATGAATGTAAGGACCTTGGAGTCTATTTAGACAGTAAACTTATATTTAAAACGCACATTGATTCAATCACTGATATATCTTTTAAAATGTTGGGTTTTATACTACGTCTGAGAAATTATTTAGAAATCCACATACTCTAGTAATGCTTTACTCCTCACTAGTCAGAAGTACACTGGAATTTGCATCGCCTGTCTGGAATCCCAAATACACCCAATACGTCAATAACATAGAGCGCATACAAAATAAATTTATTAAGTATCTCGGTTATAAATACAACAATAATTACATCTGCACTCTCCAATCCCTGAAATCCAGGTGAACGGTAGCTGACATGACATTTCTCCATAAAATTATACATAACGAAATAGACTGCTCAGAACTTCTATCCCAAATAAATTTTAACATCCCATCCAAAAGAACTCACCACACCAACCTTTTTTACACAACCAGTAATAATACGAACGCTGCAGCCAACTCCCCCATTTCCCGCATCCTTCAAAGATTCAACTCAATTCAAAAAACCACAAATACCGATATATTTTTTGATTCCCTCCCTCTTTTTAAGAAAAACATTTTTAACACACTGAATTCGCACACATAACACACACATCCACACCCTCACACGCGAATTTTCACACATACAAACACTCTCACACGCCCCTCTCCTTCAATGAGTTACTAACTTAATTTAGGTATAATGTATTATTTATCACACAAAAATATAAGTAAATAACAGCGACATGTCATTGGTACCAATTATTGTATTAATTCTAAAACTTTGTAACTATTTTTTATTATGTAATAATGTACTGTTTGTTTCTGCAAAATAAAAATAAATAAATAAATAAGTACGAAGCACTTTAACGAATGGCAGATATTGGGTTTCTCACGTCATCTTAAAGCAGAAAATCTGTGTTGCTACTGAAGTAGGTAAAAATCACCAATGATAACGTATCAATAAATTCGCCAACCTTTTACGATCCAAGTGTTTTAAAAAAATTCCATTTATTTATAGCTCGCAACGTCATTTTCATCACCAAGATCTATCGAGTTTTGAAAAAAACAAGACAAGATGCAATATTTTTATTTTTGTGTACCGCACAAGAGTACCAACTGGACCCCACTATCATCATTCTCAATTATTGTGATGTGTTGTTAAACTAAAATTGGAAAAAGAGTGTGAAAAAGAATTAGACACGAAAGAGTAAAGCATAGAAAGTCACCTTCACCTTCATATTGTTAATAAGAGAAAATATTTTTAAAAAACGCTGTTGAAACTCGGGCTAAACCGGGTTGTTAGCCTAGATTCCGTACAAAATGGTATTTTTTAAAGCACGATATTATATTATATATTTGTATATATATATATATATATTTTTAAAGGAGATGAAATTCGAGAAAATCTTTTAAAATATGTTTTTGTCCGTGTTTCAACGACAAATTTATAAAAAAATATCGCCACCTTAACAAAATTGAAAACTAAAGCGTCGATAGTTTTCCTACGCGGGCTTTATATTTTTTTCATGTTTCCGCTTGGAAGTGATACCTTCGCGGGGAGACGTTCATTCGTTACTCGCCCCAAACAGTGTGGAAAAAGGAAAACAGCTCCTATAACGGCCACTTACAGAGATGGGGAAAAAACAAACTGACTCATATTTCTTGAAGAGACCTTCCTAATTTAGCTTGGTCGTTTACAGAACTCCTTTCAGAAAATCGATATGAGTGTGTGGGAATTGTAGACGTGGGTTGTTGGTTAAAGGACTTGAAGATAGTGTATCGCTTTGTATATGATCACACTGTGTGGTAAAATACATTTTATCCGTGGTCCCTTTGACACTTAAATAAAGTTTACTCATACTTTTAACAGGCGTTTCATATACGCTTTTGACAAACTATTAAGTACAGGTTCTATTATCTATTCAAAATCATTCACACGTGCCCTCAATCAAGGCCTCAAAAATAAGATTTGATTATACTTAGGAATCGAACTTATCCACATAACCTACCTTTCAAATTGCCTTTCGGCAGTGGAATTGAGTGAACATATGACTAAATTAGTTAAATGACATGTGGAATGCCACAGGGATCAATTTATTGATCCATTACTATTTCTAATCTGCGCGTATGACATAACAAAGTGGAGTATTAAAGGAACTCTGCAATCGTATGCGGATAATACAGTAATTTTTCATATTAAACAGAACCGAGCGGACCTTGAAACCAAAATGAATGTTGATTAAAACAAACATTACATACTTTTCGCGACAAGAAACGTTTCAGCTTAAGTGAAATTGTACCTATTACCTTCCACGTATGAATTGTAAGCTCCTCCCCTCCTAAATTGAGTTTCGTTTTCCCCCGGGATTGCCCTAGAAAGAAATAAAAACAACAAAAATTTAAGAGATCGTGCAATGTACTCATATATCCACTTCTTATTCCATTTAAATCTTCCAATTATTATGTGATGTATTTGTTTTTGAAGTGATCTTTTAATCAATTTATTTTCATATATTTTCATTTCTAACTAACTATTTGTAAGTTATTTTTTCAACCGTTTTATAAAATTTCCAATTCTAATTTCAATTCTGATGAAACTTGGATAAATTGATAGAAAAAGTGTGTTCATTTGAATTATATAATTTGAATAAAGTAAAGATGAAAGTACTTGGTTAAAACTTCTGACGAGGATAAGAATAAATTATTATCGAAACGCAAAATTGTACCCAAAACTTCGTAATAAATTATTCCGATAGTGAACTTTGGTAAATAATTAAAGCCAAACTCTTGGTAGGATTCAAGTTTCTTTTAATAATGTAACCGAAAATTTGAACTTGGGACATGATAATTATTTTCAGTTGAAGAATTGCAGTCAAACTATGGTGTTAATAGATAGGTTAAAATTTTGTTGATTTCCAAGAAGGGAAGGGAATTTCCAAGAGAATTTTCAAGTCGGCCTATGAAGTGGTAAGAATTTAATTATTGGAACCGAGGAACCTTCCAAGAGGCATTCGCGGTTAGCTTAAATACCAATTTTATATTTACCAACATCTTGTCTGCTTTTCCCCAAAGAAAGAGGTAATGTATATATTTATTATATAATACTAACCTGTACATATAAAGCACTTGCATACTGCTCGTTAACACCGGATGCGGGGACATTGGGGGTCTAGCTTTGTTTAATTAAATGTAGAGACGTTCAAATAAAACAATTAGTATCCTTGTGAGAGCCCTGAAGGAGTAACCATAAGTTACTTATACCGGGGCGGGTATGCGGTGGAAACCTCCAGTTACCAACATCTTTTGTTAAAATTAATTACAAGATTATGATTTTTAGAAAAAAAATTCCTCAGGAGATAACTACTTTTAACAAATATAATATTTGAGCAACTATCCCTTAAGTCACCTTAAAATGGCGAGTTTAGAGGAAAGATAAGAAGGCAGTTTTATGAAGTAGATATAATCAAAACCAAAAGAATCAAATATATTTTTACTTGGTCTCTTGAGCAATCAATGTCAATCAATTTTAGTCCTAAAATATATTTTGAAATTTCTGTTTAAAAGGAAATACATATTTAACCTTTAACTGCTGACGTGATTTTTTTTACGTGTTCTATGACGTGGGGCCCGGGCGGCCCGTTACTTTAAATGTTTATATATTAGAGATCCATGAAAATTTTGAAGTCCAAATTATTATTTATTGGATAATTTAAATAAAATAAAATACTTTTTCTATTGTTAAGAAACTTATATTTTATAATTTGGATATTATGTAATAATTTTTGGCAAAAGTCACTTTTATTATAACTCACTTTTATTCTAATATTTCAATAGTGTCTCGAATAAACTTTGTAATATAAAACATTAGTAAAGTTGTTTATGTTTATTTTTATGTAGTAAATTTCAACTTAAAAATGTCACGTAAATAGTGACGACGGGTCGGAGAGGCCCGCAAAAAAATTGAAATGAATTTACTCACAGAAATTTAACGTTAAAAATTTAAAATTTACGGCTCTGACGTCACTAAATTCGAAGTTGCTGAGAGCGGCATAAGCGTCACGCGTGAGGGAGAGGAGATATTATTATTATTGCTGGGCCTGAGCGGCCTCATATCAGCAGTTGAAGGTTAACAATAATAACCAAAACCAAAAGAATCAAATAAATTTTCACTCGGTCTCTTGAGCAATCAATGAAATATTTTGATCCTAAAATGGGTATCTTTTCAAATTTCTGTTCATAAGGAAATACGTATTTAATAAATGCATTAATTAGTTTTTATTAAATCAATAATGACACCACAAAGTATATTTGCGAAGTTTGAAGAAGGAATTAATTTGTTTTCACTGTACATTTTTTAAATTATATTATCGAGCGCTCATTTCCTGAACATTAAGAAAGAATATACCTATATTGCACAAAATTACTGTACCTACATTGAGAATATCAAAATTCACGTAAAATAAAAAATACTAAAGTAAAAACGAAATAATGGGAAAAATAAATGAAAATTAACAGTTTTGTACCTACAACATACTCATACTATTTTTATTACTATACTAGCTACCCGGCAACGTGTTGCTGTTGCTAACGAAACACAACGCCATCTACTGGATGGTTACCCAACATTTATACCACGATAAATTAACTCACACCGCCATCTATTAATTTGCATACAAATCAAATCCACACCGCCCGCTTGCCAGCCCACTCGTCTGTTCTGGATTAAGACACCCTTATCACCTAGCGGTATGAAATATACTTAGACCTTTTCACATACCTACCCAATATACTGGGTGTCCCAAAAGAAAGTTTATATTTAGTGTAACGATTTTTAAAAAAGTATGGGTTCTATCGAAAAAATGTTTATTTAATACTAAAACACACAATTTTGGAATTTATTTCTTAAAAATAATATCGTCCAAATGTAAACCCTCTCGTTCGCAGCTTTCATTTAATCGAAGGGTAAAATTACTTATGACGGCTTGGCAGGTAGGCTTCATGATGGCTGCCATTTCGTGACGGATATTTTCTTTTAATTGCATCACGGAAGTCGGATTTTGGCGTACACTTTAGATTTGAGATAACCCCACAGGAAAAAGCCCATAGGGGTGGAGGTTTTGTCAGGACCACCAGGAGGTATAATAATGGTTAGACATAGATTTAAAAACCAAATAAAAGACTGTAGAAGCTATTCCAGTCCAGATATAGATAGTGACCATAATATGGTAATGGCCAAAAGTATTCTAAAACTGAAAAAAATAAAAAAGAGAAAAAATTTCAAATGGGATACAAAAGTATTAAAGATAAAAGAGATCAGCGACAGTTTTAGGGAAAAAACACAAGAATGCAACCTAATGGAAGAGGAGAACGTGAATGCGATCTGGAAAGTGATAAAGAAGAAGATCATAACTACGGCAGAGGAAACTATAGGCAAGGAAAAACCCCAAGCAAGGAAGGAATGGATAACCGATGAGATCCTAAATATGATAAAAGATAGAAGAGAGCTCAAAAATGATAAAAGAACTGAATCACAAGAGAAATATAAAGTGCTGAGAAACAGAATAAATAGAGAGTCAAGAATAGCCAAAGAAACATTCTACCAGAATAAATGCGATGAGATAAACAACGACCTCAAGAGAGGAAATATAGAAAGAGCTCACGCTGCGGTGAAAGACTTCTTTGGGATGAGAGTTGGAAAGGGTAATGCAATAGAAGGAGAAGACAGCAAAATACTTTTCAAAAATGACCAGATAGGAGAGAGATGTAAAAGATACCTCGAAATGCTGTACAATGGGAAGGGAAATAGTGACAACGAAACATTGATAGAAAGAGAAAATGAGGTAGACGCAGATGATTTGGGAGATCCCATCACTAGAGAAGAGTTTGATCTCGCACTGAAAAACCTCAAAAACGGGAAAGCACCCGGAATCGATGACGTTCCGGCTGAACTAATTAAACCAGCAGGAAAAGGAACTATAGATGCCCTGTTTAAAATGATACAGACAATGTATAAGACTGGAAAGATACCAGAGGATTTCGAGAAATGCCTAATTGTTACATTACCAAAGAAAGCAGGCACGACGAAATGTGAACAACACAGAACTCTTAGCCTAATATCTCATGCCTCAAAAATATTGACTAATATCATTCTAAAAAGAATCGAACCAAAAGTAGAGAACATCCTTTCCGGAGATCAGTATGGCTTTAGAAGAGGTGTAGGAACCAGAGAAGCAATATTGTCGCTACGAATACTACTTGAAAAAAGAATAAAAAGAAACCAAAACACATTCATCGCATTCATAGACCTGGAAAAGGCTTTCGATAAAGTAGAATGACAAAGACTTGAAGAGAATTGATATCAAATATAGAGATAGACGAATAATCCAGGCGCTATACAAGAATGAGGCCGCTATAATTAGATGTGACAATGATACAAAAGAAGCCAGTATAAGACAAGGGGTGAGACAGGGATGCTCTCTGTCACCTGTTCTTTTTAACGCTTATATACAAAGTGCGATTGACGACTTGAGAGAGAGAATGAGTCACAGAAAAGGTGTAAAGATACACGGGCAAAAGGTGGATATGATAAGGTTTGCTGACGATATTGCATTGGTTGCTGAAAGCGAAGAAGAACTGCAAGAGGCCTTAACAACCATGCAAAGCATTCTCCAAAATAACTATAACATGAAGATAAATAAAGACAAAACAAAGCTGCTGACTGTAGGCCGAACGCAACATCAGATGCGAATAGAGATGTCAGGAGTTCCACTAAAGAACGCCAAGGAGTTTGTCTATCTCGGGAGCAAAATAACATGGGACGGTCGGTCTAAGAGCGATGTCGACAGCCGTATACAACAGGCTAGGCTTGCTTTCAATAAAAGGTCGAAAATAATTGAATCAAATAATATAAACCTAAAGCTGAGAATACTCCTCATCAAGACCTATGTATGGAGTATCTTGATGTACGGCTGCGAAACATGGTGCCTATCCAAAAGAGATAAACGGAGACTAGAGGCTTTTGAGATGTGGTCCTATAGAAAACTATTAGGAATTTCCTGGAGAGACCACATTACAAATGAGGAGGTTCTCCAAAGAATCGAAGGAGGAAGGCACCTGCTCAGGACCTTGTCCGAAAGGCGTGCAAGATGGATCGGCCATGTAATACGACAAGAAGGCCTCTTGCATTCCATAATGGAGGGTATGACCGAGGGGACAAACTCTAGGGGACGCCCACGCCGAGAGTACCTGGAGGACCTGCTGGTGGACGTGCGCTGCTTATCATATGCAGACCTCAAAAGAGCCGCACAAGACAGGGAAGAATGGAAGAGGAAACTAAAGAAAATTGCTGCAAACCAATCCCAGGATTGAAACCAGAGAGAGAGACCAGGAGGCCAATTTATGTCACCTCTCCTGGAGATCAATTTGCCAGGAAAAATTTCACGAACTCGTGGCAGAGACGTATTGGACGTATGTAATGTCGCTCCGTCTTGCTAGAACCATGTTCTTTGGTAATAGCCAGTAAGTTTGTAGGGGTGCAGCATTAGGTCTTTGTGCAAAATGCTGTGTAACGATGATCTATGTACATTTAAAGCACTTGCGCGCTTCCGAATCGAAAAGTTTGAGTCGCCACAAAAAGACTGATAAACACTTTCTACGATTTCTACCGTTCTCGATGACCTTGGTCGCCCAGATTTTGGTTTTGCCAGCGTTGTACCGATCTCTTCAAAATTTTTGACCCATTTTCGAATGAGAGGAATGCTTGACGAAAACCTCAAATATTTGCAGAATCTTCTACGTGCTACAGTCGCTTAATCACCATTTTTGTAAAACTCACGCACGCACAACGCCCGGTCGCTCCCGAGTAATGCTTCATAACGACTAAATTCCCAAGAGCCAGACAACTGATTGACATACCCCACGCGCCCCTTGGAAAAGTTGCGTTCACACAGAAAGCAAAACAATTATAAACTTTCTTTTAAGACATCCAGTATATAAAAAAAAAAAAACATAAAAATCGGTCGAGCCTTTTTGGAAGAGTGCAATCACAAACATCGTGGCACGAGATTTATATATATATAAATACCTACGAGATACAATTTAATATTATAATACGGCCATTCTTAAAACGATAAGTATTGTTATTACAGTTATTAGTTATTACTCACCTATGTCGGCAATATACTGTTTAGTTCTTAGACAAAAGGTTACAATACACATCAACCTAAGTCTTATCTTGGAAATGAGATTTCACTCAAATTTAACGATAATTTTATTACCAAATTTACCAACAAAGAGAGCGTTAGTTCACAACGACAAACAAGGATAATACATAATAATACGAAATGCTGCCAACAGGAAAACAATATTCCGGTATTGTATGAAAAAAATTAAGACACCGATATAAAAAGGGTGCTTGTAAGTTTATTTAAATTTCACGAAGTTTTCTTATATGTTTAACGTCGGCTGGTATCCGAAAATTTAATATCTTAATAAACAGTGTTCAGTTTTAGTTACACATAAATATTTCGCATGACAACAATGACTCGCCGTAACAACGGTTTAATTCCCAACACGTTGGTCGTTGTACACGGAATCCCAAGCACAATTTAGCCCGGTTCGTACACAGCTGATGATACGGTAACTTGTGTAAATTGAGAATAACGTTTCACAATTTAATATGGGTGGGAATTTGAAATGGCCCCCCTCGACGCTATATTCTTGTACATAATATCAAACCCCACGGTTAAATATAATATTGGGAGACCGAAGAGCCCCTTTCAGCGGAATAACACCCCGAATAATGAACATATGGCTGACATTACGGTTTAGGAAAACGTTTATTCAAATTATACGTATTTGTTTGAACCCGTGAAAAACACGAACGCAAGACATCTTTTATTCACAGAAAGTTTTAAGAATCTTGGAAATGAAGCAGTAGGTACATCTTTGTATGTTTATTTCTGTAGCAGTAAAATCTTTCAAATGGAAAAATCTGCCTTTATTTGCCTAACTTTCTTTCGGTGTCTGCATCGTCAGAGTTCGAAATATCATTCAAATTGTGACCTATTAATTATCTCTCGAAATTACGACAGGACGTCAAATGGTTTATTCCACATTATTTAATCTTCCACATCCCTGGTAGCACTTCCCCACCTTCCTCTACCCCATCTTCTTCCCTTCTCCACCACCGTCTACTTAACAACCTACCCTAATTGGGGATTCCATAGCCTCACTGACTCCAGGTAGTTGAGCTTAGTAAAACATTAAAAAATCACTAAATCATTAAACCTAAACGAGAACATAAAAAAATCACTAAATCAATAAACCTACAAATATGATTTTAGATTTCATGCAGTGTTTTATTTTTGGGTAGCGCAACTCGGCATAATAATCGAAAAATAAATCATGCCCACACTTTTGAATATATTGAACGTGATGCACGGTATGAAGGGAAAACAACTAACTTTAAAATTAGGATCAGGGAACATGAACTTTGTTGAATAACAACTTTTCTGAGTTTGAAAATCATTTGCTGGAAACAGGTCATAGCTTTAATAAAAAAAAACAATATTAATTAATTTTTTAAATTGTCTGTCTTAGAAATTTCAGAAATTATTGAAAAAAATCAAATCTAAAACTAACAGTAAACAACATAATAGCATCCTGTGAACCACCATTTGTGTTTGTGGTCGCACTCCTCCGAAACGGCTCAACCTATTTTTATGATTTTTTTATGTGTATTTGGTATGTATTAGAATTTATTTATTCAACGCCTAGAGGGCTTTTACATGTTTGGTAGTACAATGATGACAGATGATTTTTCAATAGATAATGAAATAACAAAAATAAAATTAGATAAAAAATGCACACAAGTCACAAAAATACAAAAAAAAATACAGCGATTTGATAAGTTTACAAAAATACACATATGTTTAGGAATAGTTTTGGAATATGTTTTTTACAAGATCCACAAAATTCGCCAAGTTGACGTTAAATATGTCGACATCACCTAAGTACTGATTCCCCATAGTGTGAAATCGTTGTATAGGAGAGTGGGCAATGTCGTTCCGCTTGTGAATGCTGCAGTAGAATAATGTATTTTGTCGCGTGGTTACTGTCGGTATTCGAAAGTTTATGAGTTGTAGGAGTTCGCAACAGTCGAATTTAGAGTTAAGTATTTTTAATAAAAATGTTAAGTCGTTTATTTTACGTCTGTCTTATAGTGTATATATTTTTAGAATATTTAGTAATAGATTATATTTTAAGTCTTCTAGTGGGATACTTAATTTAAAATTTATAAAACGAAATTTATAGAACGAGAATAGGTCGTAAAGTGTATTTCATTCCGCTAGGTGACTAAGGTGTCCCTATCCTGTAAAAAAATAGGTTCCGTATGTTTGAGTCTGCAAATATCTGAAAGTAATCGAAGGATTGACTCAATTTTTTTAAAGAACATTGCATTTTAGCAGAAGAGTGTTTCTATAAACAAAATTCAGCTCTGTCGTTATGAAATTTGTATAAAAAATTTGCGGTAAGTGGCGCGTGAGTTGTTTGAAAAATGAGTGTATTTAATGTATTTTAGCGGTAGGGCGGGTAGGCGGGAGGGGGAGTGGAATGGTGAATTATTTTCCCATTTGGTCTCTGGGAGGTTGACATGTTGTTCTTGTATTATTTTGTATTTATTATACTTATGTAGTGCACTTGCATAGCGTGGATTGACTAGATCATTGATTTTCAAACTGGGGGGCGCGCCCCACTAGGGGGGCGCGAAGACATGTACAGGGGGGCGCGGGCGCGGGCGGCGGTATCACTACGATCGCCGTATACCCGCGCTACCGCACGCATCTGTGGAGTAAACCCTTTTTCATGTTCCGAATGCAGTTATACAAGTTCTCAAAGGGAAGATTTAAAAATCCACAGTATAATTCACAAAAGAAAAGAACCATTTTCATATCCTGACTGCAACTATTCGTGTCCTCAAAAGAGATATCTAAGAAGTCACTTGCTGACTCATAGTGCAATTATTTATGTACTACGAAGAGAAATCTAAAAATCACATGTTTACCCACAGTGAAGAAAAACCTTGTTCATGTTCCGACTGCAACTCTTCATTTTTTTTTTTTTTTTTTTTTATTAGTTTTTATATACATATACATGTAATATAATCATGAGTAATTACATTTTCAGGTTACAAACGGATTAAACTCAAATCATTAAAAACTAACATGCAACATTGATTATAAACAGTATAAACATATATATGTATATAATATATAACCTTTACGAGAGTGTAACTACTCGTGTGTAAAGGGAAGAGAAAAAAAAATATATATATATTTTTTTTTTTAAAATTAAAAAAATGAAAATTAAAAATTATAACACATACATTATATTTACGTACTTACATAAATCGAATGTGTAAAAAAAATAAAATAATATTAAAAAAAAAAAATAATAATTTAAAATAAATTTTTGAATAAGTATTGTTAATTAAAGGTTAATGCGGTTCTAAGTAGCTAAATTATTTAAGATATTATTGTTTAATTTATTTTTGAATTTATGTTTAATTTATTTAGGTTCTAATCTCAGCTCTATTGGTAGTTGATTAAACCACTATTATACTATTCATGTACTATTAAAAAAAAAATCACATGTTTACCCACAGTGGTAAAAAAACTCATTTCAAGCCCTGACTGCAACTATTTTTCTTCTCGAAAAAAAAAATAAAAAACCTTTTTCTTGTCCCGACTGCGACTATTCAGGCGCTACAAAACATTATTTAAAAAGTCACATGTTTGCCCTCACTGGACAAAAACCTTTTTCATGTCCCGACTGCAATTATTCATGTTGTACAAAGGAACTTTTTAGAAATCATTTGCTGACTCACAGTGCTATAAAACCACTTACATGTTTCTACTGCGACTATTTGTGTTTTACAAAGAGGCACAAAAATCACATGTTTACCTTCAGCAGACAAAACAATTTTTTGTCCCGAACGTAGTTATGGAAGTTCTCGAAAGGGAGATTTAAAAATCCACAGTGCGATTCAAAGTGGAAAAAACCTTTTTCATGTTCTGAGTGTAACTATGCATGTACTACGAAACCTATCTTTAGGTAATATTATTATATTTTAGCAGTAAACTAACCTGTGTGTAATAACTAAAAAGCGTTGTTCCAATTAAAAACTCTCATATAACATCATTCATTATGTTCCATAAATTTTTCGTTATTTTTTTTATTTTTTCTTTTGCTGTCTTCCAAATATGGTTGGCATTTTTTGGTTGCGCTGCGCTGACAAGTTAGCATGAGAGCCTTTATAGACCAATAACAGTTGATGATGTAAATCTCCGGTTTGGACGATATTATAATTCCTATAAACTCACATTAATTGTGTTTATGCGTATTTCGTGTGAATACTGACAACGAAAATAAAATAAAAATGACGACCAATACAGTCGAGGAATTCCCCGTACAACATAAACTGAAAGGGTTGCCAACTTGGAAGATTTTAATTCCCTAGTTTTTTTTTTATTTAAATAAAGAAAAACATGTTACGTAACGCGTCGTTCGAGCCACCCCCCCCCCCCCCCCAATTTTTTTTTTTTTTTTTTTTTTAAGGAGAAAATACAGATACAGATGTTAATTAACAAGAATATACAAAAAAAAAATAGAGAATTCACCTGCATCCAAACTATTTCTCACGAATTAACATTATAACAGCAGATAAAAACATATACAAATATTTTTTCCTTTATGCATATACATAAGTAGAGGTATGCATATACATAAGTTAATATTGTTTTACAAATAGAGAGATGAAAAAATGCGCAATATCCTTATAAAAGTTTACAAATTGTTTTTGGAAAAATTTTGATGTTAAGACCAAAAATATATATAGATAAAAAATAATGTCATACAGAAATTTAAAAAAGAAAGGTAGTTAAAATTATAAACCAAGCCAACGTCTAAGTTATTGTACTTTGTAGGAAAACAGCCTTCAATTTTCTACTAAAAGTACTGCGTGTATCAAAAAATAAGTCGGAATCCTTGAGGTTTTGATTTTGATTAAACGATTCGCACATTCTTCTGATTGGATCCCTGACACCAGCATTTGTACGCGTCCGGCTAATGTGGAATAAGTCGTTAAGCCTTGTTACTCTGGGTGGTATTTTGAAGTTTATTAGTTTCAGTAGGTTAGTAATTGCGTTACGTAATACTTGAACGACCCCTTGCTGGACCCTGGGCCGAGGGGGGGCGTGGGCATATTCATTTTAAGCAGTAGGGAGGCGTGATACTAATAAGTTTGGGAACCCCTGGACTAGATGATCATTTGTGGAAAAGTGTGTGAAAGGGTTTAGTTTTTCCTGTGAGGAAGATTTATCCCCGACATAAAGTCGTAAGAAATAAAAACGTAATAATATTATAATAATATAATTAGCTACCCTCCGCTAGCTAATTATATCGACGTTTGTATTGAGGTAATTCTAATAATGGGTGCCTTAAAACTTATTTAATATGAATGGTAATGAATAATTTCATGTTTTTTTTAACCCTACAATATTTGGAAAGATATTCAACATGTTTTCTTATACATTAGGAGCAAAATTATTATATTCAGCTATTAGCATAAATTTCTCAATAAACCATTTTGTATTTATTGGTCTTGCCAAATATATTCAGTTAGTAAATTCAGTCCAATAAATTAACAATGTAAGTTCTGATAGAACTTTATTAAAATAAACATTGTCTGTTAACGATTGATAATTTTTTTTATTTAAAATCCTTAAGTGCCAGACGTTTTTCAGAAGTTCACACCGTGATAGTCATTTTTTAAATGGCCATTCAATTCCCTTTTTTTTCGTTTGGTAGTTCCCCGTTAAACGCCAATTCTAGGTGCCTTAAGCTTTCTATCAATTGTAATAAGCTGAGAAGCTTACCAATATGATAGTTGTCCTCTTCAGCTCACCACAATTTGTTCAAAAGCTACAACGGACAAGATTCGGCATTAAGGGGAACCTTTCAACTATAAAATAAAAACAAATGGTTCTGAACGGTCATTGTTTGACAATGTTATATTTGAATTTCTGTGAAATAACCCATCATAAAAAAAACACCAAAATCTTATTTTTTTACAATTTTGTTAGTCTGTTTTCTTTTTATAGTTACATCATTCTAACCTGAGTCGAGTTTATTTAACACACGTTCGACTGTCGGTGAGTTGTGATTTTAGTGTGAAGATAGTTACTGAGGCAATACGTGATTTCTTTTTTTTTTGCATTAGCTCTTCAGAGGAGGCCCTGAGGAAAAAAAATATTTCAGGGCCTATGTCATCGTTGGGGATGCTGTGTGAATGATCTTTTAAGGAATCTGGCGGTCAACGTGTCCAGGAGTGACGGACGTATGAATCCATCCCTCCCACTGCAGTGCAAGGCGGTGGGTCAAGAGAATCCGGGTGGAGAGGTCTAGATTAGGTCTCCACAGACCTCGACGATAATGAGGCATTTTTTAATACTTTTGGCTTCACAAATCCTATAATTATAATACTCTCTGATTTTTCACAGGTCTGCGCTAGTTTATAATGTTTTTCCACTGTTATGGGTGGAATATTACATGAGCTAAACGCCCCCATCTCTCGTCGACAATACCAACTATTTCAAAAGAATTCCACATGATATTGACAAACTTCCAGAAAGTATTTCAACAAATGTTGAACAAGTATTGTTCATAGTTGTTCATTCGACAGACGTTTGTTGAAATCTCAAGATCTTGGCGACCTTTCAATTTACTCCTTCGAAGGTTCCAGAAAAATGTTAGGACTCGTTTTATATTTATAAATACAGTAATGTTAGTTCTCTGAACAGTCAAATGTCATGAACTCTGTAAATCAAACTGAACCTCAATGTCGGAGAATTTTACTTTTGCATGTTTCTGTTATCGCCATGTTGTAACTACCGTACTTGCATTTGCCCCTTGTGCTTATCGAAAAAACCATGTAAATCGACCCCCCTGTCTTTAATTGTTGAGAAGTTCCTACCGATACAATTATGATACACAAAAACTTGTGATGAAAAAAATGTTTTCTGGGTTACTAAAAGGATATTTCAAAATGTCTAGTTTCTGTTCTGTTATCATTTATTTCTTAAGATTTTTTGAGATCGAATATAATCATGCAACTCCAATATCCACTAACCTTAAAAAGTAGTGGATACCCCGCTACTATTCCCGGATTATGAATAACCTGAAAATATTTAAAAAATCTCCTACTACCACCACAGTCAGCGGAAAATGTTGTAAGTGTCGTGATGGCAAACTTAGCCAGCCGAGTAATCAAACACGCGACTTCCGGGTAAGACCCAAACGCCAGCCACTGATCGGTCAAACTTCTAAATGAGTAAAACTTCAAATTGTAATATTAAACCATTAAATACAACATTAGCGACTTTCAAACGAAAATTTTGAAACAGAAAAATCAGAAAACAACCGTAACCATTACCGTACCTTTTTCTAATTTTGTAGACTTTTGGTAAAGTCAATTTTCTGGAACCTTTAAAATAAAAATGAATATGTTTATCCTAGACACTATCTACATCGATTTATTTTGGCCAGAATCTTGCAATCATACATAAAGATAACAGCCAATAAAAACATGCGTTAAGAAAATGAAGATAATGTTGGTAGTTCTAAGTCGAAGAACGACATAGATAAATATGATTGAAAGGGATAGGGTCGAATTAGCTCAATGGTTAGAGCAAAACCCCGGTCCTGGTTTCATTTCCTAGATGCGACAGTATCTTTTTCTGATTTTTCTGCTTCAAATTTTCGTTCGAGAGTCGCTAATATTGTCTTCAATGATTAAATATTACAATAATGTAATATTTCATAATAATAAATAATTAGTACCTACATGAAACGCGAGTCTATTGTGTACCTACAATCATGTTTCGTAAAATTACCAATAATAATTACTCATCACAAATCAATCTAAAGGAGTGTCGTTATTGTAATAAAGGAGTTGTTCTGTTGGCGAGCCAATAAAAAAGAGGTGCTTTCTTTTACAAAACCTGAATATATCCAGTCGAGGTCCTCAAGGTGGTAATCGGTACCGACTTACTATTAATTTGACGTTTTAATGTGCGAGATGTCTCGTTTCCCACAGGCGATATTTAAAATAATAATAATAAAGTTTATTTTTTTTTAATGTAGCTATTACTTTGTGGTTATCCATTATAGAAAAATGAAATAATTTAACTTTGTATAAACCACTTATTTGATGCGCAAATCCGACCGGTTTCGGAACAAACGTTCCTTCGTCAGGGAAAGCTTATACTAGCTTATACTTATCAAATAAGTGGTTTATACAAAGTTAAATTATTTCATTTTTCTATAATAAAGTTTGTTTATTTCAGCGGTGGGTGTAGGTAATACTCTGTCTGCCACATAGAAGTTTACATATTATATAAAATTTCATTACATAAAATTGAACGTATGATGAAACAAAATAAAAATGGTAAACATATTCAGTACTTGTATACTACGGAGGCTTTAGGTAAATTCTCCACGTATGGTGTAGGGGCGCGCTCTGCCACTGGGCGACAACGGCCTGGACGAGTGTTTTTCGATCTCCGGTAGTACTGACTCATCCCGGTTATTCTGTGGTGCATCAAAGCAGCGAACCCATGTACCTCTGCGAACATCTGCGGGGCGCCTCATCGCCAAGGTAGGCCGAACACGCACTGTACGCGTGATTATACTGTTCTTAGAATGTGTTCATGATGCCTTCTGTGTATCTTGTCCATAGTTCGCTAGTGTAAAAGCTCATGCAGTATGTATGGAGTAGTTGTTTCTTCACCGGAGGACTGCACCTGTTGAATCTCCTGGCGATCATGTTAGCTCGCAAGCTCAGTACTCTTCTTTGGCGTTCTATATCATTTTAATCAGTTAGGTCGTCAGTGACGACATGCCCCAAATATTTTATTTCACTGCAGATTTAAGCGCTGCAGCATAAAATTAAATCGAGTTAAAGGTGGCTTCAATATTGTAAATAATCAGTACTTCACGAATTATTTTTGGCCACCCCATATTACGTTAGTAGACACCTAACCAGGCGGGCGCGTGGGACTTCACAAGCATCCCACACACGCCTTATTTTGGGCGTTCGCGGAATGAAATAAAACACATTCCTCTTATTCCAAGATAAACATAGGACTATTACTTCGTCTAAATGGTGGCTCATTTAGTTTAGCGAGATGAAATTTTCGCTGTGGGTGTTTAAACTACCAAAATACATATCATGGAACTCATAATAAATTATAAAGATCCTATTATTCATTTGTCTTATTGTACCGTTTTTATAAGAACCGAGATTATATTTATAGTATTTATTTATATGAAGGAGATTGGCTAACTAAAACCAATACAGTTTCGTCTTCCTAGAATACTAAAAATATACTTTAAAATACTAATGCTTTGTTATTAAATTGCCTAATCCAGAGCATTAGGCAATTTAATAACATCTATTACATCGTCTAAATAAATACAGTCGGAAACCTGTTGAATTTCCCAAAACTCGTCAATTTAGTGTAATCGGGTTAGTCAACCAAAGAAATGCTGTAAAGGACAAAATGTTAATTGTTCAGGAGAGCGTAAAGAATGTCGCTTTTTCAATCATATCTAATGTTTTTAGACCTACAATTATGAATTTTTATTATAAGAAAACATTGAATTGATATTTCAGAACACTAACATTTTTTGTAAATTTCTTTAGTAAGTCAAGTACGCCACCTCATACATGTCTGTAATGTACGTAATGTTTAAAAAAAAATATATTTAGGAACTATATTTTTTTAAAATATTTTTAATTTTAAACATGTTAGGTATATTTGTTTATAAAATCGAAATTATATTCGTAGTCCTCCTCACTAGGAGATCGTGTGCTGAGGGGGACCGTGACGGTGACGGGATGAGATTTTGTGACGTTTAAACTGCATTAGATGAGTTGCTTGTTACCAACAAAATCCGAAAAAACACACTATTTTGTAGAACTTTAGGGTCAGTGCGCCACCTGAAGACGAAGTAAGAATTTAATGATATTTTGTGTACTTTACAGGGTACTACCAAGGCACCCATTGGTAATACAGGAAACTTGAAATAAAGTTTTTTCACTCCGGCCTAACAGAGAGGACACCGTAACTCGGTCTTGGCAAACACTCCCTGCTTCATTCACATGAATATATGTCGGTATCGGCACTTTGTTATTCTGGCTCATGACATGATCAGACTCTTCTTCTACCATTCACATTAGCGTCATATATTCTCCTTACACTCCTTTCTTTGTTCATTCGCTCTTCTTCTCTTTAGGGTAACAACACCGCGTACATAATTAATTAGTATGAAGCCCGCCTTTGTTGGGGCTATTTACACACTCCCCCACATGGTTTTAACACACATACGCCTCAGGAATTTAATTTCTACTACTTCCAGTCTGACTTTTTTTGGACTTTTTAGTAATTTTCTGAATTTCACCCTCTTCCGTGCCGTGGTAAAAGTTTTCTCAGTGTTTTTTTTTTCATGGTTATTTATTTATTTATTTATTACACTCGAAATAAATCCACTTTAATGGTCTAATGGAAATATATGCATGTTTTGACAAATTTATATATACTTCTCATACTTACTACCTGTCTATGAAATGTATTATAAATATCAATATGGCGTAGTTAAAAAATTAAAATGCATGATTTTTGGTCTCCCCTGACATAAATACTCACTTTTCGTCATAATAGAGCTAAATCTAACTATTTGAATAAGAAATATTCCGTATTAACTGAGAAGCGAACTTTTACATTTTTAATTACGCAGTAAACAATTATGCATTTTTGCTTGGTTCATTTTATTGATCTCATGTTTTCTTTGTCTTGTTTGGTGAGTATGAAAATAATAATATTAGTAGTGAAACGTAATACATTACCATTATCACAACATTTCTGTTTATAAATATTTTTTAATTAAATTTTGGGTAAATACGTATGAGTCCACCTCACGAATAATACGGAACGTTCGTGCTGTCGAAGTTTGATGCACGGATAATACGGAATATTCCTTTTTTAACTAAATATGACATTTTTCGGAAGCACCAATCTTATAACATAAATTCTCATCAAAATAAAAACAAAAAAGTACCTACTTCGAATTATTGGATTGAGGTTCAAACTACGAAAGTTGCATGTCATCATAATTTAGATATACATCCCGGGTTTTGAATGGTTTGTTTGGCAAAGCAGGGTTTGTCTAGTGGGTATGTGTAATTATTCTAATACCTACATTTCTTTCCATGTTCTGCTGTTATAAATACAGGTAGAAACTTGTCAATAATGCATTCACTTAATGACGTGAATAAATTATTATTTTACATGGCAATAATATTTTTTCAATGATTAGTAGCAATGAATTGCATTACTACCTACATGAAATGTTAAATAAAAACGATAAATATAAAAACGGCGTTATCGTGTAAGTGAATTAATTTTAACAAAATTAAAATGTTAAATGCATATTTTTTACATGTTTGTCTCCCCGACAATAAAAAATATTCCGTATTAACTAGTAAGCGTGTCAATGCATAAATATAAATTTTGTACCAATTGAGTCCCAATTGCGACCATTATCTTTTTTCTGTTTTCTGTGTCTTGTTCTCTATCATATTTTCATTTAGATTATTATTGTTATTTATTTATTTATTAATTTTCGGGAAATCGACAGTTTATATTTATTTCAGTTTGTACATAATATTAAATAGCCAAAATAAAACCAATTACGGATTTCCTCCTTGTGACTTTACTTCTACTGAGACAGCATAATAAGAATAAGTAAATTAATTTTATAAAAAGGAATAATATGAATTTAAAATTATATAAAACAAAAAATATATGTATGTATATTTAAAACATTTTTTTTTTAATATAAAATGAAAAATTACAAAACAAAAAATCTATCAAAACATTGGTAGCCATGGAGAGAGGTTGTACATATAAATCAAATCATAACAGAAATATAAACAATAAAAACATAACATTATTCAAGAACCATTAGAGAAGCACTCTTTTTATGGACCTTTTATATTCAGTAAGTCTGCAATTGAAAATGTCCACATTGGAAAATACGCTATTATAACTATTGCATAGTCGGTTCAGGCAAGAATTCTGCTTACAGTTTGTCTTGCATTGATCCACCCTGAACAGGACAGAAGAGCGTGATGAACGTGCAGGTACATTGAATTGAATTTTATTTAGCAACTCTGGGCATTGAATATTATTGTTGACTACTTTATACAGGAATAGTGCATCCATGTGATGCCTTCGTACACTCAATGAATCAATTTTAAAGTGTGAAGTTGCCTCTGCATAATTATTAAATCTTACAAACGACTTATAATAAAGATATTTTAAGAATTTGTTTTGAATAGCCTCGGTTTTGTTTATGTGGATTTTGTAAAATGGAGACCAAACAACTGATGCAAACTCCAGATGACTACGTACATAGGCAAAGTAGAGTTGCTTAATGATATTGATGCTATTAAAAAGTTTTGTGTTTCTTATGATGAAACCTAACATTTTGGAAGCTTTATTTGTGATTTGTTGTATATGAAGGTTATATTGTAGTTTACTATCATATATTATCTTCTTCTTCAATAATAAATTTTGTGTTTTGATCAATTTATCTCAAAAAAAAGATCTCATAATCAGTGAGACTTTTACAAAACATAGTTTATTCCATAATTGGACGGTTAGAGGACCCTTTCCGTATAAGAAAGGTTATTCATATGGAAACCAGCCAAAAAATCTTCTTCAACAGTACATGGTAATAAATATTAGCATCGTCGGTATGAGAGTGATAGATATCGGAAGGGTTAATCGCACGGCAAATGATCACTCCAAGGCGCGACGGGGTAACGGAGGGCACTCGGCCGCCTCTGTAGGCTGTCGCTGCCTCTCCTGCTCGCTGCGGCGTGTTTGCTCGGCCTTCCCGCCTGCTGGCTCCGGGCAAACAATGCCACCCCCAACCTCCACCCTCCCTTCATGCTGCCGTCCCACCGCCCACTACACACCCCTCCCTATCCTCCGACATCACAGTCACCTGGCGACACCCCCATCTCGAATTTCCCAGAACTACTCCCCGCGGGGATGCAAAAACTACTAACGAATTATCGTTAAAAAATGTTATCTTTCGTATATCAGTGTGGATTGGTGTTTAGAAATACCACTTCAGATATTATAGTTGAGAAGCATGAAAAGTGGACAGTGCTTTGAAGGATAATTCAAACCAAGGACGTGGAGTACGTGCGTGAAAACTGTTTATTAAAATTCAAAGAGTATTTTTGTTTATCGTGAAATCTCAAAAGATGTTCAAAAATTTCTAACATGTTATCACAGATTGAGGGAATTTCGCAAGGTAGATTAAAATAGGGGGATCTCTCTCACTACGGTTGACTCTTAGCTCTCTGCAGAAACGGGCTGTCCATTTGGTAGATTCCCCTATCTTAACAAATGGATTACAATCTTTAGAGCACACACATCATGCTTTCCTTGTTCTACGGTATTTCAATGGAAGATGCTCCGCGCTAACCAGTGTATTGCACTCTTCGGCGTTGGCGCGTAGTCGGAAACATGCGCTCAACATTTGTACATGGTTGACGTCTGTCATACGATAACGGGTCGATTCTACGACTCGTTCTTGACTTCAATAGCTCAGCTATGAAACGTTTTGCCGGCCTTTTTGTTTACTCCTGACTACTACATGGGGGTTTTAAAAACCGATGTGCACTCCATCCTTCATCTTTTTGAGGTCCTCAAAGATGGCATCGATCCTGGAAAAATATTTTCCTCTGTGTGAAACTAATGTGGAGTTGGACTAATTAAGAAGCGTTTTCACAGGGAGAAATGTCTACCCAAAACAATAATTTTTGTCTTTATTCTAGGTGTCTACGAAATGGCTAATTTAGATTTTCAAAAATCAATATATGTATATATTACCAGCTTTGTGCGTAACAGAAAAAGATTTTTTTTTTCACAAAGTTAAACATCTAAATATACAAAAGTGAAACAACTAGGTAGGTATCAGGCGCGGTCCCTCTATACATACTGTGGATGCGGCGCATCCCTTCCTTTTGAGGCGTATAATAAATATAATAATAATTCTTATTTCTTTATTCAGCATTAAAAAAAGCATTCAGCTCATTTTTTTTCTAGCCGTAAACAACAATAAATACTGCAATTTAACTACACCGTCCCAACGCCGCGCGGACCGGACCGAAATACATGATAACAACACCATTCTCGATGCCATCTTGATGCTAGTGTATCGAATATCGCGTAAACCCACCAATACCAGCAACAGTGAATTCTCTGCTCCATTCCGCATCCACGATGTTAGAAAAAGTTTGATATACGCTCATGCGCTTTTAGGTCTGCCTGCCAAGTTTTTTCTGAAGCAGTATACGCATTCGATGGGAGCATCCAACGCCCAGAAAACGAGTAGGCATAGAGCATAGAATAGCATTAACAGTAATAATTGATGTGAAGGGTAAAGGATTTATAGAGCTAATTTGACATACTATTTTTGTCAGTAATCGCATCTTGTTGGTGGGCTAGTCTATGTATACATATTTATATTTGATATTGGGTAGGTATATACTTCAGCATTCCTTGTACAAGTCTCTGACCGCTACTGGTATTCTGATCGCAGTTTATCCTAGGTAAAACTTACGCATTTTTTATCGGTATCAACGGTACCCAGGTGTTATGTTTTATATTTTTATTTAAAAGAAGTTGTGAATTTTTTTTGTGAAATTAGTTACTTCGAAAGATGTTGTTGTTTTTACTAAAAACAATAATTTTATTGAGAAACCAAATGCATTGACATTTCGCTTTGTTAAAACTATTTTTTTCAAATGTGAAGATATTTCTCCATCGTTTTAAAGACATTTCTCCATCAATTTTTGATTTCTTTTTAAATAAAGATGGTTCCTCTCAAATAAATTGACTTTTCTTATTACTCATCATGTCTAATTGAATTGGCACTGGAATAACATTAAATATTTATCCCGATAAAATGATTATTCACCTAAAGCTTTCTCACAAAAAGTGTTGGATATATGATATTTCTCTTTGTAAAAACACTCCTTAATTTGTTGGATGGTGCTTGTGATTTCATGCTTGGGAAGGGTTGTGATTGGAAGTATACCGGAAACTGAATGAATGTCCCTGACATGAGTGTCCCTGACATGAGAAGGTGGTGATTGTGATGCGATGCATTTTAATTGTGATGCATCTCAATTTATTTGAACCATTTGTGTTGCGATTTTGAGATTATCAATTTACTTTATAATTTTATAAATCAGTTAAGCATTTAAATTGAGTTAAGAGGGAATAACCAGACAAAACCGGAAATATGTCATTTTTAAATGAAATTTTAGACGTATTGACTGTTTTCCACAAAAAAATTATAAATTGATTTAGAAAGACTGTTATTTTATCTAGTAAAGCTATTTTTAAAATTTTGAGAAAATATGTTTATTTTTAGTACAATAAAGCTTTACTGAAGTTCTTTGGCAGATTTGTTAAATTTTCCATCAAAACTTTATATTATACCTACAACCTACAACACACATTTCAAATCATATGGTCATGCAGTAAAATCAATCGATTAATTATCTGGGAAAGCTATGTTTCAGAATTTTAATTTCAGTTTAAATAGAATCGTTTAAAAAAAAGATCCGCACACGTGTTTTGTGACGAAAATACTTCAGTTAATACTTCAAATACCTAATTCAGTTAGTTTATTTATTTACGGTCTTACAAACTAACATATTTAAAAAAAAATACCATTCTTCTTTTGCTTGGATATTATTTAAAAATTATAAATACTTATGATCAAAAAATAATTACAAAAAGTATTTAATTTTTATGGGTTTATCATCACGCCTTTCAGCATTTTTGGATGTAGGTATAAATTATTGCAAATAGTGAATGAAATAAAATCGAAATTGAGTTATTATTTCAAAAAGCTGGTACTGAGAGTAATTAATCTTTCTCATTGGTACCGCCCTGTACGATCGTAAAACGTCTTTCGACGAAATAAGAATTTTTGGCCGCTGCCTGGTTGATGGCCCTTAAGCTGGGAGTACTTTCTTTATTTATTTATTTATTTGAGACACGAACAGGATATATATAAAACATTTTTGTGGATAATACATAATAAATTAAAATACAAATATAAATATCCCTAGACTAATGTGTTTGCAGTAATCACATATGCATTTTCACAGAAGCAAACACATGCAAAACAATGCAATTATTATTTGTATATAACTTGAAAACTTAAAAAAAACTGAAATACATAGTAATAATAAGTATATAATATTTATAAAGTATTTACTGAAAAGTAATAATACAAGAATTTTTTTTTAAGTGCACATATCATGGATGTATTTTTTGAAACATGTTATATTATTTACAAAAAATATCTATGAAAGTGTGAATTTTAACAAGATCGTTGTATGATCCAGACATTCTAGACATAGGATTAAAATATACAGTATTACTGGTGAAAATGTCGGTCCAAAATATGTTAAGGTTTCTTGTAGATTTGGGTCTGGCCAAAGATATTGATATATCTTTGGGTCTGGCGTATAACTTGATTTGGTTAACCAAGTTACTGTCTATACGATTATTCACAATTTTATAAAGCATTAAGAGGTCATTTATGTTTCGTCTTTTAACTAGACTCTCTAATTTGAAATATGAATGTCTTCGTTCGTACCCATCTAGAACAGAGCGTGTGTCCATTTGAGCGGGTCTATACGAGTGGTTTCTAAATGAGGGATTGTTTTTTATTAAATTCAAGTAAGAAAATCAATGAAATTAATTGCAAATTTTCCCACATCTGTTATGATTGTTTTATCGTCTGTTCCTAGCTTTTCAGAGGATGTTAGTACTTTGTTTCCTATTTGGCGGGTGATTTGATTTAATATTCCGTGGAGTCACTTTTATATCTGAGTTTTGCGTTGCAGTATATTAATCCCGCTTACCTCTTCAATTCTCCTTGGGAATCTAAAAACCTGCGCCTACGTGAAAAAAAGTATGTCGGAGTTAATCGATACAAAGCTTCATTAACATTCCCTCATTCTTTAAAGCTATCTTCGGCCGTACAATCCAAGCACACCTTACATTTTATATCCCGCCCCGCCACAAAACCCTCCCATAGTAAAACCTCCACCTGTTTTTGCTGTTGAATCTTCCCCCTTCTGTCACCCGCCCCTTCACCCCACCGGAAATATCTCCCGCCGCCACCCACGTGTCGAGTTTCCGGCACTCCTAATATCCGCTCGTCTAGTGAGGAACGCTTCGACTATGCGCCGATAGTTGGTGTTTCCCTGGACGATGTAGTCAGCCATTGAAAATTACTTTTTGTTACAGTTTGACAGTTAAAGAGCTCAACTGATAAACATTTAATGATAGATATTGTTTTTTTTTACTTGTCGACAGTTATAATTTTGGTGTTTAACTAGCCGTTGGTCATCCCATCGACCGGCATTGAAAATAATAAAAAAAGCCAACTATTTAACATGGCTCCACGTTCATGGTAGAGAGTCTTTAAGGAGCTGATTATTGTTTTGATGTTTCCAGCTTTACTCACATAGCCGGAATCTTGAGAAACCTCTACAAAGTATTAATTTTATGTCTAAACGCGATCAAAATTGCCTTCTTTTTTATGCGTTTGTTCGTATTATTCCTACTATTGTCATATTATAAAGTAATAAGCAGGGAGGCATTATTAATTGTGATCACTAATTAAATGAAAAACGTTGCAAATATGCAACGTTGTGTATACTTGTCACGACTGGCAGTCGATAAGCATTAAAGTTGCACTTAACTTAATTATAACCCCGTATTTCCATTATAGTTAGGAACATCCCTCGTAAGTAATTAGAATCTATTCGACTCAACCTTTGAAACAAGTAAGTCGTACAAATTGTGAAATGTTAAATTTGGTAGTAATATTATCTATCTTTGTCTATGGGTTGATTATTCTAAATTGTCAATGCTGTTATCTGACTATATCATCTATGTGATGTGGTTTACAAACTTACCGCTTTCTACCACTTACTGCTTGTAAATTTACCATTATTAACCGGTCTAATAAAAAATGGCATTCTAATTATAAAATCGTTCTCTTTCATGCACCGAAATAAAACAGAATAAACTAAGGGAAAAAATAATGGTTAGTTCTTCAATCATGAATAAATCAAGAGCGCAATTTGCAGACTGGACATTATTTCTATTTTCAGAGATTTAACCCAGTACCGAGTGCCGACAGTACCCAACGAGCAGTCACTCAAGATTACAATAATGCATGTAGGTATTATAGAGCCGAATCTTTATTGTTGTGAATTTAAGTCCACACTCTGTATTCAATAAGCATTCAAGCAATATTTTCTACCTTCGTATTTCACAGATTAAACTGCCAGTTACGCTTACTGGCGAGGTATGAAAAATAATGTGCTTTTATGAATGCCACGACTCTTTTAACGCTGTTCGCCGGAGAATTTCAGAGGTAGAACTTTTTCGGTTGCTTGTTCATGTTAAAATAAATAGCACACTTTTCTTACTTTATTCGGAGGTATACCTACCGATATTAATATTTCTGTTTGCAAACTTTTTAACACATATTGTAGTAATTCAATCGTTTTTTCTCACAGAAAATGTATAACATTTTGGTATTAACCTTGGCTGCAGATCAGAGTTTCCAAATAAAGTGAAATATGTGTAATTACTTTAGTACAAAAAAATCTTGATAACGGTTAAAAATAACTAATTTACAATCTATCTCTATAAGGTGAGGTATCATTCAAACATTATATGATAATGGTTTATTTTACTATCGATATATATATATACATTTTTTTTTAAATGAGCTCCACACAGGAGGCCCTGAGGAAAATAAATTCCCTCAGGGCCTATGTCATCTTTTGGGATACTGTGTGTATTTTTTTTTAAGGAAAGGAAGGAGAGGAGAGTTCTGGGAAGGAAAGGGGTTTAAGGGGTGGGTAGGAATCTGGGGTTCAGTGTGTCCTAGTCATCCGCCTCCAAGAGCTAGATAAACCTCACCCCATGAACCCGGGCACCCCTGCTAAATCACCAAACGTAGCGATCCACCTAGTGTGACCTGTGACAGAGGTGTTGGTTATCCAATTAAGGTTCCCGGGGCGGCGGTATCAATTCCCGCCTCCCAAATTGATACAAATAAATCGTGAATGTTCGAAAGTAACAACTGAGAAAAGGCTTTAAAATCAATTCCGGTGTAAATCAATGTGATGTATTTTTGTTATTTGTTTTTGGGGTGTTATGCCGTGTTGCGCTACCTCATCCTTTAGCCAACGTTTCGGACAGCGTTACAGTGTCCATCATCAGGGCAGATGTCCATCATCAGGGCCTGATGATAGACACTGTAACGCTGTCCGAAACGTTGGCTAAAGGAGGAGGTAGCGCAACATGGCATAACACCCCAAAAACAAATAACAAAAATACTTTTGTCCGTGAAAATCTAAAATCATATTTAATGTGATGTACTTTCCGATGTTGTATTGAAAACGATGACTGAAAACTTACTTACTCTTCTTCAAACACATGACCAAAGGGTATACGGTCGAATTAGCTCGGTGGATAGAAAAGAACCCCGGCTATGCTAAGGTACCGGGTTTAATTCCAATATGCGACCGTAAATTTTTATGATTTTCTGTTTCACTTTTAGTTCATACTTTTCCTTCCAAGCAGTTGATCGGGTCCCGATTCTCGGCCATGAATTTTTTTGCATATAATTATGTGCATTTTTATGAGCACATAAGGTTTTTTTTAATTATCACGGAATTTTTCTCGAGTCTATGCTGGTATAACCAGCAATTTGTCTTAATTTTATAAAATATCTAGCGCTACATAATTTACGCAAGAATAAAAATTATTATTAACAGCCTTTCCTACGTGAAATGAACTCCACATTCGAGTAGCCCGTCTGAGAAGCGGTAGGTACCACAAGCGAGTACCAACGTCTAGTTGAGTTTTCAGTCGGTAGTTGACTATTGAAAAGAGAATAAAGGTTTAATTGCACATGATAAACAGCGCACGTATGTGAAGAACCCTCGAGTGCCACCCATTCGAGTTATTTTAAGGAAGTATAATAATAGAGGCTGATTGAGAGCCATTGTGGTAAAACACGGCTCCTATTTGCTCGCTTGCCGCGACGTGAATAGAGTCTTTTGGAAAATTAATCCCTTGTTTTAGGCTCCAAATTTTCAGTCGTAAATTCTATTTTAGATTTTAGAGGTACACGTTGACACCTTGAAGCCTTAACGAGGTTTGATTTATGTCCTTAGGGCACACACTCGGGTATTCAACAAATCGCACTAAGGAGTCTACGTCAGACCTCAGGAACAACATCCCTTTGATTTCCTAAATTAATAACTTAACTAATAACTAATGACTTAAGTCACTAGTTATTTATAGTCGTAGTTGTAAGCCAAAATGCTAAGCTCAAAGTCTTAGCACTTAGTTGTTAGCTACTATGTCTTAATTTTTTTAATTAGAGTAGCTCTTTTTATAACAACTTTTAAAGGTTATTTCCATCGATGTAATAAATCTTGAAGAAGAAGATCGCACTGAAAACCTTAAGAATAAAATAATAAGGGTCGACCGAGACAGGATATTCATTCTTGACCGAGACCGAGAATAAATATAAATCTTGGCCGAGACCGAGAATAAATAAATTGAGAAAAAAAAATTATAAATAAATAACCAAACCTATCCGTGAATCAATTGCCACATTCATCAAAACACATCGATAAGTTGATGTGTATGTTCATTGCTGTTTTTGGCAGTTTATTATGGATTAAGTTCTAAGAAAACAACAACGAACCTACAAATCAGCGAATCGATGTGTTCTGATGAATGTGGCCACTGAATCTAAAAAAAACCTTCGCACACTTACCAACTTTTTGGTAAGTGTACGATGTAAGACGGTCTCGGTTATGGCCCAGAATCTCGGTGATTTTTCGCCGAGAACCGAGACAGAGTACTCGGTAGAATTTGTAGCCGAGAATACCGAGACCGAGATCTCGGTTAACCCTTATAAAATAAATAAACCGTTGACATTTTTCGTGTAATGTTCTTTTTCATATTTTCATTTAGATTTATTAGTATTATCTTCTTGAATGATCTTTTTTTACATTAACTCCACACAGGAGGCTCTGAGGAAAATAATTTTATCTTTGGGGATGCCATGTGAAAGATCTTTTTAGGAAAGGAAGGAGAGGAAGTTCTAGGAAGGAAAAGGGTATTAGGGGTGGGTAGGGATCTGAGGGTCAGTGTGTCCGGGAGTGACAAATATATAAATCCATCATTTCCACTGGTGGGCAGACCATCCGCCGCCAAGACCCGGACCAACCTCGCCCCATGCTAAGTCCCCAAACCCAGTGAACCACTTGGGGTGACCTATGACAGAGGTGTTAGTTATCCAATAAATGGTACCCGGGGCGGCGGTAGGTACCGATACCCGCCTCCCAAATTGATGATATATAAGTCTAACAAACAGCTACGTAAGTCACTAGTTATATACTTTAGTTGTAAGTTATTAGCAGTAGGATATTATTTTTATGTCGTCTTAGGTTATATAAATAGATAGACTTAATATTTTATAGAGTTGTTTGCACTCTTGGAGTGGCTTTCCAATAAAAACGACGCTTCAGAAATAATCCGATCATTTTCATTTACTACTACAAAGCAGAAAATCTGTGTACTGAAGAAGGCAATTTTCTGTAACAGTAGTAGTCTTTATATTTTCCTCGTAGATACTACGATAATATCTTTAGCCTTGTTTTAAAATAGTACTTAGTTCAATATCTTAATATATAAAACGTATATAAAACTTTACTCCACTTAATTGTATTTGACCGTAACCAGTTTCAGCTCGTTAGAGCCATCTTCAGACTCGTACAAATAATTCTTAGTCTACGGTTTATATACACAACATATTGGGGAGGGGGAGAGGGGTGGTCTACAAGGGTTTAAATCAATTATAATTATTATATTTGTTGCTTAGTAGTTTTAGACTGCCGAAATTCTAAATATTTTGGTAATTCCAGTAAGCTAATTAATTACCTTGGGTTTATAGCTTACATCAATGATGATTAGGGAAAAACCTTACAAGTAATATGAGTTACTAATGACCTAATTTTATTGTCAAATCGTTATTATATTTATGAAGTATGGTATTTTTTTATTGCCTTTTGAAAGGATACATGTTTACATTGGAGTGGGAATGGTCTAAACTAATTACATATTTTAATATCGAAATTATTATTAAAATTACACTGGATACAAAAGCGGGGAGTGTATTTTTTAATGGAATTCCACCATGAATTATCACTCTCAAAAATAGAAATATTAAAAAGTACTAAGTTTCTTAAGAGCGTTTAACCAGCCAGCGGACGAAAATCCACATTTCGTCGAAAGTTGTTCTTACGATCGTGCAGAGCGGTTACAATGAGAAAGATTAATTATTCTCCATGCCAGCTTTTTTAAATTATAATTCAATATCGAATTTATTTCAATCCAAATTAGCTTTAATTTATACCTTCATCCAAAAATGCTGAAAGGCGTGATGATAAAAGTATTAAAATAATGTACTTTTTGTAATTATTTTTTGATTATAAGTAATTATCATTTTTCAATAATTGTTATGAAAATAATTGATTAATGTTCAAAATTGCCCCAGGGTTGTTAATATTTGTCTATAGTAATAAATTCAATTATTTTACTGGCCACTTATAAATTACACTTTTTCTCCGAGTGGTTTTACTTTCGGTCGATAGGGGGATAATAATCGATTTCCCCTCACTTTTTGGATTCGCGTCTCCAGGGCAGGACGTGAATCCGACAGTCGAAAATGTGGACTTAAATTTATTTAAAATGTTAAATATTCAATCGGCGGGTTGTTTCTAGTTTATTTAAAATGTGAACGAGTTTCCTTTTATTCCCAGCCGATACAAGGTTATCGCGACTGGAGAATTCTTATTTACGGGTATTCCAGTATAGAATCCCGTGGTGCGATAATGGCGGCTTGACCGACCAAGTTTTACAGTAATCTGCGATTATATTTATCATCCGTCATTCGACGAGATGGATTCTCAATTATACAAAGGGACACGACCCGTCCGTGTAGTCCCCGCCGATTCTTTTCACAACCTGATGGAGGACATTTCCATTACTGCAACCACATGATGGAGGACACCATGGTGATCTCAAACGTAATAATCACCCAGATGGATGGAGAAGCTTGCAAACCTGGCGCGGAGGCAACGTGAGGGAGAAAAGGGGCCCCTCACGGTGCAATATTAGGCATCCGGAATCGTCGCACAAAAAGTAATAGGTTTTAGCTAGCTCTTCTTAGTATGGTCCACAGGTATGTTAATATTCCAATATAATAATCTTGTTTTTCATCCACTCTTTTATTTCTTATTTTCCAAGCTTCACAACAATGATTAAAATAACAGTGCCCACGCTCTGACGGGAGTATTCATGCCTACCGACACAGTCAGCATATCTCGTACCTATGAGATTTGGCGTCCAAGATCCTATGGGATTAAAGCTGTTAACTGTGTACCTTCATATATATAACCCTGAATAATTGACATTTAATGCACCCACTTAATAAGAGGTGTAAATGTCATGATAACTGATCACATAGTAGGTACAAATACAAACACAACACATCGCTTCCAGTGCCAACCCCTTGATATATTAATTACCCTACATTTAATCATAATAACGTACAAAACCCTACATTAAATCGCTTTATAACATAATGTCTAAATTTAATAAGAATGTTAAAAAAATCTGAAATATATTAGTTTGTAAATGCGCAAATAAATTCACAAATGGACCAATTTTCGTCAAGAAACACATGTACGTACATATTTTTTAATGATTTTATTGAAACTAAAATAAAAATTCTAAAAGATGCGTTTGCTAGATAATGTATTGATTTATTTTACTGCATGATTATATTATTTGAAATGGGTGTGGTATAATACAAAATCTTTTTTGAAAATTTAACAAATCTTCCAACGCCTATGGAATAACCTTATTATATTAAAAAAATTAAAAAATTCTCAAAATTTATTACATGCGAATGCTAGATAAAAGAACAATCTTTCGAAATCCATTTATAATTTTTTTTTGGAAAAGAGTCAATACGTCTAAAATCTGATTTGAAAATTACATATTTCTGGTTTTCTCTGGTAATGCCCTCTTAAGCCTGACATACTTAACAGAAAACGTTGCTTATGCAATTATACAAGAAATAACTAGCGAGGGATTGCATTCGCGTCATTCAAATGCATTTTCTTTTAGTGTGGTGGAGGAGAGTTGGTGGAAGTCAAAGTGAGATATGGAGGTTTAAGTACTGATCTCGTAAGTGCCTTTTATTCATGTCTTTGTCATTAAATTAGACGTGATGTTTATAAATACGTTAAAATTATACGTGATGTTTAATTTTTTGTTTAATGTTGAACAGGCAAATGGTTTTGGAAAAAAATGCGTTTACTGAGATTTTATGGGGTACTCTGGAAATGTAAGGAGAAACAATATTATTTTAAATGTATTAATTATTTTATAGAATAAGGCATATATATTTAAATTAGGTTTTTGCGATGTTAAACCGCCTTGTGCTACGTTATCCTTATTAAGCCAATGTTTCAGAGAGGCTTGCGGTTTCCGTTAACAGGCCATTTGTTGGTCACAGCAAGGGTACCTACCGACTCAAAGTGTTGACTCAAGAAGGACAGAACGTGTTGCCACGACACGGCTTAAACCCTCTAAATTAACCAACATAATTAATTGAATTAATATATTTATTTAAGGTAAACCATCACTGACGACAGCCGAGTATTTTTAGGTTGAGGTTTTACAAACTATCATTACATTTGATTGCCATCAAATCGTCGATTCCCGTTAAACATCAATTCTTGATCAGTTTTAGATTTTTATCTAAATATAAAGCAAAACAACATGACCGCTCCGCTTGACCAACATAATTTGATCAAAAGCTCTAACGGAACATGAGAATCTGTGTTTAATCGGAGTGAAGGGACCGTTCAAATGTTAAAATTCAATATGGTGTTGATCGTCGATTTGATTTAAAAAAAAAAAATTATAGTGATACCTCACAAGAGTCTCAGCTGCTCCCATCTGGAGCCAGTACGACTATGGCATCCCCAATTAGGGTATGTTGTGAGGCTGAAGGTAGTGGGGAGGGGAAGGAGATATGGAAGAGGAAGGTAGGGAAGTACCTGGCTATTCAGATCTGGTCACCAAAGACGGCTAATGCCATTTCATGCAAGTTTTAATTCTGAATGGTGGTCTTACACCAGGGCGATACTGAGAGTATCTTCCACTCTGGAACGTGCCGCAAATATACTATATATTATTTGAAATAAATAAATTGTGAAGTAACACAAATTAACCAAATAAAATTTATTTGCCACGCCGGCATTCGATCCCGCGACCTTCAGAATGCTAGTCAAGAGCCTTACCACTGGACTACGCCGGCCGTCATGGTTACCAAATTTGACAAGAGTTTGAAACAGTCCAACCTTACTCCTAAATATTTGCAATTCGGGCTCCATTTACCGATATATACCTATTAGGTAGTAAGAATTGTGTTGAAGCGAAAACGTCGCTTATTTATTTATGTATTGATTCGAACTGGTCTTCCCAGGTAAAACTAAAATCGCTTTCAGGCGCACAACGTTGTAAATAATATCTTATTTCAAGTATTCCACTCCGTAGTCTATTTATATAATGTAGAAATATCTCGCCGATACATCTCTAAATAGAACTTGTATACAGCCAGAGCATAAAATTTCATAGAAATTATTTTAACAAGGCAAGAGAATTTAAAGTTTCGATTTCAAAAAATGTTCACATTTTGGCTTTAAAATTATAAAGTGTTTTTTTTTTTTATGTTGTATATATTTACAAGCATACCGTAGATCAGGGGTCACCAAATGACGGACCGCGGCCGGGATCCGGACCGCCGACCTATTTTGTGCGGACCTTGTGTTAACAATACAAAATATTTTACACCGGCAACTTGAGTACGTAATTTGATAATTTTTCCCGCGTTTTTTCTTTGCTGCTGTCGACTCGCCAACCGATGGGTGGGATTCGTGGTGGGTAAGGGGTGCGGAATTTGAAAAACAGATTCACAGATTTTAAGAAAATTGTGAATGTCTTCGACATCCTCACTAACATTTACTCTCTGCATTTTGATGATGAATGGAGCAATAAAGCTGCAAATATTTTCGGGTAAAATTTGTTTGTGCTAATAAATACCCAGAATTAAAAAAAAATTCATAGCAGACTTACCGATGAATATCTTCAACATAATAACAATAGCCTGCACAAATTTTAGTCCAAACTTCGGACAGATAGTCCAAGTCGAAATATGCCAATTTTCTCATTAATATTGTAAAAAAAAACCCTTGGTTCTTCTTTTTATTCATAACGTTTGTTTATTAACATTGAAACCCATTCGATTTGTTCATGAACAGTTCATTATTTCAATTGTTAAGCCGGGGGGGTAGGCTTTGCGGAGGTCCAGGTGTGGTTCTCTCCAGAGAGTCTGTAGTCAGGTTGTAAGTCTGAGCTGCCGTTGTCGACTTCCTTCTGTTCCACACCGAGGAACCGTACAAGAGTGATAGAGTTTGGTATTTTGAGGTAATCCTTTGTAGTAAAAAAAACTTGTGTTGTGATACTGGATGTTTGCAATTGTTTATTCTGAAGAATAAATTTTACAGAGTGATTTTGTCTGAACACTTGACTGTGACAATAATTTAGACTAATTAATTTACAGAAGTGAAAGACGGTTTGCTAAACAAGCAGAGTTTAGACGAGGATAGAGAGAGACTGTTTGTAAGATTGATAATAATGTTTTTAAGAATGACAAGCGAAATCAAAACACGCCATTTTATAGACACAGAAAGAGAAAGTTTTATGCGCCACAGACAAAGAGATTTTAGACAATACATTTTATGGCGATCTGTTAGTAAGAGGTGGCATAGACGCGAAAGTTTACGATAAAGGGCTCTACACATCGAGATTAAAATAAATGGTAAGTAAGTGTTCAGTGCTACATGAATTTAAATATAAAATAGAACAATCACAACACACAACATCCAACAGGTTTTTCCCAGGACCGCAACGGTCATGTTATTTAAAAAAACGGACCCCTTATGAAAGTAATTGGTGACCCCTGCCGTAGATTATATATACGACTAATTAAGTTCACAGAGCAATAAAAAGCAGGTCCCCAGCTCTTCCATTTGGGACAAAATTTGTTAAAAAAACTACAAACACTATTTTTCAAAAATATGACTACTTCATATCGTAATATTATGTTCTTCACAAACATTTGGGAGGCAGATATCGAATTGGGAGGAGGGCATGGATACCGCCTCTCGGGGAACGTTGATTGGATAACCAACAATTCTGCCATAGGTTCGCCATGGTTGGTGAGTAGGGGGCCCGTGCTGGTGGGGTGAAGATTGTCTAGGTCTTGGCGGCAGTTGCGTCTGCCCTTCTGCGGTGTGGCGGGCCGGATTTGAAGAGACTGGTTGAGGGAGATCTTTTGACTGCTCCAGCCGATCTCTCTTGACTCATCGTCTTACAAGGGATGAATTCAAATCTCTGTCACTCCGGGATACACTGACCCCCAGATACTTACTCACCTGTACGAGATGAGCGGTAGCGTATGTACCTACAGATAAAGGTTGCTGGACACAATTTGTCACGCCAATAGCCCTTCAGAAAGATTGAATTTATTACTGAATAAAATGATTATTCAGTAATAAATTCCAACTATAGTAATAGTATAAAGAAATAGTATAAAGAAACCAACTATAGTACTAAATAAACCACTTGAAAATATTGGAGAGCTAGGTTTGTAAAAGACTTGTTCTTTCTTTGTATGCAATTTTTGAACTAACTTCTGATGAACTTAGACTGGAATATTATTTATTGACAGAGTTCCTAAACAATGAACTGACTAGCATGATTTCAAATGGATTTTTTATTGAAACTGTGTTGAGGGATTTTTTATGGGGATGTGAAATAAAACTTAAAACTCTACTGCGACTTGAAGGACGCTGGTCAAAGCTGGTCAAATGGCTTTATTCTGCAGGGTTCATAATTTATCCAACTGATTGTCAAATGGATGACCCCAAAAGGAGCAGCGTATACAAAGTCCGACCTTATGATCGTCTTGTAGATGAGTCATGAATGATTTTGCGAGAAGGACCATGAATGATGTGTTTTTATGTGTTTTGTAATGTATGAGAGACCACTGCACAAGTAAAAATAAATGCACTTAAATGGATAGGAAGGAAGGGACTTACTGTAGAACCTTGTGGTACTTCTCCGGTCTCATGGCTTTGTTCATACACTTGTACAGTTAATAATTGCGGTATTTATGGGATTGAGTGATAGAAATGCGGGGAGTAGAAAATTATACGCTTACGCGGTGAGTTTCAATTGATGACACTGACGACACTAACTGATTGTTATGGTAACGGTTCATTGGATGGGACAAATGGGACAAGATGGGTATATGATAGAGATGGAATATGTGACAATCAAAACTACAAGCACATAGTCTATGATATTTCGTAATATATACATAAAAACAATGGAAATACAACTACAAATCAATGCCTAGATAATAAAATTAACAATTTATGCACCAGATTTAAATGTCCGGGTTAAATTTTCCCCAAATTTTAATTGAACCTATAAATCCTACCGATCCCTCAATATAAATATTTAAAAAATCCTTTGTAATCCTTAACATTAAAATTAAAATTAACATTAACATTAGCATATAAATAATAATAAATTTCACTGATTTTTTTTCATTTTTTTATTTTTTTATGGTATTTCTCTTCTATAGAAGCAGACGCTTGTGATTAGAAGAGGGACGATATATGTAGATGTATGTAGGTGAGTGTAGCTATGATTGTGTAAACGCCCAACCATGCCCCCCGCCTGGAAGGGGATGAAAGAATCCACTTCCAAAAACCATAAGAGTATATTAAGTATCACTTTATAATTTTTTTTTTTAAATTGGTGAAACTTAAAGCTAATAGATGCAATAACTGATGGCCAAGTCAACGGACTGTTATTGCGAAGGTAAAGGGTAAAGTTTTACCACTGCCCTGCGGTATATGATATGCAGTATGCGGAATGCGGTATGCGGTATTCGGTATATGGTATGCGGTATGCGGTATGCGGTATGCGGTATGCGGTATGCGGTATGCGGTATGCGGTATGCGGTATGCGGTATGCGGTATGCGGTATGCGGTATGCGGTATGCGGTATGCGGTATGCGGTATGCGGTATGCGGTATGCGGTATACAGTATGCGGTTTGCGGTATGCTGTATGAGATCTTTAATTTCCAACTGTTTCAGCGCGGCAATGTATGTCGCATATGTATCTGCAAAATGTTCTAAGGAAGCGGGCGTGACCGAATTAACCACAGGCATTTTTAATAACCAGTCAAAGTATGATTCTGCGAGAATGCGATGATCGTTACATTAATTACATAAGGCATTCCAGATCACCTGGTAATTTGTACCGATGGATGTGATCGTCTTACAAATAGTTAATGCCTTTCCCGTCAACTTGGACATGAGATATTGCATCTTTTCAGAATTGTCCAATGAACTATTTGAATGAATAATAAAGACATAGGTCTCATAAAATAGAGGCCAATTTTCCAGATTTCCGTCAAAGCATAAAATTTCTAGTGGCGGTAATTTAATTGTACGACGCGGTTCTCTACGGGATTTGATAGCATGCTTGACTCAGTAAATTTAATGATGCCAAACATTTCCTCAAATGCGATCAGTTGAGTGTACTCGGCGACTGCTTCTGGGTTAATTTCCAATTCGCAGTCGACTTTTTCGTCTAGAATCGTGATGAATTCCGAACGAATTCTTTCTACGGACCCAGCGCCCGATAAAAATGCTTGACGATTTGTAGCTCTATCAGACGATGTCTTTATTTTGTCAAAAACTGACTGTAATATCGCAAAACTAGAAGCTAGCTTCGCGTTTAGTCTTTTCAAACGTCTGTCATCCCGTGACAATGAACCAGACGGTGCGGTTGTAGACATCTTCTTGTTCTGGTTAATTATTAAATGTAACAATAATACAATCCAAGAATATGCTTATAATGATTATTTGAAACGATTAAATTAAATATTTAAATTAACACTCAATGTTAAGTGCGGTCCACTTTGACCCCGACAACTGGGGTTAACAGTTGGGTAAATTTGACCCTGACAACCGTAAAGGGTTAACAGCACTGAATTAAAATGTATTTTTTTTGTGTAATCAATGTCTGACGATCGCATTGGATTAAATTCCAAGGTTTGTACTGAAGTACCTACTGCACACCTGAGTACCTACTTACCACGGTTAATATAATCGTTAATACTAGACAGTACTATTATTTTAAAATAAATTCGAAAATTCAAATCAAATTCACTTGTTGATTGTCAAAGACTTCAATTGTTTTGGCAACTAGCAAAAATAAAAAATATTCGTATGACAAAATGGCCATGGAACATAAATAATGCGTGTAGTAATTAAACTGCGGGTGATCGTAATACACTTTTAAAGTTTTTAAGATGTTTTTTAAAATGGTTTATGTATCCGGCTCGTTAGGGGCCATGAATGATTTTGCGAGAAGTGTTTATGAATGATGTGTGATTTAGGTGCGAATGCGTTTGTCGAAGGACCTTGTATGTGTTTTTATGTGTTTTTTAATGTATGAGAGAGCACTGCACAAGTAAAAATGAATGCTCATAAATAGATAGGAAGGAAGGGACTTACTGTAGAACCTTGTGGCACTTCTCCGGTCTTATGGCTTTGTTCATACACTTGTACAGTTAATAATTGTGGTATTTATGGGATTGAGTTGTAGAAATGCGGGGAGCGGAAAATTATTCGCTTACGCGGCGAGTTCAATTGATGACACTGACGACACTGACTGATTGTTATGGTAACGGTTGATAGGGATGGGACAAGATGGGTAAAAGGAACATAATAGGGATGGAATATGTGACAAACAAAAGTACAAGCATAGAGTCTATGATATATGTAGATGTATGTAGATGAGTGTAGCTATGATTGTGTAAACGCCCAACCAAGTCATTTATTGTCTGATGATTAATAAACTATTTATACCTAGCAAGGGGTAGAGTGCTGCAATTGACTTATTTACTGATTTTACTTTTTCCTTGATTTGTTAAGCAGTTATTAATTTGGAATGTAGGGTTACTCTGAGGTATAGATTTCTCCAATGGAATCTCTTCCCCAAACAGTATTATGTTCGGAACTGTTTAGGTAGTCTTCGTGAAAAAAACTGTAGCAGCACTTTTGGTGGAATTAATTGAAATCTTATTAAATCCTTTTTAATTAATTCTCCATTTTTACAATAATAATAATCTTCGATTAAAGTGGCTTGGAGCTATACACGGTGAGTAGCATTGGTCGCGACAGTAGAAATTGAGATAACATTAGTATCTGAGTAGTAACTGAGAAATTTTAAGATTGTGGTTCATTTGTGGGGGGATATCATTGGAATAGACATTAAACAATTTAGGGGGCAGTGAACCTCCTTGGGGGACACCGGCTGTTATTTATTTATTTATTTATTTAAACGCCATAGCATGGCTTTTACATTGAAGTGAGTACATGGTATTATAAGTATACAGTGGTACACAGGAGATTATCAATAATAACAAAGTAGAAATGAACATTTAACAAAGTAGCAAGTATTTAGGTGAAGGATACTATTATGTGTTACTAAACTACTGTTACTATACAAAAAAAAAATATCAATGTTATAATAACAGAGAACATAAAATTTAGATAGGATTATTTAGAATAAAAAAGATGTACCTAAACAAAGGGGACTTGTCAACAGTATTTACAAGCACTAAATAGAGTAAATTTGCATAGAGTTTATTGTTACCTTCAAAGTTATCTTTGTTTGAAATTATTAAGCAGGTATTGCTAATTAGCTAACTGTTTCAGGGCTGTCAGTTAATTATTTAATAATAGTTTTGGTTTAAAAAAATAAACCATTTTTAATAAAATAATACATTTAAAAGCTATCTCTCTTCAGTCTGTTAGTAAAGATATCTGAAGTAAGTACCTAGTTGAGAATCTACAGTAAAATATTTATTTATTATGAATTTCCCGCCCGGCTGGGCTTTTACACGTTATTTTATTTATTTATTACAAAAAACATCTAAGTTAAGCACAACAGAATCAAAGCAAAATCAAAAACAAAATCAAAAGCAAAATATTAGACAAAATCAAAAACAACATCTAAAGCAAAAACAAAGTAAAAAACGAAATAACATCGAAACTAAATACTCCGCCATGCAAGATGGAAAAATGTAATACTAGGAAAATTACAATATATTGGTAAGGTCTCGTAGGTCGATGCTGAGCTACGTAGTTTGTTCGGTTAATTAAATTAAATTTGATGTTCTTCCTTTCAATATAAATTGGGTAATGACTTGTTTATATTTGGTGAATGGTGTGTTGAATATGTCAACAACATCTTTATAGTCATTACCTAAATTTTGTATGCGGCGAGCGGGGGTATACAACTGTGATTCTGTGTTGGAGTTATCACAATAGAACGGTAGATATTGCCTCGATGTTGGTTTACGAGGTACATGAAAAGAAATCAAGTATAATAGTTCATGGCTATCAATTATTGAATTTATGATTTTATATAAACATGTTAGGTCATTAACTATTCTACGTTCAGATAATTTTAATAAATTGAGTTGGCATAGTAGATAATCATAGTTGACACAATCCCTTGTAATACCCATTCTAAAATTAATAAATCTTAAGAATTTATTTTGGATTCTTTCTATCGTGAGCGAATGACTAGCGTAACTAAGTGCCCATACTGTAGAGTTGTACTCAATTTGACTCCTAACCAAAGACATGTACAATTTTTTAAAGGATTGAATATTTTTAAATTGACTGCAAATTCTTATTACAAATCCCAACATTTTCAAAGCTTTATTTGATGTAATTTCAATATGGTTAATAAAATTCAGTTTTTGATCAAAGTTTACACCCAAATCATTCACCTCGGTTACAGCTGTTAGCATTACATCATTGATGGAGTATTCGTAAATTATTGGATTTTTTATTCTATGAAATCTCATAATTAGACATTTACTTATATTTAGTTGTAGATAGTTCTCTTGGCACCAAACAAAAAGTTTTAACAAGTTATTTGACAATGTTTGGCAGTCATTGATATTTCTCATGGCTTTGAATATTTTTATATCGTCCGCAAACATTAAAACTTGGACATCGTTAAAAATAGAAAGAACATAATTCACAAATATCAAAAATAAAATTGGTCCCAAATGTGATCCTTGGGGAACACCGCTGGTAGCAATAAATTTATATGAAGTAGAACCATCAATTTTAATGGCCAATTGCCTGTTACTTAAATAACTGTTAAACCACATGTATAAATACCCTGTTATTCCCAATTTATGTAGCTTTTTTAACAACAAGTCATGGTTAACACTGTCGAATGCTTTGCTGAAATCAGTATAGACTGAATCAACTTGCAACTTCTTAGACATGGATTCGGATATAAAGTTTTGGTAAATTAAAAGATTGGACAAAGTAGATTTTCCAGAAGTGAAACCATGTTGGTTAGGTGAAATTACTGGCTTGATACAGTGAATGATTTTATTTAAAATAAGTTTCTCCAACAATTTTGGAATAGTTGATAAAAGGCAGATCGGTCTGTAATTGCTCACCTCATTTTTGTCTCCTTTTTTAAATATCGGGGTGAGGAAACTGTATTTCCATTTTTCAGGAAAGTGTCCTGTTTGTAATGACTGGTTGAAAAGAAAATGTAGTGGATATGCAAGAGTGGTAGCGCAATTCTTTAAGAAAACAGGTGGGATATTATCAGGACCACCGCTCTTACTTTGATCCAGTTGTTTTGGTTGAGTCAGTACATCTTTATATTCAATTATTACATTGGCTTAAGTTATGATAATTTAAGTTATTAATTCAAATTTAAGTTATGATCTGGGGAAAAACTAGGCGAGTAATCGTTAGTGGACGTTTTGATGATAGAAATTTATCTAGTTTTACTCTGAAAGTACGATCTGTTACGATAGTTAAACCATTTTAATAAATGAGATGGGAAAGCCCATTAGATATGTAGCGGTCACTTAACCCGCTCTGCTAAAACTATCGCAGCGCCACTGGTTAACGATCACACCAAAAATAAATATCTAGGTGCGAGCCGCTGCCGGCACTGTAAGTACGTCTAACGCCTTGTAACAATTAACGCGGCAACCTACTGGAAAGTTCCCGACTGCACAATACTTTATCAACACAGCGACTCGACTGTTCTCGAACGTTCTCACCTTAGGCGCGGCGGTCGAATTTCACACGCCGTTCTCGAAACTACTTGCCCAACCGGCAGAGTATAAAAGCCAGCGCAGCCGCATGCAGCTCAGTCTCAAGTCTAGTCTCCAGTCACTCACACAGTTATACAGTGCACAGCTTATCAGTGAATTCGCTCCAGTGCGGTATCGGCTGAACGGCCAGCCCCGGCGACTCAAAGCCTTCGAGGACCCATCATCTCGCAGCTAACATGGTCCACCGCACCATCAGCTTTGGAGAATCCTTTACCCGCGACTACAAGGCCCGCCGCGTCTTCTGTCAAGGGTGCAGCAACATCTCAGGCATATCAAAGCCCGTCGCGCTTCGCTGCCACTGAGACTTTCTCCTCACAAGGTTCACCGCTGTCCATCTCCGCGACTTAAAGCGTCGAGCGACATCCTGGACGTCATGGTCTTCTCCACCACCACGGTGCAGCGCTACGTGCTGGTGACATGCAGACCCGTGGTCTGCTCCACCACAGCATCTTCGACCATCATCATCAACTTCACTGCCAACACCACTTCTGACTCGCACTCACTACTACTCGTGTCAACAACATCTGACTGTTTGCTACGTAGCTCTCCAATAAAGACTTCGACTCACTACATCGACTGACGCCTTTCATTTCTCTCTCGTCCCGTCTCTACCGATACGGACCGCTCCCTCAGATACATTTTATACAATAATCCGTTATGCAATACTCTATAGAATGTTAGTCTTATGTCAAGTGTAAGGATCACCGTATATTTATTTGTGTTGAAGCCTTCAGTTATATCTCGACTACGCGGAGAAGTTGATGAATCGAAAAATTTCCATTTCGGAAACCAGTTAGAAATCTGGCAAAATTATTTTAAGAGGAATATTCTAGTACTTGTTTTTCTGTAAATTTTATAGTATTTATACTTGGCGATATAAGCGGTTATAGCGCATTTTTACTGTGGGATTGCAACTTTTTGCCATTCTTTAAGGTAAAATTTTTCTCTCTGATAAGATATTTGATCTCTTCGGGGATACCATATCGACTTGTTTCATTGGGAATGTCAACGGATACTTTCTTGATGCAAGATTTTATTGAGTTCATCAACGCAAAAGAGGCGGTGTTTAGACTCGCTTCGTCGGGAATAGAAGTTGGCACTGTCATAGACGAATTTAATAACTCAATGAGTTTAGGTCATGTAATTAATTTTTCCGAGTAGGATTATGTAGGGCCAGTAGATTCGAACCTCCTGTCAATGTTAGAAGAACAGGATTATTGTCAGATGCGAGTTCGTTTAGCACTTTTAGCGAGTAAACGGGACTTATGCCTTTGAGGATAATAATGTCAATTTTATCCGGCCTACCGTTTGATGGCTGAAGAGAGGGTAGGTCTGGGGCGTCTATCTACTTCCACACCTTCCTCTTTCCCGTCTCTTTCCCCTCCCAACTATATTCAGTCTCACAACCTACCCCAATTAGGGATGCCCAGACGGGAGCAGCTGGAACTCTTGAGGTATTCATATAAAAAAATTAATAAAAAAATGTCGTTTACCTTTATCTTTTTTGTTATCATGTTGACTATTCCAGAAGCCGTGTTTAGCGTTCAATTCTTCGGCTATAATAGTGGGGACGTTTTCGGAGAGAAATGAGTCAATTGTTAGGAGGGAACCAATTGTCGTTTGGGAGGACTTTAAACAGATATGAATTCAATTAGACCGGAAGAAGTATTAGTTTTAACTGCGGTTTTTTTATTTTTTTTTTATTAATAAAATTCCTTTATTATTTATTTACAGTTTTTTTACATTATTAAATTAAGTCCCGTTAAACTGATTGATATCAGTTTGTCAACGGGTTCTTTTGACATTTACTTTTTTTTTAAATTGAGACAGGTACATAAAATATACACATTATTACATTTTATACATTAAAAAAATGTATTTTAGAAAAAAACAAATTGTTAATAAAATTTATAAGAAATACAGAATAAATAAAATGAAAGAAATAAAAAGAAAAGACATGAGAAAATAATAATGGAAAAAACATTAAAATGAATAGCGGAAAAACAGAGATTAGTACAAAAAAATTCTTTCACTTAACCATTTTTTTAGCGTACATTTCTTTCTGAAACTCAATTCACAGCTTTTTATTGCGTTGGGTTACATGTTGTAAATTATTGGAACAAGGTATTCTAGAGTTCTTCGACCGTATTTATTTAGGTATCTGGGAATTATAAGACCATCGTTTGCAGTTAGTCTTGTATTATGAACATGAACCACTAGTTTATTATATTCAGATTGAGATTGACTCGCAATTTTAAGCCACAATATAGCACGAACAGATAATAAATTTACAGAGTTGTATAGTAACGATTTTGGTATATCATGTCTTTAATCGTATTCAGTTTTATTTAATAATAATTTTACCAAAGAATATTGTACGTTTTGCACTGAAAGAAGGTTTGTTTTTGTTGAATGTCCCCATGTGGTTATTCCATATCTTATTAGGGATTCCGCCAATGACAGATATACTAATCTAAGAGTATTTCGTGGAACAAAAAACTTCAGTCTATAAAGTTTGCTCACTATTGCTCTAAGCCGTGTGCAAACTTTTTGTATAATATGTATAATGTATATCCCATTTAAAATTACAATCAATTGTTAAGACTAGATATACGTATTTAGAAACTAGTTCATTATTTTTACATGAGCATGGTTGTATCACAGAATTATGTATGCAATTAAAATCATGAGAAACAATTTTAGGAGTTATGGTGATGTTGGATTACCGTTATAGAATGAATGTGCTAGACTATGGTCAATATTACTTTTAACAATAACAGCGGTGCCGTTTCCTTTAAAAAACGTCTATTTTTCGTTAAAAAAAATGAAACTGTGGGCGTCAGACTAGAAATTTGATACGTGTTCAAAATTCACATTTTTTTAAAAGAAATCGTCGCTTAACGTGACACTCTATTAAAAGCCTTTATAACAAAACAGATTTTTAATGGAATTCCACCATTAACTATTATTTTTACAGGAGGCCAAAGCTCAATATGGGCTGTAGCGCCATCGAAGAACTATTATTTTTAAATGTTTCAAAAACAGAAATAACAAATTATCGTTTTCTTCCCGTAAACAATTCTGGAATAAATTATTATTATTAAGAACGTAAATGATGAATTTGTAACTTCAGTCCTGGGATGTCATTTTGGGAGGTGGGAATGGGTACCGCCGCCCCGAGAACCTTTATTGGATAACCAACACCTCTGCCATAGGTCACCCCAAATGGTTGGCTGCGTTTGGTGATTTAGCAGGGGTGCCCGGGTTCATGGGTGAGGTTTGTCTAGGTCTTGGAGGCGGTTAACCAGGACATACCGAACCCCAGATTCCTACCCACCCCTTAACCCCTTTTCCTTCCCAGAACTCTCCTCTCCTTCCTTTCCTTAAAAAATCCTTAACACAGCATCCCCAAAGATGACATAGGCCCTGAGGGAAATTATTTTCCTTAGGACCTCCTGTGTGGAGCTCATGTAAAAAAAAAAAAACTAAAAATTTAAACAACTATAAGTACTTATCGTCGTTCCTTACTCTATCCTTAAATATACACAAAATAGATCAGCCTTTAAATGAAAAACCAAAAATATTACGATATCAGTAATGAGTGAAACATTCTAGTAAGTAGGTACATATTTCACTGACAACAAAAGAACTAACTACACAATTTATTAACACATTTCTGAAGTAAAATTATTTTAGAGCATTTATAGTTAAATATTAATAATTAATTGAATAAGATACTTTAAGAATTGTCATAAAACCAGCTGAAGTCCCTGACGCTGCCCGGGCTTTACGCAGAGATTTTCGAATTCAGATACAGACATAAATAATTTTCTTCTTATTTTGAATGCGAACTGTGCAAAGTTCCACCAAGAAGTATCAAAATTCTGCGTTAAGGGGTGTCAAAAGAAGACAAGGGTTATTTTTCAAAATCTCAAGTGCAAAATTTATTCAGTCTTTGGATAAAACTGTAGATTTGTCTAAAAATCAAAGCCACGCCGCCGCCCGCCCGGTCACTAACCACCACTGACACTATTTTTTATATATAAATAGATAGATTGAAGATGGAAGAAAATAGTTAACGGCAGGTAAAACAGCAGTATTATGAATTCTTAATTTTTAATATATTATATATATATGTATATTTTTTCTATTTTTTGTATTCTTTAAGCAAGTATAAGGCAATCTCAATTGAAAATTGTCAACGTTCATTTCGAAACCTTTATATTTCTTGGATAAATCATGTGAATAGTCCACGATTAAAATTGATAAGGTCAAATAATTGATAATAAGCGTATTTTAGAGGGCCAAACTAAATCAAGACGTTTTTTCATGCCTTAGCTGTAACGAAGCAGGTGTTTGGAACGTTCGATGTACGGTAGGAAATATCCTTTCCGGAAACTGTTCTTTGAAATCAAATTAGAGCCCTCTGGTATACATGTCGAACACGAATCCGATAACGCAGCGAATTTCGCTTGGATTCTCACTCGTTATGTAAATATTCCTAGTGCCGGGGAATGGCGGAGAGGAGAACTAGGCTAGTTAGGGATAAAATACACTAGGAGAGATCTACGAAACTTCAATGAACTAGTGTGGTATTAAACCAACTGAACATTTAGCAGTAAATGAACTTATTGTCTGTAAGGTCGGCTCGTACTGCTCACACTGTTTACACCATGAATTCTCTATAGAATTATTTACACCTTGCGCACTGCTCGCTTTTCAACATACGGTCCGGCTATCAAGTTCATTCATTGTCATAATATAAAGGTCGAATCATATTTATAAATCCTTAAATACAGCACGTTGACATAGGTAGATTAGTTTAATGTTTATCGGAAAGAGCATTTTTAAGTTGTAAATTCTGAATTTTATCAAAAAACTGAACTTATCACTTGAAAAGTGTATCGATCGATATATTTAAACATCAAAAGCGTCAGCATCAATCAAATACAAAACGATAGGTTTTGATAAATACATAAGTTAAATACATAACGATATACTTGTTGCAAATCATCTCACTTAGAGAACTTATTTGGCAATTTTAAAGGAAGGACACATTTTTTGGGTCACAAAAATGCGAAGATTGTACATTGTGCAAGGAAACTTCAATGGGAAAAGCGCGAAGCATGGAATCGCCTCATTGCATCGGTGACTCTGACCCGACAATGAATAGAATAAAAATACAATGAAAGTGATTTATCTTATATAAATAAACTATTTCTTTTGAAACTTGAAAGTCCAATCTCACTCTTGGCATATCAAAGGGCCTAGTGGATGTAAACGCACCCGCATATGGCATACAATAGATGCTGATTGTACCAAGGCTCTGCAATTGGCCCGTCTGAACCTGAACAAAACTGAATGTTCTATCAACCAAAATAATATGAGTTTAGTAATATCGGCGTTCAAGTTTATGTAAAAAAAAACTTAACTAAATTAAAGTTTTCTTCATGAGATTCATATAATTTAGACAAAAAACTTTGCAAAACCCAGATTTTTTTTAAATCCAGTTCATTTCGATATAGATCCTCAGAGCACCAGTGAAGTGCATCAGATAAAAACTCGGTGACTAAGAGCGGAACTCTTGGTCCCCGAGTTCGGCTTGGCCATCGGAAAAATGGCTCGTTCTTTTGCTAATCAGTAGGTACAAACCGGTAATATCGTGATATATTATATAAGTTTTTCAATTTGAGAGGTATAAATTTGAATTATTATTACGCCATCGGAGGGTAACATTTGCCTATATTGATTTCAGTGTCTCCCGAAGCTGAGGACTCGCTGGAGTACGTTTCCAGTTTCACCTCTAACAATTTTCTTCAAGACGGAGATGTTCAGGACAGTCCTAAGAATTCAGTCCAAAGCCTGTTTACCATAAGACTAACGAAAAGAATTTGTAAAAAAATCAAACTTAGGTACTTTACCTCCGTCAAATATCCCGATCGACGAAATAGAGTCGGAAAACACATTCTGCCCTGTATGCGAAAGTTAATCAAGATTCGCAAACTTAACCCTAAAATCGTGTAAACGATTTTTTTATTCCCTCGTAAACATTTATGTGTTTGCTTCGAATGCTGTTTGCAACTCTACGTCGCGATTTACTCACCAGGATGTTTACCCTTTCAGTCGAGCCATCCAATTCAATATTAAAATGGTGAGAAGGGGTTGGGGTCCAAATTGTATGAAAATTACTCTGAGGCGTTGGCAGGTTTGTAATAAGTCTGATTATGATGTATTATGTCTGTGTTATTCGAAATTCGTATTTTTGGAAGATTGATAATTTTGTGATTTTTTTCCAACAATTTGTTGTACATGTATTTTGTTTTTAGATTTCTTCTATTTAAGGAATTGTATCTCTTACCTTTAAAATAACTAAGAAATCTTTCATTATAAGCAAATAGTTTCATTTTATTTCATTTTATTAAAATTAAAATTGATTATGATAATAATACTAAAATATTTGCAGAACTTGATAACATCATTGTCAAATTTAATTTTATTTAAATTAAAAAAATAAATTAAATGGAGATCTAAGAATTAAACACAAAAATAACTAATTAGTAAATAGTTCACCAAATCAAAGAAACCGGTTTAATTCTAGAGAATTCAAAAAAAATTTAGATGTAAAAAATATTCCTATCATTTTTACTGCAGAGAACTCACCTTTCTCAAATGGATTAAATGAAAGATTGAACGCTGGTCAATAAACGCTGGTCAATAAAATTAGATCAAAATCAACGAAAATGACTCAAAATTGCTAGGACAACTATAGCGCCTAATTGTATAAAAATATATAATGAAACGGAGCACACTGTCACTGGATATGCGCCACAGTACCTACTTAATGGCACAGATGTTACGTTTTTTTCCAAATGAGATAAAACTTAAGAAGACCGACATTGATTTGATTCAAGACAAAAAAAAAGCTCTGGAAAATACTATGAAGTCTCATAATTACAACAAGATAATTTACAATGAAACTAGCAGACACTTTAACTTCAAAGTTGGTGATACTGTTTTTGTGGAGAATGGAAACAAACTTAATAGGAAAAAGCTGGAAGAATTGAGAATCGGACCCGACAAAATCATAGAAAAATTATCAAACTCAATTTACGAGATAAGCACTGGTCGACACAAATTAGAATCATATTTTTTTACATCTTGAATTTTTTAACTCCAGCTCCTGCATTTAATGAACCCTGAGGAGGATACATTCTAGGTTGTGGTTTATTATCTTCCCTAGGGGGGGAGATGTAATAAAAAATATTATTTTCTTTAATTTTAAACAATGCCGATCTTGACTCGTCATTGTGTGTGTATAGTAGACTGTCACTGGATATGCGCCACAGTACCCACTTAACAGTCGACACGATATTTTATAATCTATGGATAATTAAAAATGTAGTAAAAATAATCTAAGGCAAATTGATAAGATTAATTTCAATAATTAAAAGTAATTATTATCGTGATTGTGATTAAGGAATCGACATTACAATTAATAACATTAAATACCGTTTCTTACCTTACAGGTACTTTTTGTTATTAGATACTTTACTTTATGTAAATCTTGTGAGATTAACCAAATAAACCTCCTCTTTCCTTACAGAGAAACTCAATTGTGTTTCAATTGATTGTGTCATACAAATTACAAGGAAAATATCATTATAAATGACATGTTATGACTTAAAATTTTTGCATTATATTATTTTTGAAATTTCCAAACATGTCAATTTGTTACAGCTATCGGCTTTGAGGTAACAAATGAACAGTTCTTTCTGGTCATAATTTTGTTTTAAATAAAATAAGTAACACAATACATTAATGACGGATTGTCCTAGATTTTGCTTCGTTCTTATTAAACATTTTGTATTTCAAGATTGTAGAGCAGAAAGGGTTTTAACGATCTTGTTCACATTGTCAAGCTGCACTTTCATTGTTGGCACCACATAAACGGGGATGGCACCACCCTATCGGTACTGGTAACCCAATACAACCTTTAAAAAGACCTTTCAACGAAATTCATACCGAGAAGCAACGATGGGATACCAGAGTACGAGATATATTATGAATAGGACTTGTCTTTCCAGTGTCACACAAGATGGCGATGCGATGGGAGGGAGAGGCGCTAACCATGACACGAATCGTGACACTGACACTTGTTCTCGTATAAAATGTACAACATTGAGTGCATATGGATGCATGTGTGAAGAAAAAGCACATTTTCTATTATAGGTACTTTGTGTTTGCTGTAATGTTTAATGAAATTTTGTTAGAAAATAGGAATAATAATTTTAAGTGTCGTGTACCTTTCTTCACACAAATAGTCTAAACAAGCTTTCATATATTGGAGTAATACACCGCTTAGCACTCTGCTACTCAGTGTACGATAATACATTTATGATAATTTAATTAAATTAAATATGTATATTTGGAAACATTTAACAATTAGTGCTTTTTGTCTTCATTGCGAGGGTTATTGAATTACTTGTAATTTAGAAGAAGAACTTCCTCTCCTTCCTTTCACAGCATTCCCAAATATGACACAGGCCCTGAGGGATTTTTTTTCCTTGGAACCTCCTGTGTGGAGTTAATATAAAAAAAACTTGCAAACTATGGCTTTAACTCGGAATAAAACTTTTATTTTCGAATTATTGTTGAAACTGATCACTTAGGTACCACAGACAATATATAAAAAAAATTCACTCCGTGCTCTTCATCATCAAACTAAGTAATAGAATAAAAAAATTGTAATGCCGTTTAATCAAAATTGAAAGTGTTGTGCCTAATAAATAATGTAAACTATGGGAAATCACATTTGATGAGATCAGCGAATCAGTTCAGAATTATTCATCTGTTAACGAAGTCATAATCAAAGCAGTATGGCATATCAAATCAGAAATTTGATTCGCTCTCGAGGAACGCAAACAAACTTCAGGGGTGAACGTGAAGACTTTATTTTTATTTGAATTTCAACGATATTTATTAGATAAGTTTGTTATTAAACGGTGGGTAAACAAATGCGCCTGTGACAGGTGCGGTTTATTGTATTCTACTTTCATTTGTTTTCTATAAAAAATTGAAAAATGTATATTTTTTTACATTAGCTTCACACAGGAGGCACTGAGGAAAATAATTTTCCTCATCTTTCGGGATGTATGGAGGGTCTTTTTGGGAAAGGAAGGAGCGGAAGTTCTGGGAAGGAAAAATGTACGAGGGGTGGGTAGAAATCTGGAGATCAGTGAGTCCAGGAGTGATGGACGTATGAATCCATCCCTCCCACTGCGGTGTAAGGCGATGTCCTGAGAGACTACGGCTGGAGAAGTCAAAGGGACTCCCTCAACCATTCTCTCTCGATCCGGCCTGCCATGCAGCTGGTTGGAAGATGCATCTGGCGCCAATACCCGGACAAACCTTATCCTATGAACCCGGGCACCCCTAATAAGTCACCAAACGTAGCAAACCACTTCGGGTGATCTATGGCTTATGGCTATGAGAGGTGTTGGTTATCCAATAAATTGTTCCTGGGGCAGCGGTACCCATACCCGCCTCCCAAATTGTGTTATGTTTTTAAAAAATACACAATGCTGTTTCGACGGCGCGGCGTTGTGTATTTTGGTACACATGTTTACATTTCCGACGGTGAGAAACAGGTTTTACTGAGAGACAGCTTTTTGGCTTGCTTATGCTTACGCTTACATATTGTTTTTATTTAGGAAAAATGAACAAGTTCACCTATATGTGTACTTAGGTTGATCGAAATTGAAAATCCCTAAATTAGTTATTCGAAAAATTTTACAGAAAACAATTTTTTTATGGTAAATACTTATAAGTTCTAGTTATTCTGTAAACAGTAGACTTCGCGTCTAAACGAGAATTTGTATTTTTTTCTATTCATCAAATCAAAACTAATATTTCTACTGTGAGTAGAAGACTTGTAACTAGGTAATTAAATAGATACCTTCTATATTAAAAAACATTTATTTTACACAATTTTTTTTAAAATTCAAAAAGTAAATAAACAATTTGTAAAAAGAAACGTCCCTAACTCAATAATTAATCTCTTTTCAAACTTTCTTCAGGCAGGAGGGTACCATAAGGAATAATCTATATAAATCTTATATATATATTATATATGTATGTATAAATAAAAATGAATCGGCAAAATGTATGTACGCGCATAACTTCCGAACGACTGCACCAAATAGGATAATTCTTTTATTGTTGTGTTCGTCATTGTCAGGAGAAGGTTTTTATTAAACTACTAGTTAGCTCTGACATCATGAAATTTGTATAATAATGAATCGCCGAAATGTATGAACGCGCATAACTTCCGAACGAATGCACCAAATTGCATTTTTTTTATTGAGCTTTTTTTTGTTAGCTCTTGCATTATGAAAGTTGTATAAAATAAATGCAATAGGTGGTACGCGAGCTGTTTAAAAACTAAATGAACCGGGACTTAATTTATTGAACGCCGGAGGGGGGGGGGGGAGAACCAGGGAGGGGGGAGAGGAATCTGGGAGGAGGGAGGGGTACTTGGGAGGGGGGTTTGTGGGACGGGGGAAGGGGGGGAGTGGAGTGGGGAGAGGGAAGGTGGAGGTAAAGTACTTATTCGTCAAACACGTAATCATGTTATATCATTTAATACATTCCTTCTTTAGATTAATTTCTCTTTCTAAAATTTCCGTGGAATTGATGTGTTTTCTTTTTGTAAGGTTTTCCTTAAAAAATGATTGACGTCATATATCACATGGATCAAAACAACGAAATTTTTCCCATCAAATGGCGAAGCACGTTTCTTACCTTCCACACAATAAATGTAAACCAATCTTCTCGCATACATTCCCTGTTTACCAGAATAATAAACACATTTGATATTGTTATGGGTACCTCGTGCGTATTTAAGGCATTAAGGAGACGAGATTTTCGAAGAAAAGCATTGAGTCTAACAAGGTTACAAAGACAACACTCAAAGGCGTGAAACATAGGAATATAGGCAAATAGGTCAAACCTTAGGTAAATTATATATATAATTCTTTTTTAGGCTTGTCAAAGCTAGTACATAAAATACCTTCGTTGTTTCTAAACTTCACAACTTGACTAAAATCAATTATTTATTCCACAATGTATATACGACCGTTAGCTTATAGTGCAAAAATATTTTATTACTTCAATATTAGCAAATCCATTAATTCATTTTATTTAAACTTTTTATTATTTTGAGTGTAGACATAACTGTGTGGTTATTCGTGATAAATAATAGTATTTTATTATAATTAAAATCTTTTCAATGGAAGATGTGTATAGATAGATGATGGTGGTATAAAGATATACTTAGGTAAATAGTATCGGAACTGGTTTGAATGTTCACACAAATAATACTATTTTACGAAGTTAAAATAATACGTACAATGAAACGGTTCCACGACAGTTGATCCCACGACAGTTGGCCCCTGGCATACTTATATACAATATGCAGTCGGTTTGGGGAAAATATGGTATACCTACTCCCACAATCTAAGTGCCCCAAAAGAGGTTTGCAGAGAGGATATACCGCCGAATAACAGAATTATAATACATAATTTCCTTCAAATGCATCAAGTTAAGAACTACTTGTCTATGTTTTTTTTTACATTAGCTCCACACAGGAGGCACTGAGGAAAACAATTTCCCTCAGGGCCTATGAGGATGCTGTGTGGAGGGTTTTTTAAGGGAAAGGAAGGAGAAGAAGATATGGGAAGGAAAAAGGTATGAGGGGTGGGTAGGAATCTGGGGGTCAGTGTGGCTAGGAATGATGGACGTATGAATCTATTCCTCACACTGCGGTGCAAGGCAAAGGGTCGGGAAAATCTGGCTGGAGAGGTCAAAAGGCCTCCCTCAATCAGTCTCCTCCAATCCAGCCCACCACGCAGTGGTTGGGCAAACGTATACGCCACCACGACCTAGACTAACCTCATCCCATGAACCCGGGCACCCCTGCTAAGTCACCAAACGAAGCGAACCACTTAGATGTATGTAATTGTCTATTTTTAGTGTCGCTATTTTTCGTTTCATCGAGTTTAAAATCACAACGGTGCTAAAGAAATTTTCACTTCAATAAATTCGTTTGATATTTTTTTTTTTTTTTAAAAGAAAGACAAACATTCCCGGGTTACGAATAACCCAACAATGTTTGAAAATCTCCTACTACCACCACAGAAAGCCGAAAATGTTGCTTGTGTTGTGATGGAGGACTTGGCCAGCCGAGGAATCGAACACGCGACGCTCGGGTGGGACCCAAGTGCTATGCCCACTCAACCACTGACCAGTCAAAACCATACTAACTATCCATACTAACTTACTATGAAAGTTATTTTTGTAGTCGATTTTAGGTTAGAATTTGGTAAATAATGCACAAATAATTATGATTTTATAATAATTTTAGTTTTAGGGGCTAAAGGTCACCCAATGAGACACACATCGTAATATGATAAATTATTTATTTCATTTCGAAGACAGTTCAAGATATTTTTCTCTCAATTACCCCTGCCAGGTACTTTAATAGTATATGAACATTCTAATATACAGCTTAAGATTACTAATTAGTTGAGCACTTGTGGGAAGGTTTAGTCAGTGTTATCTATCAGTGTTACTTAATGTTCAAAGTCGGTTTAGTCAGTAGGTACTGGTCGGATAGGGGAGGGACAAACCTAACACGGACAAGGGGTAGGTACAAAACCTCCTCTTAGCTTAATCATGATTGAAATATTAACTCCTTTTGCAACCATCATGAATCGCAGATTTTTCGTGAAATTTGTTTCCTTGAAATTTTTGAAATTATTGAAATTCGTCTTCTCATACCTATCATCATAATTATACAATAACAGTATATCTCAATGGTTATTCTGCAAGCTTCATTTATGTACCATATTGGAGGAAATGTGACTAATGCAAATTAAAAATTACTTTTTTAATTAATGAGACTTTAAAAAGCAGAGGTGAGTATATAATTGATCTTATGATGAAATATAACAAATAAAACAAATTCGATTGAATCAGTAACTGTATTTTTAAAACATTATCTTTCGTGCTTAACAAATCTATTACGAACTGTGACAATAACGCCTATTAATAAACGATATATCAAACTATAGACCTATTTGTATTATGTCTGCTTTACCCAAACTTTTCGAGTCATTAGTATTAGATACCATTGTAAAACCTATCAACAATATTATTGTTCCTAACCAACATGGCTTTATCAGAGGTCGATCTACCTTAAGTAATTTAACTATCTATAATAATTACATATCCGAATCACGTAGTCTGAAACAACAAGTGGATTCTATATACACCGGTTTCAGTAAAGCATTTGATAAGGTTCGATATCACATTCTTATATCCAAACTCTGACTGTTAGGCATCAAAAGTAGTTTATTGACATGGATTATCAGTTACCTCAGTAATAAAGTGCTTAGTGTCAGGATTAATTTTATAGAACCCTATGTATTCGAGGCCACAAGTGGTGTCCCGCAAGGGTCCCACCTCGGCCCAATATTCTTCTTAATATTCATTAATGACATTGTAAACATATTTAAAGATGAACAAGTGTTACTTTTTGCAGATGATCTAAAATTGTTTAAAAGAATACGAAATATATATGATTGCCTAATTTTACAAGCTAATTTAGATGAATTTTTTAAATGGTGCGAACAAAATATGTTATTTTTGAACATTGAGAAATGTCAAGTAATACGATTTTCCAGAACTCATTCTCATATCTTACATTAATATAATTTAAACAATGTTAAATTTACACCAGTATTACAAATTCGCGACTTGGGAGTTATATTCGATTCAAACTTAACATTCACAGCACATATAGATGATACAACTAATAAGGCTTTAAAGATTCTTGGCTTCCTTTGTAGAACCCTAACTGATTTTAAGTCCTTGGCTTGCAGGAAAATACTCTACATTTCATTAGTTAGAAGTCAATTGGAATATAATTCACCTATTTGGTCCCCTTTCTATAAAGTACACTCTAACAAAATAGAACGTGTTCAACACAAATTTCTTAGGTACTTAAATTTCAAACTCAAATTTTCAATAGAAAACATTAATTACTTAAGTTTGATGAATTGACTTAATTTAATTACGCTGTCTGACAGAAGAATCATTTCAGACCTAATTTCATTATACAGAGTTATGAACAACCTAATTGACAGCCCTGCCATCGTTGCTACTATTAAACTCCATGTACCGACAAGGAATACTAGACAAAATACAACATTCTTTTGCAACACATACACAACCAACTATCAATCACACTCACTTACCAATAGGATGCATGATTTAGGCAACAAATTTGGTGGTAAAGTAGATATATTCGCTGATTCCCTTTATATTCTAAAATGCAATTTAAACCAACACTTTGTGGAATCCTGCAAATTATTGTAACGTGGGTATAATATATTTTACGATTTGATGTGTTATTGTAATGTTTAATATTATATTTTGTTCTATGGTATTGTCAAATATTACATTGTTTAAAATATTTCACGGTTTTACGCAAGAATATAATACAAGCGGTTTTTTCTTAATAACTACTTGTATATTCTTAAAAAAATTTCACTTTTATAACTTTTGGTATAAATTCAATATATGTGAAATCCTCGATAACTTAAATATTATTTTATAATCTATATAAAAGCCCCTACGGGCGTATAACAACAATAAATAAATAAATAAATAGGTGGAAGGCAGTAATTATTGTTATTAAGTTAAAAAGGAAACCAATTATACTGAACTAATTTGTACTATATATTTTTACTTTTTTCTGTTGAATATGGTCGAGGAGTAAGGCTCTTGACTCGCAATCCGAAGGTCGTGGGATCGAATCCCGGCATGCGCAAAAATATAAAATTTGATTGATTTTGTTATTTGACAATTAATTAATTAAAAATATGTAATATATGGGATTCACGTCAGAGTGGAAGATACTTTCAGTATCGTCTTGGTATAAGACCACCATTCAGACCAGATCAGAATTGTCAGGTTCTTCCCCACATGTTGACGCCAACACGCTCAGAACGGTATTCCATTGCCCTGATTTTCTCAACAGCTGAATACTCTGCTCCAATATGAGTTAGAAGCGCCAACACGTACGTGATCGACGTTCAGCTTAAAGCCAGACTGCGAACCATCAGCGGAAGTTCAAAATCTACTCCTCTCCCTTGGCTCCCCGTACTTGAAAACACAACCCCGACAAACATCAGGCAAGAAATTGCAACACCAAGGGAATACGAGATGGCGCTGCAAAAAGCGCCTCTCACCTTGAAGTCCCTAAAATCCTTCCAGACGGAAGGAAAAAGACTTCTCCGATCACCTATCACCCCAGAAGTTAGGTGATAGATAGGAAAAGATCCCATTGAGAGAAGCTTGGGTTCTCATTGCCTCGCAAACTCTGGTACGCCATCAATAGGATAAGGCGCTCTCATAGCCGTTATCACACATGTTTCATGGACGGGGCTTTAAAGAGCAGGCGATGTGTGAATGCGGTGCGGTGCAGACCACCGAACATGTGGTCAACAAATGCCTATTCCATTCTTTCCACATTGATGAGGTTCACAGAGGACGCCTGAGACCCTAGGCTGGCTCGCAGACGTAAATGTTCCCCTCTGACCCCCCACCACACAGAAGAAGAAGACTGCTCGTGCTCACCACCGTAACATCCGAGCTTGTAACATTTCGTTGTACGAATTATACCAGTTTGTTTATCTACCCACAAGAATAATAACTTACTTCTACAAGAAATATACTTTGATCTCATTCATCAGAAATGAACAATTACCATAATAACCACTCTTGGAAATTTAACAAAGAGCCTTTTTTTGTCCATGTTTTGAAAATATAGAGTTGAGATCCGAATTTTAAATAATCAGGGAGAAGGTGAAAAATTTCAGGAGCTTGGCAGATGAATTGTCTTTCAACGCTTTCAAAAACAGGTTTTTATAAAAATAAACTGCCAAATAAAATATTTTAGAACACCAGTAAATATTGATTGGCTTTCAACACCGTAAGTATCCCATAGAAATGTAATATCATTCGGCTGTTTAGCACTAGAGATTAGCTAATCCACAATTTTATAGAGATGAAAGCGGAGATATGAAAGTTTCAAGCTTGTACCCGCCTGTTATTTTGTTCCTGCTATTTTATGGGCCGTTTGATGGCTCTAATTTATTGTTATATTAAAACCCATTAGGTAAAGGTACATCGTGTCGCTTGGCACTTAATTTAAGCTCATTTTGCAAAGGTGCTTCTAAGGCAATATTTACTTCAACTAAGAATACAGACCTTTAGCGAAATTAATTTTTTGAAGGCAATTCAATTTTGTTGATTTTAGGCGGTGACTGGAAATCAAATCATAATCTTCACCATCTGTTATAAAATTTATCTAAAGAAATAAGGGTCTCCGTAAATACCTATCTACACCGGTAATTTATTTTTAAGAACTTTGTAATACCGTGATGAGCAACCCGTGGCTCGCGAGCTCGTTCCGTGTGATCCGCGAGCCTGTCGTACGCTTCTTGGCTAATTAAATTTAAAAAAAAAATTGCGGTAATAATAATTTAATAATTTGCAAAAAATATCAAAGAAATATTCAATGGGTTTCCGCTCTGTCCGGCAAAGGGGTTTAGCGGAAAACATGTATAAGTGAGACATTGTATTATTCGTATAACTTTGTTGAAAGAATCGAGTTTTACGTATGTAGGGATGCAAATAAATAATCCATCTTAATATTTTAAAGCGTCACTTTCAAAAAGTGCTGAATAACTAAATTAGCACATTCTATGAAAGAGCAGATTGTGTTTCGTTTTAGAATACGCGGGTGGGGGAGGGGAATAGAAGGGGGTGTGAGGGGGGAAGGGTAGGATAAAAGAGGGGGGGGAGGAGAAGCGGCAGAGGGGAGGAGAAGCGGCGGAGGGGAGGAGAAGGGGGAGGGGAGAAGGTGGGCAAGGGGCGGGGAGGGGCGGATGGTGAGGGGCGGGAGTGGCGGGAGAAGCAGGAGGTGTGGCGGGTAGGGAGCGGCGGGAGAGGAGGGACAGAGGGGAGAAAGAGGAAGGTGCTGGAAAGGTGGACAATAATAATCGCCGAGATCAATTCCCACCGGACGCCGGAGACCGGCCCCGACGCTTGATTCTTCACTTTGGTTTTCGTACTAATTCACTGAGCTTTTCCGACATCGGAACAAGTTGAAAAGCAACGAAAAAATACGAAAACAAGAAAGCGAAGAATGATCAGCGTGCGTTTACCGATTCCACCATTGCACCGTCATAATAGCCAATCTCATATTTCATATTTTAGAATTAACAACATTATCTTCAACTAATTTATTTTCCATATCATATGCAACTACCCTTTTTGTTGGAAATAATCATTCTAACAATTGGTTTGTAACCTGGATAGCGTCACGGATAAATATATCCAATTTTATTTATATCGAACTATTGACTTTTTATAAAAGTCTAAATGAATATTCAATTTTTATAATAAAAACCCTATTTTTATGAATTTTGAAGGTTATTCCCATCAACGTAATATATCATTTAAGAAGAAGATAATAATAATAATCTAAATGAAAATATGAAAGAGAACAAGACACAGAAAAACAGAAAAAGATAATGGTCGCAACTGGGACTCGAACCCAGAGCCTCTCGTTGTTCTTATTTTTGTGTCTTGTTCTCTTTCATATTTTCGTTTAGATTATTATTATTATCTTCTTCAATGATATATTACATTAATGGGAATAACCTTCAAAAGTTAAAATTTTTATTATAAAAAATTTAATATAGTATTTAATTAAATTAAGACAATATTAGCGAAACTCCATCGAAAATCTGGAGACAGACGTATGATACAGTTAAAAGGGCTCACAGCAGGGGTTCTGGATTCTAGTCCTAGAGGTGAAAATATCTTTTTCTGATTTTCTGTCTCCAGATTTTCAATTTAGTTTCGCTAATATTGTCTTCATGTAATTAAATATTACAATTTTAGGTTTTAGTCAAAGTAAAAAAAAAAAAAAAATTATATATATATACATATAGTATATTTGCGGCACGTTCCAGAGTGAAACATACTCAGTATCGCCCTGGTGTAAGACCACCACTCAGAATTGAAAAGTTGCTTGAAATGGCTTTAGCCGTGTTTGGTGACCAGATCTAAATAGCTAGGTACTTCCCTACCTTCTCCTTCCCCTCCCCACTACCTTTCAGCCACATAACGTACCCCAATTGGGAATGCCATAGTCTCACTGGCTCCAGACCCTAGCAGTTGGGACTCTTGTGAGGTGAGCTCTTGTGTAAAATGCAAAAATTCAAATTGTTCTCTCCCAGCAATGGTACCAAAGTGATAAATACACACAAAATAGGTAAACGTGCGACAATATGCATTTTTTTAAATGCATAGTATCAGATATATGCATTTTTAAATTAAAAAAGGATAGAATCAGTTAGATAATAGAGAGAAGTATTTCAGTTTCCAAAAATGTAAAATAGTACATTTTAATAATTATTTCATTAAAAAACGAATAATTTGACGTCTTTTCTTCATGATTTTTTTTTTTTTAAAAGAAAGACAAACATTCCCGGTTTACGAATAACCCAACAATGATTGAAAATCTGGTACTACCACCACAGAAACTGAAAATGTTGCTTGTGTTGTATGGATTTTTAGTTCTTGTTTTAACATAATAATATTAAAATAGTAAATTTATTTCAGGCTAATTTTATTTGTTTATTGTTTAATTGGACCCAAGCTACGAATATATTTTAGGATCATAGGTTAATATTAGGTCCTTACATATGAAATTGGCGTCTTGTATGGGAGGAACATAAAGTCGTTTTTTTTTAAATATAATGTATTTATTTAATCAAAGTATGAACCATTGCTATCTATGCACTTTTGCCATCTCATAGGTAGTTCGTCGACCCCTTTACTAAAAAAACCATTCGGACGGGGATCAATAAAATCTTTGAAGGCGGTTTGGACTGCCCCATCGGAGTTGATTTTTTTCCCTAGCAAGAAGTTATTCAAATTTAGAAAAAAATGGTAATCTGTTGAGGCAAGGTCCGGAGAGTATGGTGGTTTTTTTTAAGCATTCATTTTTTTAAGATTTGCTTCACTCAATTCGTGAGGTACCCACCTTTCAAGCTTTTTCACCTTCCCAATTTGCTTCAAGTGGATTAAAACAGTTTTATTACTAACACCGCAGCCTGCAGCTAACTCGGACGTGGTTTGCGATGGATCCGCTTCCACAATAGCCTTTAATTCTTCATTATCAACTTTGGTCTCCGGCCGTCCACGGGGCTTGTTCTGCAAGTCGAAATTTCCAGAACGAAAACGTTGGAACCAAAAACGCACTGTGTTTTCTTTTGCGGCACCGTTGCCATACACATCATTATTCCTTCGAGCTGTTTCTGCAGCACTGGTGCCACGGTGGAACTCGTACTCGTAAATAACGCGATATTTCAAGTTTTCCATTTTGTAAACTAAGTGACGCAAAGAAAAAAACAATTAAGGAAAAAACAAATGAATTATAATTTTCGAAACACAAATACAAGAGTAAATAGCTGTATAAATTTGAATTTGGAATTCCTAACCAAAGAGAAGATATTTGAGATCAAATTTGCTAGTACGGCAAAATGCCGATTTCATATGTAAGGACCTAATATTTTGTAGATATAAAATAAGAGAAGAAAAAAAGCTTCAAACAAGATTGACATCAATAACATTGTCCGCCGGGCGAACAATCGATTTTAATTTTTACGGAATAACACCATTAAAATGTATCATGTTCCATTTTCTGAAACTGAAATACTTGCTTCTCATTATTATCTAACTACCACTATTCATATTTCAAGTTATAAAACCACATTCGGACAAAGCAACGACACGTACTTCATAACTTCCTTCCCCAAGACATAAAACGACATTTTTGATATTTTAATGCTTTTTTGTCATCAAAATTGAAACCAAAACAAAAAAAAATCATTAAAAAAGTGACCAGAGACCAAAAATTTAATTAATGTTTTTTACTCCAAACAATGTCAGCAGTCACTGGTTTAAAGTCAGTCAAGTGCATCCCTTACATCCTGTATATACGTAATACATAAGTAACATTTTAATTACAATTTGGGAGGCGGGAATGGCTACCGCCGCCCCGGGAACCTTTATTGGATAACCAACACCTCTGCCATAGGTCACCTCAAGTGGTTCGCTACGTTTGGTGATTTAGCAGGGGTGCCCGGGTTCATGGGGTGAGGTTTGTCTAGGTCTTGGAGGTTGATGACCAGGACACACTGAACCCCAGATTCCTACCCACCTCTTAAACCTTTTTCCTTCCCATAACTCTCCTCTCCTTCCTTTCCTTAAAAAACCCTCCACACAGCATCCCCAAAGATGACATAGGCCCTGAGGGAAATTATTTTCCTCAGGACCTACTTCCCCTCTTCACCTACTCTCAGCCTCACAAAATAGCCCAATTGAAGTTGCCATAATCTCACTGGGCCCTTCTTTTGCGGTATTCACAAATTGTATCTGTAGGAGACGGAAACGGGCAGGAATCGAGAATGATCAATTTCACCGCTTCTGGATATAGGAATTTCTCCTCGATCGTATTCTTGCGGTAAACAGAAGATTTTCACAAGGAGGAGTTGAAGAAATGGCGAAATTTGTGTTATTATTTTATACGGTGTTATTTTTCAATAAACATTATGTTTAGTATTTTTCAGCAGGAAGTTTTGTGTTTTTGTTTTGTTTTTATTTTACCAAAAAATGATACTTACTTGAAAACAAACTGTTAGTCATAAAAGAGTAATGGGAATATAATATGTTTCCTAGTACATCAAATAAATTATAAGCACACACAAACACAGAATTTATTAAAACGTCGCATGTACAGTTTGGCAATTAAGTGTAGAAAATAAATGATGGCGCTGCGATCGTTTTATAGTTTTAAATGGCAACACCAAGATGGCTCATAAGACAATGAATGTATGTTTTAAAAAACACTTCTGCCAAAATTCGTATTTCATAGCGTATTTGTATTTTCAACAATTTTGCACAAAAAACTGTAATGTAATAGAAGTAAAATAAAATAAAACAAGTTTTAAGTGGGCGTTTATTTCGATATAAAAACGTAGGTACTTAAAAATTTAAGTCTATTAATTCAACACCCGACATGTAATTATTGTCTTCGTCCTCGTGTGTAAACGCAGTTGATCGATATCATCATATATATTACTGCCTCGTGCATAATATTCTGCCTCAATTTTCATCACCTGTTTGCAACAATTTTTCCAATCATCAGCACTTATGCTATTACATATTATTATTATAATGCCCATTTTCCGTTTTCCCGGTGTTTCAAATTTTCCATCTGCCTTTTCCCCTTCCTTGACGATTCGTCTTACCGTTGATTCAGATTTACCTGTGTGTGAAAAATCATTAAAATTATTATTATAGAAGGTAGTTTTAAAAACACACACTAGATAATATTCACTTGGAAAGAAAGAAAGAGAAAACGAGAAAAAGTAACTTTTCTACGAGTTTAAAGAAGTTGCATATTATTATTTTTTTATTGAGTTATTCCCCTTTTCCTCTGGCCGCATATTAACTGTCAAATTGAAGTGTCAAAATCGGATTTTTTTAACATAACCTCAAATCAGATTGTAATGGTTATTATCTCTCGAAAATTGGCATAAATCTTGTAATACTAATGAAATTAATTAAACAAACTATACCTACTACGTACCAGTCATTTCTGCAGCTCGTTTGTAAACATCTTCTAATTAAACAGAAGCTTCTTCGCGTGATACTCGGCTAGGCAGCATTGAAAAACGCAGAATATAACCCCTCTTGCATCACTATGTAATGGTTTATTCATTTAATTAAATTCAGGCAAACAATGAATAAAAATATTATCAAATCAGCGATCTTCTTCTCAGATTTAAGACAATAAATCAACCGTAACATGCGATAACATGACAGCCATGGGAAATGTCAAATAATTCGGTGCTGCCATAGTAATGAACACGTTTAGTTCCAATTTATTTAATTTCTACACTTTCTTTCCAAACTATACCCCCTCACTTTGTACGACAATAAAAAACATCAATATATTCATCTTGTACAAGATATCAAGCAACCCATTAGCTACGAGTAGGATAATTTATATAACTAGCGGTTAAAAACCTGCTCCGCAGGTATTTGCTGCTAGGCCCGACGGGCGGCTTTTGCTTCGGCTTCGCCCGGTTATTTTATAGATCCAATGGGAACTGGTTCCAAAAATAGCCCGTTCCTCGGATCCACTGTCATTCAGTGATAGCTAGTCGCCGAGGCAAAGTAATACATGGCCGGCTGATACAACTAAGTACTATCGTCAATCTTTCCATTTATGATGTTACAAATTCACTAATACGTAGTATAATTACATCTGCCCGGGAGACTGCTAACGGAAGTAACGCTATCTATTATCGAATTCTTGAATTCAAAACCGAATTAAAGCTTGGTTTGAAATTCCACGTTCACAGATGTTATCTGTGGCGCGGCGCGTATGGCGTAGCGGCAGACGTGTAGTAAAGCCGGGTTCTGAAATTCAACAACGCAGACGCAGGCTATTAATACTGTTTGATGATGATGATTGCCTTTCGATTACAAAAAATCTGAGCACACACATTAAGAAAAAAATACTTTTGAAATTAAATCAAAAAAGTAAAAGAGTAGGTGTACAAAAATAGAATGCATTTATTTAGAAAAAGATTCCAGTTAAATAAGTGAAAATGACAATTTTATTTTACTAGAATTAAAAAAAACACGCTTACATGGCCGTACTGTAATAATGCTTCTCATTCAGAAAGTTTAGCAATAATAAACCGTAACAAAAAGGCCTCGCACGTTTTCCAATTCCATTTACGTGTGCAAATAGAGTTATTTCAGGGAATTCTGTAAAAGTTTAATTGAACAAATAAGGTAGTCGCAACAATCCAGGCAATCGTAAATCTAGTGTTAGTATTGAGAATACTTACTACGTACGTCGCTTGCCACGTTCCAAGGCAAAGTTCCAAGGTCTGAATCGTAAATGAATACGCGCTTTGTCACCTAGCTAAAATGCAAAATGCACAATATTTGTATATACAGTACAGTTATTTGTAGGCAGAATTTTCATTTAGTTGAATACGTGTATTGTTTGTTCCGGATAAAACTCGTTATATAATACTTTCTTTAATTTCCAACAGTGTTAGACTATCACACTGCGCACTGAGTAAATAGATTGGTAAGTGATTGAAAAAATCTTTTCCGATGTCTACAAAATGCGAACGAACCTAACAAGTCTTTTTAAACGTATGAAAACCAAAAGTCAATTTTCAATATCAACAAGATATTTGTAACCAATATCTAAATTTGCTTGTCTTTAAAATGAAACAATCTATAACGAGTATAATGTCGCTAAAATCGCTACAAGTTCACGCTCAGTAGGCAACATGAAAAGGAGGTGCCCGCAAATGATAATTGTTTTCATTGTTTTGTTTTTTTACATCGGCTTCGCCCTGAGGAAAATAATTCTCCTCAGGGCCAATGTCATCTTTGAGGACAACGTGAAGAGTGTATTTTTACGAAAGGAAGGAGAGAAAGTTCTAGAAAGAAAAATTTATGAGTGGTGGGTGATAATCTGGAGGTCAGCGTGTCCAGGAGTGACGAAGGTACGAATCCATCCCTCCCACTGTGGTGCAAGGCGATGTTCCGAGCGTGTACTATTGGAGAAATAAAAGGTCTTCCTCAACCAGTCTCTCCCAATCCGGCCTGCTACGCAGTTGGTGGCCAGACCCGCACAAACTTTACACATGAACCCAAGCACCTATTCTCAGTCACCAAACGTAGTAAACCGCTTGGGGTGACCTATAGCAGAGGTGTTGGTTGTCCGCTAAGTGGTTCCCAGGACGTCGGTACCCGTACCCACCTCCCAAATTAAAAAAGGATATTTAGTGAAACTGAAGGAAATACGGAAGTAGGTATATCTATTCATAATATCTGATCATAAAACAGGTACATAAACACAGAAACGAAGTTTCAAACAATGTTCCGACTCTGGGTGGTTGCTTATTACGAGGACTTACTGAGAGTATTTTCCACTCTGATACGAGGTACAATGCACCATACTAGTTTATTAAAAATTTTCAAAAACCCACATAAAATTAGTTTAACACACAACTTAATAACACTATTATAGAGGAATGGTAGATTATTTTGTATTTGAATCGACTGTGTGTCTTGTAGGACATCATTTTATGACGTGATTTAATTGATTAGGAACAAACACGTTGTCCTATCTCAGTATACGAAATTGAATACATCCATTTTATCAACTTGTAAAAGAGTTTGTTAAAGTGGTTTTTTCGACGACCTGACAAACAGTCAAAGCCGAAGCATTCTAGTCTAGGATAAAGAAGGTAACTTAAATAGTGAGTAGGTATCTGTATTTCTTTAGTAATTATCTCTCAATGGGGGAGTGATACTTATAACCCCCTAAAACATTAAACAAATTATCAGACATCAATTGTGTTGGACCTCTCTACAATTATTATACTTGTTTTTTTTCGTAAATATCCTAAATAATATAAACATATGGTACTCGTACGTATGATTCCACTTCCAAGATTTGTATTAATTCATTCACGAAAACAAAACTGAAATTCAAATAGGTTTACTTAAAATAGCTTATCATTTAGACCGGAGGAAGGTATAGACATCACCGTTCTAGAATTACTGTCTTTTTTGTTTTCATACAAGTCGTGCAAGAGGTAAGATTTTCGATGACGTACGTACGATATCTCTCTGAGGTTACTTTATAGATAGAATTTATGTAAAGTGTGGGGAACCAGGAACAAGATAAAGGAATGACCTTGTCTTTATTGAATTCTTGAGTACTACGTGAATGTACACATGTATCCAGGACCTGTAAAAGTATGTGCGATGTGTATGTTGTGTATTTGTACCAGTATACGTATGGCCTGTGTACGTAAAGTATCTATATACTTATTTATGCGAAGCGTTACACGAGAACTATTGTATGTTACAAGACATAAAATGTTGATGTATGCCCATATCGCAGAGTTCCGATGTAAAATTGGCGCCAATAGGGAGACTACAAGGTGTTTTTGATCGCTTTGTTTTTTTTGTTCAACAGTCGAAATTTTTTTTTTAACATTAACATTAGTTTTGACATCCATTTTGGCAGGGGATCCTTCTATTTTGAATCCATTTTTGTGCAACATAAAGTTGAGGATTTTTTTTTTTAAATCACACTCATAGATACGTTTTTACTTTCTTAGAAGTTTTGCTAGACTTTACACATTTTCAAGCAATTATATTATATAACTTGTTCATCGTGGTATATTAAATGTTATCTGTTTTGTAAATGGCGTGTAATTTTGACTAAATACTTGTTTATCTTACAAAGAAGTTCAGCTTCTAGATAAAACATTTTATTTGGAAAATTATTTCATCCGGAAAAGTGTGAGAAAAAGTATGATATGAGTGTCGTTTTTAAAGCTGGCACCACGACTACATAAATCTACCTACCTGCTTGTTGAAGAGCGTTTAACCAGCCAGCGGCCGAAAATCCACATTTCTTCGAAAGTTGTTCCTACGATGGTGCATGGCGGTTACAATGAGAAAGATTAATTATTCTCCGTACCAGGGTTTTAAAAAATTTAACTCAATATCGATTTTATTTCATTCCAAATTTGCTTTAATTTATACGTACATCCAAAAATGCTGAAAGGCGTGATGATAAAACTATTACAATAATGTACTTTTTGTAATTATTTTTTGATTTTAAGTATTTATCATTTTTCAAGTTAAATGAGAATGTTAAAAAAATCTGAAATATATTAGTTTGTAAGTGCGCAAATAAATACACAAACGGACCAATTTTCGTCAAGAAACATATGTACGTACATATTTTTTAACGATTTTATTGAAACTAAAATTAAAATTCTAAAACATGCGCTGCCCAGATAATGTATTGATTTATTTTACTGCATGATTACATGATTTGAAATGGGTGTGGTAAAATACAAAATCTTTTTTGAAAATTTAACAAATCTGCCAACGACCTATGGTATAACCTTATTACACTAAAAATAAACATTTTTTCTCAAAATTTAAAACATAATAATGCTAGATATAAGAGCAATCTTTCGAAATCAATTTTTAATTTTTTGTGGAAAAGAGTCAATACACCTAAAATCTGATTTAAAAATGGCATATTTCTGGTTTTCTCTGGTACTACCCTCTTAATAGAATGGAAATGCTTCTCATCAAAGGTAATAAGATAATATAACAAGAAAATTACGTAACCATTTGAAAAATTCTGATAATGATTTATAGACTATTATGTGTTATGTTAATGGATTTATGAACAAATGTAAAAAATATATTATACATATATCAACAAACTCCGGATATTCTTCTTTCCTATTCGATTTAATAAGGAAACATTTGGATTTGTATGTGGGTATATTGTGAACTGAACTATTAAATATCTATTTTTCATTTTTAACTTTATGAGTAAAATCTCAAATTATAATATTTAATTAAATTAAGACAATATTAGCGAAACTCAATAAAAAATGTTGGAGATGGAGACAGAAAAATTAGAAAAAGATATTGGCACCTCTGGGACTCAAACCCAGGACCCTTTGCTAAGATTGTTTTGCTTTGCTTGTATAAAGATAGTAGCCAATAATATGTGCGTTAAGAAAATGAAGATAATTTTGGTAGTTCTTAGTCGAAGTATTATGATACAGTTAAAAGTGACCGAATTTGATATCAACAGTTGGTAGAGCACTTGCCATGTAAGCAAAGGATCCTGGGTTCGAGTCCCAGTGGTGCCAATTCTGATTTTTCTGTCTCCACATTTTCGATTGAGTTTCGCTAATATTGTCTTCATTTAATTAAATATTTAAATTTCCTTTACAATAATGATAACACGTTATCATTCTTTGGAACTTCCTTTCTTCTTCAATTTACGAGGCGGGTATAGGTACCGCCGCCCCGGGAACCATTTATTGGATACCCAACATATCTGCCATAGGTCACCCCAAGTGGTTCGCTACATTTGGTGACATAACAGCTGCATTGCAGGCCGGATCGCGAGAGAATGGTTGAGGGAATCCCTTTGACTTCTCCAGCCGCAATCTCTCGGAATATCGCCTTGCACCGCAGTGGGAGGGATGGAGTCATACGTCCGTCACTCCTGGACAAACCGACCCCCAGATTCCTGCCCACCCCTAATACCCTTTTCCTTCCCAGAACTTCCTCTCGTTCCTTTCCTAAAAAATCCCTCAACACAGCATCCCCAAAGTTAACATAGCCCCTGAGGGGAATTATTTTCCTCGTGGCCTCCTGTGTAGAGTTAATGAAAAAAAAATCTCTCTGGAGCCTCAGGTTGAGATAATTATTGTTTATTATTTATTTATTTATTTTATTTGACACAATATCTAACATTTTTAAATACAATTCAGCAATGTCGGCCTCGCCGGGTTCTTTAGTAGTGTTCTTTCCGAAGAATGGAAATGCCTTACGTTTTTCCTAAATTTTAAAGGTTTTTTAGTATTCACCTTGTCAAAGGGTGCTACTTAATAGGAAGGTAAAAGCGCGGCTCAAAGTTAAGAGCCGAAGTCGTGTCTAGCGTTATCATCGCAATGTATCAAAGTTTTTTAATGATGCCTAACTTACACACAATTGTAAGCTTGGAAAAGTAGCCTCACTGTACGGTATTAGGTTATTTCAAATGGCGTTTACTTCTAAGATTTTTAGCAAATGATCGAAAAAATAGTATAGGTAAACGTTTATACTTACAATCAATTTCGAGATGAACTAAAAAAAATGTTACCTACATTATAGAAGGGTGAATAATATATAATATGTAGATGCTTTTATCATCATCATCATCATCACTATTGGCTCTACAACCCCTGGTGGGTCTTGGCCTCCTCAAGAGTCCTCCTCCACTCATCTCGGTTTTGTGCCAGCTCTCTCCAGTTTGGATGCTCCAAGATAAATATGTCTTTGAGGACGTTGTCGCTCCATCTTAGTCTTGGCCTTCCCAGGCTCCTTCGCCCTATTGGTCTTGAGTTCAGCAGGGACTTTGGTGCTTGATGCTCGGTCATTCTCTCCACATGACCCAGCCACCGAAGTCTTCCCAATTTTATAAATTTGCTTTTATCATACAACCTATATTATATTTTTTAATCAATAGCATGTATTTCTAGTAAAAAGATTGTTGCGAGATGAAATTAATGAAATATTCTACAGTCATTTAAATATAATTGCCGAATACACATTAACATTAAGATTTTTAGAAAATGATGAAGCTTTACTACAAAGCTTCATCGAGAAAACTACAAAATATTTTAATGTAACGTATTTATTTAAATTTTGACGAAACACGAGTCAAGTCAAAGGAAATGCTATATTGAAGCTATAAGTATATTTATGCAAAAAACTTCTCGCTGTCAGATAATACCTCAAATCGCATTTAAGATTAGTCCATACACCTATAATAAAACACTCGGATTAAAAACTTTTATAAAATTCAATTCGTCAATATACCACTTTCCTTGTTTGTATCGGTTTACTTCCAGTTATACGAGTAATGTAGGATGGATAAGTTATTCACAAAGGCTCCGGCTAAGTTATTTTTAGAAACTATGCAAACTTCTACGATAAGTACCAAACACATATACCAAGGAACGTTCTCGGATTATAAAATTCTCGTTTTTCAACAAGCTCACTAAGTGGGTTAGCGAAATTTCAGCAAACTCTTGATAAGTGGCAAGAATTTTTCTTCTGAAGTGGATAAAAACAAATTCTTGTTTTTCTAACAATTTAAAGTTGATACCATCACAAAGTTTGAAATATGAATCAACATCATTTAGAAAAGATGAACTGAGCGAAGAGTTTACATATATGAGATGTTAAATGATGCTTTAAAGAACATTGCTGTTGACAACCTACCCGGGAACACAATTTCTGAGGAAAAGGAGAAAAGGTTGCTTTTTGTGTTCTTTCCATGAATTATATAGTCATGCTGAAGATATAAATATTAAATATGTGTCACAAGGGTGACCGTGTACCAAAAGACACATAATTATATCTTATGTGTAGTGAAAAAAATTTTTCATTAGAAAATTACCAAAATTAACAAATTCATTGGCTTGTCTGAGGCCTATTAGGTACTTACGTAAATTTTATTTTAGTTTTTTTTTTTTAAGTAGGTATAGTATTCAGTGGAAACTTAGATGATTAGAAAGTTTTTCAAATTTTTTTATTAAAAAAAAAAAAAATTTCAATTTTCAGAAAAATTTATTAGTTTTAAAAAGTTGTGAAGGACAGGCGTCATATAAACGAGTCTCGAACTCTCGTGAATGTAAAAGTTTGTGAGTGAAGGTTTCACGAAAAGACGAACGATTTACCTTCTCTAGTGCCCCAACGTCGCAAGTCACAACGCCCGCGGACGTCACAACAGTTTTCTTGAAAATAAATCAATGAAAAAGTAAAATAAATCACATTTCGTACAGAGGCACTTACATATTAACAGGCGTCTCGAATTTAAAGAGTTAACGGCTCTTCAAACGGTAATATAAGCAGTAAGTCGCTGAAAAAGGCAATAGAGTAGCTCTGCTCTCCGATCCTCAGTGTAATTTCTAATTTATGTTCGCTAAATTCCTTATTACAAATATATCAGCCAATTAAGTTAGATTGTCCGGTCAGTGGCTGAGTTGGCATCGCGTTTAGATCCCATCCAGGCGTCGCGTGTTCAATTCCTAGGCTGGCTAAGTCCTCCACCACAACACGAGTAACATTTTCCGCGTATAGTGGTGATAGTAGGAGATTTTCAAACCTTTTTAGGCTATTCGTAACCCGGGAATATTTGTCATTGTCTTAAAAAAAATATTTTATGTTTACATTTATTAAATGAATCTATTCTGCAATTGGCAAATGTTTCAATTAGAAATAAGTAGTCGAATCAGTTAAATGTTTCAATTTATAATAATCGACCTGCATTTTAATGGATGGATGATTTAATCTAGATTAAAAAAGCTTTCCAAACCCGTTTAATATTTTTTTAAAGAAAAACGTACTCCCTTTCAAGGGGGAAGTATTTCGTGTACTTAAACAAAGCATCTTCATCTTATTACCCTGGTAGGGCGGGTTTTCTAAATCAATATTCAGGGAACTCGTTGAAAATAAGGCAACACAAATTAATTCGGAGCGATGTAAATAATTGAAATTGAAAGTATGTTTCAAATACATTATTTACGGAATTTCGATAAATTTAAACAGGTGTTAACATATTTTACGAATGAGAGAGAGGTATAGGATGGTTTTAATTTTAAACTTTCAAATTGATTTATTTTTATATTTTCGATGGCGGCATAACATAAAAACAAATTTGTGAAAAGATGGAAAATTAATTCAATTATTTTTTTTATTTTTTAATGCTCTAGTGGACTTTTACCTGAAAATTTTACAAATTGATAACAGTTTTTTATGTATAAAATAAAAATAGTTGTAGTATTTGGAAGAAAACAATACACGTGTTAGTAATATAATATAGTGCAAATTACCAAAATATTATAATGATGATTAAAAATGGTAAATATGCAGTTAGTCCACCTCACGGATAATACGGAACGTTCGTGTTGTCGAAGTTTGATGCACGAATAATACAGAATGTTCCAAATCAAATATAACATTTGTCTGAAGTACCAATCTTTTAAAATAAATTCTCTAAAATAAACTCGCATTTCATCATACTTTTAAAAAACATTCCAGGTTTTGAATGGTTTGTTGGCAAAGCAGGGTTTGTCTAGCGGGTTTGTGTAATTATTTTAATACATTTCTTTCCATGTTCTACTATTATAAATACAGGTACAAACTTGTCAATCATGAATTCACTTTGTTTTACGCAAAAATATTTTTTCTATGATTGGCAGCATTGATGAAATGTTAAAATAAAAACGATGAATATACATGGCGTTACCGCGCGAGTGAATTAATTTAAAAAAATTAAATTGTTAAAGCATTTTTTTGCATGTTTTTTGGTCTCCTCCGACATAAATACTCACTTTTCGTAAAAATAAAGCTAAATCTAACTGTTTGGATAAAAAGTATTCCGTATTAACGAGTAAGTGGTTTAATGCATAAATAATTTTAAAATATAAAAATAAGCCTGAAATAGTAAGTAAAAAAAAAGTATAACAGAAAAGCAAGTGTATGCGTACTGCGTTATACCCTTGAAATATTAAATATATGCGTTACAAACCAATAAAACAGGATAAATAAGAATTTAATTTACTCGAAAGGTAAGAATAGAATAATAAAATGTACAAAAAAAACTATTACCATTTTGTAAATATATGCCTATTTACAGAAGTTAAATAATCAGATATTAAACAAAGTGTAATAAAACAAAAATAAGGATATGAATTACTTGCAAAGTTTAGGATGAGAGAAGATTTTGTAAAACGAATAAAAATAATAAAAGTAAATTATTAGCAGATATAATCTAAACTAGTTGTCTTTTGAAACTTGAAAGTGAATGAATTCTAGGAATTGGTGAATAAACAGTAACGACCTCCGTAGTCCAGTGGCTAAGACTCTTGACTCACATTCCGGAGGTCGCGGGTTCGAACCCGGCATGCGCAAATAAATTTTATTTGATTAATTTGTGTTATTTCACAATTAATTCATTTAAAATAATATATAGTATATTTGCGGCATGTTCCAGAGTGGAAGATACTATTAGTATCGCCCTGGTGTAAGACCACCATTCAAAATTGAAACGTTGCTTGAAAATGGCTTTAGCCGTGTTTAGTGACCAATTCTGAATAGCCAGGTACTTCCCAACCTTCCTCTTCCCCACCTCCTTCCCCTCCCCACCACCTTCAGCCTCACAACATACGGGAGCAGTTGAGATTCTTGTGCGGTATTCACTGTAAAAAAAAAAAAAAAAAAAAAAATGAGTACATTACATTTAAAAGTATCTTTGCTACGAGTTTGCCTGGCAGGTACATTAATGTAAATTAGGTTCAACAGATCAGGGCTGTCACTTAAAGATTTCATAATTTTGAATAATAATAAGAAATCACTTAACAATCTTCTGTCTGATAGTTTAAGAAATCTAATTTTGATGCACAAGTTATTATCTATATATATATATATATGTACATATAATCTCGTGTAACGGTGTTTGTGGTCGCACTACTCCGAAACGGCTTGACCGATTGTTATGATTTTATTTTGTATATTTGATAGGTATGAGAATAGGTTTTAAAGTATATTTCATACCGCTAGGTGATTAGGGTGTCCCTATCCAGATTTTTTTTCTATTTTTTTGACAATATTATTCGAATTATTTTATTTATTTATTTGGAATAAAAAAAAATACCTATAACCCCAAATTTTCACCCTCCTACCCCCACCCTCCCATTTTTCATCGCGATTTAGTATTTTTGTATGAAAAAATTTAACCGTCGGTCGTTCGTATTTCAAACAGAACGAAATTATTTATGTCGTTGAATGACAGATCCGCCTCATCGAACTTTTTTATTTTTTTATTTATTGTTATTAAGTTTATTTTGTAGAACTCCATTTTAATTTTTTATTTATTTTATACATTTAATAATATTATTATTCAATGTATAAAAACAGTTTATTACGAAGCAGAAGCAGAACTTGTTTATAATAAACTGTTTTTATACATTGAATAATAATATTATTAAATATATATATATATATATATATATTTTCTTTATTTTATTTTCCTACTTTAGGGTAAAAAATATATTTCTTTTTTTTCGCTTTACATTTAACTTTTCAGAGATCAAAGAATTAACGATTCCATCCCCACACACTTACAATAAATTCATTATTTTTTATCTAACAACCGAAATATGGTCTAGAAATAATTTATATGGCAGAACAATGTTTGTCGGGTCAGCTAGTAATATATAAATTCTATTTGGAATTTTCATTTTAAAATTCATATACGGAACGAAATTTGTATTGAACCTTTTCTAATGATTGAGAGTGGACTTTGCAGTATGGTAACCATACGGTGGAATAGTATTTTAATCGGTTTCTTCAAAAGGAGCAGTACAGATGTTTTAATGTTGGCCTACTTTCAAAATTCGGCCCCAATCTCAAAATAAAACCTAGTATTCTCATGGCATCGCTTGTTATTTCACCACTATATACGTTCTCATTGACTCTCTTGGAATATAACACCAAGATCTCGAATCTGCGATACTCGATAAATTTTTACATTTGTAAAAACTGATAATCTGAGATTTACCAAAATTTTGTGACAAATCATTTTCAGAACGCCACGTAAATAGTTTATTCAGGTTCAACTGCAAAATAGCAAGATCATCGTTGATTTTTCGGTATATCAACTATACTAAAAATATGAACTATGTATGTCATTGATGAATAAAGAAAAATCAACATTGACCAAATATTTTCCCAATAGATAACTCTTAAACCATTCCAATATACTCGCTCTTATTTCCAACAATTTTAGTTTATTTGCTTATTAATTTCAACACCTTCGTGGACTTTTACATGAATAGTATATAATAGAGAGACACAGTTTTTAAATAAAAAAAATATGAACTTGAAAAAATACACATCACAGTAGGTATAAAGATAAATTGAAGTACAAATAATGTATTACAAGTTTAGGAAATGATATTCTGTGTTTTACTTTCCCAAACGCCTTACTGAAGTCTGTGTAATGTGGAATCAGTCAGATGTGGTGCATTCAGTGCATTAACAAAATCATTTGCATACAATATCATAGTGATAAGTGTTAATCTTCCATTAATAAATCCATGTTGAAGGGGTGAAATGATTCGACTAAATCGGCCATATCAACTTATCTACGAGTAGTACTCGGCTTTCAAAAAGTTTAGATGAAGTAGACATTATGCATATTGTTCTCTTATTTGTTACTTCGCTCTTATCCCCTTTTTTTAAAATAGGCATCAAAAGAACAAACATCCAAAGGTCCGGGGACACAACTGATGAAAGCGACTTTTAAAAAAACTAATGCATGGGATACGAAATGAATGCACACAATTAACTGAGAACCTGGGTGGGAGTTTATCGGGTCCTGCATATTTGAGGGAATCGAGACTTTTCAAACTCCTAAGATGTTATATTACCTAAAGTCACAGCGTCAGATATATCAAGAGTCTCAACCAATTGAGACCACAAGATATTGCTGCCTACACTTGCATTAACGAATACACCGCCAAAAAAATCAGCAACAGATTAACAGTTTCCTGAAGAAATCGGGATGGTTTAGAATTGAATGACACAATACTAGGTATATAAATATCTTTTAAGGGGGTTTAACATATTTGATAAATAAATTTCAGTCGTCCATGATAAAAACTTCGATAACAGTCTATTTTTATTTAACATTGTGCAGAAATAATTATTCACGAATATATATAAGGGCTCTCACTGTTTTTCCACTTGCTAAGGAGCATTTTTCTCTACTTAATTACTTTGAAAAAAAGTAGTTCCCGGTGACATTTTGGATATGAAAATGAGATTACAAAATTACAAAATTTTGTGAAAACACATTATTATTTTTACATTTCTTGATTTTCAAATGCACATTACCGCGTAGATATTGTGCCTACAGAACCAAAACAATTTAATATTTTACCCCGTAAAGTAAAGTGTTTTCAAACGTTACGGTGATTAAAAAAAACCTGGGGTAGAAGTTGGCATATTTCCACGACCAAGAACAGGGTAACTGAAAAATGAATTCAAAGTCAAATATATATATATCAATAATATACTATTACGTTGTCAAGGCTTGTTTTTCTTACCACTTAAACTTCATTATAACAAAAAGTTCATTATATTCTACCTCGGATGGCAAGATGGCAAAATGTAATGTTTCGAAGACCGTTCGACTGAAATTAGGCGGATTTGAATTCACCGAAGAAAAGAGTTTAAAACCTCAAGTTTAGAAAACACAAAACCACAATACAAGTACAAAATAACGAATAAAAATTAGTAAAATCTTCGTATTTACCAATACTTTGTTTCGAAACCTATAAAATATTTGTCACAAAATGATTTATTTTAAAAAATCGTTATTATTAAGTTAAGTATGAAAAAATCACATTGAAAATAAATTAAAAGTTCGAAAAGGATAAACATTGGAAATTTTAAAATCTAAGCCCTATTTAAGCGGAATAAATAAATTCATTATTATTAACCATAAAATATATTTGAATCAGCACCAATGCGATGAATCGTCTACAAGTGTCACACCGTGTTAACGGAAATGGTTAAAAGTTTACAAGAAAAAGCGAGTGGCGGTAGCAATTTGACCCCCAGAGTGAAAAAAGCTCCTAAAGATCACTTCAAGTAATACACCGATAGTAGTCAATCGGATGGTGAATTTCGATGAGGTGGTTGTTACTACGTATGAATTTTAGTTTGCGATAAACGCCGCAGAAGTATTTAGGCATTTCCTGCTATTTGGCGGGTAATATTTTAACCGGCTTCGCTGAAAACGAGATTCGTTGAATTTTCAGTCAATTACGGCAACGTGTTTCATGAAATACGCGTACGACGCCGAATTAAAACTTAACCAACTCGGGTCGAGCGGTTGGCGGCTGTAATGTCTTTATCATACAAAGTCAAAACTGCTGGCCGAGCTATATAGTCAATTAACTAAAATTTTATTTGAAATCGTTTTCATAAATGATTGAGGGTGTGAAATTGTATTTTATATCAGGTATGAAAACGCGGTGGCCATCATTGAACACATGAAAATAATAATGCTATTATGCAAATACCTTGAAATAGATATTATCTTAATTGTAGAAGAAAACATGTTTCTGATTATTTTTCCCAGTTTAGCGAAATGAAAATTGTTATTTTACCTGTTTACATTTTCCTTGAAATGCGACGTTTAAATTTCCTTCCGTGAAATATTGCTATTGAAAACGTTATAGTCGTACCATTTTCAATAGCAAAATTTCGTATTATTAAATTGTGTAGCGAACAACTTCCCTCGGAACCACAGCATTAAAATTTTCGAGTAATTTTATATTACTTTAGTTTCATAACTTGAGAAAGATAAGCGAACCGTTTACCGGAAGCTTTCCGTGGAACCCAACTTTGAATGCTTTTCAATACTGTTTCTTCTTACTGTGCATGGAACTTTGACCGAAACACGGTAAAGCATCGCGCTTTCAGAAATCCAATTATTTCACATACTGCTTGAAATATGTTTTAGGTAAAGCATGTATGTTAATTGTTTTTATTAATTTGGGCTAATATCTACACGGAAATCATCTAAAAATGAGACAACCTTTATTGATGTGTTCGAGTTTTTTTTTTTAACTAAAATGATAAGTGTGTATATTTTTGTTACAAGTTAATATTTTGTAGAAAAAAGGTGAATTTCGAATTAGCCATTGTTCTTGTTAATTTTGAACTGGTGAAATTAAGCTCTGGAAAAATTGTGCAATTTTATCATGGGCACGATAAAAAATATAATGTTTGCGTGTATGTGTGGATTTGTAATCACATTATTAAATTATTTATTAGGGAAGTGTGGAGAGTGGAATGGAAGAGGTTTTTTTACATTAGCTCCACACAGGAGGCCCTGAGGAAAATAATTCCCCTCAGGGCCTATGACATCTTTGGGTATGCTGTGTGAAGGGTCTTTTTAGGAAAGGAAGGAGATAAAGTTCTGGGAAGGAAAAGAGTATAAGGGGTGGGTAGGAAGCTGGGGGTCAGTGTGTCCAGGAGATCTTTGAAAGGTTTATATATTCTATGAATAAATCCCATCATTTTAAATGATTTGCACTTAATGTCGTTAATGTGATGAAGTATTATTTGTAACAAAGGAAAAATCATTTTTAAATTTATTCCGAGTGAAGTTTAAAGTGTGTTACGATACACAAATACGCCTCTGCAAATTACTCGGCCCCTCCTCCCAAGTTGTAGCGCACGCCACTGCGCAAACTACAGTTTCGCTCCCCCTCCGCTAGCTTGCCGGCGCGCTACTGGCGGCGGAACCCAAGCCACCGGGTAGCCAGCCGCCAACCACCACTCGCCCGCAGCTCCCGGTCTAGTAAGCACATATAGTGTGAGGACCGTTCCGCGCCCATTCTAGAAGGTTCCGCGCGAGAACAATGGAACGTGTTTTGCTAAGTGATACACTAGGACACCAAGAATGGCCGAATTCTTTCCCGACACTGAAGATACAAGAGTCCAGACGCTCACTGTGAGTACCCAAGCCGTTATATTCCCCCATATTTGCGTGTGTTCGCTGTAAATTCACCGCGGAGATAAATAACCCCTTCCAGAGAGATTATAGGGATAGATTCCTCCATTTTAGATAGAACTGTTGTTGCTACCCTGTATTACTCTGTATGCATTATTGTGATATTGTGTATACGCAAGTGTTTTACCCAATATAACTGTTGTTTACCCTGGCTACTGTTTCACTGCCTTCCCCCAGCCCGTAGAAATTTGAGCTTTATTTCAGGAAAGACACACACACGCCTCACAGATCCTACCACCCTGGTGGTGAGGGCCTCTCCCGCTCTGCTGACTAAAACCTGAGCTAGTCTGTCGGCAGAATGTAGGGACCCCCAGGTAGGTCCGCTAACAAGTGTAACATTTTTTTAACATTTAAGTGCATATCATTGACAGTACACCAGTTATTGAGTGTGTCGAGGTCGTTTTGAAGAAGTTGATGATTAGAAACAGACTTAATTTTTCGAAAAATTTTAAGATCATCGGCAAAACAAGCATAACCACATTTTAGTTTCAAACCAAGGTCATTTATGAATATTAGAAAAAGGAGAGGGCTCAGATTTGACTCCTGTAGTACACCAGAAGTTACATCTATAGGGGATGATTTATATCCATTAATAAATACTAGTTGCATTCTGTTACATAAATATGATTTCACCCAGCGAAATAGGTCTCCATGTATTCCTATTTGATAGGCTTTTTAAGTAATATGGAGTGGTTAACTTTATCAAAAGCTTTTTGGAAATCGGTATAAATAGCATCTACTTGTAATCTTTCATTAAAAGAGTTACATACATAATTACAAAATTCCAAAAGATTTGAAGTAATAGATCTGTGAGGAACAAACCCATGTTGCCTACTCCAGAGAAGGGGTTTAAAGTGAGAATAAAATTTTTTATATATCAGAAATTCAAAAACCTTAGCAAAACATGATAGTATACTAATTGGTCTATATTTTTTATTAAAGATTGGTCACCCGATTTGAATACTGGTACCACATGAGCTTCTTTAAAACAAATTAGGAAAAGTTTCAGATGTTAAAGATTCGTTGAAAATAATAAACACTGGTAAACATAATGAATCAGCACAGCATCTGAAAAAGAAAGGTGGAATACCATCAGGTCCGGAACCTTCATTGGAATCTATTTTACTCAAAAATATTTTATTACAACTGCACTAATATGAATTTCACCGAGATTGCTTTGGTTGTGTTCAGAAATATTTAACATTGAATCAGTAACAGATGATTCCGACTTAGTATAAACAGATGAAAAATATTTGGAGAATATGTTTGCTATGTGTTCTCCATCGTTATATCATCAAGATGCATTACTTTAGGGATAGAGTCGGTTTTTCGTAATGATTTTGAGTATGACCAGAATATCTTTATATTATCTTGCAGACCATTTTCGACAGAGTTGATGTATGATTGATAACATTCAATTTGTACTTTTTTGGCCATTTTCCTTAAACTAGAGAATTCTCTATAATCTGAAAAGTTGCCATGTTTTTTTGCCTTAAGTCAAATTTTATTTTTTTTCTTAAGAATGTGATATTTTCGTTTTTTTTATTATTATATAATTTATAGAGATATTTTCTTTTATTATTTACTCCTGGGCACTTGGCACCAGTCGTAATATTATCGTTTTTACGCCTTCTATTATAGAGATACATAATTTTCTTTTAACTCTTGGATCTGATCGATATTTAAATTTTTAAGGCTTTGCATATGTGTAGTAGAGACGGAAAATTCCTCCCCTACGTTACACAAGCCTCCATGAAAATTGGACCCTTATTTCCTTTGATAACTACAGAAAGCTACTTAAAGCTCCCTTGTACTACATATCTTTATAGACATATGTACTTAACTAAATATATACGTTATTTACGACCTTGAACGTAAATATTTTCGTATTTATGTTGTAATGAAACTCCATCAAACGTTGTGTATTTTTTGATTTATGATATAGGACTTTAATTACTTTCATCTTAACATTAACCTTTTGATTCTAAACAGGGCGTTGAGCTTCAAATCGTATTGGTCTTTCCCTTGTAAATCTAAATAGTTCCTCTTAATTAGCTAATTTTCCTTTGTCACTTATTATGATTCCCTACACCCTAATGAATTTGTAAATAAACTGTACTAAACGACATTATACATGTTTAATTGAGCAGGTAATAAAATATAACCCAAATGGTTAATTGTTAGTAAATTTGATTATGATTGATTCTTGTGTGCTTGGCATCACTCCATTATGATTCTGCTGCTATAAAGTACATATAAAGATGGATTTAGTAGGTTAATGTAATTAGTTAATTGTATATTTGACGAACTCAGAATAACCCTTTTCTGGCAAAATTTGGCTCCATTTCCTCCGACAAGTAGTAGTAGGGTGATCAGGATCTAACTAGAAATTCGCACAATCTTTTGGCACGGTTCAATTGATTGATACCTAAGTTATCGCGTCCCAACTGAACCTTCCTTTTCACCATCATGATACCTCCAAATTCCTGCGCCTCCGAAGTCTACTATCTACTTAGGGTGAACCGGTTTCGTCCTATATACAATCATATACTCACGGTGAGGTGTGGAGTTACGGGTCGTGAATCCTCCCCCCACGTTCAAGAGATAATGCGAGAGTAGTCCGACAGACTTTCGCATTCGACAGACAAGTTCGCATTTTCCAATGAACATTACATAAAAAGATATACATGTAAACATACATTTGGGAAGGTTTATAACTTGCAATACGAAGCTACTTGCATCGTATTCCAAGCTCGGACTTCGTACAAAGAATTCTGCGAAATTCTAAGCTTGGTAACCGAATGAATACATTCTAATAATAGGTTATATAAATAAATAGTTTAATAAGATCTTATTTTGGCGATATGTTTTGGAGATCCGCCAAAACTCCAAGCTTGTTTGTATGGTTTTTGACGATTTTATTTAAGAGATTCGTCATCTCTATTTGTTTGGTTAATGGTCTTTATTATTAGGAGTGACCACTGCCTCCTATTGGTTGAACTGTATTTTGATTTTCCCCCAAGGTTCAACATTTGATAAATTCTTACTATCCCGTGATTTTTAAACTGTTTCATGTAAATCTTCAATACATTTTATTAGGCTATCCCGTGATTTTTTCAACTGTTTCATGTAAATGATTGATACCTATGAGAGTAATTATCCCATAAATTTTTACTCGAATTTTCCACGTAATTCTTCAAAACAATTTATATGACTATCCCGTAATCTTTCCACTGTTTCATATACATATTACTTGTAACTAGCTTTCCCCTTTTTTCTTTTTTTTTCTTTATGAACCCCCTCGCCTAGCTATGATCAACCTGTTTATTTTCTGTTGTCTTGTTTGAAAGACAACACGTTATTGATTCTTTCCTGAATATCGATAATTTAAGATTTCATTTTTTTTTTTCATAATTGCGCAATATCATAAATTTTAGTCCCGTTCTAGAAGTCAATACCTAAGTACGATACCAACCCATTCTTAGACATACTTTGAATTTCTTGATTTAACTCAATCAATCCTTACTTTGTTTTCACATTTCTGATAACTATTCAGTCACGTCCCAAGGTCATATTAAAACATCTGTCCTAGTGCCTTTGTTTATTTATTTAAACATTTTCACTGACCTACTGATCTACTGAGTACACTAAATGACACTTGTGGGATATTGTTTATACAAAAATACCTAACACTTTTTTATAAGTCAATTATCTGTTTATTGTGCAAAATTAATCCCCACAATTTTAGTATTCCATTTTTAATTAAATATTTAATCAACCTTTAAGGTTAAAAGATTTCTTTTCTACTCATTGCATCGTTAATCACTGATATTTATTACGATTCGTTCCTAGGTCATTCCAAACGTTCCAAATGCCCCCAATATATGTAAATACGATTCATATATATATATATATAAAAAATTTTTTTCAAGGTTTTTCCAATCCGGGTGCTATACGAATAAAACCTTGTTGAAATTTTCCTACCTAATTATTTATTGTTCTAACTAAATCAATTATTAATTATTGATTATTAATTTCAATTTATATTTTATTCTCGTTTAATCTAACTAAATTAATCGGCATTTGATATTCATCATTCCGAACTGTATTCTATTTTCAAACACGTTGATTAAATAACACTTTGCTAAATTTAAATTTTAAACTTAACGATTTATTTCGAAATGGTAAATTGTTGTTAAATTAATTTTTATTCCTCCGAACTTTATTTAGTAACAAAATATTATTTTGTATTATTATTTTTTTCCTTTGCTTTAATCTTTTTTTATTAAAATTTTGGATTAATTATTATTATAACGGGTGTCTGGTGGCAGATTTACATTTTTAAATACGATTATTTCAAAAAGTAATAAACGGTTTGGGGGGAGGGTGGCGCCGTTGGAATCACCGATTGTGCGGATTTGTCAGTCAAGATGTCGCAGTGGTCGAGTGAGCATCGCGCGTTCGCTGTAGAGACATTTTTTAAGAGTAATGATTCTTACGCAATTGCCCGTCGACAATTTTGTTCAAAGTTCGGTATTCGGTGAATACGTGATGGACCGAGTGTAAATTTAATTCGTTCGTGGGTGGAGAGATTCAGCGCAACTGCTTCGGCTATGAATGCCCCACGGCCAACGCCCAGTCGATCTTCAAGGACTCCCGAAAACATTGAACTGGTTGAAAGCAGTTTACTTGGAAATCCGCGTCTTTCAATACGGAAAAGAGCAGCCTTACGAGACTTCCAAGAGCGATTATTCATGAAATTTCAAGAAAGTATCTGAAGTTCCATCCTTTTAAAATTCAAATCGTTCAAGAACTGCAAGAAAGTGACTTTGATTTACGCAAAAAATTTTGTGAAACGATGTTGGAGCGTTTTCGCACTGTAAATCCAATTTTTTGGAGCGACGAGGCTCATTTTCACTTAAACGGCAACGTCAACAAGCAAAACTGCCGTTACTGGTCTCCAAGAATCCGCAACCCTCGATTGAAACATCAAAAACCATTGCATTGCCCCAGGGTAACTGTTTGGTGTACCTTATCCACGCATGGGATAATTGGACCATTTTTTTTTCGAAAATTCTCGAGGTCAGGCGACGAATGTCAATGGTGAAAATTATCGACGCATGATTACGGATTTTTTTTTGCCAAACCTATAAGCTCATCCATTGTACTCTTCACACACGTGGTTTCAACAGGATGGGGCGACTGCACACACAGCCAGAGCTTCGATGAACTTGCTTCGGGAAAATTTCCCCCAAAAACTAATCAGTCGCTTTGGGGACACCCATGGCCACCGAGGTCGCCCGATCTAACTCCCATGGATTTTTTTATGGGGCTACCTCAAAGAGAGGGTTTATAATGACAATCCCCAATCTCTTGTGGCTTTAAAGAAAAATATTCGTCGAGAAATCAGCTCAATTGAACCAAGTTTACTGCTGCGTGTGTTGCAGAACACAAGGCTTCGTTTTGAACAGTGTGAGCAACTCGATGGAAGACATTTGGATGACATAGTCTTTAAAAAATAAAATCCGCATTTCTATTCTATCGTTCAATGCTCTTAATAAAGCTTTGTGTCAATTATTATGTCTTTTATTTAAGTTTAAAAATATAAATCTGCCACCAGACACCCTGTAGTATAAATCTAATAATAGATTAATACTTTTTTGATAGAAATGTGCCGTACAATTGTAAATTATTTAGCCGAATTATTCTGATATTAACTTTAATATTAATAATACCGATAATTAGTATTAACCACTGTTTTTTTTTTAATTTTTTTAATAAACAACACTTTCATTACCGCACAATAAATTTTGATTAATCACTTTATTTATTCAAAATTTTATAATTTTACGAGTAGATTTATTTCGACTACACTATTTTTAAATTAATAAAAGGTTTAGCACTTAATTTAATTAAAGATTTTTGTTAAAACTTTTCCGTTTACACTGGACGCATTTATTTATTTATTAACTCTTTTCAATTTGCACTATTTTTTAAACTTTTCACAAGTAACTAAAACGTAAACTTTTTTTATTTTCACTGAATTTAATTGCAAATTTTTCTCAAGTCACAGGCTTGTTCAAACTTGAACATGAATTTTTACTGAGTCACTGATTTTAACTGCAAATTTTTCTAAGTCACCGAATTTAATAGCAAATTTCACAAGTCTCAAAATCCCAACCATTTAGAATTTTTTCACAATTACCGAATTTTCTTGTCGCGTCACATGAAATTCCGACCTTTCAAAACCGACGACTTTCCTCTCAGGTCCAAAAGAGTGTATCTGAATTTTCTTTGATAAAACAATCTAAATCCAATTTTTTTTTTTACAGTGAATACCGCACAAGAATCTCAACTGCTCCCATCTGGAGCCAGTGAGACTATGGCATCCCCAATTGGGATATGTTGTGAGGCTGAAGGTAGTGGGGAGGGGAAGGAGGTGGAGGGGAGGAAGGTTGGGAAGTACCGGGCTATTCAGATCTGGTCACCAAACACGGCTAAAGCCATTTTCAAGCAACGTTTCAATTCTGAATGGTGGTCTTACACCAGGGCGATACTAATAGTGTATTCCACTCTGGAACATGCCGCAAATATACTATATATTATTTTTAATGAAATAATTGTGAAATAACACAAAGTAATCAAATAAAATTTATTTGCGCATGCCGGGTTCGAACCCGCGGAAAAAACCCCGGATTGTAAGTCAAGAGTCTTACCCACTGGACTACGGAGGTCGTCCTATTAACTCGTAATGTCTTGAAATGCTTACACTATTATGTCTTGTTCATACATAAGATCTTTTCGTGACCGTCACTCGTCTTACTCTTACAACCCCACATTTCATCTCTATCATCTTCGCAATCAGGACCGCACCTCCCGATATTTGTTAAAATTGCCCAGTCTACCATCGTTCCTTGGCCTTTCAAATATTGCTTGAATTTCATAATTTTAAAGTCCTATTTTCATTAATTTCGCAACATGTTCATGCGTACGGCATCTACCATACATATGTCCCAAATCTAATCCCTATCTAATCCCTATCTAATCTGAACTGCACCTGACTGACAGACTGCCGAGCACATTCTGTGGCACTACGAGATCATGACGGATGCCAGAGACGAATTAGTGGATGGTTTGCAAGTGGTCACGAGACCGGTTTGGAATTCCGATCTCGTATCGAACAAGGTTAATTTTGAGTGTCTGAAGAAGTTCACAAGAAGATGGGTTGAAAGATGGTCTGCTCTTAGAGTCGAAGATTAGTGTAAAATCAATAGATACCAGGTGTACTAGCTCCTGGACCCACTGACTACGATTTGAACTTACCTTCTTAGTGTTTATGCCTTGTTTCTTACTATAATTTATATATGCCTGTTTAACCAGTTTTATGTACCAATTGCTGCCACACTTGCAACCTCTCATTGTCACTACTATTCTGTACTGTACCATCAGTACTCACGCTAGAACCAGTCGTCGTTGTTTTTACTTCACAGCACAAAGGCCGATCTCGGGTGTGTCATGCAATTATACTTACCCATCGTTTAAGATTTTATTCTATGCAATGGTTTTTCTTTTTATCCATATATTATATTTATGTAGCATTAATCATATATATATATATATATATATATATATATATATATATATATATATTTGGCTCTTTTCTCTTACTTTACAAGCATTGTCTATGGTCAACTGGTTTTATCGGCGTTTTATGTAGAATTGAAATTTTTATATAAGGTGTTCAAGCGCTAACATAGAGATAACTTTCCTGCTTCGCGGCACAGATCCATACCACTGGAGAGAGTGTAGCAATAAATACATTATAATGTTTTCCCGCTTGGGACTCTGCTGATAGTCGCCATACGGAGTATGCATACTGTACATGAAAGTGGATTTATGCAGATCTGGAAATTTCTTACAGGTAGTTGCAGTACAAACATAGAGACGGTTTTCCAGTAGCGCGGCACAGATCCAAACCTCTAGGGAGAGGGCAGCAGTCAAGACATTGGAATGGTCTTCCCGCTCGGGACACATCCGATAGTCGCCACTCTAACACCAAAGATGTGTTTTATTTCTCTAACAGGAGGTTGCAGTATACACATGCAAACGGTTTTCTGTTTAAGGCGCAGTTATAGAATAACTTAAATTATGGTGCAGTGTACACATTGGTATGGTTTTTCCCTTGTGAGAGGCCCTGGAGTGGCCCTTACAATAGATGCACACCGAACATGAAAGTGGTTTGCTGAAAAAACCACGGATAAAATTTTGGAAATAAGTAGTTGCAGTACAAACATAGAGATGGTTTTCCAGTAGCACGACTCAGATCCAACCTCTAGGGAGAGGACAGAAGTCATGACATTGGAATTGTTTTCCAGCTTGGCACACTTCCGATAGTCGCCACATGGTCGAAGTTGCATACATTACATTGAAGTGGTTCATAACCAAAGATGTGATCTTTCTCTAATAGGAAGTTGCAGTACAAACACGCAAACGGTTTCCCGTTTAAGGCGCAGATATACAACATTTTGAATTATGTCGCAGTGCACACATTGGTATGGTTTTCCCGCGATTGCGATATAATCGAGTGGCCCATACAAAAGATGCATACTGAACATGAAAGTGGTTTGCTGAAAAACCACAGATAAAGTTTTTGGGAATTGTTAACTATCTATAAATTCGTATCATCTATATTTATTTGGCTATTTTCCACCAATGACATGCTCAGAATAATTATTGTCTATGGACAACGGGGTTTAGTATTGTTACGATAAACGAAAAGCCTCCTCTCAAATTGGAGCGCACGCCACTGTACAGACAAACAGTTTCGCTCCCTCGCCGCAAGTGCGCCGCGCGCTGACGGCGGCGGAACGCCAGCCTCGGTCGGCCGACTAGCGAGCCCGCCATTCTCCTCCCGAGCCCGCTCTGGGCGCACGTGTATCGTGAACCACGCCGCACTGTTCCGGAACATTCCACAACGCCGCTATGGCGGTTGTTATTTTGCCTAGTGACTGGCGGGAATGCCAAGAACGGCTAAATTCCCCTCCACATAACCGAATCTCCAAGAGACCAGCCTGCTGCTGTGAGTACCATGAGCTATTTAACCCCTCTTTATTGCGTGTGTTCCTTGTAAATTCAACGCGAAGATAAATGACCGCCCCCAGAGAGATTTTAGGGCCAAATTCACCCGATTTAGATAGAATTACTGTTGCTACCCTGTACTACTCTGCTTGCATTATTGTATTATTGTGTTTACGAAAGAATTCCACCCAATACAACTGTTATTTACCGTAGCCACTTGTTTCACTATCTCCCCCAGCCCGTAGGATTTGAGCTTATTTCAGGGATGCCACACAAACGCCTCAGAGATCCTACCACCCTGATGATAGTCTCCTCCGCTATGCTGACCATTCTGAGCTAGTATGTCGGCAGAAGGTAGGCACCTCAGGTAGGTGTACTTAGCACTGGCATCCCAACTTAGGGGCAATTTTTTTTCTTTCCCCAGCATCCCGAGCTCATGTCATGACCGGCCAACGCGGAGGCATATTTTTTCCTTTTTTTTCCTCAGCTTTATTGGTCCAGAATAACACCTAATAATCACCAATTGCAAATAATATTCTTATGGGCCGGAATGTATGCCCGCGCATAATTCTAGAAGGTTCGGTCGATTGCATCATCCTAGTGACGCGACGGTTTTGTCACGGCAAAATAATAACGCGGTTTGCTTCCAAAACATATACTTTCCAGTTATCAGGCGGGAATATTTTTATAAATGATAAAATGTTGATTTCTGTTCTTTCTCCATGAATATTTAGGTACATTGTGACATATTTACACAAGAAGTGAAAAACAGTGCGGTTATTTCCGATCCCAAGGTGAAATTTGTGCCTAACAAGTGAATCTTTATTTAATTTAAATTAACAAAAGTGCCCAGTGAAATCAAGCCACTTGTCCCCCACGGTAGGGCCACTGCCATTTTTACGCTTTTTCTGTTTTTTTCGTTTCAAATGACGTTTTTTGTGCTTCAACGAATAATAGTCCTTTTTCCGAAAAGTGTTTCGTGAAAATGAAAATTCATTCTCAAAGGGAAACCGCCGGCCGATTTCCTTCAAAAATCAAAACATTTTAAGAAGTTTTCAACAAAATGGTGTCTTTTCCGAAAAGTGTCTAGTGAAACCAAAAATATTCATTCTCAGAGGGAGACCGCTGCCCATTTTTTTCAAAAAATCAAATACTTTGAAAAAATTTCAGCAAGTTTTCAAAAGTGCTTATTTAAAACACAAAAGAGCAACTTTGTAAGGACCCCCCTCGGCAATTTTTTTTTACATTTTGGATTTTGGTTTTTTTCTACTCATCGCCCAGCGAAAGAATTTAAGCTGTCACGCCGTCCATTACCTGCACCAAAATGAAGTCACAAAGAGTGATTATCAAATTTCTCGGACACAATCACGTCCATTTTCAACTTACAAAGGCATCGACAAAATCATGCCCGATGCACTGTCAACATGAAAACAAGTACATTGGTCACAAGCTGTAGGAGCTGTCAAGCCCGGAAATATGTACTCAAGAAATGAAATGGACAGGAGGATAGAGGAGATACCACAAGTCGCGCCTAGCAACAAACATCTGCGCGCGATATTCTCGGTAGCACACGCTAGCCGCAAGTTTGTACCACAGCGCTGTTTGCGATTTTTAACCCCTTGGAGACACATACGAAGATTATTATGTGTAAATACTTCGTAAACGAAACAGTGGCGTCGGAAAAGGACTTCACTTCACAGAATTATTTCTGCAATACCTACTCGCTCGCAGCGTGTATATGACACAAGAGTTACACCCCGAGATAATGAGATGTGGCATAAGTCCTCAAGCGTGAGGCAAGTCTCGAGTCAGCTTTCGGGCGATCTCTTGACAATGTTTTGTAAATAAATAAACATGCATATAACTGGCGTGTAAAGTGTCAATTACACGTCCAGACCCCCATAAATAAAGCAAGCCCTTTATTTATTCTTGTTTGTAAATAAATGTACATTCATAATAGGTACATCCCAATGTCACGGTTGTACCAATTTCTCATTTCCCCATCACGGCAAATTGCCAGCATTGTCTCTTTTTACCTTTTTTTTCTTCTCTCTCACCTGTTTTGAGGCTGATCACCTCGGAGCAGAGACAACTCGAGTCACGATATTCTGGGAGTCATAAACCCAGACTTCTGTCATGTCATCAATGTCATCTCACTTTGTTTTTTTTTTGTTTTGTTTTATCTATGGCCTCAGTTTCGGCCGCCCTTGTACATTTTTTATCTCATTCTCACAATCACCACATTTTACCTATCATAAAGGTAAATCCCTTTTTTTTCTTACCTCTCGTTTTTCGGCTCACCTTGAGTACGTAAAACCCAATAGTGGTCTCAAGCACGAAAGTCAGAAATGGTTACTTTACCTTCTTTTTGTACATATAAGTCTTCTTCAATTTTTTCTTAAATCAAAAAATTGATGGCGTCCTTTTCACCCGTGCTCATATTTTTTTTTCTCCCCCCAAAATTGGATATTGAGACGTCCATTTTGGAAATTGTATCTTATAAAACCAAAAAGTTGGCTTTTATAAGTCATACACAAATCCTTTGGCTCGTTCGACTAAAGTAGGTAAAACCGAATCATCCGGCCTTTGGTTGCTACAACGAAACCACTGATTTGTTTCTTCTCTAATGTCACATCACGTATGTTTTGTATTACACGTTTCGACACGAGATGAGTTAGTAAAACCTAACGGTCATCCTGATTCTCGAATTCAAATAATTGTAATTTTTAACGTAAATCAGCATTGATTTGTTCGATTATCGTTTGCAATTATCACGTTTTTTTTCTTTTCTAAAAATGGTTACACGGACAGTATGTAAAACCCTCCAGGTCTGTCTCTTTTTATTGCTCGGTAAGCAGAATATACTCTGCAATCACTTTTATGTCATTCTATCGTACGCCCCCGGGCTACGGGGTTAGTTAAACCTAACGAATCTTTATAAACAACATTAAAACGAATGTTGTTATCATTTATTTTGCTGTACTTAAGCGCAACCTGTACGCGATAGGAGAGATCCTTAAAACATCCACCATCATAGGAGAGATCCTTAAAATATCCGCCACAATACGAAAAGTTCGTTATAATCACTTTATGCTCTTGTTGTTCTTTTTGGTCGAGTGTCATTAATTTGGCATGAGAACCGCCTCTTTTTGGTCGTGTGTCATTAAGTTGTCATGAGAACCACCTTGTTATAATTGTGTACTTATATAATCTGTACACCACACGTGAAGATGTTACAATACTCACCATGAATCGTGCGAACGAAATAATATCAACCCTTTTTGTGCGCACTACACAAAGTAGTCCACAACCTTTTTGCAAATTGTTCAACGACAATGCCCGTGGACTTCCTGTTTTGCCACTTCTTTCTCTAAAGGAAAGAAGCCCAGGAATATCTACTATCTCAAAAGGACTAGCTTGTCAGCTTCACTGTCAGCTATGGGGCATAGTGCCGTGGGAGTTAATCGAATGAGCACAAAACCACCAAACTCGTCATCTGGGAAGCGAATAAAAGAAATCCTTGGATTGTGAAATTGGAGCGAGGGTCTATCTTTTCTCACAATCAAGGAGAAGTTTTAAGTGACCCCTAATCTTTCGTCAAATACACGCGAAAGACTAGTCTCTTTGGTATAATGTGTATTCTTTATCATCTCATTGTTTTTTTTCTAATGTAAAGAGTCGGGAAACGTGCTAATGGATTACGTTTCATCCTCGCATAGAGTTTGAATTGGATATTAGTTCAGTCTCTAGCAAGTTTCGTCACTCAACTCCCCTCCATTCATTTTCCCCTTCCCTCCCTCATGTTCTCATCATGCTATGAAGTGGAAAATCCGTGGTTGTCCACATTTCGCCCTCACTTGGAGTTCGAATCGGTACCTAACCAGGCACAACGGGCCTTCTATTTCACTCTCGTCACATGTTTCATCTTCTTCATCCTGGTTTCAATGAGGCAGATTCATGAATATTGGACACGTATGTTATGCACTTGGCGTACCATCTGTCTCTTATTGACGACCTTTATCCATGAATCAGTTTCGCTGCCTTGCCGTGACTCGTTCACGACTTTGTGTCTTGTTGTTTTAAATTCTTCGAAAATGTTACCATTTTATGTTAACATAGGCCATGGAAGGCCGGTTGCTTTTCAACCAAGGTATTTTGTCACCCGGCAAAAGCCAGGTTATCCTAACAAAGGATATTTTTTTCAAAAAAATGTAATTGTTTGCTAGCTAGGAATCTCTCTCTCTCTCGTAATCTCTCTGGGTCACCGGTTAAAACCTCGTTTGCTATTCTCTGAACACACTTTGTTTCTCTCCAAACTTTTCTTCATCGGTCTCTAGGCAGGTAAATTTCAAGAATTTTGCTTTAATAATAATTTCTCCCGGATTTAAAAAGAAGCCCAGAAGGATGTCTCCATCGGCAGCCAAGCTGAGCTTCACTTCCTGGCAGCCCTCGCTGTGGTTACGGAGGTCCCCCGCCGCCATTTTCTACATATTTGTTCCTGAAAGTACAGACCATACCGCCCTTATGTATGTTGTCTTGTGGCGCCATTGCGAGCCGAGTTGTTCCGCTATATAATGACACTCTGGACTACCTTTTGGGCACGCTAGCCCCTGGGTTTTGTTCCTGCTCTCGCTACCAAGCCAGTTTTGCCGTCTCTTGCTCTGTCATGCAGTGACGCACACCATGTCATGTGTCTTGACTCTCCAGTATTCGCTGAATGTGCATATAATATAAGTTATCCCGAGCTACATTATGCTTTGATAACCATTATATCCGATCCGTGCCCACCATAATGGCACATTAGGATTTGTACTGGCATGTCTGCAGATCCTGGACTCTTTTCCTCAACGACCTCTGTAACCATAGCCCTCCGCACTGCAACCACAGTCTCCACTTCGTAACCTTCGACGGCTACGACAAACAAAGTGTTTTTTTTTCTCCAAGGCCCTAGTGTACTCTTGAGTGTTATCTCAAATGGGTCAGCTTACAGTGATAATGTAATCCCTTTAGAGTCTGTGAAATCACGTCTTTTCGCAATCCTTCGAAACTCTTCGAACCCCGTCAAAATCACAAACAAATCTACGCACCGCAAACTTAGCTTCCAGACCAATGAAACCCTAGAGTCACATTTTCACAATTTTGTTCTTTGTTTTCACATTTTCATAACCTTGTCTTTGTTCTTTCAATTGCATAAATATGTATGTTGTTTCACCCCTCCATGTGTTAACTGCCTGTTCCTCATATTTTATGTACCCCCCCTCCCTACCATGACAAACATTGTACCTAGCCCATGGCATAAGCTAGTTTTTAGATGTTAGTCAGCTCTCTCTGGTCAACAAATCTCTCTTTCAACTCCCGTGGGTAACGTAGAGGGTTTTTGCCCTATTGCTCCATTACCACGTCGCTTTTTTTCCGAGCGCGGGGGGAGGTGATATACGAAACGCCTCCTCTCAAATTGAAGCGCACGCCACTGTACAGACAAACAGTTTCGCTCCCTTGCCGCAAGTGCGCCGCGCGCTGACGGCAGCGGAACGCCAGCCTCGGTCGGCCGACTAGCAAACCCGCCATTCTCCTCCCGAGCCCGCTCTGGGCGCACGTGTATCGTGAACCACGCCGCACTGTTCCGGAACATTCCACAACGCTGGCTGTTATTTTGCCTAGTGACTGGCGGGAATGCCAAGAACGGCTAAATTCCCCTCCACATAACCGAATCTCCAAGAGACCAGCCTGCTGCTGTGAGTACCATGAGCTATTTAACCCCTCTTTATTGCGTGTGTTCCTTGTAAATTCAACGCGAAGATAAATGACCGCCCCCAGAGAGATTTTAGCGCCAAATTCACCCGATTTAGATAGAATTACTGTTGCTACCCTGTACTACTCTGCTTGCATTATTGTATCATTGTGTTTACGAAAGAATTCCACCCAATACAACTGTTATTTACCGTAGCCACTTGTTTCACTGTCTCCCCCAGCCCGTAGGATTTGAGCTTATTTCAGGGATGCCACACAAACGCCTCAGAGATCCTACCACCCTGATGATAGTCTCCTCCGCTATGCTGACCATTCTGAGCTAGTCTGTCGGCAGAAGGTAGGCACCTCAGGTAGATGTACTTAGCAGTGTATAGAATTTCTTAAAACTATACGACCACTTCATAGATTGTCTATGATAAAATGGGTAATTTATTATACTTTTTGGCACTTCAACACATAATGAAGCAAAGTAGATCGCTTGAGGACTGTATTGTATCATGGCAATGTCCCTGAATGTTGCCGTGTATTAGTCCGAAATTTAATCTAATCTTTAGGCATTAAAACAGTATGTTGTCTCACACTAGCATAAAGTTCAATGACCTCTGATGCACTATGTAAAATTCTTTCGTACACTTTAGCTATACCACACTTGAAATCGGTTTTCATTGACACTTAAGCATTCAGTTATTGGCGTGCCGTAAAAATCGTTACCTCGGATCCTTCACTTATCTCCCCAAAAATCCAAAGCCAGTTTCAGGTGTGGTATGCAACCAACTTTTTTTCTTATGATTATTAAATATGTATGTTGTTACTTCCTATAATTATTATAGATTGAGTTTATATGAGATATAAAGTTTAATTTAGAGTCGAAAGTTATGCCCAGGTCATTAATTTCTTCGACAGAGGTGAGGGTAGAGTTGTTAAGTTCATATGGATGAATAATTGGTTGACTTATTCTGTAAAAACTTATTGAATAACACTTATTTATGTTCAGATAAAGTTTGTTAAGATAACACCAACTAATTAATTTGTTTCAATTATTTTGTAGATAGGCACAATCTTCAGCGGTTTTGATGATTTTAAATATTTTTAAATCATCTGCAAAAAGCAATACATTTACATCTTTATCAAATATGTCAACAATATCATTTATGAATAGTAAAAAAAAAATTGGGCCTAAATGGAACCCTTGAGGTAAACCACTGGTAGCTTTATATTGATTGGAATAGAACAAATTAATGTTTACAAGTAGAACTCTATCAGATAGATAGCTCGCAAACCAGTCTAAAAGTTTTCCGTCAATACCGAGCTTACGTAGTTTAACCAGTAGAATTTTATGGCACACTTTGTCAAAGGCCTTGATAAAATCTGTATATATGGAATCGACTTGAGTTCTGTTAGCTAATGCATTTGATATAAAGTTTTCATATAATGAGAGATTTGTCAGAGTTGACCTGCCTGACAAAAATCCATGTTGATTTGAAACAATGAGATTGTTAATATACGGGGAAATTTTATCAAGAAGTAATTTTTCAAAAAGTTTCGGAATTATAGATAGCTTACATATAGGTCTATAGTTAGTGACATCACTTTAATTACCCTTTTTTAATATAAGCGTTAAATAACAACGTTTCCAAATGTTCGGGAAGCAACCTGTGTCAAGCGATTGATTAAACAATAGACAAATCGGCTCAGCCAGTGAAGCAATGCAATTTATGAGAATATTGGGGTGCACGTTATCAGGTCCGGCCTTTTTGTTTTTGTCTAGAGATTTAACGTCGCTTATATTGATGTGTACAGGAGGTATATGTATGCTCTCAATAAGGGAAGATGGTGGTATGTAATTGTATGGGATATCTTCGTCATATACACTTTTGAAGTAATCAGCAAAATAGTTAACCTTTACTTTCATATCAGTGCTACTCTTATCTTTGAAGTGCATTGAAATGGGTAAACCTTGTTTGTTTTTTCTAAGAGAGTTTATATGTGTGAAAAAGTTTTGTATATTAGAGGGTATAGATGTTTCGATTCCATTTATATAATTATAATATGATTTTTCTGACAGTTTTTTACATTGAGTTCTGTAATTGTGAAATACCTTATAGTCATTAAAGGATTTAGATTCTTTAAAGTTTTTGTGGGCAGTTTTTTTTGCAAATAACCAGGTTAATTAACTGGCTGTTGAACCATTTCGGGAACTTTGCTTCTTTGAAGTGTGAAAGTGGTACATAGTTTTCAATGGCCCTGTTGTTGAGGTGAAGAAATGACCAGTCTTCATTTGTAAGATATTGGTTCATATTAGGATAGTCAGCTTTGAAAAAATTATAAGTTAAGTTAGGAAGAATAGTTGTGTCGTCTGGTGAGTTATTCATCGTTTTGGTTATGCTTAAAGCGGGGTGGTGGCAATCTAGGGGGAGAAGCTCGTCGACTGATTTAACAATGTGAATTGAGAGATCACTACAGAACACTAAATCCAGCAGCCGGTTATTGGTATTGTAGACTTGATTGACTTGATGTAGAGCGAGTAAGTTCGTCATATCTATTATTTCACGAGCATTTTCTGGTAGGCTTAAGTTGTTATAAGAGATTTTATTCATCGAATCAATGCTAGGGGTATTATAGTCACCAAATAAAATTGTTCTGGCATCAGGGTATTTATTTTTAAAGGTTTCGAGGTCATCAATGTGGTTTCGGTAGACTGTGATGTTGGATCCAGGAGGAATGTAGACACATCCCAGTAAAATTTTACTTGATTTAGTTTTTAGTAATACAAATACCTGTTCCACGTCTAGATGTTTGCAAATTAATCGAGTGGATGGCAGTGATTTTTTGACGGACATGAGAACTCCTCCTCCTCTGGTTTTATTGCTGGTGGCTGGATTCCTGTCAAGGCGGTAGGTGTTATAAGATGAGAATCCAAGTTCCTCGGTGTGAATATTGGGATCAAGCCAGGTTTCAGTAAGGAGAAATACATCGACGTTTCGAAGTAAAGGAATAGAAGTTTGCAACTCTGAGAGTTTGGTGCGGCAGCTGCGGATGTTTTGGCCGTATCCATTAATATGTTTGAGTTTTTTGGATTTTTCTTAACTATTGTCGGCTTGCTGTTGATATATTTGATTGTTAGTCCAACTTCACCTCCCTGTATCCTACTTTCCATTGATTGGCGTAGGTCTGATAAATATTTTCGTTGGTTCGGAATTTGGTCGGAAAAATTTTGACAGGGGAGTTGTTAAGATAAAAGTTTTTTTTCCTGAGAATATTCATTACTTCAGTTGAGTTTTTTAAGATCACTTTAATGGGCCTCGATTTATCAGGCCTCACTGCTCCAAGACGGAATGTGTTGATGGAATTTGGTTCTATTATTATTATTCTATGTTGTTGTCTATTTTCTTCAGAATGGTTGTAATTTGTAAATTATCGTCCTTGATTTTTTCAATTTGGTTCGGTTGTGTGCTTTCAGGAACATTTATAATTATTAGCTTATTTTCTCTGTTTTTCCTCTCTTCAAGCTCATCGGCCGCTTCACATGTAGATTCTAATGGGTTAGGTTTGTTGGTTAATTCTTTGAAAGCTATTAGCTCACCCTCGAGTGCTGCCATTTTTGTAGCCATTTGAGCTATGGTTCCAAGAATAGCATTGGCTTTATAGGCTGGGCAATCCTTATCTCCGGTGGGGTGGACACGGGAAGCTGAAACGTGCGCATGTGGCGCAACTGGGTGCTGTAGCAGCAGTGGGGCAGGCCTCACGGGCGTGTCCTTCTACATCGCAGTGGGAACATCTCATTTTTTCTTTGCAGATCTTGTGTGAATGTCCTATCATTTGGCAATTCAGACAAACGGTAAGTCCCACAAAGTCACGCACACCGCAAACGGTCCAGTCCACGAATACTCGTCCTCGTTGTACCAGCGCATAACGAATGTTAGCGGGTACCAGGAATACTCTGTGGCAAGACGGTCCGGTTCGAGCTCCAGCCATATGACTGAGTTTGCACTTGGAAATATACTCTTTGACATCATTATCTCCAGAGATTCCGGAAAATACCTTCTCAAGAAAGTTCACATAAGATAGCTCCCGGGGTGCGTTAATGAATATAATTCTTGGGTGCCTCTTTACTGGAAGCCGGGCACTCAGCAAGCCGGAGCTGGTTTCAATAGGAGCATTTAAGAGCCGCTCTTGTTCCTGGCTGTTGGCAGTGTGGATAACGACTTCTTAATTTTTTATATTTTTTACTCCCGTTATTCGAACTCCCAATTGCAAAGGCTTCACGATGTCGCGTATGATCTTTTTTGTGCCATCGCTATCATCAACCCCCGGTAGTTTGGGAAAAAAACATACCGATGGTCTTGGTTTTCCTATTTGGATGGTGGTGCGAGTAAGTGGTGTAGGCAGAGGAAGTTTTTTCTTGGTAACTTCAGCAAAAGAGAGGCTGGCTTCGGTCGCATCGGCTACTCGACGCATCACTGGTCCCAAGTCTAACTCAAGTTGCTGAATTTTGTCCAGCAACTGTTGTGTGTAATTATCCGCCATGGTTTTTTCGGTCTTCAATACCTTGATGTCAGCAAGGGCCGAGTTGAGTTTACCTCTGATTTCTTCTTTCTCTAGGAGAAGTTGGGCAACGGATCCGAGAACACTAGTCACATTCACGGATACTGAGCTGTTGCTCTTTTGACACTTTTGATGGCTTTTCGGCCAACGTATCCTGCAAAGCTTTTAAAGCAAATTGTGTCCCGAAGAGAATCGAATGTCCTGATATACTACCAATGGGTCTAGGGTCAATTTCAGCCTCAATCTCCTCGGCGTCGGAATCCGATTCATCGTGGGAGGTATACGGGGAGGCTACATTAGGGTGACATTTCTTATTTTTGCCCATGATTATCGATTCAAAATCACAAAATACGTAGTTTCTTAAAAAATAATACTTTCAATATGTAAACAGAGATATCACAAGATTATCTTGTCAGTCTAAAATCATTATGAATTCCAAGGGGGTGTAAAATATTACTCGTAGTATGAGTGTGATCAATAAAGCTCATCTTAATAAAAATATGTTAAAATCATATTCGATTTGAAGAATCTGGAAGTATTAATGGAGCTTCGAGAATAAAAGATTCATAAAAATTAAAATTATTGCTACCTCTCACATAAGCGTCTCTTTCTGGCTGGAATCAGATTTTCTTATGAAACCCTTCTCAGTTATTCTGACAGAAAGAATAGTTAATGCGATGAAGAAAATAAGTTAGAGCTGAGCTGAGTTAAGCTGGACGGAAAATTTTAAATTCTATGTAGAGGATAATATTATACATTCTTAATAAGTTTTTTTTAAAATACGTACATATACAGATTTAAAGTAAAACATATGGTTCTTAAAACTAATTACAATACATTAATTTCTTTTTAACAAAACTACCCAACTTAAGAGGTAATACCACCGGTGAGAAATGTCGACGGTAGGTATTTTCAAAAATTATCGTTGTCGCGCAGCGCTCACAAAAGAACTAGCTATAGATGTGTGGGTGAGACCACGTGAGTGTTTGGCTCGAACACCCTCTCGCCCCCTCGGCGTCTCCTGCCTACCCGTCTTCCGCGAATCTCATCGCATGCATGTTTCGACTTATTTCGTCGCTAATGAAGTTTTTGACTCGGCCTTATGGTGTACCGCTCACCATTGCATATGATTTGTAGCTATTCGAAACGTAAAAATAAATGAAATTAGTCTAAACGACCCGAAGTTTAGAAAAAACTATATTTCGTGATTTGGAAAAAATAAAATAATGGTCTTTTGTTTTGTAGCAAACTTACTTTTTATTCAATAACGGCTGTACAAAGAACACAAAACATATTTTGTCCAATATACGTAATCTAGTTGTTAAAAATGTAAACTAACGAAAACTAACTAACTAACCATCACGCCGTTTCCCCGCAGGGGTAGGCAGAGAGTATGGACCGCCAAAAAACTCGATCTTAGCACACACTCCTTGCCTCGTTCACATAGATATAAGTAACTGATTCACTTGGTCGTGCCATGTCTTCCTCGGGCGTCCCCGACTTCTTCTTTCATTCACATTTACGTCATATATTCTCCTTACACTCCTTTACTCGTTCATTCGCTCTACATGCCCAAACCATCTGAGCGTCCCTTTCTTAATCTTACTCATTACGCTTACATCAGCCTTGCATTCTTCGCGGATCTCTACATTTTTCACAAGATCATACATGGTTTTACCACACATACGCCTCAGGGATCTCATTTCTACAGCATTCAGTCTACTTTCATCCTTCCTCTGTCAGTTCCATGCCTCACTGCCATACATCAGGGTAGGTACCAGCACTCAATTATGGACGGCTACCTTCGCTTCATTTGACAGTTTTTTGTTGGCGCCAAAGGCGTTCGTCCTCCATTAATAGAGTTGCCTGCATTTACCCTTCTTTCGATATCTCTGTCAAAACTACCATCTCTCGTAAACATACTTCCCAAGTACACAAACTCACCCACCTGCTCCAAATACTCATCATTCACAACTATGTTGCGCATTGTTTTCATACTATCTCTTTCAAATACCATGACTTTAGATTTACTTACATTCATCATTAACTCATTCTTCATACATACTTTGATCATCCTAGACACGAGAGACTGTTAAAAATGTAAAAGGGAAAAATAACACGTTTTCTGGATAAAACTAAGATACTAAACAATAATGTACACCAACTGTACTGAATATCCAGGCACTTCCCCACCTTCCTCTTCCTCACTTCCTTCCGCTCCCCATTATCTTCAGCCTCACAACATACCCAAATTGTGAATGCCATAGTCTCACTGGCTCTTGTGCGGTATTCACATAAAAAACAACATTTTTTAACAAAATATAACAAATAAAATATAACGGTTGGATAAAACTGAATGTTAACGTAGTTTAAAGGCAGCGATTACTTAAAATCTTGCTTCGAATTCAAATTTAACATTATATTTATTGAATGTAGTTTGGCGCTATTATAACCTTTTCAAGCATTATAGCCAGCGACCGAAGGAGATACACACATCTTTCCACGTTTTTTTTTCAATAGCTCCACATATGGGATCCTTAGGAAAAAAAACTCTCAGGGCCTATGTCATCTTTGGGGACGCTGTGTAGGGGTCCTTACAGGGAAAGGAAGGAGAGGAAGTTCTGGGAAGGGAGGTATCTGTCAATGGGTCCAAGGGTGACAGAAGTATGAATCCAACCCTCCCATTAAGGTGCAAGGCAATGGATCGAGAGAGTCCGGGTGGAGAGGTCAAAAGGTCTCCTTCGACCAGTCTCTCCCGATCCGGCCCGCCACGCAGAAGTTGGGCAAATGTAGAGACGTAGCGAATTACATGGGGAGACCTATGGCAGGGGTCTTGGTTATCCAATTCACGGGGCGGCGGAATCCATATCCGCCTCCATGAATACAAAGAACATCCAAGGCCATAATCCTGGTAAATACGCGAAGCACTTTGTAATAATAATAATAATAATAACATTATATTTATATAGCGCTGTTTTGTGACATTTCACTTCAAGTGCGCTTAACTATAACAAATTTAAAAAATAATCCTACAGTGCTCCTTATAATATTGAGAAAATAATAAAAGAGTATTGAGTATTTACAAAACAATGACAGAAGAACAAGATTAACAAAGATAGTGCTGTTATAGCACACACGGGACAATAATAATAATAGACAATAGCGGTGCTTTTGTAACACAGGCCACAACAAGAACTTTAAAACTAAAATATAAAATACTAACAGAAAGGCAATTTGCGTTCAGAAATGAGAAATATTCTGACATAAATTCGGATATTAAACATAAAATAAAAATACAATTATGAGGAAACCGAAACCAAACAATCACGGGAAACTTGAGAATATGGCTTATTATTATTACGTATATTGGAAAGATGTTAAGATTCATGAATGGTATGATTTTTTAAATAATTTTGTTTTTAAAGCCAGTTTAAATTCAGCCAAATTCTGGATATTAGTAAGAGCTGAGGGAAGTTTATTCCAAATGAGAGTAATTAGTAACATCTAGATCTGCTGACTTTAGAGTAAGCTGTCTCTCGCTTAAGTTTTGTCGGACACATAGTTCCAATATATAGGCTGGCGCCATTCCTTGCAATATTTTGAAGGTCAAGCAGATCTTGAAAGATCTGGATTATAGAAAGAAAACACCTTCGAATGAGAATATGGGAAGATATTGGAAAAGAAAACTAACGTTTAACGATAACACGAATGGAAAGAGGAAAAAAGGAATGGTCAATTGGAATTGTATAACAGATATGCCACCTGAATTGTTTAAAATGAAAAAAGAGGAATTTTACCATGAATTATCTTCACCGAATAATGAAAAACTCGAAAGGAATACGGTGGGTCAAAGTGATGATAATTTTTAAGCAATAGAAACTTTGGAAAAATATGTGAGCTGCGGCCAAAAACTTCAGTTGCTAGAGTATTAAACATGTTACAGCACTCGCAATTTAAAGGAAATATGCAACAAATTATGTAAAATAAAATGAAAACCAAGTAATAAAGCAATTTACAAAAGAAACAGGATTACATGTGCCTGTGGACAGTGTAACGATGAAAACAAAAACTTTTTAGCGGCAAGTCCGGTTGACCTAATCGGTAAGGATACTATAATTGAAGTTAAACGCTTCTTCAAACTTTGCAAATACACTTTGTGGCGTCATTTTTAATTAAATGAGAACAAATAACTTTATAAAACTAGCACGATGTAATCAATATTATCAACATGTTTCAAAAACAGAGTGTTCTTCTCAGAATAGAATTACTACTAAAAGTCAAACAAATATGGACACATAAGAATTATAGACAAAATATTAAAGGGAGAAGCATTTTATCGAAAGAAAACGACGTTCGAAGGAGACAACACAGAGGTGTCGAAAAAGAAAACTAAGGTATAACGGTTATCCAATAAATGGTTCCTGGGGCGATGGTACCTATAACGCCTCCCAAATTGAAAATTTATCATAGTACTTGACATAAACAATTTTAATTTGGCTCAATTTTAGTATGAAAGCTCGATCAGTATTGGTATACCGCGATAAGTCACTAAACAGAAAAAACGAATAAAAAATATCGATTACTCGGGGAAGGACAACACTAGTCTACCGATAAAATTCGTTACATCACTACTTCGCTTTGTATGTATTTGTCAAAACCCTCGTTTCCCGGCCCTCAGGCGAAGTGAGCGAAAGGGACACCTGCACATTGGGATGATTGAAATCTTCGAAATCGATGTTTTGTATTCCCCATTTTTCTTCTCCAAAACTGGACCGATTTTAATTTTTTTTTACTAACTGTATTAGAAGAAAATATTCTATGTCGGTACGTTTTGCTTTTTTTAAAAATACATTGTTTGGTTTGTATACTGAACGTCTTTTGACGGCGTTTAAACCAGGCAATTTTATTCATTTTTGGAAGGTCCTAACTTCTAAAAGAAGTAAATTATCAAAAAAAACAAAACGTACCGACACGCTAATGGTTGATATCTATATTACGTAAAAAAAAATTTGTTCTAGGGTCAAAATCCAGAGAGATAAACGGGGAATACGTTTGTATGGAAAAGACGCAGCTAGTATTTCCTCTTAATAGAGAAAACATTTCTCGTGTTTGAATTTTGTAGTAGCGCCATTGTAAAATGCCAGTAGGAACAGAAACTTATTACAAGAAATTATATTAGAAAATATATACATTTACATATATTAAGACAAGTCGACATGATGAACATGAATTAAATAAGAGTTAAATTAGAATATACCTACAACATAGATAATACAAGCATAGAAATAGCAGAAATAAAAATAGTATTATTGAATTTACTCAATAGGTAGGTGGTAGTAGGTGGTAGTAGGTGGTAAGTAGGCACTGAATGATCTGACTGTATTGTAAAAGTAGGTATATCATAATAAAGTTGCAACAATTGGATGCATACAAATAACGGGTATGTACTTTGATTTCAATTCGACAGCCGATGAAATATTTTTAGAAGACATGCTCTAGATTGTTATTTTTTTTTTATTGTTATGATGAAATAAAAACTTATTAATTAGTGTTGGGTTGGTCTAGTGGTTGTTTAATTCGAGATTTAAAAACTTTGCAATTTTTTTCAGACTTGATTTTACACGGGAGGGCATTAAAAAATTTATACCTTGATAAGAATAATAGTGTTGAGAAGCACTCGTTTTAAATTTTGGGATTTCTAAATTGCCACGTGATCGTGGTCGATTGTTTATGTTTATGAATGTTGTTATTGTATGGAAAAGCTCTTTATGAGTTTGTAGCAATGAGTTCTTTTTTGAAAATTTTATTTAGACTGAGAACCCTAAAAGAGTCAAATAGCTGTATTGTTGGAAATATAGATGGTTTTTGTAGGATGACTTTTAAAATCAACCTCTGTACCCTTTCTACAGGTAAGAGGTTAGTTTTGAAAGTTCCACCCCATCCGATTATACCATATTGTAGAATACATTGGGCAAGAGAGAAATAAATAGTTTTAATCATACTGGATGATAGGATGTTTCTCAGTTTAATGAATATATAAATAAGTTTTCTTATTCTGGTCGCTGTATTTTGGACTTGTTCTTTCCGTTTTAAGTGTCTATCTACTATGACACCCATATACTTTATACTATTTTTGCATGTCATTCGTAAACAAATTGCATTCCTGTTTGTTTTCACATTGTGGTGAATGGATTTAAATAGTAATATTGTTTTCGACTTTTTTTTCTTTCAAAGAGAATGGGATAAAATATGTTTTCTCGGTATTTAGTGAGAGACAATTTAGGTCGAACCATGTTTTGAGTAAGTTTATATTGATATTTGCTTTAATCGTTGTTATTTGGGAACTCCATTTTAATTAAACTAAAAACAGCAGAAATTTCTTATAAATAATACTGTTTTTTTATAAATTAAATAATATCATTATTAAAAAATATACTTAATTTCATATTCCATTATGTATGTACGATTAGAACACATACAGATGGGAATGTGTTTATTCTACCGCCAGGTACTTCATTTGGTCAGCGTTCCAATATTTTGTACGTGGATGACAAATGCGGCAAGAGAAAAAGGAGTTTCCCCAAGAGCAAGGTTTATTCCTTCCGTTACTCAAAAAGGTCATCCATATAAAACTCAAAATTATGATATACATTATAGTTCAGTGTTTGCCAAAGTAGAATATTCTAAATTTGCACAGGTAGATTTTTGGGGTATTTGGTAATTTTATTTATTTATTTTATTTATAACATTACATTTGATACATTTGTATGGCAAAAATAACATAATAATAACATTGAAAAATAACTATAAAATGGGTACAAGTGTTATTATGTCTTGTGGGTCGATATTAGTTCCTAGCTAGGCAGATTGCCCGTTCTAAGGAACCAAATGCTGGTGAGAATGCAAAAAAAAAAAAATTTTTAACAAAATGTTCATTTTAATTTTTTAAATTAAATACACATCAATAAAAATCCCTGAAAATTTATTCTGTAACAAAAAAGAAAAAGAAAAGAAAAATGTTTTTTTATTTTTTATTTAAATAATATACGTACTGAATTTTTACTAAATGTGCCGTTAATAGGCCATGTAAAATTTTAAGTGACATTATTTAATAGTTCTTCAGATTCCACCCTACCTAAGCCAATCAACCATTTTGTTATTATTGAACTGACGTGGGACATTTTGCAAGCTTTAATATTTAATTCTAGGGGAATTTTATTATATATTTTTGGTCCAAGATATGTACATGTTTTTTGATACTTTGCCGTATTGCTCCCTGGGACCACAAGATCCTTTCTGGTGTGACTTCTTGTGATATATTTGTGATCAATTTTTTGAATATTATCTAGATTTTTATGTACGTGGATAATAATCCTTTTTATATAATTTTGACGAATATCAAGTACATAAAAGTTTTTATAGAGCTGATCGCTAGAATACCTATAGGGTTTACGCAAAATTACTCTAATTATGGATTTCTGGGCCTTCACAAGCGGATCTAAAATTGTTCTACCCGACGCGACGCTCCCCAACCAATGCGACCATACGTTAAGATGGGGTTGCACAATCCGAAATATATTTTTCTTAGGTCTTGTTGTTTAATTATGTTCCGTAATGCAAAGAATATGTAAATCAATTTTCTTACCCTTATTGAAAGGTTTTCTATGTGATATTTCCATTTCAGATGATTGTCTATAATAACACCTAGATATTTGATGTTTTCTACACTTTCCAAAGCTTCACAATTGCAGTTTGAATCAACATTAACGGAATTACAAATAGTCTTATGTATTTTTATTGTGTATAATGTACTAGGTTGTCCTTTTATAGTTGGGCTGAATCTTATGTATTTAGTTTTTGCTATATTTAGTGTTAGTAGATTTTTGTCAAGCCACTGTTTTATCGCATTTATTCCACTTTCAGCACGTTTTTGAGTTTGAGTCCAATCCTCTCCTTCAAATATTGCCACTGTATCATCTGCAAAAGTAATATTTTTTCCGTCTACTGTTAGCTCGCATAACTCATTGATATAAATTATAAATAGAAGTTTTATGAATAAAATAATGTTTTGTTCATTTCCTGTTGAATCAAGTTTCGAACAGCTTTTCAGTTTTCATCGTCTGGGAAGAATTCAATGTTATCAATGTTACGATATCACAAAAAACCTCAGTGTAATACAATTAAATTACAAATAAGCCTCATTTACAGCATTCGTTTCAAAGCATTATGGCAGGAAGCTTAAATTCATTTAATGATCCCTATCTGGGGTTATGTAAATTTCACGTTAATTGATAAATAGGAAGGCTCTATACCAAAAAGCTAACGCTGATATTTTTCTTGAAAATATCTACAAGACCCGTGTTCACTCCTTCCTTTCCTCAAAAAGTCCCTCCACACAGCAACTTGAAAGATGACATAGGCCCCGAGGGAAATTATTTTCCTTAGAGTTAATGTAAAAAAAAAATGCTTCCTCCACTCATTTCGGTTTTGTGCCAGCTCTCCAGTTTAGAAGCTCCAAGAATAATAATAATTCTATATGACTTCAATACATTTTTAAAAAGTTAGCGTTGCTCAAACTTTCATAATCGGTAATCGATGATTTCATCGAAAATCAATTCATCGAAAGCAAATTCATCGAAAACGAGTTCATCGAAAACCAATTCATCGAAAACCAATTCATTAATTCGCCAATTCATCGAAAAAAAGGTTAGGTTAGGTTAGATTATGTTAGGTTAGGATAGTCTCCTAGTCCAAAGTTTTATTATCATTTTTTTTTTATATAAATTTATTGTGAACTTTTATTGACCAATGCTTTTTTAACTTCCCGGTCCGCTCGGCATTTCTCTCAAATATCCACAAAATATTTTTTTTCGATGATTTGGCGATTCGCTAAATTGATCATTCGATGAATGGGTTTTCGATGAATTGGTTTTCGATGAATTGGTTTTCGATGAATTGGTTTTCGATGAATTGGTTTTCAATGAACTCGTTTTCGATAAACTCGTTTTCGATTAACTCGTTTTCGATGAATTTGCTTTCGATGAATTGATTTTCGATGAACTCGCCGTGAACCTCAAATTCAATTATCTCGAAACTAGTATTTTCGACTTAGTGCTTTTCTGCAGTAAGCCCACGATATATGAGTATGTTTTAATGTGAATTATCTACCCCCTTGTGGACTGGTTGCTTCGCTTCTTTTGACAAAAATCTATCTATGACCTCAGGATTTTTTTTTTTTACATGAATACCGCACAAGAGTCCCAACTGCTCCCGTCTGGAGCCAGTGGGACTATGGCATCCCCAATTGGGGTATGTTGTGAGTCTGAAGGTAGTGGGGAGGGGAAGGAGATAGGGAAGAGGAAGGTGGGGATAGTATCTGGCTATTCAGATCTGGTCACCAAACACGGCTAAAGTCATTTCAAGCAACGTTTCAATTCTGAATGGTGGTCTTACACCAGGGCGATACTGAGAGTATCTTCCACTCTGGAACGTGCCGCAAATATACTATATATTATTTTAAATGAATAAATTGTGATATAACACAAATTAATCAAATAAATTTTATTTGCCACGCCGGGATTCGATCCCGCGACCTTCGGAATGCAAGTCAAGAGCCTTACCGCTGGACTATGCCGGCCGTCAAAAGGAATTGGCTGCATTAAATGGGATCGTGCCAGAAAAGTAGAGTGTTAGTTAGCTCGTGGCTAGTAGCGTTCTGTAACTGGTGATCCGTTTTATGATTCGTGCTCGGATCGCCCTTCTTCGAACATTTAGTGGCACTGCAGTACCAGGACAACCAAAAAAGCAATCGGTATGAGTTAGTTTTTATTATTTTTAGAGACGCTTTTTTGAGTTTGGTACACAGCACCGATGTACACAGGCTGGTGCAGTATGTGTTAAAACGTACCTTTTTTGCTTCTGGGCTACAATTATTGCCTTTTCGAGAAATAATATTTGCCCTAAAGGAGTGTGATATTCTCTGTCCCTCAATATCCGTATAATCATTGAGCTCCGCCGTTACGACATGTCCTAAGAATTTGACATTGGATTTTTCAGTTATTTTCTTATTTTAATGTGTGCTTATTTTTATGCATTTTGAACATTTTCTGAATTGTTCTGTTTCTTCGTCAGTTGAGACACAAACTATCAGAAACCGAAAAAAGTGAAACGATATTTTACTTTATCGAAAAGTTTTCCAGCATCACACACTTACTTTCTTTTTACCAACAGTATTTATAAAAAAATCTATGAACGAAACGTCCACCAAATAAACACTTTCATCGCTGGTTTAAAATTCATAATCCTTGAAAATATTATTTTTAAAAAGGAAAATAAACAAGTTCCATGTTCAAAATATATTTTGCCCCATTTTGGCAGAGAGAGCAATAAAGTCACATTGTGACAACAAAAGTTGATGCTCTTGATACGAATCTAATTTAGTATTCTGCTCTCCGAGCAACAGTCGATCACGAATGCAAAACAGTTTCACCCGGGTAACTCATAAAATGGTGTCGCGTCTAGACCCTCGAACCAAAATATTAAAATTACATCACCCTTCTTATCAAAATATTGATATGATAAATAATATTGTAAGGCATGAACTGACAAAATTCGGAAACTTGACTGGCGTTTATTGATTGTCATAGGTATGTTGAGCACCCTGGAGTAAAATAATGCATCACGGACGAGCGGCAAAACTACTACAAAAAGGAAACGGGTTTTCAGAAAATTGGTTTTAATGTTAATACGGAACAATATTCCACCAAACTGGCATCGCCAATCGGGGGTATGTTGTGAGGCCTGAAGATGTGGAGGAAAAAGAAAGGTGGTGAAGAACTTGGCTATTTATTTTTTTACAATAGCTCCACATAGGAGGCCCTGAGGAAAATGTTTTGTGTGGAGGGCCTTCTAAAGTAAAGGAAAGAGAGGAAGTTCTGGGAAGGATAAGGTATGAGGGGTCGGTGGAAATCTGGGGATCAGTGGTTCCAGAGGTGACTGACGTTCTAAAAGAGTTCTGCTCGAGAGGTCACAAGGTATCTCCCTCAATCAGTCTGTCCTGATTCAGCCTGCCACGCAGCTGGTGGGCAGGCAAATCCGCCGCTAAGACAACCTCACCCCATGAACCCGAGCACCCCTGCTAAGTCATCAAACGTAGTGAACTCTTGGGATGACCTATGCCATACCCGCCTCCCATATTAGATTTAGGTTAAGATCTAGTTAGCAAACTCCACAGTCATTAATTCTGAAGGCTGGCCTTTCTCCAGGGCTATACTGAGTTTGTATACCACTGGTACACCATATTATATATGTCTCAAGCTTGACCGGTTCTACGGGACCCAGATTCATCCGAAACCAGCGATTATCTGTAAGTAAGTTGTCAGCCCATGTCATCTGTGGTTATCTGTAGATTCACTTCTTTTAATGCAGATTTTATATCAGTACTTATTGTAGAAATGAGTAACCTGAGAAGTTTCGTAATAAAGCAATGTTTAACAAATAGACAAATGCGGAAATTCAATCTAAATGCAAGACAAATCGCAATGATTACGAAAAATAAGTAAGATTCCACCTTGCAGTCGGTATACTACTGTCTCGGTATCATTAAGCTATATTTCGGTCAAATACAGTGTAAATATATTGTACCTTAACAAACTCTGCACCGCTTTGCAGGAGATCATTACTGTCTCAGTCTCATTGAACCCGTATCTCGGCTCAGGCAGGCTGGCCCAAGTCCCAGCTCCTGTGTCCCAGAGTCCCTGTCCCTGTCCCCGTCGACTTAATGCTGTCTTTGAAGGATAGGACCGATAAGCCCCACAGCTCTGGGCACCATTAACTCCAAACAGTCATATATTTCCGTGAAGATTCTATCTTTATTGCGAGAATATTGAAGGTGCGATTTAAGACACTTGTTCTAGGCGGCAGTGAAACGGGTCTCGGGAATATTCTAAGTTACTGGTATGTTATCCGATATTTATTAAAAGTGGTGGTATGTTTCATTTTCCCCAATTTGTAGAAAAAATACTTTTTCAAGTAAATAATTTGGCATTCATTAATTATGAGATCTATGCATCGAATAGAGTTTTCCTGAAAATGTAAATATATATTTTTTTAATTTGATTTTACTAGGTGATTTACGGATTTAACTAGACTTAATAGGACTTATAGATATGGGTTTAAGTAAATTGACCGAATTTCAATTTTTTCGAAATCAATTTTTCGAACTTCAATTTTTCGAAAACATGTTTTTCGAACATCAATTGACCGAAACGCTAGTTTTTCGAATTTATATAAGTATGTATACAGTAGGTACGTACAAGAGTACCTATTTTATTATAGGATGGACAACATCAACTAATCTAACCTATCCTAAGCTAACAGTATCTCGCAAGTGAAATATATATTTTAAAAGTTGATTAACAAATTCGAAAAATATATCTTTCGGCCAATTGCTGTAATTAGTCTTTAGAAAAATTAGTCCTTCGAAAAACTGAAATTCGAACAATTGATTTCAAACAATTGATTTCGAAAAATTGAATTCGCGAAACATGCCTGCTCCCTACAGAAATGCTGGAATGACTCACAACTCCGTGTTTCCTCATAATCATTGCTCTATTCGCATTAAAAAATCAATTCATTATACTTCCATCATTCAGACCCAATTGGTAGGTAAGTTTTTTGATTAGATTATTCGTAACACATATCTTCCTTGGACACTCTCGACCTCTCTTTTCATTCACCTGATTATTAGACTTATAAATCCCGACCCCCTCTTTCTTGAACATCTCTCAATTTATTTAAGAACTCATGGTTATTTATTTATTTAGTTCAGTGTTTTTCAATCTGTGGGTCGCGACCCCTAGGGGGGTCGCGAAGCTTTACTCGGGGGGTCACCGGCAAAAGGAAAAAGGCGAGGTTCTAACTACAATAAAAACACTACTTCAGTGAGAAGGATGGGTTTGTTTATTTTTCAAAATAAATAAAATAATTCTGTACCCAAGAAGCATACGGATGCAAGTCCAAAAGGGTCAATGTTCAGGAGAGCCAAAAAACTATTTTTTCTATAACCATGGTCTCATAACTTCTTTGGATATCCATGCTGATAGTTAACAAAAAAAAGTAATTATTAAAACATATTTTAAAAACTAGCAAATAAAACGAAATATTTTATATTTTAACCATTAAAAATATTGTTTAAAAAAAACGCTTACTTAAGTCAAACAAAAACACGGATTTGAGTTATTTTGCTTCAAAATGAAGTGGAATATTATGTTATGACATTTGGTGTAATATGAAAGGATCAATGTTTGAATATTGTTTACTTCCATAGAAAGCGTAGTAATGCATAATTTTAGTCATAATACTACATGATACGTAGGATTTGAGTCATAATACCCAAAATGCAAAAATCATAAAGATGCAGATCCATATGTGTACATCTTTCTGCTTCTAAGATAGTTGTTGCATCAAAGGTAGTTGCATCCGTATACATTTTTGAAAATCCTATTTTTGTTCATGATAGGACCTGTATCTTTCTGCCATTGATAAACATAATAATTTACTTCAAGTCTGCATCAAAAACTCATTTCTTCAAATTTTGAACTTGCATCCGTATGCTTCTCGGGTACAGAATTAATGTATTTAACTTTTTGTCTGTATCTATGACCAAAGGGGGTCGCCAGAATTTTTCAACCTGTAAAGGGGTCGCATATTCAAAAAGATTGAAAAACACTGATTTAGTTAACGCCCTGAGGAATTTTACATGCTTGGTAGTACAATTTTAACTTGTTCTAATCATTTGAACCTTCCTTTAATTTTCCTGTTAGTAGCAATTTGCATTGGTCTTACATCCTATTAATTTCCTTAATAGATTAGAGAGTTCTATTTTTGCCGTATATATTGGTTCTGCTACTGTACAATGCTTTTTTCACTCTCCGATACCTAGGGTGTAAACCCGGTAGAAGTGATGGGAATGATGGGATGTGGCAAAGACGCATTACTGTAACATATTGGGAGAAAGTTCAAAATTACAGATTTTATATGAGATTAGTCTTAGTACCCGGCTGCGTATTTACAATCCCTACCGCGTTTCAGTCGCTTTTAATTTTCAAAATCAAAATTTAAATATTTAGAAATAAAATTATTAATTTCTAATATACACATTGGAAAGATTATTTTATCTAGATTTTAGAACAATTTTTTTTTTGCAAAGTGATAAAAAATTATCAATATAGAGGTGTATTTACAATATATGGGAATAATATTAAAATTTAAATATTTAGAAATAAAATTATAAATTTCTAATATACACATCAGAAAGATTATTTTATCTAGATTTTAGATCAATTTTTGTTTTTGCAATGTGATAAAAAATAACCAATATAGAGGTATATTTACAATGTAAATTGTCGTTACCGCGACTGAATCGGTATAGGTTTTGTAAATACGCTACCCGGCTCCGTACGAGATTTACCATACAGCTTCATTAATCATTAAAGATTATTTGTTAAATTTGACTTATTTGCTATATAATTGGTAAATTCTCTGATTATTATTTTATATTGTCTTGTTAATTACTGTATTTTCTCCTAAATAATAAAAATAAATAAATGAATATATATTATAGAATGCAAAGTAATTGTTCGATCAGCGGGGTAAAACCTAGCTTATGAACCGTCCGTCACATCGGAATCGTAATCAAAACATCATTTAATTTTCGAATGAGAAAAATGATGTATTTGCAAAAAGAAATTCCGAAGCGTTTCCAGTTTTATGAAGTATTATTTTTTGTGGGGTTTGATACACCCCTTCATCACTCCATAGGTTGACAAGGCTTTCAATGGAGACTTGCAGTGTTTCTGTTTTGCCAAAACACCACTGATGATTACAATGATACGAGAGTACACTAATCCTTCACAATGACACATTGTGTGGTTTTACTCAAGCCATATAGTATAGGGGAAATCATACACGGTGCACTGTTGTTCCGCTCAGACGAACATGTGAATGGAATACAGGAGGATCATTGAAAAGCGTCTATTTTGGGTAAAGATTATAACATAAAAGTTCCTTGGTACCTACCTTTTTTATGTAGAGCATAAGAAACTCCCTCAGGATGGTGGGAAGGAAAAATACAGTTTTCCCTCCGGTAAGGTTAGTTAGGCTAGGTGAATAAAAGATATTTCACAGTAACAAATACTCCTATATTTATACATTCTTAAATACACGGGTGCCCTTCAAGGGACCGGGATTCATATTCCCAAAAGAAGCAAAAACCATACTGAGAATTTAGCTGGAAGAAAGTAAAAGATAAAGTAAAGAGCATTGCTGCGGACCATGTATCTATTAATTCTAACTTGTCGCGAACGCATATTAACCGGCGACCACGTAGCATGTGGAGGAAACGAGGTCCATGAGCATGCGGGATCTCCAAGTCAGCAACCGGGAGAGACCCCGCGGAAGGCCCCAGAGGATGGGAACTCCTCACCAGGGAGCAGGATCCAGCATCAGGTCCAGTGTACCGGTTGAGCGTACCGGTGACCTCTCGGTAGACCCCGAGTACCACACTTTCATCCGGTGTTGAGCGCCGGCGTCCTCTCGCCACAAATAGGTACTGCCACGATCGTAGCTTGTCACAAAACGTTGCTTACGCCAATCTATCGAAGGCGTCGGCCGCGATTCCGTAGATAATTCACAATCAATTTTGAACGCGGCGCGGCGGTGTGTTAGTCTTGAAAACATGGCGATCTCTCCGTCGTTCCAGAACAATTCAAAATAAAACCCGTTCTACATACGGAACTACTTTCGACAAACGGTTAGAATTAATGACATAATTCTTATAAAAGGTATTAACCCGTAAAAGTGATATTATCACATAATAATCACACAAACTTATATTTTAGGCGACCATTCGAATTAACGTCGGGCTCCCAATCGGCGGAAATTCAAAAAGTGACGCCGGAAATTTATCAATACGAATATCAATCGAAAAAATCTAAAATACGGTGATTCAACAATTAAAGTAATCGGCCAGGTGAAGGTTTATTAATTCAGGAAAATAATTATAACTAAGTAATAATTATTATATTATTACAGCAGCACGAGCATATAGGATGGTCGCTGTACAAGGTTTTGTAACTTTAACCCTGTGGGTTGAATACAGCACAACAATTTACCAGTAACAGTAACTATTGTTGCTGATTTTGTGAAAAAAAAATTATAGACAATACGTAATTGTGAAATAAATTGTTTTCCTAATCACGTTTGGAAGATTGATTCAGAGGTGCTTTTCGTTGAAATAAGGGTCATCACTTCAAACCCGGTATGTTGCTCGTTGTTTTACTGAGTTTTGCCGTTGTACAACACGATGTTACACTGTTAAGTGCTGTTAAAACATGGATCCAAGATATCAATCCCTGTGTACAACACGGTATTTACGTACCTAGTTGGAATTACAGCAATTAGTTATTTAACATTGAAAGTGGCAATTGGAATAACCCGTACCCGTACTGTGTACGATGCTTCCACTTAACGTTATGTGTGGGTGAAAAATGTGTGGGATTCCCAAGAATTCATTCCTCAATTTATCGTGGCGAAATCTTTAAAGAAAACAGAATTAAAAAAAAAACTTACTTTTCGAATAGACAGGCTTGATCTAGGGTTGCTGAATAATAAATAATTAAATCGGTACTTTATTTCTATCGTTATTTATAAAATATTAGAAATTCTCGAGCAAGCAGAATTTTAAATTAACAAAGCGGTTTTCGTAACATGCTGCTTACATAAAGTATTGGAAATTTCAGTGGGAGGTACATTTTAATATTGTAACACAATCTTTATTTAAATTTTCAGTGCCTATAAATAGATCCCTACCACGTTCGAAAACATCATTACCTTACTGATTTATCAATTGAATGTAATTATTATTATTAAAAATTCTGATTTCGGTTGTGAATCTTTTTGTCTTTATCCGGTTCAATAATTCTAAAACTCTGGTTTGCTTTGTATTTAAACGTTATTTTGAAAATTGGTGGAGTTTGTTCAAGATTTAGAGAGAAAATTGTTTCGATTATCTTTTTCAAAACTGGAACTGATTCATTCATCGAGGAATCTAATCGCTAGTATAAAAATATCAAGTTCGGTGTTGGATCTGTAACTTTAGTTCAATAATATCTAAGGCTTTTGATTTTTGGATTTGCTTTGAATATAAATATGTTTCCAAAATTAGAACAAGATGTGTAAACAATTCAGACAAACAATAAATTGAGTAGATATCTATATATACAGATAATATTTTAACAGAAAATTATCTTATTTTTTTAATTCAAAATTGTAACTAAGACACACTGCGATTTTTCACGAACCTGCACTAGTAATGAATTATACAGGGTATCCAGGGGTAAAGTGCATTAACTTCGAGAGGTGATTCTACGTGATGGTGGGAGCAAAAAATTAACAACTTTTTTTTCTCATACAAAAAGACGTACCTAATATAAATCCTTAGTGTGTGGTACGATCTTGCCGGGCACGATTGTGGCAACATAACATGATTGTTATTGGCCCGTATCGTAACAGCGGAAAACAATAAAGCTGAGCGCACACGCCGGTCGAATTTTATCTTTTTACCACAAAACCACCCCTAAAAGTTGGATTTTCGAAAAAAATGTTAATCTTTTTTACTTATACTATCATGTAGAATGACCTCCCGAAGTGAATGCATTTTACACCCTGTATAATTGCTGCGATGTGTGCGTACATGGAATAGAGAATATAACAATAGAAGTGCCTACCATACAAATTTTAATGGAAATAAATAATATTAAAAAAAGGAGAGTGCTTTAGACCACACGACTGAAGTAAAACTTCTTAGCTCCATCTATGTGAAGAAGGAAGAGAGAAAGAAAATGTGCGTGCGCACTGCTCTCTCTCTTGCCCCTACAGTGATACAGACAATAGGCCTGCACTGTGTTTTGATATACGAAACGTAAATGGCTAAGAGAGAAAGACAGAAAGAAAATGTGTGCTCGCACCTCTCTCTCTTGCCTCTACAGTAATATACGAAACGTAACTCTCTCTCTTTCTATCTTCCCTAACTTATATATCCCTCTCAACTACCGTTCGCCATGCTTTTCGTAACACTCTCGTCACGCATTCACTAGCTTACTCCCCAAGTCAAGCGTGCGTAAAGAAGTTTTACTTCAACAAGCCAATAACACAACCGCCCAGCCAGCATTCCCTCTCACTAATGCTGATCTCCAACTATTTTTTTGAATTTTGAAACTAGTTTTGAACGTTTGAATTTATAAAGTACACTTTTGTATATAATTATAGGACCAAAATGGGCAACTCCTTGTGTTATTATTTAATACTCGTAGTAACATTTCGGTTGTGTATTAACACACGAAAATCTAAAGTACATTATTTCTACGTCTTATTTCTTTATGTTTTCAGCATGTCTTTTATAATGAATATTTGATATGTCGCCGTTTTTTTTTTAAATAGTTGATGGTGTACAATTGCCTTCTAACCATTTGATCGGGCTTAGTATTGCGTTTGGTACCTAGTAATTTGGGAATGTTGAGATGTGTCAGCCATTTGTAACGTGGCGTTATTGGTTTTACTTACTACAATAACATTTTAATTACTGACATTAATAGATAATCATCTGAAATCTGCCACAGGGCTATAATTTTTAAAAATCTTGGTTTTCAAGAAAAATGCACAACTAAGGGAGGAACGCTCATAAATTTGGAGATGATGTCATTCTTATCTTCAGTTGTCCAAGAGGTCGGAGTTCAAGTCGATAAATCATGTAGATGGAATCACTGCGGAAGGTACACAAAACATTTGAATTGTTACTTTTTTTTGAAAATTTAAGTAAACATATAAAAGTTTATAACTATGATGAATCTACACCGTTTTAATCAGATTCCAGTAACATGCGTGGTGTGTTGCACATAAAACTTGTATTTACGTGCGACAATTTTATATGAAAAATGTGATTTTTTTTTTATTTTATTTTTTTTTTTAATTAATGATTTTTTTTGTTACACACATAAAAATATTACAAAAAACATTTCTTTTGATAAGAAGTAAAAAAAATAAAATAAAATATGTAGCTTAACGATAAACAATAATACAATTTAACAACAAAAAAAAAGATATTACAATATTATACATATATGTATGGTAACAAAAAAAAATCCCACATAGGCATCGCCAGTTCGTGGGTATACTTAAGTTTTTTTTAATGCAGTTAAGATACAACATAGCAAATTAAACTTTAAATTAGTAAATTGAAACATAATTATGTTTTAACATATTTATAGAACAAATAATTCTGTATTTAAAAAACAAAAGTTAAGAAAAAAAAAATATATATATATATGAAAAACAAAAAAGGTTAAATAAAAATTAGGGATTTGTTAAGTTATAACAGGTAAGATGTTATAGCAGGTAGGTATTTGTGTCATTTGTAGTTACCCAAGTCTTTATTAATTTTTTGTATATGCTGTAAGAGGATATGTTTTTAGATTTAATTTCTATAGTCTGATACAGTGCATTATAGATTTTTGGTGCAATGAAAAAAGCATGTCTTTGCGCAAGCCTAGTTTTGCGTAGGGGAACCTCAAATGCATTATTTACTCTACTGCTGGAGCGTTTTTCGTTTTTTGTAAAATATACATTTCGTGAAAATATATATTTCAGACATTGCATACAGTAGATTTTTCTTATATCTAAGAGTTCAGCTTCTTGGAATAATTGCAAGGAGGGGTAGGTAACATCTTTGTGCAACATTATTTTTATTATTAATTTTTGAGTAATTTCTAGTTGCTTAATATGGGTATCATAAATACCCCCCCATCCAATTATTCCATAAGATATTGATGATTGCACCAATGCATGATATACCAGTTTCATTCTTTTAATATCAACTATATTATTTAATCGTTTAAAAATGTAAGTCAAATACCTAAGTTTATTTACAAGGTTTTCTACGTGATTTGTCCACTTTAGTTGGCTGTCTATAATAATTCCTAGGTATTTAACTGTGTTCCCCGAATTCATTTCTATACAGTTAGAACACAAAACAGGGTTGCAAGAATTGTTGTGAAACCTTATATTTAGGTGAGTTAAGGGTGCCGCCCTTTTGGTATTATAGAATGGAATATACATAGTTTTTTCACAGTTCAGAGTTAGGAGGTTTTGGTTTAGCCATTCTTTGACAATGGATGTGCACTTATTTGCGTTTTCAGAGACTTCTTTCCATGATTTACCATGGACTGTGATAGCAGTATCATCAGCATACGATAATAGTTTTCCCGGAATACTGATATTACACAGGTCATTGATATAAATTAGGAACAATAATGGGACCGATAACTGTACAGCTTGTGGAACCCCATGTCTCACATATTCTGGTTTACTAATACAGGCGACTCTCGTTAATTCAAACCTGCGATAATTCGAACCTCTCTATAATTCAAAGTTATCACGAGTTCCCTACGAAATCTCTTTATATTTCGAACTAAATCCATACATTTTTGTACACTTGGTAATTTAAACGAAAAAATCATTGCTATATAACAAAACGACGCGTTAATTCGAACTCATCGGCGTTCAACATTCGACAATTCAAAGTTGCAGAGAGAAAGAGGCGGAAAGATTGTTACACACACGTTAGTACAAATACAATTTTGCGACAAGTTTAAACGTGTATTGTTTTTACCTTACAAACCTTCTGTCTACAAAACGAAAGTGATGAAAAAGCATTTCAGGCACTTTTTCTCTTAAAAAAATTATTGAGAAGTCTGAGCAGCAGCAATGTGCTTTGAAGCAAACCAGTATAACAGAGTCCTTTCTTTCGAAAGATTAATTAATTCACATTATGATTACATGTATGTACACGAATGTACCTATAAACTTTTGTCATTGTTATAGAATAGGAGTTAATAAATAATAATTGATCAACACTTAAGAATTCGAAGTTTTATTTATTTACTCTCACAAATTTCGAACCATTTGATATTTCAAACACTCGATAATTCGTAATATTTTAAGAGTCCCTCGAGTTTCGAATTATCGAGAGTCGACTGTATTATCACCAATTTTTGTACATTGTCTGCGATCAAGTAAATAATTTGTTAATAGTGACAGACAATTATTTTTAATTCCAATATTATTTAGTTTTCTAATCAGTTTATTATGATTAACGGTATCAAACGCTTTTTTTAGGTCTAAAAAGATTGTTAAGCTTTTCATATTTAAGTCAAGATTGGTGTATATATTTTTTGTTAGATTAAATAAAGCATCATCTGTACTAAGACCTTTTCTGAAACCGTATTGATTTGGGGACAAAAGTGCATTTGATTCTAGAAACTCTAGTACTTGTATTTTAATATTTTTTTCTAATATCTTCGCTAGTTGGGATATTAGCGATATTGGTCTGTAATTGTCAAGTTTAGAGATTGATCCAGATTTATGTATTGGTACAATATTGGAGAGTTTAAATGCGTCTGGGAAAACGTTTTTTTCAAAACAGGAATTAAAAATGTGTTGCAAAGGCTTCGAAATGTGTTGTTTAATAGATTTGATAGCGATGGCGCTTAATTCATCTGGACCATTGGCTGTATTTGTGTTAAGATTGTAAATGTGTTTTATTATTTCAGATTCGGTAATACGTTTAAATTGGGTTAAATTAGGACTATTTTCAGAGTGTTCGTCCATTTGAGTGTATTGATGAATATGGTTTTGAAATGAGGGATTGTTATTTATTATATCTGAAGCAACATTTGTAAAAAAATCATTGAATTTATTTGCAATATTTCTAATATCCGTTATGACTATTTTATCATCTGTAACAATTTTTTCAGGGAATGTTTTTGCTTTATGTTTTCTATTAGTTATTTCATTTATGACTTGCCAGGTTTTTATAGAATCATTATCAGCTGTTTGTAATTGTTTAGTATAATACTCTTGCTTACATTTTTTTATAAGAATATTGAAAAAAATTCTATAAATGATGTATTGCTGTCGTAAATTTTTATTGGGTGGAATGTTTTTAGCCATACAATAATTCTCATGATTTTTGTAAATTTTGTACAGTTTGTTCCTGTGTTGGCTTGCAATTATCAAACCACGCGTGATCCATGGTTTAATTTTTTTATGTTTGCTTCTAGGTATTGGTGTTGGTTCAAGACTATTCTTGATATTATCATTTAATATTGAATATAAGGTGTATCGTGATTGATTTGGGTCATCATTTGTTAAAACTGAGTTCCAAGTTTCTTTTTTTAAAAAACTGTTTAGGGTTTGATAGTTAATTTTATTTTTTCCCACTTGTTGGGCTTTAGTTGTATGATGATACTTTAAGGTACTGTGACCGAAAAAAGTTGGGAAATGATCGGTTATATCAATTTTTAGGACAGCTGATTTGGGAATAAAATTTTTATTGGTTTTAAGAAATATGTGATCAAGACAAGAACCGTATCTGGTAGGGCTATTTATATAAGATAGATATCCTTCGCTGTATATAACATTTAGATATTCATTTGCAATTGGGCTCAGGATAGAATCTTCTATGTTAATATTTATATCCCCTACGATAAATGAAAAATCTAATTGGTTGCAATTATTTTCGTTTATGAAATATTTTAATTCTGTGATAAAAGATTTAGAATCTAAAGAAGGGGAGCGATAAACAGCAATTATAGAGTATTTTTTATTGTTTAGCTTGAATGATAAATGTATGGCATTAGAAAACTTAAATTTTGGGATGTTTATTATTACATCAGTTATTTTATGTGCACTATAGAAAATCGTTAGACCGTCATGCGAAGTATGTTTTGAAGGAAGTGAGTAAGTCTTATAATCAGACATGGAGTAAGGGATTAGTTCACGCATTTGCGTTTCCGTAAGTATAATAACATTTGGTTTAAATCCTAGAGAGTTGAGGAAAATACAAAATTCATCAAAATGTTTATATGAATACTGCGGATGTTTAAATTTATTATGTTGAAGTCGGTATTTCCTTCATTTATGTAGTTATTTAGTTCTGTAGTATCTTCACATACCTTTGTGTCTATTAACGTAAAATCATCAGTGAGATCCATTTTCACAGATTATAAAATTTCTTCCTTTTTCTTGTCCCAGTATGTGATTAATGCAATGGTATGTCGTTTGCATCTTTTATGCGTATTATATTTGTCCGTCCTTCGTCCAAACATATTTGTATCCAAATGCTTTTGTTGATTTGGCTAACCATAGGAGATGTTTATTTGCTGGCGTTAATTTTTCATTGATGAAAATTTTCTGTGTTGACTCCGAGTACTTCATTTCTTGAGGGGTAAGTATTCCTTTAATTTTTTTTGTTTAATTACCTTATCCTTTGTCTCTTTTGAATTGAATTGGATAGAAATAGTCCGCTTGGCCGGATTGTTATAGTAGTTTACCAAAGAATTATTTTTTAATAGGTCGCTGCAGTCAAGGGCCGACATCAGTAGTTCAATGGGTTTTCGTACATTATCATTTTTCTGTACTTCGATTCCCTGTATTTCGATTGAATTTTCAAGCGCGCTCTGTTGGATGTGGTTTACAGTTAATTTGAGATTTTTTACCTCTCTTTGCAATTCCTTGATTTTCGCTTCATTTTTTTTTTGGTGATCATTTGTTCTTTTTATTTCTTTCTCAAAATCATCAATTTTGTTTGTGCAGAATTCTACACTCTTAACTAAGTCTTGTATTTCGTTTTTAATATCCAAAAACAATTTATTTACGTCTGTCTTTATAAAATTTCTTAGTTGAAGATCGATTCTATCACTCATTCTTTGAAGTTTTCAAATTTTTGATCCATATCATTTTTAGGGGGCATTTTTTTTTTTTTTTTGGTCCTTTAGGTTAATTAGTTTTAAATATTGGATTTGTTTGTTTGTTCACAAATGCCCCATACAATTTATTTTATTAATAATTTTGTTGTATTGTCTATGGCAGAAAGACACTTTTTTTTGTATATTACTATTACTATCTTTCTTCACTGTACTATGACTGTTTAAATATAATAATAATACATGTTTGTAAATGGCACTTTGTGCCGTAAATTTTAAATAAATAAATTACGTAAATTGTCTGTGGTTTATATTATCTTGTTTCGTTTTTTTTTTTTTAGACGAGATTTCTAGATATTTAGCACTGCCACTAACAAATAAACTCACTGTATTTAAAGAATCACTGGTTTTTTGTTTTTTTTTGTGTTTTTGTAGTGTTTTTTTCTTAATTGTCACTTATTTTGCAATTAAAATTGGAGCTGTCAGAGTTAAGGTGTTGTTCCTTAGCGGTTATCCATAGAAAAAAATCCTATGGGACTTGGCCACTTAGCCGTCTAGATTGAGTTTTGACTATGTATTACTATTATTGTGGCATTGTGTAGACTGTAATTGAATTGCATTTACTTATTTAACATAGAGGTGGAAACGATTTACCACTTTTTTTCAAACACCGTTGTGTACTTTCCACTATGCACTGAGTTTATCACCCGAAGGTTAATTGTTAGTTTGGATATGAAATAAGGAATGAAGGGAGCGCGATGCAATTTGCTTTATGGTAGTGCGAGTGGCGTACGCGGAGTCGTAAGCGCGCGATATTTTTGCGGTGCGGTTTGAAGGGAATTGTATCCTTTGCAGCTAGGCATAAATAAACCAACCACACAACAGATCGATAACTTCGGGCTTTTGTAGGAGGAAATTTTCGACACTATTTCACCATGGATATGCAATATGTGACGACGCACAGTGATTCATTTCTTACAAGCTAGACGCTAATAAGTCACTTTTGAATTCCCAAACAATGACGTCATGGCGACATTACCAGAGAGATAGGATAATAAATGCATGCTTAATTGGGGTGATTAGTGCACGCATTTATTCATACCAGAGGCCTAAAGTCGGATAATGTGTTCTGAAATTATCATTTGCATTTATTCGCTCGTTGCAGCTCGACGTTTAAAATTGTGTACTTTGTTTGAAAAGTGTTTTTTTTCGGATCTGTATAAAAAAAATGGAGGCTACTTTGGAAGTAGTAGTAGGAAGTTTCGGTTCTGTCTAAATGGAGGCTACTTTGGAAGGTATGTTTTAAAGTTTTTTCTTAATAACTTATTGTAAATAATTTTAGTTGTTTTTTAAATAACAAAAAAGTTTTGTGTTTTTTTTTGGTCTAAAAAATAATAAATTTCTAACTTCTCGAGAGAGTATATCAAAATCGCAAAAAAAAAATCTTTTTTTTAAATAGTGCAACTAATATTCTATTCATATCAGTTTTGATATTAACCCACAACAATCCACATTATTACAATTTTTCATTTTACAGGAACCACATACGAGATTTCCAGGCTTGAATTGTTCGTGACATGGAAGAGTTTGCCGAAGAAAAAAAGGTTTGAGGGAATGTTTAACAAAATTTTAAGTACATTTGAACTTGATAAGCCCACTGCAAGTGGTGAAAAAAAGTTAAAAAACCAAATAAGGCTTATATCTTTGAAAATAAGCCTTAATGTGAGCGTAATTTTAGCAATTTATTACATTCAAAATACACATTTTTTACTTTTTACATATAATTGTTTTATTATAAACCTCAAATACTCTATTAACAAATTATTTAAAAATTATAAATAACAAAAAATTATAATTAAAAAACGAAAAAAATAAATTATTTTTAACACTAATTTTATGTGTTGACTACACCTCAATAGAGGGTTGAAAATAATTTAATCTTGTGTAAGATTTTAGCGTCTAGCATGTAAGAAACGAATCACTGTGCGACGTTTTGAAATGAAACTTCTGTAGCACCGCTGTGATTTGGATTTCGGATAAAACTGAAACAACGATTACTGCACCGGCGACGTATACGCACACCTGCGCTCATCGGCCGCTTTGATTATGATGTCACTTTTAAAGGCTCTTATTTTTTTTTTTTTTTTTTTTTTAATGTTCTTTATTCAGTAAAGTTTATACATTACAGTAAATGGATAATTTTTTGGCCATCACACTAGGCACATGCCCGTGTTGTAGTGGCCAATTTTATGTTAAGTATAATAATACTAATTAAAAATAAGTTGAATGAAAAACAAAATAATATAAAAACAAAAATTTATACATCTAAAACAAGTATGATGTATAAAGGAATTAAAAACAATGCAAAATATCTACATAAGTTTAAGATATATGAATATAAAAAATAAGTATGGAAAAACAGAAAAATTAAAAATAATATGAAAAGTATATGAAAGAAAATACGTATTATTGAATTAAAAATAATACAAGGAGCATGTATCAAAAAAATAAAAAAATACAAGTAAATTTTTGTAATTAAAATACTATTAAAATGTAATGAAAATACAAGTACATTAAGTGCAAGTGTGTTTGTAAAAAATACAGACACAATATAAAATCAAAGAAAGTACTATTTGGTAAGAGAGTAGGGATAAGTTATATCTTGATGAGCGATTTGCATGTGCGTGTTATGGTAACATAGGTATATAGATATATATCAGAAGTTTTTGTGTAAATCCACGTTTGAACTAAAGCTAAAAATATGTACTCAAATATGGAATTATTTTCACAATATTTTTCGTAATAAATACTTAGGTATAAGAAACATGTCAGTAGTGTTAAACATTTTTTAATGATGAGTATGAAAGAGAAATATATTGTTCTGCAATTTACAAGTTATTTAAATTATTTACTGGTGGTATAGGTTCATATGTTCCTTAAAGAAATTTCGCCCCTTTTCAGATATCCATTTATGCACACCGGTTGCAAAGTGAGTAAGTGTTTTTGATGTTTTGATGTCGTTATTTAACGTGTTGAATATTTTAGGTGCGATGTATGAGTATTGCCTTTGTGAAAAAGTGGTTTTTGTTACAGGAATTATGCATTTTCCATGCTTTGAGTAGCGTGTATGTATGTCCGTTTGCGTAGAGTTTATCAATCCATTTTTCCAGATATGGATAAGAGCTATCTTGATATATAGTTGGCGAATGTCAAGGACTGTGAGTTTCTTGAAAAGTGGCTCTGATGGATGAGAGGGGGAACATTTGAAGATGACCCTTAGCAAAAGTTTTTGTACGGTCACTAGAGGGTAGAGGATGGATGCTGCACAACCTCCCCATCCTATAATACCATACGTTGCTATCGATTGAAATAGAGCAAAATATACAGTTCTTAGAGTGTTTATATCAAGGATTGATCGTAGAGAATAAAAAATATGGCATAACTTACGGAGCCTCTTAGTTATGGAGTTAATATGGGCCTCCCAGCGTAATTGGTTATCTATTATGACACCTAGGTATTTTATTTCATTTGATGGTTTAAGATTTGGGCATGAGCAGCTATTATTGGGTGTTTGTGGAGATGTGTCTAGATTTTGTGAGCAAGTGTGAATGATTAATTTAGGAAAGTTTTCTGGGAGTGTGAATTTACGGATTGAAAAGTGTATGTATTGTGTTTTTTGTACATTTAGGGTGAGGAGGTTGGAGTCTAGCCATTTTTTAATTTTGTTAAGACCATAATTTGCCTTTTCTATTGATGTCTTCCATGTTTTGCTAGTGAATATGATAACCGTGTCATCGGCGAAAGATATTATATTACCATCAATGTCCAGTTTCAATAGGGAGTTCATGTATATGAGAAATAGGAGCGGACCTAGAACACTTCCCTGGGGCACACCGTAGGAGATAGATAGACATTTACTTCTATATGCTCGATTTGCGTGAAGGACAGTTGTTTGCGATCTTTGTGTAAGATAGCTTTTAAACTATTTTAGGGCAGTACCTTCTATCCCAATCTGTTGCAGTTTTTTTAGGAGAATGTGATGTGAAATAGTATCAAAGGCTTTAGATAAGTCTAGAAAGACAGCAAGAGGTTTATTACCCTTATCAAGGTTATCGGATATCAGTTTGGTGAAGGTTGCAATTGCATCATCAGTACTACGGTTTTTGCGAAAGCCATACTGGTTATTTGAAAGGATTTTATTTTTCTCAAGGAACTTAACCAGTTTTAGTTTTACTACATTTTCAATGATTTTGGAGATTGTGCTCAGTAGAGATATTGGCCTGTAACTATTTACGGAAGATCTGTCACCTGATTTGTAAATAGGGATGATTGAGGCATGTTTAAGGGAGTTTGGGAATATACCGGATTGGAGGCTAAGGTTTATAATATGCTCTAGAGGCTTGGCTATAAATATTTTTAAATGTTTTGTAAGTTTAGTAGAGATTTCATCTATTCCTGTTGAGTGAGTATTTTTTAAAGTTGATATGATTTCTATAATTTCTAATTCTGTAGTGGGGGTGAAAAGGAAAAGACTATATCTCAGGTGAGTCAGGGATATTTCGTTTGCGAGTTCATGCTCCGAAACACTATTTCTTGTCAGAATATGATTGGAAAGGTTAGAACCAATTGTGGTGAAAAACTCATTGAGATGATCTGCGATTTTTTCAGATTCATTACCTGTGTTTGTTAGTAAATGACCATCAACGTTAATCTTGTTTATGGGTGTTGTCGTTACTTTAGTGTAAGATATGTCTTTAATGATATTCCATATTTTTTTCTTGTCATTCTCTGCGTTATTTATTTGTTTTTTGTAGTAATCTTCTCTGGCCTTTAAAGTAATTTTTTTGCACACATTTCTGTATTTCTTGTAAAACAGGTGAGAATCATGGTCGTTGGGATTTTTTTTACAGAGTGCGTGTAGTTTATCGCGCTTACGAATAGAGTGTAGGATACCAACAGTTATCCAAGGCTTAAGTTTAGAATCATGGTGTTTAGGTTTATGAGTTGTGTCTGATGTTGCGTTGGTTAGATGTATATGTAGTGTGTCAACAAGAGATTTGCAGGCCAGACTGGGATCAATCTGTTTGTAAACATTTAACCAATTTTCTTGAGAGACCAAGTCAAAAAGTGTATTGTAAGATATTTTCTTTTGCGTGATTACGTGTTGCGGTGGTTTATGTATTTTATGAGACAGAGCTGTTATGGTAGCGTAGTGGTCTGTGACAGTGCATTGGTATACAAGAGATCTGGTTTTTAATTTACATTTTGAAAATACATGATCAATGCAACTCACAGACGAGCCAGATATCCTGGTGGGTGCTGTAATGGCTGGGATGAAACCTTGTAGTGTTAGTAGGTTTATATATTCATTGACTTGAGGATGTGTGGAATTAATTATATTTATATTGAGATCACCGATAATAAGGGTATTATCACAATTTTTCACACATGATAGAGATTGATTAAGTGAATTTAGAAATGGGGTTATGTTAGATGTGCTTGGTGATCGATATATAGAAAATATGGTTACATGGTTTTCTATTTGAATTTTGAGACAATTTGAGTCGTTGATTATGATTTCGTTCACTGAGTGAGATATATGATTTTTGATGAATACGATAACTCCTTCGTTCTGTGTTAGGTTATTCTGTGTGTTGTAGTGGGTGTAGTTTGTTATGTTTTTTGGAATGTAGTTTTCATTGATCCAGCATTCAGTTAAAATGATTATGTCAAAGTCTGAATTCAGATCTGTGAGAACTAACAATAGTTCGTTGAAATTACGGTTTATGCTTCTGACATTTATTGAGAAAATTTTTAGGGCAGGTTGAGTTAATATTTTTTGAACTTCGAGAGGACTGTTTGTCTCTGTACATGGAATTATGGACAAATTGTCCAATTGATCAGTTATATCTACCATTTTTAATGTTTGTATAAAGCATAGTAGGTTGTAATGGTTTTGATGTAATCACAATAACACATTTTTTGCATAATAAGAAAACTAGATTACTGGAAAGAGGTGATTGTATTAAGTTATTTGATCGATTAAAAACAATGATGGGGTATATGCTTTTGTTAAATATCTTTGGGCTAGAAAAATTCATTAATACGTTTTTTGTAACAGAGAGTATCAAGTAATACATAAATGAATATACAACAATATACAAGAGAATCAAGTAAAATAAAAGTATACCAAAGGACGAAAATTGATTATAAGTTATTTGGTGAGGGAGATGAAATGTTTTTTGTTTTTTCATTGATAAGTATAACGGGTGTCCCAACGTCCTTGCGTACATATATTTGTCCCCCTCGGATCCAGGCAAACTTAAAAATATTGTCTCGTGCAGCCTTACGTGCAAGAAACCAATGATGTTTAGCTCGAAATGTCAAGTGTTCACTGATATAAATCTGGGAGCTCTTTCCTGCCATTCCTATGATATTTGTGTTTAGTTTATCCTCCCGATTTGCAGATCGCTTGTTAAATGTTTTTATGTCATTCAAGAAGATGTCACGGTCATCGTTTGTTTTGAATCTGAGGATTATCGGCCGTTGTAAATCTTTGTTGGTTTTTTGTCCAGTACGGTTGGCTGCTTCCATGTTTTTCAGTTCTGTTCCGGCATTTGTAATTTTTTGGATATTGAAAACAACATTTTTTAAGTCTTCTCCGCTTACTTCCGGGATTCCGCGTATTTCCGCGTTTTTCGACCTGTTTTCCCTGTCTAAATTTTCAAATTGTCCTTCTATTTGCTCTAGGCGCGCTTCAAGATCACAGTTTTTTTTTTCAAGTTTTTTGTTTATATTCTCAAGTTCGTGGACTCGAAGTAGGATATCCTCGTATTGTTTACTCATTGTTGTAATTGTGGCGAGAATTTGGGTGTTTTGGTCGAATATTGCGTTTTGTTTTAGTAGTAGTTCGTTGTCCAAAGTTGAGGCACCGCTGGCAGTGACGTTGAAAGCCGGAGTGTCAGATAGGCATTTCTTGCATTTAATTTGGGCGCGTCGCTCCTTAGTGAGTCGACGGTATGAGCTCTCTGCCACTCCGCCGCAGTGCAGATGGAATATTCCCTTGCACACGGCGCAGGTAAATACGGACTCTTCGGAGAGAGTGGGTTCTGAACAGGCTTTGCAATTATTCATGTTGTGGAATAGTATTATGTTAGTTAGGTAGTAAAGTTGTCCTTGCGCCTGTTGGTAGGCAAGATTCGTAACACGAGTGCTAAATTTTGTTTCTGATGTCTTTGTCAGGCGATCTGTTTCAGAATAATTGACGAACCTACGACGGTTCACCAATTCAACTGGTTTTATTGATCCGCTATGAGATGGCGCTATTGTTATTTCTTAACACCTTAGTGGTTTATAAAGAAAAAAATAAAAATCTTTGGCGGCAATAGGGATCGTACTCGCGTCCTCCAGGTATCGGTGCGAGCAGACTAGGCTAGCTTGCTCGGCGTTCTTACCACTACACCACGAACGAGTTATGGGCACTCGTCAAATAACAGTGATATTAAAGGATCCACAGCTCTTGTATATTAATTACTCGGTGTGTGATGATTCTTTCTTTTGGTAACAACACTGTCTGACACAAAACACTTTGTTAATCCACTTGAAATAAGAATAAATCTGATTGTTTACAGTTCACTAAGTAGACAATTCACTTTCCTGATTTTCAGGAACACGTTTACCGATGAATTGCTTGGTTATTGTGTACTGTAAGCCACTGTAAGTAACAAATTTAGGTGATTTCTGAAGAGCGATATTTTGGCGTGCGGTCTGATTGAGAGGTACTTATATTGGTTGAGACATGAAACGGAAATAACGCTAGGACTGCGCTCATTGGTCGCTTTGATTATTACCGCACTTTTCAAGTATTTGTTGAGATTGTTTTGGTAAAGTTTCGCTTCTACCGCGTGTAAACTGCACTCGATTATTTTTTCTACGGAGACACGTGACGTCACACGTCACACACCATAGACGAAAATAAAGTAAACTAAAAAAGGCGCGACCGTAGACAAGTTGATTTTTTTAGTGTTATTAAAATCTAACACAGAAACCGGAAATACAAAATTTTTGAAAAGCCAAAATATTTTCTCAAGACAACAAGGCTAAACTGATAAAGTGTTGTTCTGAGTAAATAAGCTATATAAAGGGTGGCGCAAAACTACTTATATGGTTTGAATGTTTAATAGCTTTTAAATTTTGCGAAGAAAACTTGTGGAATTTGAAATGGAACACTACACAACAGAACGGCAAAGAATAATTGTTGAATTTTATTTTGAAAATCAACGGTCAATTGCAAATTTTCGACAACATGGTATAGTAAGACACCTTCCATGTACCGGAATACCACGTACGGTTCACACGGAAGAAAATATCTAACGTGCTGTGGATAGTGTGCAGGACAGTCCAGAGACATCAACAAGAAGACGTACCGCATAACTGGGGCTATCGCGGAGGTCTGTTCAGAGGATTTTGGCCACAATGCACATGTTCCCCTATAAGGTTCAGCTTGTGCAAGAATTGAAGCCGATAGACTACCAACAACAGTTTAATTATGCCGTTTCATTCCGACAAAAAGCTGAAGAAAATCGCGATTTCATTAACAATTTGATAATGAGCGGTGAAGCCCATTTCCAATTGAATGGTTTCGTTAACAAGCAAAATTGCAGGATATGGGCAGGATATTTATTTTAAAATGCACATGACGCCTCAGTTACGGTTAATGGTGCTGAATATCGAACTGCTGGAAAATTTTTTTGAGACCAGCTGTAGAAAACCATCCACAGTTATGGTTCCAACAAGATGGAGCCACAGCCCACACTGCGAGGGATACAATGGCTATGTGGGATATATATACGGGACCTCTTTGGCGAACGCATTATTTCGCGCAGAAGCGATTTCAATTGGCCCCCTCGTTCACCGGATTTAACAGCGCCAGACTGTTTTATTTGGGGTTATTTGAAAGAAAGGGTATACGTAAATAAGCCAGCCAAATGAAATTCAAGCCATAACACCGGAAATTTTACGAAAAGTTTTGCAAAATGTACTGGAAAGAGCACGTTTGTGCGAAACCGAAAATGGCCACCACTTGCGGGATATAATTTTTCACACTTAAGCAAAAAATATTCCTCATTAATATACTGTTTAACAAAATAATGATAATAATAATTAACCATTAAATATAAAAGTTATTTCAAACGAAAGAAAGAAAATTTTTCTAATTTTCTTACGTAGTTTCCTACAATATCAAATTTTGACATTTCTCTGCTTAAAACAGAAAAATGAAAAACTCGTAATAACATGTGAAATAGTTGACCTTTTAATGTTATAAAAATCTAGATACCTAACACAAAACAGGAAATACAAAAATATTAAGGCAATATCTTTATGTGGCACGGTATTAGCGAGTTAATATGAATGAATTCATGGAATCATGGGCCACCAAAGCAATATGATTTACATTAACACAACCTCCAGTAGCTTTCACTACTTTTTTTAACAAATATCCTGCAACGATGAATCCTATAATGAGTCGATGTGTATGGAAAATGAATCACAGATTTTCTTCATGGTTTTATATAAACCTTTGGCAGCAATTGGCACCTCACAGGGCTCTGAAATCACGTTAACATTCTGAAATAGACATATTCATAAAATCAAAAATAGAAAAATGAAATAATTAAATAATAATAATTAAATAATAATAGCTACATTCAAAAATATAAATTAAAAATAGTTAAAGAACAAAGCTTCGAAAAATTTTCCTTTCGCGTAATATAAAACAAATATTAACCTTCATTATCTTCTGCGTTCCTTGTATAGAATTGCATTATTTACAGCGTTTGGCAATGCGTTTTGAAAGCACTGTCATAAAAAAATATTTATTTTCGTTTCGTTGGCGTCAACACCGTACAAGTTTTGACAAGCAAGCCACGAACTATTCCGCCGCAAATGTAAATGTCAAATAAATAAACCAAAGAAATGCAACAGTTTTTTCCACAGAAAATCAAAGCTTTCTATTGGTGGATATGGTAGCCGGGGACTTGTGACGTCACACATCGATTCGGTTGAAATTTTGGATCGGAGTTATACCCCCTGCGGTGAGGTAAATTCAACTGAATCTTCTGCTGGAGGGCAAGCAGTCGGTAAGTAATTGCCTATAATATAACAATGGTACAATAATCAAATTAGTGCTAGCAATTATCGTTAGTGCCATTTTTTATTTATTTTGTGACTATAATATTATTGAGGATTTATTTGAAAAATTATTTGTAAGCAGATGTTTAAATAAGTTTTAAGATTTTCACGGCCAAAAGCATTTTCGTTATATGTTTTTGGGGTGTTGTGCCGTGTTGCGCTACCTCCTTCTTTAGCCAACGTTTCGGACATCGTTGCAGTGTCCATCATCAGGGCAGATCCGGCAGATCCGGTAGATGATCTACCGGATCTGCCGGATCTGCCCTGATGATGGACACTGCAACGATGTCCGAAACGTTGGCTAAAGAAGGAGGTAGCGCAACATGGCACAACACCCCAAAAACATATAACGAAGATGTTTAAATATTCATATATTTTCTGTAACTACTTCTTTAGTCAAATTTTTCTTATGAGATGTTTCACTCTCACGAGTTCAAGGGGATCTGTAGACGTTGGCAAATGAGATAATATGCTCTGTGGTTTGTAATTATCAAAATTAAGTGTCTTAAACAATGCACGTTTTTTCACCCCTTGTACCTATGCGTCAGGTATGCACAGAACCTGTGCCAAGACTGGGGGTGTCATTCAATAAAGCCACCTGTCGCTCTTAGTAAGATTAGACTGAAGGTTTCTTAACTAGCGCAATCTGTCCCTAGTCTAGATTATTTTAATTTATCCTAGTGGATAGAAACTTGTTGAAAAAAAAGAATTATGTACTCAAAATCAAATACCTAGCCAGTTAATAATTTTTTTTTTATGTTTAGGCGAAACCATGGAATTTTACATATTTGACGGGTTTAAGAATTTATTTCTTTATTTATTAATCTTAAGTTAGCTCACATCTTTGTGTGTGCTAATATTTTATAAAGATATAAACATTTACATTGGTTGGCAAACATAATCATTCTTTTAATATTACACATAAATAAAGACATTAATAATTGAGGTAGACATATTTTCCTAATTCTTTTTTAAACTTATTTATATTTTCTATCTCAGTAATTTCATTCGGGATGTTGTTATACAGTTGGACGGCCTGGTACATCAGAGATTTCTGGGTGTTTGATTTTTTTCTTGTCGGCAGTCTAATTTGCTTTGAATTTCTTGTCCCTTGACCGTGTGTTTCGTTATTATAATGTATTTTTCTTTTTAGTTCCTTAGACATCGTCCCCATGTTAATTTATGTAAAAAATAAGTACATTCAAATACACAGTTTGCTTCACCGTCAACATATTTAGCTCTTTTAGCATTTCTCGTATTCGTGTATATTGCGCTTATGTATTATTCGCATTGCTTTATTTTGCAGTATTTGCATTTTTTTCATTTTCTCTTCATTGCAGAGAAAAAGAATACTTGAACAGTAATTAAAATGTGGTGATATAATTGTATTATATATTATCTGGCATGTTTCTTTATTTACTTTGTTTCTGATTCTACCAAGAAATGATAATATTTTTTTTGTAATTTTTTTAATTGTGTAATCTGCATTTTTTGAGAAGTTCAATTTTGATGGTTATTTCCTTTTGGGGTATTATGCCGTGTTGCGCTACCTCCTCCTTTAGCCAACGTTTCGGACAGCGTTACAGTGTCCATCATCAGGGCAGATGTGTGTCCATCTTCAGGGCAGGGCAGATCTGATGATGGACACTGTAACGCTGTCCGAAACGTTGGCTAAAGGAGGAGGTAGCGCAACACGGCATAATACCCCAAAAGGAAATAACCATAAAATTTTTGGCCGTGAAAATCTAAAATCATATCAGTTCAATTTTGAGTCTATGATGACACCAAGATATTTAATTTCTTCCACTTTTTTTATGATTTCTCCATTTATAGAAACCTTTGGTTCACCATGCGTATTTGTTCTACCTATATGCATGTATTTTGTCTTATTTACATTTAGTTTCAATTTATTTAATTTGAGCCATTTTGACAAAGTTTCTAAGTCACTATTTATCTTTTTGATTGCTTTCTCATAATTATCTTCTGCAATATAAATCAGTGCGTCGTCTGCAAACAGTCTTATTTTGCAATATTTTAGTATTTTTACAATATCATTTATGTAGAGTATAAACAATATCGTACCCAATACCGACCCTTGCGGTACCCCCAGCATATTTTCAATCGGTTTTGATACATTGTTTTTTATCTTTATTGTTTGTTGTCTGTTGCTTAAATAATTTTTAAACCATTCCAATTCTTTCCCTTTTATTCCACATTTTTTTAATAACTCTTTTTCTATCTATTGTTTCAAAAGCTCTTTGAAAATCTAAAAACACCGCAACAGTATACAAGTTTTTATCTATATCTTCCTTCCAATCATCAATCACTAAATTAAACGCTGTTTCACATGAATTATTGTTCCTAAATCCAGATTGTTCATCACAAAGGATGCTATTATATTCCAAGTATTCTTCAAGTTGAGATTTAATTATGTATTCCATCACTTGTTCATATTTTGGTAACATATTTACAGGTCGAAAGCCTTCACATTTTTTTGAGTTCGAAATCTTTGGAATCGGTATCACCATAGACGTTTTCCATGATTCGGGAAACTTCCCTGTTTCTAAAGATTCGTTTATTAAACTGAGAAACTGTTCTCCTATTACAGGTAGTGCATCTTTTAATATTTGAACTGTGATCCCATCTTGGCTGGGCTTTGATTTGATGTTGGACAGTATTCTTTGGAGTTTCTGGCCGTCTATTTTCTTGAACTTGAATTCGCAAGTTTTTTTTTTCAAAATTGAAAATTTCGTCTTCTTTTACGATTGGGATATTTTTGTTAATTTCTTCTATACTTGTCACAAAATATTTATTAAACTTATCGGCAATGTTCTTCTCGTCAGCCAATTCTTTTTGGAATTTTTCCACATCTTCACATTTATTTTTTTTTTATAAGTGACTTAAGTGTTTTCCACATTTTCGTTGGATCTTCCCTTTCCTGCTCAATTTTTTTGATGAAATATTCATTTTTTGTATCCTTTATCAGTTTTGAGTACTTGTTTCGAATTTTTTAAATTTATTCCAATGTTCGTTATCCTTTGTAATTTTTGCTATTTTATAAGAAGTATCTCGTTCATATTGCATTTGTCTTAGTTTTTTAGAATACAATTATTAGTTTTAATTAATAAACTTTGTTCAGGCATTATTTTATTTATTGCATCATTCATATTGGCTACTATAGTTTCGGCTTTTTTGTGAAAATCTAAGTTATTTACATCTTTCCAATCTTGAATCAATAATTCCTGAATCATTTTGCTCTTATTGTATCTTTTCAGATTTCTTCTTACAATAACTTTTTTGATATTTTTGGTATTTTTATTTTTTGCCATCACTATATTAATGATCCTGTGATCTGTTATTTTAGGTGTATCTAATGTTTTCACATTTAGTTCATATTCATTTGATAAAACAAGATCTATGAGTGTACAGGTAGATTGTGTTAGCCTAGTATATTCTTTAACTAACTGTTTCATTCCTATAATGTTGATGATGTTTTTCATTTTCTTTGTATAAAAATCTGTGTCACATTTCATGTTTATATTAAAGTCTCCAATAATTATATTGAGATCAGTTTATTTTTAAAAGTTTGAAGACCATTTTTCAAAATAATTTAAAAAATCACTTTTACTGGCATTTGGGGAGTGATAAATTACACGGTATATTCCTGGTCTAAATCCTTTCTTAATTTTTATTGCTAGGATCCACGTACAGTTTTTGTGATTTTCGTTGAAAATTGTTTCAAAATCTATATAATCTTTCAGTAATATTATTACTCCGCATGTATGCCGACTATTTGAATTACATCTTATTACCTTATAGTTCGTAAATGATAATATGTATTATAGAATGGCAAATAAACTTCTTTGATGTTTAAAAGTAGACTAAATTCACAATTTTACATTAGTTCTACATAGGAGGGCCTGAGGAAAATAATTTCATGTCATCTTTGGGGATAGTGTTTTTTTAAGGAAAGGAAGGAGAAGAAGGTCTTTGAAGGAAAAAGTTTGAGGGGTAGGTAGGAATCTGGGGACAAAAGTGACGGGTATGAATCCACTCCAGTAATGACGTATGAATTCATCCCTTCCACTGCAATGGAAGGCCAAGGGTCGAGATCCGGAAAAAACTCTTCCCATTAGCCCGAGCACCCAAATCAAAGCAAACCACATGGGATGACCTACGGCAGAGGTGATGGTTATCCAATAAATGGTTCCTAGGGCGGTTGTTAAACGTTAATTTTTTTTTAAGACACAAAGTAGGTATACGCCCAAAAAATGCCTAATGCAACTTTAAAATTTAAACGTCATACAAGTAATGTTTTTGCTCATATTTCAGGGTTTTCACTGTGTTGATTTGAGCTTTGAGATAAACTTAAAATCACAGGATGAGTGGATTAATAAAAGCAAAGTGAGGGCACCCAATTTTTTCTTATTACAAAATGAGTTTTAACAGCTCATTGCCAGTATTAAATAGTGGTACTGAATAACTGAATGAATTTCACGTAAAAAAAATATCTTTAAAATCATGCGCGATTCATTTGAAGGATTATTTCTAACTCCGATTTCACGCCTCTCAAATGCCTCCTCTGTTTTCAATGGTAACGAGAGTAGCTGTACTAAATTCCTAAAATGTAATGATTTTTCATTGAAAATAAGCGAAAATCAATGTGATGGGATTTTCAGAGAACCCCGTCAAATTTGGCATGCTATCCGGGGAGCAGAGAGTGGTGTGGATCACGCGATCAATGAGCGAACCTGAAAATTCTGTAACGCTCTATTATTTGCCACAGCATAATCCCATAGGGATAAAACAAATCCCCGGCTCTTGGTTTCATAGAAAAGCTCTGAAATTAATTTTTCACTGCTTTTATAATATCGTTTATAATTTTCTTTTATAAAATCGATTATTATTTTCTCGTACTTTGCAGGGGAATTCAATAATGTTATACGTCTATATATTTCCTGGCTCTTGATTTCATGGAAAGTTTCTTTATTTTTAATTCTCCGTTCTTTCAAAACATGTGCAATCTGTTCCTCCGTGTACTTTGGATTAGCTTAGGTTTAGATCAATATTCAATTTTTTATGAATTTTTATATTACAAACAGAAGCATTCCATTGCCAAACGTATGTGCCAAGTTTAGTAGTCGAAAAATAGTAATAAATTATGATTAACTGAATAAGGAAAAAAATTGGTATGACTGAGATAACAATGAAATGGTATCAACGTCTTTGTTTTCTCTGTTGGTGTGTTCCAGTGTAGGTCAGGAGCGCATCAATAAAAATATTGGAATGCATCTACGTACCTTCAACTCCACGATCATTGAATATCGATCTTTCGAATATCGCCTTACTCATCTTATGAAATGAAAAATACTGTATCACATAACCCTCGGGGAATATAAAAAAACACTAAATAGTGGAAATCCATTACGGGAAGACAGAGAAAACCACCAATATTGCTACCTCTTTTTTAGACATCCTTTTGAACTGGAGTCAAAATACCGATGAAGTCAACTGTGAATTTAGTTGCGGAATTACATCGTAAGTAATGCGGAAGAAGTTCCTTTATCTAATTGCCAGGTTTTTTTTTAGATAATATTAAACTGCATCATACGTCCTGTGTAGACGATCTTCTAATAGGGATGTTTTTTACATTATCTCCAAATCGAATATTAGACATTTGTCTTGCATCGAGAAAACTTTGTTTTCTTGTTTAGTAGCGCTGATAGAAGGTTTTTCATGGGAGAAAACACACATTAACTAGTGTTTTTTCTAATAGCTTCACACAGGAGGCCTGAGGAAAATATCTCTCCTCAGGGCCTATGTCATCTTTGGGGATACTGTGTGGAGGGTCTTTCAAGGGAAAATAAGGGAGGAAATCGTGAGAAGGAAAAAGTGTGGGGGGTGGGTACGAATCTGGGGATCAGTGTGTCCAGGAGTTACAGACGTATGAATCCATCCCTCCAACTGCGGTGCAAGGCGATGGGTTAAGAAAGGCCGACTGGAAAGGTCAGAAGGTCTCCCTCAACCAGTCTCTTAATTGTTTTATTTAATGAAAAAAAATAATTAGGTACTTTGTTTTTAACCACGATTTTTTTTAATATCGACCGGTTTCGCTTAACACAAGCATCACCAGGGTATAAATTGAACACATTGTGTGAGCTTATATTAATAGAAGAATTAATTTAATTTTTAATTACGAGAAGAGAGAAAGCATAAAATAAAGGAACAGGTAATAGAGAGAAAGAGATAGATGTTTACCATATTATACATACAGCTATAAAACGTCACTCGAACAAGTGATTAAGAGATAATGTGGTTTTTTTATGAGTATAGGGGATATATTCCTAATATAGGATTATTGGACACATTTAACAGATTATTGAGTACTTGGGTTTTGGTTTCAACGGCTTTTTTTATTTCGAGTGCTTCTAAATTCTATTCGACTGCATTTGATTGTAGGTATGTTCTTTATCTATAAGTTGGTTGGTGAATTCCGAAAAGTCCTTATTATTCAAGCATCTAAGATGCTCTTCGATTTTAATGTTTACATTGCGCGTTATTTCACCAATATAAAATGCTGAACAATCACTACAATCTAATTTATAAATTCCCGAGTGACCAAGTCTTACGTCTTCATCTTTTGAATTGATAATTTTTTGTTTTTGTTTTCGTTATATGTTTTTGGGGTGTTATGCCATGTTGCGCGACCTCCTTCTTTAGCCAACGTTTCGGACAGCGCTACAGTGTCCATCATCAGGGCAGATGTTAAAAATTTTGCCTAAATTATTGTTTGTATAAAATATAAAGTGAACTAATGGTATTGTTTGAATATAGACATTTACATGAACGAACACAATTATAAAATGTGCTCACTTTATCTATCATTTCCTCTGAAGCACATCGATAATTCTGAAAGCGACACTGAAATAAGCTTTCTTAACTATCATTTTACCTAGAATAAGAAGAGAGCTTAACAATGGTTATTTTATTCGCTTTAAAGGCATCCAACATTATTCATACCATATTTATTCTACAGATGACTAGAAAATGAAAAGAGATATCAGACTATTCCACTCTTGCTGCCCACACAGCCTTCTATTGTTTTTAGTATTCTGTTTTATGTACACGCCGGGGTGTTATACAGCAAAAGACATGCGCGTATTTGATTGATTGTTTGGGTCCTAAGTGTAAGAAACGCAAATGTTTTGTTCTAAATACTTTTCTACTGTAAACGCCTCTTGCGTAAACCAATTGCAAATGCAAACGTAAAAACACCATCATTGTAATACGAGGATGTATGTAAGGTGTAATAGAGATAAAGCCTTTAATGACCTACCCTCCGTGCTTCCACATAGGAGTATTAAAATACTAAATGTATTATGTAATATAGATATCATTTTCAGAATACAGATTTAATTCCAAAATGCGTTGCATCTAACGTGGTGCAACTGCATGGGAAAACTCTTAACAAACTCTGGAAGCACATAACAACCAAAGTTCAACGGGCAAAGTGTCTTACTAAAATTATTTCCAAATTGATTAGGTGCCTTTAATTCGAAATTAGCACTGGCATATTGGACGGTTCCCTTGCGTTACTTCACAAAGAAGTTTGAGGTGTTACAATACTTAATTCATTTGATTACAATTTGTCTTTTTAAATGTAAGGTTTGTAGAAAATGTATTTTGAAGTGAAACTTCTATAAAACCGCTGTGATTTGGATTTCGGATAAAACGGAAATGACGATTACTGCACCTGCAACGCATCAACTGCTCTCATTGGCCGTTTTGATTATGATGTCACTTTTAAAGGTTCCTGTTGGTCTGCGCTCACTGGTCGCTTTGATTATGACATCACTTTTCAAGTATTGGTTGAGATTGTTTTGGTAAAGTTTCGCTTCTGCCGCGTGTAAACTTTACTCGAATTTTTACAACAATCGCTCATCGAGGGGGTAGAGCTGTTATTGGCTAAAAAGTAGCGACGTAGCTTGAAGTCCATCCCCAACCAAGATATTTGAATTTGCTGCAGTACAACTAATGGCATCAAGCGACTCTGAATGAATCTCCGGTTTGTCCGGGTCTTGGCGGCGGATGCATCTGCTATCAAATGCGTGGTAGGCCAGATCGAGAGAGACCGGTTGAGGAAGATCTTTTGACTTCTCCAGCAGGGTTCTCCCGGAACATCACCTTGCACCGCAGTGGGAGGGATGGAACATTCGACCGTCATTCTTGGACACACTGGCCCCCGGATTCCTACCTACCCCTCTTACTATTTTCCTTCCCAGAACATCCTATCCTTCTTTTCATAAAAATACCCTCCACACAGCATACCAGAAGATGAGATGGGCCATGAGGAGAATTATTTTCTTCTGGTCCTTCTGTGTGAAGCCATTAAAAAAAAAACTAGTTAACGTGTGTTTTCTCCTGTGAAAAACCTTCTGTCAGCACTACTTAACAAGAAACCAAAGTTTTCTCGATGAAAGACAAATGTGTTATTTTCGATTTTTTGGATCAAAATATAATACCTACATGTTTTGTCCATCTTAGTGTTAGACCCTTTATGGTAAGCCCACGCTTAAAGAACTTCACTTAATTGGAAATGGCTCAGCGAACGGCGGAATCAACATGTTCGAAATGTCATACTAATTGATTAGATGGTAGCCAGAGTAACGCCTAAGGCAACACCCGTTGAATAAACCTGCACATTAATATCGAGACAATATTAATCCTTTCAATTTGGGGCACCTAACCAAAAACCATATCCGAATACCTTCTACACCGATAATAAAGCGGAAACATATTTACAAAGTGCCAAAAGTATACAGAGCTTTTTGTTTTATTCACGACTACGAAGTGAGGGGCTTGAAAAAGCTTAGGATCACAATATTATAAGATGCAATATTCAACAATCAAGCAACATTGGAGAATATGTAAAAAGGGATTTTACCTTGCTTTCTTGATCTATTCAGAAAGTTGACATGAAATGCTTTTTTTTGTAGTGTCTCGCGATTTGGCATGTTATCCAGCAAAATATGAGGCGTTTCTGAGGTTTGTTAAAACGACGCCACAGGCGGCTTGACGTCATCCCCCGTTACAGCAAGACATTTTCATAAATTGTATACTTTTAAAACTCGCGTAGTAAGAATAAACGCGTTAACAAAAAATCTTAATGATTACCTCAGTACATAAAAAATTCTGCCAACCTTTGGAAGAGGCCGCTTTCCTGTAGGTTTTATAACAGTTTTATATATCATGGCAAACATGGATAAAAGAGCTGGAAAGGGAGTTTTTTATGTGAAAATCATAAAAGAGTCCCAACTGCTAAAAGCCAGGAGCCAGTGATACTAAGGCATCCCCAAATGGGGTAAGTTGTGAGACGAAAACTAGTGAAGAGGGGAAAAAGATCAGAAAAGGAAGGTCGGGAAGTATCTGACTATTCAGATCAGGTCACCAAACACGGCTAAAGCCATTTCGAGCAAAGTTTAAACGTTAGAAGTTTAAACTCAAAATAATAAATTACTAGTAATAATTTATTATTTTCATAATTATTTTCAAAAATTACAATATTACCATGGTGTTTTTAAAACACATTTTTCCGTTCCTTTTGCTTTAACTGTAAGAACGGTTACATAATTTTTATATTACGTTTTAAAGTGCTTATTTATCTTTAATACCTTAAAGTCGTTAAAGTTTATGCCCACAGAACTTTGTTGGTAAGACCCCAAACTTTGACGCGACAAAGAAATCTTTTCTCGGTTAGGAAGAGAGACATCCGTTTGAAGAGTTAAGAAACTGGCCTCCGTATCGTAATGATATACGAATTGGACTTTAAGTTTAGTGTTTACGGGTTATGAGTATGGTTACGGGTACACCAGAAACAGTAAAACTCTATATATAAATATATTTTTTTTAATTTTGCTTCGTTGACAATATCTAAAACCCTTGACTCTGTGCAGAAACGGGCGGTCCGTTTGATAGATTCTCCCATCCTAACAGACGGACTGCAATCTTTAGAGCATAGGCGTCAGGTGGGAATGCTGTCCTTGTTCTACCGGTATTACAATGGAAGATGCTCCGAGGAACTAGCATCATTGATCCCCTCGGCTCCGGTGCATAGTCGGGAAACACGCCAAACACGCGCCCAACATTTGTACACGGTTGACATTACTCACATGAGAACGGGTCGTTTCTATGACTCGTTCTTGAGTTCAACGGCTCGGCTGTGGAACGATTTGCCGGCCTCTGTGTTTCCTCCCTCCTACAACATGGGTCTCTTCAAGACCCATGTTCACTCCTTCCTTTCCTCAAAGAGACCCTCCACACAGCATCTACAAAGATGACATAGGCCCTGAGGGAAATTATTTTCCTCAGGGCCTCCTGTGTGGTGTTAATGTAAAAAAAAAAAAAAAAAAAAAATCTACCATGACAATCTTTAATAATATAACAACGAGAATGTTAAATAACCTGAAGACAATCAAAGCGTCTCTAGAGTAACATAATGCTTGCAGGGGCGGTTATTAATGCACTCGTGAAATGCACTACCGCATAAGAGTCCTCCGACAACGATGAAGATACGAAGCTACGCTCCACTCTAGGCATTTTCCCGCCAGATCATTTAAACCATATTAAAATATCCTTAGCAGCTACGTGCTGGACTCTCACGCATTTCAAAAGTGTCGATCATATTTTAAAGTACCACAGTCATGTCGTGTTCTAGCTGTAGACACTCTTTAGGGTGGCTGAAACCGTGAAATGAGCGAGACAGATTACGCTCATAATGGCAATTAATTTGTTAGAGCAGTGAAGACATGGATCCCGAGTGCATACGCGGCGTTTGCGTAGAAGTATTCTTAATCGTGACGTTACACATGCGTACCTACCTAATACCAAACGTTCGGAATGAGTTAGTTAAGTTAAAGGATTTGGAACTAATTGACAATATTGAATCATACAAGATATTCAAACGTGATAGTATGTTTTTCAGCGAAATTCGCTCTGCAAAAATGAGTGGTATTCAAAATATTGCGATTAAATTGTTTTTGATAAATGTTTTTGATGTTGCGGCGGGTAGCAAATGATCCCTCTCAAGATCGAGGGATCAAATGCTGCGGTATGTTGTGGACTGTATGCGTGATTCTTATCTATTTTATTATATTTTATCTCACTTACCCAGACTGCTTCCCTCTTAGATTTTGTGTTCACTGGGAAGGTAGGTATGTTAGTATGGGAGATTTTGGAAGGAATGGTGACTGGGAATGAACAATTAATTGATCGCGAAATCATTAGCGAGAGTAAGTGACGCGTGGCGATGGTACTCGATAATATCTGCGGCTTTAGAATCACGTTTGCGGCTCGATTATTCAAGTGTAAAGCGGTGCGGTATAGGACCTGTGTCCCCTTTGGCGAGGCGAATTAAACTCAACTGATTATAGCAGAGGGCATTCAATCGGTAGTTCCAAAGAACCACATGCAACAATAAAAGGCGCGAACAATTACCGGACAAAACCGTTTTTTAATATAATGTTAGTTTGTAAGATTACCGTAAGCACTGTGGAAAGGGTGTTTAAAAATAACTTTATCCGAAAGCATCATGGCTTTGTTGATGTTATCGTTTGGATACAATTTTTGAAGTCGGTATATTGTAGAGTGAAAAGAGTGAAGGATATTGCTAATTTTACTGAAAAAATGGGGTTACGGTTATGTAGTTCCCTTTATCATTTAATTTACCTATTACCATTTTTAAAAGAAAAGCACTGCTGCCCAAATCAGTCACTAACCGTCTCTGACTGCTGGTTTAGACTGATGAATACTGAGAATATGCAAACTTATTATTTCATAATCAATGTTGATAAAACACCATGGAGACTACCAGAAAGTCGTATTTGGTGATCAAATTTGAAGAGAAAATTACTACCAACTCTTCTTCATTCACTGTTTTACACACCCTAACATTTCTCCTTTCTTTCCCCCTTTTTCTTTTCCCCACCCCATTTCCGCTCGCCACACAACTTTCCCCAACTTCAGGACTTGCCAGGGCCAAGGCAAAAAACTCATGTTCGCCCTCCGGGGCAAAGTAGCTGCAAAGCAAGTAAGTAAGTACCCAAGTTTAACCAAGAACAAGTTTCTAATCGACGTTATTGTATATGTATTAGTAAAAGGGCCGCTGGAGGAAAACCCTCTAATTTAAAAATCGTCATTTCGCCTGTCGACAGGGGGATAGGTAACAGAATTTACACCCAATGCGATAAATACGTAAAACCAAAAGGGAAATTCATTTAACGCGTGACTGCGTTGTTACGTGTTTCAAATATATACCCGGGACTCAAAATCTGGTAGAAATGGCAATCCGAATTGATTTACGCATGAAAAAGCGCATTATTTAAAAATTGTTAAGTAAGTAGGTGCATCTTAAAAAAATGTATTAATATAAAAAACAATTTTTACCAACAACAGGTTAAATTTTGTGTTATGCCGAATAGTGGTACCCATTAGGAAGATGATCAAACCTACCTTTAGTATGGAAACTGCAAGACTGTTTGAAACAACTTGAAAACAAATCCTAAAAATGAATAAATACTATATAATCCATTTTCATAGTATTTAATTTTTTTGTACATAGGAAATTAATCTTAAATTTTATTACTTTAGAAGCAGCAAAAACTGTGGAATGGTAGGATCTGGTGTTATAAAATTAATACAGCGTTTTCTGTCTGGAATATTCTAATAAGTAGGTGCAACCCCTTTCCAGCTAGCTACGCTATTTATGAGATGAAATCTATGAAATTTCCGTTCCATCAACATGAAAAATGTTTATGGAAAAAAAACTCTAGCAAAGCCGAGTAGTAAAGCCAGCGAAATAATTGGATTCTTAGAATATCGTTTAGGAAACAATTAATCATTTTAACAAAGTGCTTTGTTTTACTGTAATGAAAGCCTAGATTTAGATTTCAATAAACACATTTTTTGTGGCTCGAAATGAGTAATTATTGTATTTGTTCCAATTATTTATATAGTTTTCTCCTGCGTGGTAAAGCCTGCGAAAGCTATCTGATGGTGAGGGTTGCATAAATTACAACGACCGTAATTATTAGTAAGCAGAAACGTGATAAGACTGAAGATAATGTTTCGAGAAATGATATTATGGTAAACTGTAAACTCACAATTTCAATTTAAATGCCTTTTTGGTTTTGGTAACGTTCGGATAGTATTGTTGTGAAGAATATCATTATCATCATTATCATTACATAGTATAAAATGAAGTCGCTCAAAATGTATGTGCGCGTTAATCTTTTAAACTACGCAACTGATTTTCATGCGGTTTTCACCAATAGATAGAGTGATTGAAGAAGAATGTTTATATGGATAATACATGTAAATTATATTAGAGAAAAGCCGAGATTTTCAAAGAAAATATATTTTTCTGCGATTTAAAACGGCTGGCGGGCCGTACTATAGTCACTTTTGAAATTCGTTCTACGGGAGAAATTGAAAATAGATGTCCTAGAGTAAGTAGGTATTTGATTTTCCCTTTTCAAATATCCAGTGTTGCATTGCAAGCATTGTATAATTAGTGGCGATCGATCGAATTGCATTACATAGTATAAAAAAAATGTATGTGCGCATAGATCTTTTAAACTACGAAACAGATTTTCATGCGGTTTTCACCAATAGATAGAGTGATTCAAGGGGAAGGTTTATATGTATAATACATGCTTATTATAGTAGAGAAAAGCCGAGAAATTCAAATATTCAATTCAGGCAGCGGGCAGCGGGCAGCTGGCAAGCGGGTGGTGTGGATTTAATGGCGTGGTGTTTCGTTAGCCACAGCAACGTGTGGCCGGGTCTGCTAGTTGCTTATACCACGCATGTTGAATGCACGTAGGCAATCATAATAATTATTATGTAGAATGTAGATACATTTTTTCATACCAATTAAAATATTTATAAAATACAAAGTAAAGTAATTCACAGTCCTCCTCACTACGGAGTCCCGTTCCGAGGTTATTGTATGAGTGTTATTATGTGCGTAGTTCCCTTTTATTCACATTTTTTGATTTCCACAACTTCATCTTTGTTGACTGTGCATTGTGTTGGTGTTACCATAAAATTTTAATGATTTTCTCATATTCATGTTTACACAGCTATTTTTTTTAAGTCGTTCCTATTTTTTTTTTGGGTCATGGTTTTTTTCAATTTCATTTAGCATTATATAATTTTTTGACGTGGAATTTATTGTTTTTTCGGCCATAAGATGTATTTAATTTGGGATTTTCGTTATTTGTTTTTGTAATTTTATGCCGTGTTGCGCTACCTCCTTCTTTAGCCAACGTTTCGGACAGCGTTGCAGTGTCCATCATCAGGGCAGATCCGGCAGATGTGTAATTGTTAGTGGTGAAAAGTGTGCTAATTTACTTAGAAGCGATACCATGTTGCCAGCTCCACTAAATGACGAGTTATTTTGTACCGGAGACTAGCGATCACTAAATGACGGTGCATTCGACGAACAGGCTATTTCGGAACCGGTTCCTACGCCATTATTATGCTATTTCGGTTACTTTGTACCGGTGACTGAATGACAGTGGATTCGACGAACAGTTTTTTGGAACGATTTCTAATTGTAGCACGCCGGATTACGGAGGCAATTGAAATCTACAACCATTTTGAAGTATACTGTAATACCAGCTCGTAGAGTAGTAGGAGCATAACACCCCAAAAACAAATAACGAAAATACTTTCGGCCCTGAAAATCTAAAAACATATCTGTGATTTGGATATTTACTAAATTTTTGCCCTTTTACTGCAAGTGTGATGGTGAGTAAGAAACTCATGCTTTTCTATAAATTTGAGAAGAGAATTTTTTTAGTAGAGTTTTATCATACTAAAAACACTAAAGTTTTAAAAATATCTTTTGTTGAAATTCTCATGGGTACCTTCAGGATTATTTTATTATTCCTTTTTGTGTTTTAACAAGCTGATTCATGTGGGTGTTTGAAGCAGATCCCCATCCAATAATTTAATATTCTATACGTGATGGTAAAAATATAGAAGACTTTATAAAGGTTATTTTTACTTTGTATATTGCTTTTGGAGTTTCTTTGTGGGATGCCATTTACGTGGGAGTCCCATCAAAGAGTGTGTTTAGTTGGGCATTGGCATGATCGCGTTAAGTTTTTCCTTTGACACTCGTGTAATTTAAGAGTACCTATAACCGTCAGCTGGCCGTCCTCTGGTTTTAATAGAATACGTCAAATATTTAATGTTGTTTTTTTTTGTATGAATACCGCACAAGAGTCACCAACTGATCCCTTCTGGAGCCAGTGAGACTATTTCATCCCCAATCAGGGTATGTTGTGAGGCTGAAGGTGGTGGAGATGGGAAGGAGATGTGGAAAAGGAAGGTGGGGAAGTACCTGGCTATTCAGATCTGGTTACCAAACACGGCTAAAGCTATTTCAAGCAACGTTTTAATTCTGAAGGGTGGTCTTACACCAGCGCGATACTGATATCTTTTACTCTGGAACGTGCCGCAAATATACTGTATATTATTTTAAATGAATTAATTGTGAAATACCACAAATTAATCAAATAAAATGTACTTGCGCAAGCCGGGTTCAAACCCGCGACCTTCGGATTGTGAGCCGAAAGTGTTACCTCGGGACCACGGAGGCCGTCATCGGTTCGTCATGATTGATCAGAAGACGAAACCGGGTCGCTTCAGTAAAAGTAAATACCTAGAGGTGATGCAATTCGGGGGTCTCAGAACTCAGGAGAAAGCTTTACCATCTTATGTATATGACGGCAACGGATGATACTCGAAACAAGGGATTCCGAAATAAGAGGACAAACCGGTCTTGTTATCCGCGCCACATGGGTGTGGGGAGGTATTGTCCGAATCTTCATCATTTTGAAGACTTTGATACAGGAGGAGCCGAATTTTGCAGCAATCAAGTTTATTCAGAGTTCGTTCACTGTTCATAAAATTGTACTAACAACATATAGAATAATGGTATGTACAAATGTGTATCCCATACTAGGAGAGGCAGATATATGTGAGGGTTTTTTTCGTGATGCTGTTTTCTTGGCGTAATCCTATATTGTTTACTAGACGAATTGGTATTTTTTCCTTAACCATTTGGTTTTTTTTTTCATGGAATCTGTTTGCGATACGGGCTTAATTCTTTCCCGTTGAGGATTGGAGATGTCGTCAAACCTTTGATTTCTTCGTAATTTATTTCTATTCAAGGAGGGAATCTCTTTTTCTCATTTTTTGCAAAAGGTTGCAAGAAATTTAGGTGGAACCTCTATCACGTCTGTCTGGGACTCTGATGACGTCAGTTATATGAGTTGTATTGGATTGATTCCAGCTGCGGTAGCAACTTTTTACACAATTTAAAATGGTTGTTACCGGTTTTATTGATGAATAAGACCTTAAAATCATTTCAATGAGGCGGTTTGATTTCAAGCTTTTTAAATGATTGTTTTTTTCCGTTAGATCTTTTTAACATTATCGAAATCATATAGCTTGATTTTAATTATTTGTTACATCCATTTTTAACACATATTATAATTTAACATTCATTATAGATACTGTGATACTGAAGGAAGAAACATTTAAAAGCTTTTACATAATCTTAAACTTTTAAGGGGAGATAATACAAAAGATAATTTGGAACACATCAAACTACAGTGTCATATTACCATGTAAACCATTAATGAACTATTTGAAAACAGAAATACCTATTATTTCTTTTTCAAACACAGCAAACTTATTTTGTCGTACCATATTAATTAAAAATTAATAAAATATTTAGTTTAACCGCATTTATTGTTAAAAAATCAACATGTTTCGTCAGCAATGCTTACTTCATCAGGGGGTACTTTATCAGTTTTAAGTAAACCCTGATGGAATAAGCATTGCTTTCGAAACGTATTGGTTGTTCAAACAATAAAAATTGCTAAAAACTAAGTATTTTATTGATACCTGTAATTTGTTTTTGTGCTCGTTAAAAATGCTTAAAAATATAAGAGAATTCCTCATAATAATGAGGAATAATAATTCCTCTGAGAAAAAAATTACTTTGAAAATCAAGACAATAATATAACAGTAGCTACGCGTTATAAAAGTATTGCGGGTCAGTCTATCTTAAGATGTGGTCGAAACCAAAATGTTAAAGGTTTTAAATTATATTGACCCTTGCCCCACTGGATAAAATTTCTTTCAATTCAACTTATTCAAAATCACTTTAATTAAAAATGTTTTTTCGAAAACCTAAAATGATATTTTTTATTAATACAATATACAGAATCTTCTTCACCTTAGCTGGATCTGTTTAAATCAAGCTTACGTGTTCGTCAAACCAAATTGATGCTATCTACATATGTAATATTCAGGTCATCTTTTGTCAAGTAATCGGGGAGAAATACTCGATATGCAAGTCACACATTTATTTTGCTTACACACTACTCATTCGTTTCAGAGCAGTTTGCTGTCGGCCCGTAATTATTTCAACTGGGTGAAATTCCTCCACATTAAATTCCGAGCGCCACTAGAACGCAACAGGTTAACCGTTGACTTTCTTCGGAAAATTTCCAAAGTAATTATGGTATTCCGGGAATTTTAATGCAACTCATACTGACAGCGAATAATTGCAGTAATTTGCATTCATAAAGTAGGTGCTTCCATAAAGTGGATGCTTTCATGAAATTATAATATTTTAATGTGAAATACTTGTAATATGACGTTTTCGAGATGTTTCTTCTTCTATTCTTTTCAAGCCATGCTCTACCGGTTGCTGGGTAAAGGTTTTCTGTAAATGAAACCCTTTTAACACCAGGGTCCATCATTTTATTTCGCTGTTTTGAGACATCGCTCCTTCCCTTTAGTGATTTTTATGGCAATACTTTTTATCCATTTTAACCACCGCAATATCCCGTCAAGCCTGTATCAAATTAACTTCTTTTTAATAATTGAAGACAATATTAGCTACTCTCAAACGAAAATTTGAAACAAAAAATTTTTAAATAATTTCTGTCACATCAAAGAATTAAACCCAGGACCTTAGCCATGCCGGGCTCTAACCACTGAGCTAATTTGACTCTATGACCGGTCAGTGGTTGAGTGGGCATAGCGCTTGGGTCCCACCCGAGCGTCGCGTGTTCGATTCCTCGGCTGGCTAAGTCCTCCATCACAACACAAGCAACATTTTCGGCTTTCTGTGGTGGTAGTAGGAGATTTTCAAACATTGTTGGGTTATTCGTAACCCAGAAATGTTTGTCTTTTAAAAAAAATTAAATTAATTATCCCCTTAGGTCACATTTAAGTGTATTATATTTACTAATAACTGCTTTATCGCATATTTTTATTGACTTTTTGAGTGATTGCAAGATTCTTAGCGCAATCTAGATAGTGTTTTGGATAAATAAATCCATATTTATTTTAATGTGCGACGTAGAAAGACTTTTCTACAAGTATGATAGGTGCAGTTAAATATGATCGAAGGGGATAGGGTCAAACTATGTCAGTGGTTAGAGCAGATGCCTGACAAGGCTAAGGACTGGGTTAAATTTCTACATGCGATCGAATCTCTTTCTGATTTTTCTGATTCAAACTTTCGTTTAAGATTTTTTTTTTTTTAATTTTAATTTTCGTTTTGATTTTAATTTTCGTTTAATTTTCTAATATTGCCTTCGATGATTAAATATATATTACTATTTAACGTTTTACTCATTAAGCATTTCCTCTCCTTCCTTTCATGATGTTCAAATAATGTTTTAATCAAAATAATGTTTTAAAAAATCTCCCCAATACCACAGAGATTAAAAAGAAAAAAAAATAGAAATATATAATTGGGAATGACAGCATTCATCCTTTGCACACTGGTGCACCCGTCAGAAACAATGAAAACTAATACACCTATTCACAGTTGAGGTTGGGGTTCGAAAACAAACCGTTTCTCAAACTTGTTTTTTTGAAAATACTTAGCGTCATGCACAACAAGCTACAGACATTCTTATGGCCCTCCTTTCGGGACCTATTTAAGACCTGCATTAATAAATCACATTATTCAGCTATCCGCATCTAAGTAGCTGTACAGTTCTCTGATATTAAAAATTATTTATGTACTCTTACATACCTGCAAAAGAGATCTTCTAAGGTTTCCCAAAAAATATTGAAAATACGCTTCTTTAAAGAAAAAAATGCCATTTCAAAGAATCTGGATTGTATTCGAAAATACCCTCTTTCCTTGTCAAATTATGCATCATAATGAAAACGTATTCCTTCTAGCCTCTAGCCAAAGCTTTCGCCCTCTAGCCTAATGGTGTATAAAGAAATGAAATGTTCAAGCTATTTTTTATTCATTTGGAAAATCCAACTCGAAAAGTGCAAAACAATATAGTACAATAGTACTGAAAACATATTATGTTTTCTGTTCAACCCAAAGTTGCCCATTTCAGCTATTTTTTTTGCTTTCTACTATCGTGTTTTGAATATCATTTTGAAAATATTGTATTGTAATGAATGAAGGTTCGCTGCTCAAATATTAAATGTTCTTCATGGAGAAATGGGTGCAACTATTGGTTTGATGCATAGCAAGTTAATTGACCTTATAAAGTTGACTTTTCTCATTTCATAACTCAATTAAGAAGTCACTAGATTGAATATAACGTATTTAGAAAAAAGACAAAGATGAACTTCTCCGAAATTAGTGTATCAATACGAAAAAAAAAATCCTTAAATGAAAGAGAAGCTATTTTTATGCTGTTGGTAGGTTACTCGTAGTTAATATATATTAAGAGCCTTAGTAAAAAACCCCGTGAAAATTTTATTCAATTGACAAACGGCCGCGGATGTGAAAACATTACTAATTAAAAAATTGTTCATTGAAAGAAATACACATTGTTTACACGGCCTGAGAGGGTAGTTTATCTCTGTTGTAACGATTGATGTTTGAACGAAATTTGGAATTTTTCCAACGTATTTTAAATGTCTTGTATATTTCTTATTTTTGAAGATGTCGTAAAAGCATATACCTTTATATAAACTAGATAGAATTGCCTTTTAGATTTTTGTATCTGAAATATACGATCGTGTTTGAAAATTGCAGTATTTTAAGTTTCAACATGAAAAAAATTGAAAAAAAAACAGCTGACTGTAAACATATTCTATTAAATGGTCGAAAAATTTTGGAAAATTCAAAATTTAAAAAATACACACCTCTTACGTTATGAATCTGGAAGAAAACTGTCACTTCACATTTTATCTCGTTCATACAATTAAAAAGGATAAAAAAATATAATAATAATTCCGAAAAAATAACTGAAAAAATCTGACATCTTGGATTCATTTTTACGCAATTAATACGTCGATTTCTCGAATTTGTTTTTATTTACACATGTATGAGGCTTTTACATTATTAATTAACACTAGAAAGACCGGGTACTCCTCTATACCTATAAAGACCACGACCGTCATTTTGAAGGCTGATCACTGTTTTTAAAATTGGGAGATGGATATGGGTACCACTGCCCCAGGAACCATTTATTGGAAAACCAACACCTCTGTCATAGGACACTCCAAGTGGTTCGCCTCGTTTAGTGACTTAGCTGGGGTGTCCAGTTTCATTGGGTGAAGTTTGTCTGGGTCTAGGTGGCGAATTTGTTTACCCACCAACTGCGTAGCGGACCAGGTCGGGAGACACTTGTTGATGGAGACCTTATCTATATCTAGTCCTCTCCAACAGGACCTTTCTCGACCCATCGCCCTGCACCGCAGTGGGAGGAATGGATTCATTCGTCCGTCACTCCTGGATACATTTATGATTTTTTCCAATTCACCTCTCACACTTTTTCCTTCCCAGAACTTCCTCTCCTTTCTTTCCCTAAAAACACCTATGCACACATAAATGCACACAGCATCCCCAAAGATAACACAGGCCCTAAGGGTTTTTTTCCTCGGGGCTTACTAGAAAAAAACATGTGAGTGCAAAATGCTGTAATTTTAGTACAAGCATGTGTTACGTTTGTACAATATCGAATTGTTACGTTTTTTATAATAATCGAATGCACTCTCCGAAAACTGGTTTCTTACAATTATCACAAGCGTCATTTATTTGGTTTTTATTATATTTTTTATTAATTTGGCACTGTTGTCTTTCAGAAGTTTTATTTTCCGGTTTCTTTTCTTTTTCGTTTACATTAGCTCCACAAAAAAGCCCTAAGGAAAATAATTCCCCTAAGGGCATTTGTCATCTTTTGGGATGCTGTGTGGAGGGCACCTATAGGGAAAGGAAGAAGAATAGGTTCTGGGAAGGAAATAAGGCATGAGGGGTGGGTAGGAAACTTGGGTTCAGTGTGTTCAAGAGTGGCGGACGTATGAATCTGTCCCCACCAGTGCGGTGCAAGGCAATGTTCCGAGAGTCCTGCCGGCGATGTCAAAAGATCCCCCTCATTCGTTCTCTGCCGATCTGGCCACGCAATTGTTTGACAGACACTTCCGTCGCCAAGATCCCGACAAACCTAGCCACATGAATCCGGGCACCCTTGCCACAAAAAAGTCACAAAACATAACGAACCTCTTGGGGTTTGGGGTGACGCATGACGTGTAAATAATATATAAATGTATAATAATATAATAAATATCCAATAAACTATTCTGTCACTTCTGATCAACTCAGGTATTTGTATCCTCTGTCCTTCTCCAACAAGCCATAAAATAAATTTGGGCTAGAGACAAATTATTGTTAGGACTTTTTATAAATTATGTGACAATGATCAATCAACGTACAGATCGAGTTCGAAAGATACGGGATACCGAAAGAAAGAGACAGTCATATTAGTACTATCATAAACGAGGAGGAATGGGTATGTTGTAAATATGGGTAAAAAGGTTGTTAACAAATTCAGCATAATGGCCCAAACCGTCACATTGACGGCGGCGGTCTTTGTAGATATAAGTCAATATATCTCAAAAAGTAAACAAGACACGTACCTGTTTTTTTCACCACAGTTGTTAAACCATAAATCATGAAATGTGAAAAAAAATCACACCAATACGATAATTATTAAGCATTATATCGTCACTTTACTTCGGGCTGCCGTCAAAATGAAGGCTCCGGTCTTTCTAGTGTTAATATTACTTTTATGGAAGTTTTATTAAATTCACGCAGAAAAGTCGTTAAAAAAATAAAATTTCAGAAATAACTTAAAACCTATCGTTAACGAAACTAAATCATCAACAAAACAATATTTAAAGGACTAAAACTGAAAAAAAGTAACGCCAGCATTGATAATTATGTTGAATTACACTAATATCACGGTGAATTGATCATTTAAACGAAAATTATCTTCAAAAACATAAAAATTAACTGCAAGTACAACTGAACATTGTCAAACATTGTTTTACCGCGAAGTTTATAAAACAAGATGTCCGCGCGCCTGCGCAGATCTATGTGAGATTCAACGGGACCAACATAAAAATCATAAAATGCGTGATAGTGTTGTTAGTAAAGATGTAAAAACGCAGATCACCGCGCAAGCAACAAATATGCAGTTCACCGCTCGTTATGGCGTTTTGTTATTAGTAAGGCTGTTATTATGTAACAATCTCAAGGAAGGTAAAGAATTGCCGAAACTAGTTGTTTTTAATAAAAATAATTGTGTATTTTGGGAGGCATAAAAAAATATTTTCCTAAAATGAAAAGGAAGCTATTTTTATGCTTTTGGTGGATTACTCGTACTTTGTATATTTATTATGTTTTACCAATCTCGAGGAAGGTAAAGAATTAACGCAACTAGTTAAAAAATTAATTATGTATTTTGGGAGGCGGGTATGTACTGTTGCCCCGGGAACCATTTATTGAATAACCAAAACCTCTGCCATAGGTCACCCCACTCGGTTCGCTACATTTCGTGACTTAGCAGGGGTACCCGGGTTCTTGGGGTGAGGTTAGTCAAGGTCTTGGCGGCCGATGTGGGCAGACCTGCTGCGTGGCGGGCTGGATCGAGAGAGACTGGTTGAGGAAGTCTTTTGACCTCTCCAGCAAGAATCCCTCGAGCCGTCGTCTTGCACCGCAGATGAAGGGATGGATTCATATGTCCATCACTTCTGGACACATTAAATACCTCTCCACACACCATCCCCTAAGATGACACAGGCTTGTGTTAAACTAGTGTAAAAAAATAAAACAATTAGACAAATAAATTATAATAAAATTTGGTAAACGAATGTCAAACACAATGTTTAGAACCAAAGAAAAGACATGAAAAACCTCAACATATTTTAAGTATCTGAGCATTATAAAACTCGACAAAACACTTTACAAAACTGAACAATGTTAAAGCCATTGCTTTGGGAAATTTTCTTCAAGGAAGTTATTTATATCGCAATAAAAAGGACCGTTCTCAGAAATTAACAACAGAATTTTATGCAATTTTCACCGTAAGGTTCTCCCTTTTCATATTAATTAAAAAATAAATATGTTATCTTAATGGCCGTAAATAAACGTTTTATCGCTCCGGTTTAACAGCTGCTAGCTGCGGAGGTGTAACATTATAACTTATAACGTAAAGTGTACTTTTTTGTTATTCGCACGCAAAAATAACCGTTCATGTGGCAATTGCTGATTTTTCAATGGCTTTTTATATTAAATACAGTGCAGAAAATTCTCAAGCAGTAAAATCAAACGAAAAAAAATCATTCGTTATATGTAAGAAGCATAATAATGGTTTTCAATTAAGAAATTTATTTATTTATATAGAAACAAATAGTACGTTGGTTACAGTGGTAATCCCTAACAAGATGAATTAAAAAAATCCCCTTATTTTCTGGAGACAGTATTTCATGAACAGAAAGCAATTAAGATAGCTTTTAACATATATATATGTATATATATTTCTCGATAGCCTTTCCCAAAAATAACCCTAATTTTATGTAAAGACCTTGGAATGTCTTTATTCTTTTCGGAAGTATGCGAGAGTGTTGTTTATGTTTTAGTGTGGCAGCCACCAATATTTGAAGATCGAATTTGCTGTAATGGTCCAGTTCAAGTAAAACAATTCCCACATTCAGCAAAACCGGAAGGGTATTTCTGTAACTACTCACCTCGCAGTATGGGGCGTCGTTTACTGATAGTCAATAAAGCGGTATCTAGGATTCTGCCTGCCGCTGAGATCGGAGCTGACTGTATTTACTTTAATTCCAGATTAAATCTTTGATCCGAAGTTTTAGTGACCGAGTTCATTGAGCGGGATAATCCGATAAATTTCCCGGGCGCTTCCAGGTCTGCATTCATTATGAACCTTAATCGGAACTTAATGGTTAGTTTGGGGATTAATTAATACACAGATCAGACGAAGTGTAATGTTATTTAGGTTTTTAATTGGAATGAGTACTTACCTACTGATTAAAAAGACTAAAGATAATCGTTAAATAATATGCCTTTTCAGAGAAAAACTTTATGTTCATCTTTTAGGAAAAAAAAATCCTGAATAATATGATAAAATATATAATTATTCCATCAGGTCCCGGGCATATTCTGTCAGAAGGTCAAAAAATGTCCTCTTTGCTATAAAATTCAAATAAGTGGAATATTTCTGAATGTATCCGAAAACTAAAAACTGGTTTTGAAAAGCGTTAGAATAATCTTTCTAATGTTTTTATTGGAAATAACCACATAATTTCTGAAATATTAAAATTTTAATACAAACACATAAAAGTTTTAAAAATGGCTAACCTAACGTTTTTTCTAAAATTGCTGATGTCGAAAAAAGAAAAAAAAAACACATTAGGAAAATTTATAATTGTTAATATCACCTCACGTTTTAGACGTTTCATAAAAAAAATTATGAATAAAAAATTCTCAAATTTTTTTACATTAATTCAAATTGCGATCGGAAAATTTGGTCTAATAGAAGTGCACATTAGAACTACTCGATGGTTAAATTTTATGACCATATATAAACCGTGGAGTTTTCTCTTTCTAACACCGTTTGGAACATATTTCTCACTATGACAGTAAAACAGATACAACGATTTACGACCGTATTAACCACTTTGAGCTGGGACAAATGTGGTTTCCTATAAAATCCGCTATGTCCCTTAAACCCATTGAAAACCCTTGGATGGTGAACTTGTCATCATGAGATTTAGACCATCCTTTTTGTTTGGTTTTTCTTGTATATATCTAGTTTTAGCGCGAAATGATATTTTCTTGGTGGACCGCATAAATATTGACGTTTTTGTTTAAAAATGAAGTCACATGCTGTGCTCCATATTTTTTTTTCATTTGGTACTAGAAGTGCATTAATTGTTTTGGTGTTTATTTCGTAGGATTACATTTAATTTTTTTTTTAATTTAAGTGAAATTAAATTTAATAATGCCGTTATTAAATTCTGCAGGTATTTTATTATTGTTGTAGCTGTTTCCGCTTACAATGCCATTTTCTAAAGAACCAAATTACTTGTCGAACTTAATGACAACGTTAATAAATTTAAAATACATGTTATTTAAATAATTAAACTGTCAATGTCACGGCGAAGCATTTTTTATTTGTTACCAGAAATATCATAATTGATGATTAACCAAAAAAATCTCATCGTCGTGACGATATGTTTTTTATTTGTTACTAGAAATTATTGACGAAAATTATTATTAATTTGAAACTAGAAATCATTATTGAAGATTAACAAAAAAAAGATTTGCACTTTTGTGAATTTTAGAAAACCTTGATTAGTGAATACAAATAGTTAATAAAAGACATAATAACAACAGTTTTTCAGATCTTTTCTAGTTCGATAAAACGCCCCTTAGCCTAAAATTTACCCTAATTGTAACACTTTTTATAAATATTGAGATTTTTTCACACATTATATGTGTTTTACAATGGGTGTCATGGAAAAGTGCTCTAAAACTGAACATAACTCCTAACGAGCACTTTATTTGAGGTGGGCCGCAAAGGATGCGCCGTCATGACACGAATCATTAGCCATTTTTACAAAAGGACCGTTACTGCTCACCAGTTTTAAATGACGGAAACCTTTTTTATTTCATACATGAAAATAAAACACTTTAAGTACACCACTGAAATAATCGATATGTTTTGAAACCAATATTTTGTAAGGTTTTCTTCGTCGGGATAAACGTAAAAGTATTTAAAAAAAGTGTTGTAAACAAAAACCCCTCAAAAGCTGAAAATATATTTAACACCTTCTTTGCAAATGAAGGGAATAATCTTGCAAATTTCTTACATGTTGACCCAAATATAATTATCTCAGACTGTAATATTGATGCTGAAAATGAAATGGTAACATTTCAAGGCACCACAGAAGAATATATATTATAGAATAAAGTGTACAAAAGTGTGCATCCCGCTAAAACTCAGAAACAAGGCCCGGTACGATCAAGGGAGTTGTATAGTGTTGTAGCTCTCTATCCCGCATCCATGAAGAAGGTTACCGCTTTTTCCTAGAGGGCTTGCTTTTGAAGACATAAGGGCTGGAAGTTTAGCCCTCTAGAAATTTCTTGAACAGTCCAGAACATTCGAGAGCATTCCAAAACATTTCAGAACATCCCGGAACATGAAATATTCGGAAATAGGGAACATCATTGTGGAACATTCCAAAATACTCTAGAATGTTGTGTAATGTTCTGGAACATTGTGGTCCATTCGAAGCCTTTTTTGTACGGGTAGGGCTACCCATTGGTAGGGATATGTAAAGAATGATCCGTCGTGGATTTGAACATCAGTACCAGGGTTGTTGCGGATGACAACATTTTGGCATCCGCGGAAGCGGATGCGGATTATTAGAAGTTCACATCTGCGGATGCGGATGCGGATGCGGATGCGGATGCGGATGCGGATGCGGATGCGGATGCGGATGCGGATGCGGATGCGGATGCGGATGCGGATGCGGATGCGGATGCGGATGCGGATGCGGATGTCTGAATTAACGCTGATATTCCGCATTTGCGGATGCGGATTCGAATATCCGTAACACCCCTGATATGTAAAATTTTGACATCCGCAGCTGCGGGTTATTAGAGGTTCACATCTACGGATGCGGATGTGGATGCGGATACGAATATCCGTAACACCTCTGAAACAGTACTATCTCATATCAACTCCCTGAGCTTAGCCGGGTACCCCAGATAGTAAGTATTATAAGTGGCATGACAGGAGGTTCTGCCACAGTCTTTGATGGAATTACAGTTATCATTTAAAAAAAATAAAACTAAATTTCTGAACCATTTTTGCATATAACCTCGGAACAGGTTCAGTCTAGTGAGGTGGTATATACCAAAAAAGTATGTTGTATGTATGTATATTGTAATGTTATCTTGGTTAATAATTTATACAAATTTTAAAAATATATGTTTCCAAAACGGAGAATCTATTTCCATCAATTTTCAACTACTTTTTCTTATTTTTTTTTAAATCTGGTTATCCAGAATAAGGTCAAAATTACGATTCCATGCCAACTCAGAATGAAACCAACTTAGAAACACCTCAAAAGTTCATTAAAAGCTATGAAAAAATAATTTTAAAATAGCCGGTCACCCTAACCCAACTTAACCTATTTAACCATTTTTTTTTATCGTCACTCTTAATGACCTTTCTGAGGTCCTTCTGAGTTGGTTTCATTCTGAGTTGTCCGGTTACCCAACATTATAGACCCATATAACTAATCCTTAGTATAGCAATAAATATTTAAAAATGTATTAATTAGTAACATTATAATTGTAATAGTATAAATCAATTAGGCTTTATGGAAGGTGAAAGAAACGGATGCGATTGCGAAATTAACTGGCCTTGTTCATACATCATTAGATCATTAAAATGTATTGGAATGTTTATAGATGTCAAAAAGTCGTTTGACAACACATCACGTGACACACTTTAGTAAATAGGTAAAATTGGAATGGGACAGCTCTAGAGTGGAATAAAACCTACCTTTTAAACACCCTGGCATGGTAAAAATTGACGATGTGATTAGTGAACCAAAATAAGTAAATTCGGCCTACCTCAATGTACATTCCTAGGAACTTTACAGTTTATCGTCTATGTAAACGACATATTCATACATAAGCTAATCGGGAAACGAATAACTTAAACTGACGTCGATGTCGTAATAATTGAAGTTACTGACTGGAATATTCTTAATGACCTAGAGAATACTTTTTAAAATTTTTTTATATGAATACCTCATAGAGTGTCAGCTTCTCTCGTCTGAGGCCAGTGAGACTATGGCATCCCCAATTGGGGTATGTTGTGAGGCTGAAGGTGGTGGGGAGGGGAAAAAGATGAGGAAGAGGAATATGGGGAAGCACTTGACCATTCAAATCTGGTCACCAAACACGGTTAACGTCATTTCAGGCAACGTTTCAATTCTGAATGGTGGTCTTACACCAGGGCGATACTGAGGGATTTTTCCACTCTGGAACGTTCCGCAAATATACTATACATGATTTTAAATAAATTAATTGTGAAATAACACAAATTAATCAAATAAAATTTATTGGCCTGCGCCGGGATTCGATCCCGCGAACTTCGGATTGCGAGTCTAGAGCCTTACCCCTAGACCACGCAGGCCGTCAAAGCCGTATATCAATTTAATGAAAAAGTGATATGATTAAAAATATCTTAGATTATTTTTAACTTAACTACACAGATTATTTTTAATCCTTTGTCTCCACTGTGAACGTTGAAAAAAAATTCACAAGAAAGATCAATGCCACGAAAGTTTGAGGAAAAAGAACATGAAAACGATCTCACTTTATCGAAATATTTTTTGTGAATCGATCTTAAAAAAGTGTGTGCCACCCAGAATCTTATGTTTTGATATGTTTTGATCTTATATTTTGAATGTATGTGTAACGAAAAAAAAAGTTTCTGAAATGAAAGAAAAATAATAATAATTTTTTTAATTAATAAACTAATGTTTAAGACAAGATTTTTATGCATAGCACAAAGGGTAACAATTATTATAAGTAATAATTATTAGCCTGAAACACTCATCTACATTGAAAAAATCTCCCGAGAGGGGACTTGAACCCGCGCTCAAATAATGTACCTACACATAATTTGGCTCGACGCCACCTAGTTGAAAAACCTAGTGGGAGATTTAGCGCTTTCGGTTCCATGACAGTTGGTCCGGCGACATTTGGTCCGGCGACAGTTGGTCCGGCGACAGTTGGTCCGGCCGACAGTTCGTCCGGCTGATATTTGCTCCGGCGACAATCGGTCCGGCGACAATTGGTCCGGCCGAAAGTTTAGAAGATGTTTTCTTCAATTAAGTATGCAAAGAGGAGATACGGCCGTACAACCAAAGATGCCTTCAGATATACTTATATCTAAAGGCATCTTGAGTGAAAATCCGTTGTAAAAATATTTTTACTAATAATTTCGACTCTTCGAAGTAGCATGCGGCAGTCACAAAATACGACGTATTTATACGTGCAGTTGGCTCAGTAAAAAAACGCTAAAGATTCCTACTTGCATATAATATAACTTTTATATCTGAATATAACACAAGAGTCCCAACTACTCCCAACCGTCTCGAGCCAGTGAGAGTTTTTTCAATGTAGATTAGTGTTTCAGGCTAATAATTATTACTTATAATAATTGAAAGAAAAATAGTTTAAGCAGAATGACGGTTGTCATAAATTTGAAGATGAGTCAATGTCACGTAACTTCAGGTCACAAATTACTTTTTTCATTTCATAAAGTGACTGCTTTTGACTGTTTTTTTATGTGATTACAGCAAATGAGTCCCAACTGCTCCCAACCGCCTGGAACCGGTGAGTCGATGGCATTACCAATTGGGTTATGTTGTGATGCTGAAGGTAGTGGGGAGGGAAAGGAGATGTGGCAGACGAAGGTGAGGTAGTTCCTGACTATTCTCATCTGGTCATCAAGCGCGGCTATAGCCATTTCAAGCAACGTTTCAATTCTAAATGGTGGACTTACACCAGGCGGTCTTACAACTTAAATAGCCTGGAAATACGCTAACTGTTCCAAACAGTCGATATCGACGGATTCAAGCCATAACCGCAGTTTTCATAAGAGTATCTTTCACTCTCGAATATTCTGCAAATACACCTTATATTATTTGAAATTATTAAATAAGTTATAAGTACTGCCGAATTGTACGTGTAATACTGGTTAAAAGTTTGAATACGATAAACCTTTTAACACAAAAGAAAGAAGATATTTTTTTTTTATTATTGAAAACTAACAATAATCCTTCTCTCCCCTTACCTTTTTGTGAAATAAATTTACGAACGAAATTACAAAACGAAAGCAGCGAATAGCAAACATTCCCAAAATTTGCAAGCAGCGAATCGAAACAATAATATTTCTGCATGGCCTGCAAAATTACACAAATAATGGACAATTTGTTTTGTAATTATTTTATTTTTTAAAACCTACGTAGAGAAAACTTAAATGTTATTTTTGCGATTAAGTAATAAGTGATAAAATGCTAGAAGTCCATCAGATATTAAAGTATTTATTACGTTTGCATACGAGCATTCGAAATTTTAAACATTTTTGATTCATATTAATATTTCTTTTTCATCCACGAATCAAAACTTCGCTCCTTTTGCTCCTTCGCTGTTTTTGTAATTTACATATAAATGATAGTAAAATATTCTTTGTATTTTTTTAAAAACAATTCATTTACTGACATTTAATCCCAAATGTTTGTACAGTGTACAGGAATAGATTCTAATAAATTTTTAAAGTCATTCCGTATTCGGTGTTTAGGTAAGCACAGGCAAATTGTTTAACAACCCGGTATAATACTTGTTATTATAGCAATTTCCCTTTGCTTTTTTATAAATACATAGGAGCTTACTTAACTGAAAACTTTTTTAATTTCACAGTCTCTTCAAAAACAGTTCGAACAACATTTTCCAAAGATTTTCCAAAAATCCTTCTTTCGTAAAATTAAAACAAAACAAAAACAACAACAAAAAAAAAATTCCGTATCTTATAAAAATAATACGCAATAATAATACAATCAACCAGTGGCGCATTAGGCATGCGCGGTGACCGCCGAGGAGTAAGTTCGACAGGCCGCCGCAACCGGTTCTAGTACCGGCGCTAGTATCGCCACACCTCAGCTTATTATCGGGCGCCGCGTCGCCTGGCGGAGCAAGGTTGCCACATTTGGTTTGAATTTCGAATGTATGTAAATTAAAACAATAAAGATTTTGCAAAGATAAACCGAAAGTGTTTACCCTTTGAATTTGTTTCTGTTTAAATTGGTCGCTGTGTTAGGCTAAACGGATTTTTCAAAATTAAATAATTGAACGAATTCTTTCGGCGACTTTTAGCAAACGAAACATTTAAATTTTGAGATTTTCCGTATGAAATATTGCGGCTTTTTCTGTTGTCAAGTATCAGCAATCCGCCAAGATAAGTTTTTAGTAAAAATACAATATTTTTTAAAGATCTATAACTTTTTCTGACTGTTCATATTCCGCACACACTGATGTTTCAAATATACAAAATAATATTTCCTCGAAATATTAATTTAGGCCATGTTGTTCAAACCCCGTCACAGTAAAAGAATGTCACCGACGTAATATTGAATTTTTAACAATCCTTAAAGTTATTATTGTAAACTGTCGATTCTTAACGGTCCGTATTAAAGCTTTTAATGTTGACCAATTTAGTATTTTCCAAACCCATCAAATGAAAACAATACATTATTATGTGGTTTGTATTAATTTATTTGGAATTTATTTTGTATTGTACAATTGGTGTAACTAATTCAATAACTTCTGTCAAAACATATCTCCAACACTATTCAATTATGCGGTAGGTACATTATATGCAACTAGACATATTAACTGAACTAATGGACCTCGGAGTACGCCATTCAAATTAAACAATTAATAATAATCACTAATAATAGTATAAAATCATTCGGATTTTTTACTGACAACAATTAAAAACTTTAATCCACTTCCACTTATGAAAATTCTATAAATCTCATTAGTTCGGAGCCAATTAGAACATAATTCTGTCATTTGGTCACCTCACCATAAAATTCATACAAACAATGTCGAAAAAATTCGGCGAAAGTTTCTATGACTTTTAACGTAAATATTTTCTTTTAACAAATTAACTACACTTCTTTTATTATTTTTTTTTTACATGAGCTCCACACAGGAGGCCCTATGTCATCTTTAGGGATGTTGTGTAGAGAGTTTTTAAGGAAAAGAAGGAGAGGATAGCTCTGGGAAGGAAGAGGGGATAAGGGGTGGGTAGAAATATGGGGTTCAGTTTGTCCTGGTCATCCGTCTCCAAGGCCTGGACAAACCTCACCCCGTGAACCCGGGCACCTCTGCTAAATCACCAAACGTTGCGAACCACTTGGGGTGACCTATGGCAGAGTTGTTGGTTATCCAATAAAGGTTCCCGGGGCAGCGGTACCCATTCCCGCCTCCCAAATTGACGATTTTATTGATTGATTTTATTTTAGGATCGTCGAAGGAAAATCGACCTTTGTTTTTTTATTGTAGATTCGGAGCTCGAGTGTTGCAAATTTGGAGTCAATTTAAGAAAAAAATTTACCAAAAAAGTACACAAATGAAATCAATTTTTTAATGTAACAGTTTCAATGTTTAAAACATACATAAATTTTTTTATGTATCCTAAGTGGTTCGCTAGATTTGGTGACTTAGAAGGGGTGCCCGTGTTCATGGGATGATGTCCGGGTCTTGGCGGCGGATGATTCTGCCCACCAACTGCAGGCAGGCCGGATCGAGAGTTAACTTCTCCAGCCGTACTCTCGGAATATAACCTTGAACCGCATTGTGATGGATTTACATGTACGTCCATCACTCCTGGCTACACTGACCCCTAGATTCCTATCCACCCCACATACCCTTTTCCTTCCCAGAACTTTCTCTTCTTCTTTTCTTATAAAAACCCCACACAGCATCCCCAAAGATGACATAGGACTTGGGGGGATTTTTTTTTCTAAGGGCCTCCTATGTGGAGCCGATGAAAAAAAATATATATGTATTTCTGATAATTTTAATATTTTATTGTTATCGTTTTCTTTTCTTCAAATTTATATAATTAGAAACCACTGTTTTGTAAAACTTTATTTTTATTAACTTATTATTTATTGCTTTGTGTAAAAAAGTATAAACATAACATACCAAATCTGAAAGTCCCATGAGCGTAAAAAATAACATATAAATAAAGGATAATTATTGACAATCATAGTACAAACAATATGAATTGAAGAATAAGAAAGAAAAGAAAAACTATAATATTAAATGAAACAATTTAACTTTGTTTGAACCACTTTTATATTTTAGTAAATCCAACTGGTTTCAGAACGACCGTTCCTTCTTCAGTGCAAATGTATACTGATTGGACAGTTTTGAAATATGGAAGGGAACAATGTATTATTATGGTAGGGGTGGAGTTGTTTCTAGGTGTTAATGAAGAGTGGGTGGGTAAAGATAAAAAATGGTGTAAAATTTTGTACATTAATAATTTTTCAGTTCAGTGTTGCAAAAATCGCCCTTCTAATATTAAACCAGCTTTTTATACAAGAAATAATATCGGTAATTTTTTGAGAAATATAAAGATAAAGACCATAAATTGACTAATTCCGGAATATATAAACTCAAATGAAATGATTGTCCCTCATTTTATATTGGAAAAAACAATTCGTAATTTTGAAATCAGAATCAAAGATCATTTAAGGTGTCTTAATAATAATAATTTTTCTGAGTTCGCTAACCATATAATTGAAAATAATCATAGTTTTGAAAAAAATACGTGGAAAAAATATTCTTCATATTTATCATCAAGGAAAACGTATCTAAATGTTTTAACTTAGAAGCCTTAGAAATAAAAAAAAATCCCTTAAAAATAATGAATCTATTATCAACAAACAAAAAATATTGTCTTATAGCCCAATCATGGATATGTTCCCCTACCCACCCACTCTTCATTATCTTCGGGTTTATCCTAGGTTTGACCAAAGCCTTCGGACTAAAGACTTCAAGTCAGGCCTGAGGATTGACTAGTCAAACCTAGGAGCGCCGGAGCTTCGAGGATTGACTATAACATATATATTATAAAGCGTTCTCGTTGAAATATGCACTGCCAAAGTGTTTATTTAGTACAGCTTTATACTTCAATAAAGGCACGTTAAAAATATCGGCTAGATTAGCAAAACAGTTACCAATGCTGTATAATCTATTTTATTTAATTTTATTTTAATTAATTTATATACTTTTATTCCCATCGTAACTTTATCTAAACTATTTGTTTTCTTATGTAAAGATGGAGGTACTGCCTTTATTATTTATGTAAAAGGCCTCTGGGCGTAAAATAAAAGAAATAAATAAACAACTAAATAAATTAATGTTCTCCAAAACAAGCTTGAAAAATCATTTTTCATATATTTGGATTATAATTGTGTAATTTCTACTATTCAAGAAATTCTAAAAATTATAGTACTTTATCAAAATTAAATAGTCATAAATACATTGGGAATTTATCTGTCAAATATTGGTTTAATAATGTGCAAATTCTGATCATGCAATTGTAAATATTCCCTAAAATGGCCTGGAAAGAATCTCCTACTTGTGATCTCACGAAAGAAAACACTCATAGAACATTAATAAATGCATTCACTCTGAATGCATTTATTAATGTTCTCCAAATTGATCTTAAAAAAATCACATCTTTGCGATTCTTTTATAAATATAAAGAATCCATCCCTTAATTATATACAATTCTTAATGTTCTCAAAAGTTGTCTTGACAGAAGCAAATTCCCGTGATATCTTGAACGAAACCATTCCTTTGTTGAGAATATTATGAACTAAATATACAATTTGGCTGTCCTGAAACGGGTATTTTTCCCAGTTGGGCAGACAAAGGATTACATTGTTATGTTTTGTAATATTTATGCATATGTAATTAAATAAATAAAAAAAAATCTATTCAACAAAATTTTTGCCTGAAACCGTGGTAGGTGGTGATCCATTAGTAGAAATAATATAAAAGAGGATCAATATTTATACATCAAGGCCATCCAATGATAATTTACAATTTTAGATCAAAAATCTTCTTTTCAATGGAATTAACAATATTTTATAAATAACTAGCTGACGCGTTGCTGTGGCTAATAAAACACTTTGTAAAATCCAACCTTTGTAACCACCGCCGTCTTTGAGTTCATCGCGAAGAGATCATCAGTGCGGTTTGCACGTGAGGTAGCTCGTCACCCATTTGATTCACTTCGACGATCTATGTCAGCTCGTCTTTTCCTTGGCATATTAAAACAGTAAATAAAGTTCTCACGCACGGACAAACTGATGATAGAAGATTTTAAATTGTAACAGAAAGACAGGTAACGTTTGACAGCGACTGAAATATGACAATCAGAATTCTTTTTTTTTTGCATTCCAATTCTGGATTACGTTGTGCTTCTGAAAGTAGGTAGAACAGTAGAACTGTTTATATGAGAAAATGAAATTTTTGTTTTTACTATCTTCCTCACAATTTTTTCGTATTATCTCAGCGTTTAAACCTTCCCTGGACTACGAAAAACATTTCAAAACCAAAATCACCTAAATTTGCCCAGCCACTTTAGTTTAGTTTTAGCGAGACAAACGAACAGCAATTGATAAGAATAATAAGATAACAAGATATAATGTGTATACTAAGCTATCCGTAAAAGATAGATATATGCCTTCGCGGACTTTTTTGTAGATCTATAAAAGTGGAATATCCCACCATTAATTGTTTTGTTATATCCCAAAAGGATTAGTCAGCGTTTTCGATGAAAGCTACTAGGCGGCTGGACTTTTTTCCTACACTTCTAACAATTATCGTTATGTTTCAACCAATTTACACAAATCCTTGACAAATTACATACCTAAACCTTCGTAACGAAACACTCTATCTATTGGTAAAAACCGCATGAAGATCCGTTCAGTAGTTTTCGAGTTTATCGCGAACAGACAGACAGACAGACAGACAGACAGATAGACAGACGGCGCGGGGGACTTAACTATATAATATGTAGAGATTTAAAAAAAATTAAATATAGCAATAATCACCTTTATTTTTTATACTTAATGCCGTTTTCACTACAATCGTAGTTTCTTCATGGGAGTACAATACTCTATTAAATTGTAAACTCTGTAAGTAAGACGTGTTATGAATGCAATATGCTTGTGGGTTGTAAAAATTGGATAGGTGTAGGGAATGCAATCTCGTTCTCGCGAAATCTCGGCCTTTTTTAGCGAGATTGATCTCAAACGAAAAAATGGCGAGATCTCGCGAGTTTAACGAGATTGCACTCCAGCATAAAAATTAAATTAAAAATTAAATTATTCGAAGCGCGGACTGACACGGACGGAGTTGCGATCTGTCGGTTTCGTTTGGTGCGCGTGAGGCGGCGCGGCCTGAGGTAGCCTGAGATCTGTGGCTCCAACTAGCGTTGAATCCGAAAGGGCCTTCTCAGCGGCTGGTTATCTAGCCAACAAAATAAGAAGCCGTTTAGCAGACGATTCTTTGGACATTTTGTGCTTTTTAAGGAACTATTTTCAAAATAATTCTATTTATAAAATAATGCTTGTGATTTGAACTGAACAAATCTTTCATTTGATTGGTATATTTTGTTAATTAATTTGTAATTTCTAATAGTCTGACTAATTAGTATATTTTGTTAATTAATCTGTAATATCTAATGAATCTACTGTGTCGATATAGTTTTATTTAATTGGTAATAATATCCCAGTTTAATAGTCAACTCAACTTATATAATGAGTTTAATTTTTTTGACTTCTCGTTGTTTTGTTTGTTATAAAAGAACTGTTCTATTACTAACAGATTTTTGTTTGATATAAGAAGAGAAAACTGGTTGTTTCTCTCATTTGTTATTTGATAGATACCTACGTACGTCAAAGTTTACTACTTAGAAGTTTATTAAAAAAATTATAGACAAATACGTCAAACAATGTTTGATGCATAAAAGTCTATTGAAAAATTCGTGAAAATAAATGTTTATCTTATAATACTTATAATTTTTATTATTATTTTTTTAAGTTATTCAAATATTGTGATTATTTGCAAAAAAAAAAACACACAAAACTGCCAATCTCGCGAGATCTCGAAATTGGCGTTCATAAACTCGCGGGATCTCGCTTGAGCTCCAATCTCGCGAGATTTGCATTCCCTAGGTAGGTGTAGAATAGAAACAGACCACTTGTTAAATAAAAATACAGGAGTCGCACTGTGGGGCAAGAGGGTTGTATAACGCCCTTTGTCCGTTTTATGGTAAAAATTTAAATGTGGCAAGGGAGGTCATAATTTTTTTTTAATTACATCATGTATATGAACTTTTTTTATATCGTTTTATATAAAGTTCTCGAACTCTTGTAGCAACCCTAGCCCAGCTGAATGCACCATGTAGCAATATCTCGACATTTTATAGCCTAAGTGCAAACTCTAATGGAAACCTCGCCGAGAATGTTCGTAATGCAACCAACCAAGGAGTGGAAGCAGAACTGAAACACGGCGGAAGTCCAATAAAAAAATCATTAGCTTTCAGGAATGAGCAGCGGGCTCGTAAGGAAAATTCCTCAAGTGTCCTATTTACAGAAATTGTGAATGGCACAACAGTAAATGGAAATTATCATAAAGTTGTATGCATTTTTGTTTAGGTACACGTATGTGTGGTGTAACCAGGACGTATAATTATAAAAAATCGCAATACTGAATATGTAATACTTTTAGCCAACGGAAGGGAAGTGAAAAGATAAAAACAGGGATCTTAGATAGTTTGGATGTCTTAAGTGGATGAAATTAAAAATGATTATCAGGTAAATAAACCCAGCAAAAGTTGATAGAAGGTGAAATGAACGCCCTGATAAAACTCAGGATATTTGAATTTATCGAGTAATGATTTATTTAAAATTAAATTATGGGAATAAAGTGTGCACTTTACATATTTGTTTAAAATAGAGATACAACATGAATAAATTTAAAAACATTAAAAATGTTTAATTTTATTAAATTAAACAAATACCTACAAGAAGGTAGCGTAGGTACTCGAATCTCACGAATCAAAATGATATTTGTAATCGGTACCACTATGTTCGAGATTATATTATCTTTACATAGTATAAAGCAAGGTCGCTCCCGTTGTCTGTACGATTAGATCTTTTAAACTACGCAACGGATTTTCATGCGGTTTTTATAGTGATTCTCGAGAAAGGTTTAGGTATATAATTTATGAAGGCTTTTGTTTAAATTGGTTGAAAGAAATAATATATAAAGGGAGCGGGCTGGCAAGCAGGCAATTTGGATTTGATATGTACGCAAATTAACAGGTTATAAAGGTTGGGTAATGGCGTCGTCTATAGATGGCGTTGTGTTTCGTAAGGCACAGCAACGTGTGGCCGGGTCTCCTAGTATGTTATAAAGCGATTATCATGTGCTGAAAGAAAGTAGATGTGTGGCGTTTCACCCTGCGGAGAAAATACTGAATACCTAGGTTGTTAATTCAGTAATTCATTAGAATCTTACCCCACAATTTAAATATTAGTATGAGTAGACATTTATATTATTTTCATACTTTTTTTACATTATCTCCACGTAGGAGGCTCTGAGGGATTTTTTTCTTAGGGCCTCCTACGTGGAGATAATGTAAAAAAAGTATGAAAATAATCTTTGGGGACGCTGGGTGGAGGGTCTTTTTATGGAAACGGAGGAGAGTTATGGAAGAAAAAAGGTTTGAGGAGTGAGTTGGAATCTAAGTATTCTGAGAGAATCTGAGTATTTCCAAGAGTGACGGACGTGTGAATCCATCCCTCCCACCGTGGTGGATCGAGTAAGTTAGAATCTTACCTTACAATGTAAAAATGAGTAATAATAGATATTTATGGAATTTTCATATATTTTCAAATTAGCTCCACATAGGAGGCCCTGAGGAAAAAATCTCTCAGGGCCTATTTCATCTGTGGGGATCCTGTATGGATGGTTTTTTTTATATAATGGTTGGAGAGAAAGTCTGAGAAGGAAAAACATATTAGGGGTGGGTAGGGATCTAGGGGTCAATGTGTCCAAGAGTGACGGAGGAATGAATCCATCTGTTACACTGCGCTTCAATTGCATATGGATCAAGAGAGTCTGGCTAGTTAGTCTAGTTAGTCTGGAGAGTTCAAAAGCTCAACCACTCTCTTCCGTTCCGGCCCACTACTCATTGGATGAGCAAATGCATCCGCCGCCAAGACTTAGACAAACCTCACCCCTAAACCCGCGCATCTCTGCTAAGTTACCAAACGTGGCGTACAGCTTGGGGCCACCTGTGGCAGGGGTATTGGTTACTCACCTCCCAAATTGAAATATGAAACATATGTGCGCTCCACATGCTCTTCTGACCCATTCAAAGTGGATCAATGCAAAACCAACTGGAAAACAAAATTCTTGATTGAACAGACTATGTAAACAATATCATAATATCAGAAGTGTGAAAGAAATTTTCAATTGTGAGCTGAATAAATATTTAGAAAATCCGTCCATTTTTCGACATGACCCCAGTAACTTTTATTTTCTTGTTCCTATTATGAAACTTGTTTTATACACCTACCGTCATCATTTCTTATTCTTACCATAATATAATAATTTTATAGTTTTGTTTTTATATAGTACTAGCTGACCTGACAGACGTTGTCCTGTCTAATATACTCTCGCTACACTCCTATTCAAAGAAATAAATTGTTTCTCCCTGCGTGTCCTTTCCCGTGCGTCCCCGTTCCCCTCCCGCATCCCATACTCTCCCGCGATCCCTTTCCACTTTCCCTGCCCTCCCTCTCCCCTCTCCCGCTCCCCCGTTCCGCAAACCCCCCTCCTGCGTTCCATATATTCAGTCCCAGTACTTTCAGTTTTCAAACAGCTCGCGTGCTACCTATTACAATTTTTTATTAAAATTTTCATTTTTCGTATATTACAAATATTAATTTTTGTATTTTGTAAGAACAATCAATCAAATGTGGTACCTCACATAGGTACCTATTTATAATATCTATAATTTTTAAAATCAATGAACAAATCTTTTGTTACAAAAAAAAACAGCTGCCTGCTAAATTCAATTTCATTAAACGCGGGAACTGTCATGTGCAAAGTTGAAATATTCGTTAAGTTTTCTGAAATTATCCAATTTTCTTAATTTTTCTTTCCGTAAGAACCTTCTACAAAGTATTAGAAAACTTTAAAAAGATGAATGAAATAGGTAAAGTCGTTCTGAAGTTACGTGACCAAGGGAAACATGGACTCATTTTTATATACGTATATAGATTTTATTAAAGTTTTTCTGTTTATTTCTTCAACTCTCGATTTCCCAGAGAATAATAAATAAATCACTTGAAGTAATACAAGAACTTCGTGAACACCAGTCTCATTTTTTTCCAACCGGGTTTTGTTGCTACTGTAGCTTCATCGGGGCAGTATAATAATCTTCTTAAATTCATGTATTGTGGATGCGTTTACAGTGTGTAACAAAAACCAAAGTGAGACTGAGCCCCAAGGCAGGACGTAGATAGCGTAGTGGGACGTGAGTGCTTTTCATCAATAGTATCAACTCTAGTATCAGGCATGTATTTAGTTTTTTGTGTTGTTTGCTCTTTGAATTTCGCCTACACCACTATTCGCACTTGAACAAGATAAAATTCAAAACTTAATGGTTTGTCGGAGGTTTAATCTTAGATAAGGGGATTATGTTTTGATATTTTATCCAGAGGGTTTGGCAGTTTACAGTCCTTGCCACGTTTGTAAACTGGATGCGTGTATTGTGGAGGTTTTCTTGATTAACGTGAGTCAAATGTTTTTACAAGAAACTTTGTATAACAATACTTTGGCACAGATTTAATAATTATATCGCCTAGAGGAAAAGCAGTAGGACGGAACGAACGTTGAAACCGGAATGGTTTTGCATCATCATGCACTTGACTGGGGAGCGGTGCTCAGTCTGTAAAATCGAATTTGAATTATATTTTTAAGGTTGTTCGTTGCTCGGCTACAGAACCTTCCTTCCCAGTGATCGGAATCAACCGCGCTAACAATCTCGCTAAATTCGAATTTTTTAAACCGATATATATTCGTGTATAAAGTTCTTTAATTTGCCTTTATTTCATTGCTACCAAAAGTTGATAAAATGCATCTTCTTCGACAACTAGTCTATCCGCCGAGTTTCAGCTCGACCTGATGTCGGAAAATGGTTTAATTTCCACATCCAAGATTAACGGCATTCATTCAATCAATTAATCAAACAAAAGTGAAATTTAAATAGATGCGTTTACAAAAGAACTCCGAATGATTAACTTAAGTGCTTATTTTTCGAGAAATTTATTTTTCGTTATACTAAAAATACTATTACGTTTTTACGACACATTTCTCTGTCCTGGAGAATTTCTTATTTCATTCACAATTAATTACACATCCTCTTATAGGCAATTACTCTATTATACATTTTTTCAAATAATTGATTGAACGTAAAAAAAATCGTTCAAGCAATTAGTTAAATTTAGAATAAAGACGATAAGTCAACAATAATTGCAATTGATTCAAATGATGCGATCGTTTGGAATGAAACTCTTATTATCAAAACAACAATTCTCACTTCCAATCATAATGTGAGCAAAAACATTGTTGACAATGGCGCACGCAATAAGCATTATTTGGAAATTCAGCAAAACGCCTTTTTTGCCTGCCTACAAAAACATTTCTTCAAAAAAAAAACTCCAAACTCTGCGTTGGACCCCAGCACTGAGCTCCTCCGCACACACATAAATTCAACCTTATACTATCCTTAACTTAGTGAGTGGGCTTACATAAAATATTGCTATAAGCACAAAAACACAGTCTGTAATATTTCGCTATAAGCATTTTGATATAAAAATGTATACACATCAAAAAAACCCATCTACAGTAGCATAAGGCAGTCCGCTCACCGGGTAGAAAAGATTATCTCCTCATTTATGCACCTCTACCTCAGTTGACACAGAAAGAGGGAGAAAAATGTTCCCTTGTAATTGTAATTTATAATACGACATACCTGTACGATGTTGTATTCGTTTACAAATTATAATCAGACTAATACTAGAACATGCTCAGCAATGTTTTAGTGACTAATATGACTTATTCCATTTCATTGCTGAAACCACTCGATCTACGTACAACATTTGATAATTAATAATTTATTTCTTTACCTAAGTACCCGTTGCCATAAAAAAAACTTCAATAAACTGAAATATCTCTTAAATATTTACTCGAAAACAAGCAGAAAAAGGTTTCCAGTTTTTAAATAACCTGTAAGCCTTGATTTTAATGGGAGAAACTGAGGCGGATAAATAAAAAAAATACAAAATACTTGCATGTAAATGGGTATGAGAATGTATGTACGCTTTATATGTAAAATGATGAATCTACAAGGTGATAGTTACCTTCCTTCCTTATTTATTTTCTCAGAAGCATATAATATTTCCCCTTTACACCCATTAAATATTAATAATGGCCTCTCCGACGAACAAAACGTCAAGAGGAATTATTTTTTCATACAAATCACATTAGTTTTTCACCCTCGTTTTTTGTCGTAGTCCAACAAGTAGAGGGAGGCTTCTCATCTGTTGCTTGAAGGCAAAAAAGATACCCTCGAAAAGCTTCTACGAGTAAAAGCAACACGATTTATTGTAAGATATTATTCAGTTCTGGTGATACTTTCCTTTCCAGTGGAGTTTATATTTCTTTCGTCGCGTTATAGAAAGATCTTTAGTACCTAAATGAAGCGTATATTACGATTGCAGGTGTGTAGCTTCGTAAATACGTATGGTATAAAATTTTAATTTTTTGTTATTTATTAACCAAGATAATATAATACATACAAATACATTTTCTTTTTGTTGGTGTAAACCACCTCACTAGGTTGAACCTGTTCAGAGATGGCAAGAATTAAATCTAATGTTTATATTCAAAGGAAAAAAGAAGAAAAATAAATTGAGATATTTAAATAGATAAATAGAAATGAACGAAATAAATAAAATGTAAACAAAGGGAGAAATAGAAAAGAAATGAAAGAAGGAAATAAAAATAAATGAGAAGAGAAGCGAAAAAATACAGGCGTGGAGTGTGTTGTCATATTATTGTTGAAGTTATCCGTCCATTGAATAGAATGCCTCTGTTGACTAAACATTTTTGAATTTTGAGTTTTAGATTTGTTTATTTTATTTAATTAATCCACTATTCCTAAAAAATATTTTATGGTACTTACCAGAACCTAAATATGAGGTACTTGCCATGTACCAATACTGGTCGTTCTTGGTTTTTATTTTTGATTTATGAATTTCCACCCTCCCCTTAAATCATAATTAATTTTCCATAGGTAAAGGTGCGAATAACTTATTGTGTTGAAACATCAATATAACCCCGGCCGAATATTTCGCAACATTCAAGAAAGTTAATAATTGTTATGAAATGGTTTATTACCAAAGTGACGTCTATTGTTATTGTTCGCCCGATACCCTTTGCTTTGAAAGGTTAACCGGATGATATTGGGGTTCCTAAAGTCGTACACTTTTGAAACACCTTTATTCCTTTGAACATTCTGGTTATTTCGTGTCCTAATTGTTTTTTATTTGCTTTTTTTACGTGTTTCCTTGTACAGGATATTGAAAAAACTTACTTTTTTATGATTTTTTCAAATATTTTTCTGTGGCTCCAATGTTCCTCAACCAGTCAAACTATGGCACCTCCGATTGGGGGTTCACGCCTTAAAGATATACATTATAATTAGTAATTTGTACAAAGGAGTATAGTTAAAAGAGTGTAGTAAATTATGTAATTAACAAAGCATTAACTATATACAATACATGTGGGTAGTTTCATTATCGTAGAAAGTTGAAAAAAGAGTTCAATAAGTGTGTAAATAACAAGCGTGCAATAGAAGTCAGTAGCTATTATGAAACTAATATACAAATAATATAACTTCTATGAAAATACTACTTTGTCTAACACCCTCATTTTTTAAATATTTCCATTACCCCCGCCCACGTTCACCCCTCCCTCTTAGACACCTCCCTCATCGCCCCCACCTAAGTTGATGTTCTGTCTCCCTCTTCTAATTTTCTTTGAAATACCATGTATATCTGTATTATGTTCAATATATTTTATTCACCCCTGAGGAAGGTTCAGGATTAACCGAAACCAGTTGGATTAAGAAATAATAAATTTAAATTGAAACAAAGTTATTTAACTGTGTTTATTATTACTATGGAAGAAATTGCAGAGAAATGTGTTTTAAGTTTATTTTTGTTATTATAAAAATAAACACGATGAGTTTGTTGTAAAGCATGTTTGCAATTATAAATCCTTTATTACGCCCTATTGGGTGTTTTACAGAATGTAGCTAAATTAATTTAATTATAAAAGTGATTAGTCTTATAGTATTGTTTTAGTTTTATCTTATTTTATGTTACTTTTAACTAATATTTTTTCATGGCTTCATACTTTATTTAGTTTTCCGAACTTCATTCTTTAATTTTTTTGAATACTTCTAGTTAGCTAACTAGATATATTGAGTTCTTATAATCTATGTAAAGCCTAGCTGGGCGAAAAACCAAATAAAATAAAGTTAATATAAAAGGTCCACATGAAAACGAGTATTTACAAAACTAGTAAGTAGTTACAATATCGCAGAAATGTGCAAGGGAGTTCAATTAACGCTAATAATACGTATTTTTTTAAACCGGTGACAGCAAGGAAAAGTAAGTTAAAGGGAAATTTTATGAAGCACCTGACCAAATATAGCTTGTCACTAAACATAAAGGAATTGAACTCGCGATGCCTGGGTGGGAAAGACGCGACGACAACTCATCCCCAAGGGGGTGTAAATATGCATACCACAGTTAATATTTTGTGTAAAAGAGCAACGCCCTTGCTTGTTTTGAACTCAAAACCTGCATATGAACCAATTGTGCATACTAAACTACCTAAAAACATTGAAGCATTAGTAATTATTGCAACTTCAATATATAAAATACTGAGAGTTAATACATCAAGTTTACATTCCGTTATGATACAATTGCACCACGCCAGCCAGGAGTACTTTTATCCCGTTGAGATGGTGAACTGTATCGCTGGGGCTTGGAACACGTAGATACAATGAGGATGGAAAGGATGTCCGATTAAAACAGCATGACGTCGCGTTGTTCTCAGGTTAAATACACAAAAAAATCGTGAATGAAAACTTAATCTAGTAATTGAAATGATTTATTCTGATTCTTTTTGCCAGATTGAACATTATTTAACACGATTAGTCACAAAAACCCAAGAGGCCGACAAAACGCGTCAAGCCATGATCCGGCCCATACAATTCTCCTTAAGCCGATAAAAAATCAAGTTTAGAAGAAATAAAGTCAAACAATTGTATGATTTGAATCCATGAGCCATTAAACTTCAAAGTACCATATTCACAATTTTGCCAATAGTCGCAACTATTCGTAAGTTCTGTCGGGCAAAATAGAGAAATAAACAAAAAAATAAAGAAGAAAAATATTGGGTAGAAAACCTGTAGCTCTAAAAATAGACATTGTCTCACGAACCATTTCCTCTCATGAAATCAACCATGTTGATTGTATCCTTGCACCTGCAGCCACCGTACGTGGAGAGATGTAGGTCAATTCCTTGACCCGGAATCTCTGGGCAATCCTCACCACCCGGAACTATTTTTATTGAATTTTCCACCGTTATGGAAGGAGAAAGAAATTCATGCTATTTCAACCCCGTCTGGGCTGCTTTCTAATAATATAGAAAACTGAGAACGTTCCGGGTATTTTTGATAAACATCCTTAAAAAAACTTGTTCATAAGATTGTACAGATTTATGAAAATAGACACACTTTCACAAGAATGTGCTGGGACGTGTGATGTATTGCATTAATCGACAGTGAAAATTAGAAAATATCGTAGCCTACCCCTTTAATTTAAAAAGAAAATACCAATTACTTATAAAACGGACACACTTGCGACATCTATCGGATCAAAGTAAATTGAATTCTTGTTGACAGTAGGGACCTATAAATTAAACAGATTGAGATGAATTTTGGTAAAAAGATCACAGATGGTATTAAAAATCGTCACGGGACAAGGAAAGACCCTTTCTTAGGCTCGAAAATAAATTGTTGAAACCAACAGCCAATCAGGTAGAAGCAGAAAGCTATAAATAATTGATCAAACCAATCAAAAAGCGGAGGGCGTATTCAGATTTTGAACAAAGAGATGGACTTTGAACTAGGCAATTAATCAGAGATTTATGGAAAAAAATATCGTCATCAACCGAAAGATCAATACACTATAATGTAAACAGGGTCTCACGCCCGGTGCATCGGGTACGATGACCCTAGAGATAAGATAAACAATCAGTGCAATCAAGGTATTGACAACCGCCGTTAACGAGCAAATTAATCCATATTATGTTGGAAAAACTATGCGAGAAAATAACAAGAAAATTTTAATAAGAGGAAAATTAAAGAAAAGACGTGCAAAACGTAAGAAAAGCTACTGTAGGGATATTCAGTTGTATAGCGAGTACGTAGAAAGTCAAGGAGGCCAGATTAAGAGGAAAACGTACGTTTAACATTTAAAAGGAAAGGGAAACGCTGGAAATTAGGAATGTCACTTTTAGATGAAGCAATAGAGTCAAGGAAAACGATTTGAAAAGATAATCTAATGAAAAAAATGGACGTTTAAATGGAAGTGTTTATTGAACAATATAAGATTTCGACTTAATTTTGCGTTTTCAGACGAGTTTAAATAGATATCGTTATATATTTGGAATAGGGAGGTCATTCTAGTTACATTGCGTTAGATAAAGCAAACAAAAAGGGTTGTTTTACGTCAATTGTTTGAGGAGAATTCTATGGGAGATAGGACAGACTGCAAGGAAAAATGAAACATTATTTGAGTTGACGACCTCACACGTGATTTTGTTGTTCAAACAATAAGAAAACGAACATGGTATTAGGCGATTAAACCCATTTTAATGGCTTTTAGGACGATAAAAATTATCATTGGTCATATGGACAGTTTATGTTAACTAAAAACCATTATATTTTATTACCCTCGAATAAAAGCTGAGTTATTGATCAACACCTCGAAAACCCAGACATAAACAGATGTCAAATTTTAAATTAATGTGGATTTAGGGGAGAAAGGGACGGAATTTGGAGGATGAACCATAGAACGTAATAAAAATGACAGGAATTTAAGGGCCGAAGTGGAAGTTTCTCCTATGAAAAATGTGAAAAATAACATAAAAAGTAGTAGTATATAGAAAATGAAATTTTCTAAGAGGTGACATACATCGAAGGCAAAACGGGGGGTAGTAAAAAAGAAAATAAAAACAATTAAAAGATGATTCCGTAAGGAAAACTCATGAAAATTCAGAAGTATCGATGAAAACAATAAATTTGGCTTGGAATGTAACTAATCATATAGATGTGGACAATAACATAAGGATAAAAGAGGAAATTCGTAGGAAGAGTTGTGAATACAAGAAAATTCTAGGGGAAAGGGGAAAATTCAGATATACTACGTAAATAGAGAAAATACGGGTTTAAATGGAAAAATTCATACAAGTAGCAGTGTGATAGAGTAGAATTTATAAAAATTGCAACTCGAAATTGCATAGTAAACATTTCGATATGGAGATAATCATGATTTGTGATAGGTACGGAAAAATCGAGACGTAAATATAGTTATCGAAGACGGACCTTTTACGAATTGAGAAAAAAAATAACTAAAAAATTATGAAATTCAAGCTAATTTTGTATGACCAACGGCACAAAGAACGATAGGGCAATTTAAAACAAAGTAACTGAATTCGGATCTTGTAGGTATGAAAATGAGAGAGAGGAAGCAATGAGACAATGGAAATAGGGCTTAAGGAACATTATTCGATAATGTTGAGATAATTTCAAGGGTTTGCGAGTTGATAGAGTTGGAATTGTGTTGTCACAGGAAATTTAGATACAATCTTTTGGACCTGAGAGGGGTATAAAAAATAGAACTCAGGCATTTTTCGAGATCAATCGTCGGATTATCAAACGTGGAAGTTACGTGACGTGACGTTTAAAGCGGTTATTAATTGAAAAATTTTCTAAGTTTTATAAATTTTATGACTCTGAAATAATTGGAGTCAAGTCAATAGAAGTGATTTTGGACTTAGTATAATCTAGTGTTAGATAAAATGCATTTTAACAGAAAGTTCTAAGTGTCTAAAGTTTGGTATCAAATTCAGTGTAAGAAATTAGTAACATTAATAATAATTAATTAGATTCAGTGAGGTGATTAAATCATAAATTTAAATTGTGTTGGTGGAAAGTGTTGTGTTGTATTTGGCAAATTTAAAAGCAGTGTTTAGTTAAATTTTAGGACTTAATACTTGAAAAAAAAAATCATATCAATAATAGTTCCTTAAATAAAGTGCAAATCGAACGTAATAATTTATCACAGGATAAATCTAGTGTTAGATAAAATAATAATAATAGATATGGACTTTAGAATAAATAATACAAATAATTAAATTGCCGTTAAATGAGATTGTGGTAACTTAATAATACTAATTATTTCGGAAAGCTTAAATAAATAGTAAAATACGTTATCTTATTGCAAAATAAAAAAGGTTCGGTGACAAACAAAAATAAAAATAATAAATCTCTTATTTCGTAAATAATCGTGAAGTGGTTATTGCTTAAAAATTATAATTTAAACGGAGTGTTATTTTAACGATGGAATAATTATAATAATAAATCGGGAGGTTGAAATAAATAATAAATAAATAAGCATGATAATAATCTGTTCGGTATTTAGTTGTATAACGCTTTGTTGCTAAATAAAAGTACGGTGGGAAAACGAACACAAAATAAGTAATTAATTGTTAAATTTAATTTAAAAAGTGTTAAGTTAATAAACGGGTTTTGAAATAAAATGCAGTTAGAACGATAAACATCATTTAATTTAGATAGATTAAACGGGAATAAAATAAAATTGAAGTCGGAAAAATTTTATTTGAATTTAGTTGATAACATAAGGATAGGTATTAGGTAAGGAAAACATAACAAGGTTTTACCGTGTAGCTCCCGGTCGGATAAAAAAAAAAACCTTAAAGGGGTAAGTTTTATTAAAAATTAAAATAAAAAGTTTTCAGGTGCCAAGGAGAGAGCGGTATGCAGCAGACAGTGGGTATTTGAATTAATTTTATAACAAAGTATTACTTGCTTAATATGTGATACGTACCTATATTGAAATATTATATATAAAGTATGTATATTTATATATATATATTTTTATATTTATCCCAAGAAAATTTTAATCAAAAAGAAACACACTTAAATAAAAGTAAAAGGTATCGATTACTAATACCTACTTAGAACGCACTATGCTATTTAAAAAATAGTTGTGTGCTAGAAAAATTTCAAGTTCATATTTTATACTTATTTTATTAATATATGTACTATTATAATTTCAGCTAATATAAAATGATAAAAAAATGAGTTATGATATTAGAATTTATCTCAACTTAAATATAATTGTATATATCAGTATATTTATTTATCGATACAAAATATATATGTGTATATATATGCATTATGACTATATTTAGCGGGGAATAGATTAGACATTTGCGAAAAAGAAATTACCATTATTAAATTCAAAAGAAAAAAAAATTGAACCATATAAGCTCGCGTTCAAGGATGTTCCAAAAGTAAACAAATGTCACTCGTTGAATCTAGGTCACGAAGCCAGCGGGAATGTTTACATAATTGAAATTGTTTATAAAACAATTCGGTCATTGGGGCACTGGGTCAGATGCTTTTAAAGGAAGATGTACCTGGGTCTTTGATAGGTGGTTGACAGGTATTAGTATTATAGTAGGTTAGGTTATTATATATTTATTAGGTAGTTGACGGGTATTAGTATAGGTATTAACTTTTAGAATGGGACAAAGCCATGAAATTGCGCAATTATAGAAAAGTTTTAACACAATCTTTAATTTGAATATGAAGAGATTATTTTTTGGATTGAACAATTTGAAAATAAATAGATTTATTATAAGCTAGTCAAATAATAGGTACATCAAACATTTGGAAAATCACGGGTTAGTTTAGGAGTGTATTGAAGAATTACATGGAATATTCGAGGAGAAAATTATAGAACAATTACTCTCGTAAGTATCAATCATTTACATCAAACAGTTGACAAATCACGGGATAGTCAAATAGAAGAGTATTGAAGAATTACAAGGAAGATTCGAGTAAAATTTGGTGGAGTAATTACTCTCATAAACATCAATCATTTACAAGAAGCAGTTGAAAAATCACGGGATAGCCTAATAAAAAGTATCAATCATTTACATGAGACAACTGAAAAATCACGGGATAGTAAAAATTTTACCAAAAGTTGAACCTTGGGGGAAAATTTAGAAAACAGTTCAACAATAGGAGGCAGTGGTCGCTCCTTAAAAAACCAAGGACCATTAACCAAGCACATAATAGAGATGGCAATCTCTTAAATAAAATTGTCAACCAAACAAATCAAAAAGCTTGGAATTTTCGGCACTCCAGAACAAACCGAGATAATTTCTTAATCTATTAGTATTTATTAATATCACCCACTTTTAATATGTATATATTCGGTTACCAAACTTAGAATTTCGCAGAATTCTATGCGAGGGATCCGAGCTCGGGATTTGAGACTAGCTAGCCTCAAAATTGCGAGTTATAATCCTACCCAAACGTATGTTTACATATATATCTTTCTATGTACTGTACATTGGATGATGTGGACCCGCTTACAACTAGCGTTTTAGACTCGACAGAGTTACTCTCACATCATTTCTTGTACGTGGAGGGAGGATTCACGACCCGTAACTCTGCAAAACACCGTGAGTATATGATTGCATATAGGACGAAACCGGTTCGCCCTAAGTAAATAGTAGACCTTGGAGGAGTAGGAATTTGGGGGTATCTAGGCTCGGATGACGACCTGAAGGCAGTGCATGATGGCAAAAGGAAGGACGGTTAGGACGCGATAACTTAGGTATCAATTAACCGATCCGCGCCAGAAGATTGTGCGAATTTCTAGTTAGAATTTGATCACCTGGTTTACTTGTAGGAGGATAGGAGCCAAATTTTCGGCAGAAAAAGGGTATTCTGAGTTCGTCTAATATGCAATCTATTAATTACATTAACCTACTAAACCCATCTTTATATGTACCTATAGCAGCTGAATCGGATTGGAGAGATGACAAGCAGATACAAAACAATCATAATCAAATTTACTAACAATTAACCATTTGAGTCATACTTAATTATTTGTTCAATTAAACATGCGTAATTCGATTAGTACAGGTTATTTACGAGTTCGTTAGGATGTAGGAAAACATAATAAGCGACGGAGGAAAGTTAGCTCATTTAGAGAAAGTATTTAAAGTTAGATTTGCAAGGGAGAGACCAATACAGTTTGAAACTCAACGCTCTGTTTAGAATCAAAGGGTTACCACAAAATGAAAGTAATTAAAGTCCCATATCATAAATCAAAAAAATTACACAACGTTTGATGGAGTTTAATTACAACATAAATACGAAAATATTTACGTTCAAGGTCGTAAATAACGTATTAATTAGTTAAGTACATATATCTCTAAAGGTATGTAGTACAAGGGAGCTTTAAGTAAGCTTTCTGTAGTATCAAAGAAAATAAGGGTCCAATTTTCATGAAGGCTTGTGTGACGTAGGGAAGGAATTTTCCATCCCTACTACACACATGCAAAGCCTTAAAAATTTAAATATCGATCAGAGCCAAAAGAAAAGTCCAAGAAAACTTGAAGGGATGAGAGAGTTCCAAAAATAAAATAAATCAGCATCGAAGGCGAAACATCACAACTGTCTTGCCGATGGCCAGGAGAGTTTTATATATTTAAAGCAAGTTAAAATTGGTAAAAAGAGAATTATTACAGACGCTACCTTCCAGAACTGCAACCGTCGAAAAGATGTTAAAACGATTAGTCTGTCGTCTTTATTCGTAAATATAGTCATGGAAATATTAAGTCATCCTTTTTTCAAATATAATCCATATATTATTTAAGCTAACGAGTTGGGCAATGTATTAAAATGGTTTGATGCGATGATTTTCAGAACCGATTAATTTTATTACCACTAACCCTGGCCTTTATCACCTGTTTCAATTTTTCCTTGTATGTATAGTGAACATTACCCTTCTCACTAGACTATTTGTTTTGACATGGAATAGAGAATGGATAAACCTACGCCTTCATGATAAAGAAGGTATTTTAAAGATAGAATTCCAAAAAGTGGTTAACTGCGTAATACAAGGATGTGTATACAGTATACAGTAAAATATTTGGATCATCACTAACATCACTTCATCACTAACATCACTTCATTATAAAATAAAAGAAGCGATTTTTACGTGCATTTCCCTTCATATTATATATTAACACTTGTATAGAAGTCCCAGAGAGATGTCAAAGTTACGTCATCGACCGTCATCCTCTTCCTTCTCACACCTTTTGTCTAAAAAGAAAAAATACTGAAGATATAAGAACGATGATGTCACGTACGAGCTCTCTCCGGGACTCCTTTGTAAAGTCACTCTCCGGTTTCAAGAATATTATTTTTTTCGAAATCATAAGACAGGAAGACTCACATTAAGCTTGAATAGTTTTATTGCGAATATAAATATAACAAAACTTGTTTTTTTCTTTAAAGTTTCTCTTTAAACTAATCATTGATCAAATTTCAATAACATTTTGCCTTCCGACGTTTATTATTATTTCAGGAAAATTTTCTGGTAGTTTTTGTTGTTTATTATCATAATAATGTCGATTTATTACGGAAAAACTAAAACAAAAATGTGTTTTTGTAAATGTTCGTGTATTTTGCAACCCTGAGAATAATATTTCAGGTTAACTTTTGATGAAATGAGTTAGAAATTAAAATCCAAAAATGTATTGTTCTTTTTTTAGAATTTGTTGAAAAAGCCTTCTCATTGTTATGTTAAGAAATTTAAATTGAATGAATGGTATTTATGTTTAAATATCAAAATTTCGCAAGGTAAGTAATAAAATGATTAGGAAGATATACATTTGTACAGGTATTTCATGTCTTCTTTAGAAAGGTTTCACAGGTGGTGGTTTATACTAAAGCCAGCATTAATACCAGGTGGCACACGTAGAGTAATCAAACTCTAGTAAGCTGTAGTTAAATTGTCTGGCTCGCAAAAGTTGCCATAAACGCTGAACGCGAAGTCTTTGTCGGGGTCATAATAATATAAAGCACTAGAAGCCGGTAAAATTTCATATAATATTAATAATATGAGAAGTTGTAATTCGGTTTTACTTGGAAAGATCCTTAATAATTTCCAGTCTGATTTTGATGATAGTGTATCGGTTTGCATGTCAGTATTTGAAGATCTCTTTTACTCATTAATATATGATTTGATTTCTTTTTGTTAATGACAAAAATGATTATTTCAGATAATCTTTTTAAGATTACCTGTGTAAAATAATTATTTTATCACTCGTCATATTGGCATTATTCGGGAGTTTATTTTAAGAAAACAAAAACTAAAAAAATATTCTTTTTGTTCATTTTTATTAAATCGACCTCGTTTTCTTTCTTATTAAATTACAGCTCAGAATTTTCATGACTGATGTCCCTCATGTCTTTGCATAGTAAAAAGGGATATACATAATTTGATAGGTTTGAATGAACCCACGCAAAACGATTTTTCTCCCCCTTCAGGAATTGAAGCGAGTAAAAAACACTCGCCGAAAAAAATATTGTCACTTGCCTCAGAGCTAAGGGAAGAGTTTCACTTGAAAACATGCAAAAAAAATTATAAAATTATTTCATTAGGTCAGTCAGTTTGAATATTCCTGTAGGCAGTATTCCACACCATTTACATTTGGCTGAAATCAAGTAATAGTCCAACACGCAATATGCAAGTATTTGCATAATTTCAACTCAAAGTACTGAAATTGCTCACCAAAGGAACGCTATATTGCTAATTCTATGTCGCGGTGTTGAAAAAATAATTATATATTTCCCTTTTAAAACTTATTATACTACCTTGATATTTTAAAGAGCAACTGCTTGAACTCCTGATATATCCTTAGATTTTAATTTACAAACAATATTACTCATCGTTTAATTATTTTACACATTAAATATATCAAGATGTATCTACTCTTGATAAAAATGACATTTGGAGATAAAATATGGGATTTTCTTGAAATTTTATGTAAAACAATACGAAACGTAATGTCATGAGAGAGCTCACCATTCCTTAGCTGCTTCGGATTGAAAAGCGGATTAATTCGTTATTTTCTTCTTAATTTATTGAAAGATTTTATTTATTAACAAGTTCTGCTGAGTAATTATTAATACGCTTGACATCCGTTTCGCCTTCTGAAGGTAATAAAAACTGTGGTTTGGTTAAAGTTGATGTAAAAATTGAAACGGATTTCTTCAAATCGAACGTATTTATTAATTGTACATTTGATATATAAAATTACTTAGTTACCTTATTTTGTCAACTAATGATAATGATATGACGAGCACAATTGACTTTCAGAATTCAATTCTAATTCTATCAACTTTGACATCTAAAACTATTAAAATGCCTTCCAAAGGTACAAAGTACATACACCTATGGTTATTTTTTGTAATAATTTGGTGAAAATATTACGAAAGGCAGGCAATCAAATCGAATGCTTATTCTAACTCTTCCTTCAATATCTTGCAGACAGATCAGATCTCAAAGACAATTCCGACTAGCCAGAGATATATGTAGACAAACAAAAGAATACACTACAATCTCAAAAGGTAAGAGAATTTGTATTAACGGAGTAAGAACGTATGATCAAAGATGCATAAAGCAGAAATTCCGCGGGGATCATCTTTGTTCCAAGCTTCCACATAAGCTCTCATCTGAAGCAGTGCTCTGTCAGACATGTTCAGATAAGTAATGAAATATAATAGTTCATGTATTATCTGAAGATTATACGCTTTCTTCGCTGTTGGAAAACATATTTTTTTGAGGTACACTCAAATATGCAAATAGTTTCAAAGATTTACTCAGGATGATAAGTTTTTCATTACATGTTTTTTTTTTATTTGCTTAACAGTTTTTGTTATCACAAAAACTGCAAACTGTTCCATAAAATCCAATCAATAACAATATCTTTCATAAATTAATTTACCCGGAGGTTATTTTGCGTACTTCAAAAATAATCGCAATTTTGTAGGTATTTCACATTTTCATTTCCATTCAAATTCTGACCTATTTGGATAAAACCCGTCATAACCGCACAGCCCACAAATGCATTTTGGGAATTTGCAATATTGTTATGTCGAAACGCATTTTTGAGTAAACAAAATTGTAAATTCTTTTCAAAAATATACAAAATATTTGTAGCGGAATGGTGAAATCGGCGCATTCTACCATTATAAAATATCAGGACTGAGTCATTTAGATACTCGCTTATACCTAGATTGCATGCAATTGGAAATGCTTTCTCAGAAGTAGTAGATGTGTTCAACTGCACCGAATATAGTTATAAGAAGGCTATAATATCATACCTCAATGACAATAATTAATGTTAGGTATAATAGTGTTCGTCTGCACGGCGTCTATATCATACTCTAATATAGATTCCAAACTGCTTGTGTCATTTATATTTACTATCAGATAGTTAAGTGATAGCTCACTGATAGCCAATAATGTATAACTTTTTTTCAAAATTATTATTTTTAAACCAAAGATTTATTATTGATTCTCTAACTGGCAGCCCTGATAAGCAGAACTAATTAGCAGTACATGTAATCATTTCAAACTTCAGTAATTTCAACTGAAGGTAACAATAATATCATTACTAAGTTATGTACTCCATTTTATCCAATTCCTAGAATCAAACAATATGTACAAATAAAAGTAAAGTAGGTATATTATACTTGATGTTGAAAAATTTTCTAAGAATTCACCTTAATTTACTTATGTATATTCTGCATAAAAATGTGTATTTTGTACGAGCTCATACTATTTTTTTCTTGTTGTAAAACATATTTGTATCCTATAACTAAATACTAGTTGTTATCATATATATGTACTTTGTTTAAAGTATTTATTATCATTGAAATTATCCTCCTATGTACCACTGTGTATCATGTATCACCGGATTGTAATAGCCATTTCATGGCGTTGAAATAAATAAATAAATAAATAAATTATAAAATGTAGCCGTCGAGACAATATTATTTGTAACATTCTCTATCCAAACTTAATAAATTAACTTCCAAAACAATTATAATTTACTACTCGGCTTCACCAGGGATCATAACACCCTATTTTCCCATTGTTGCAGAAAAGTGGAAGATAATTTCAGTACTCCCCTGGTGAAAGACCACCTTTCAGAAAAGAAACGTTTTTACACATCCAAGTAGGTATTTTCCAACCATCACCTTCCCCTTATCAATGTACACTTCAATCTCTATTTCGATGTTTTCTCAGAGTCGTACCAAGCTTTTCATGAATTAAATCCAACCATTTTTTCAATAAGCTACATACAGATTAGTAGAAAGTATACAGAATAATTTTTTTGAACGTTTACATAAAAAATGCAACAAAGTTATAAATAATAATTATACTATTGTTTAAACAGCTAAATAATAAAATAGATAGTCCCGAATTGCATACGTCGTTGATTTATATTATGTTCCAATGAGATATACCAGGCACACTACGCTTGCTCATAATAGAAGCCAACAACACTAATACAACACACTCACTAATTATTCGTACAATCCCAACATACACACACCACGAAATATTATACTCTCAGACATTTTTCAAGATTCCTTGCTAACATACAAAACTAATTTAATAAAATTCTTAGCATGACAAATCATTTGAAAACTCCTTACAATTAATAATTGTTCATGAAACTTTTATTAAACAGTTATTATTCTTGACTTCTCTTCCTTTCTCCAGAAACTTTCTTCCATTTTATTATTTTTACTCATACATTCATTAATTAAGTTTTAAGAACGTTCTCATCAGGCGACATTATCTACTGATATTTCATGGATTTGCGTATTAGGTGCTACAACCATGTAATAACTTAATTAAATAATAATTTAATTTGTAACTTTATCATACGTATCATACGTAATATAAATGTCTCATGAATAAATAAATAAATATGGAAAACGAAGCAAAATGGCGTCCTGTTTGACGTTTTAACCATTGTAATATAAATATTGTGCTTATCTGTAATTCCAGTTCAATGAACTCCAGAACTTTTGCTTTAAATTTAAGTATTTGGAGAATCCAATAAAATTATATTATAGTGTTTTAATAGAAAATAATTTTGAACGCCGTTTTCAAAATTTGAACTTATTTGTGGGGGAATTCAGACCATCTCCATCAAATTGCTTCCAATTTTTTACCTCCAATCAGTCCAAATTGACTTCAAACGCTCTAACGCCGGTCGATCGGAAACTGCCGAAAACGGTTCACTTGTACTGCTACTCGCATGACGATAGTGAAACCGTTTGGACGAGATATTGGTAACAGTGGCTCTACGACTATCCCGGATATTTTACAGGTCTTTTAAATTGTTGAAATCGGGCAATAACTTATTTAGTATATACATTATATAAATGTATCATCGAAGTAACACACTTGTTAGTATAATAAATATCTCCAGTAGTTAGTTATACGAGTATACAGTCGGATATTACACGCTTCATACGAGCACAAGCAACTGGGAACCGGGATGTTATCGCGGGTACATTAGCCAGCGAGCATGTTTCATGTTCCCCTGTCATACGCAGGATATGCCGTGCCGTACCCGTTCCAACGATTTATCGTCAAATACTATGGGTATCAGAATCACTTAAGGACTATATTGGCTTCAAAAGATATACTTGTAGGTACAAGCATGTGATGAATGCCAACCTTCAACCTACGATAAGCCTACAAGAAATTTTTTTTTCCCTCTAAATATTATGTAGAGAAAATGGTACATTCGGCGACATCTGTCCGAGCAGTTGGGAGCTATTATCTGCATAGAGACTGAAGCGAGGGAACACCATATCATAGTTATATCGAAAACAAAGGAAGTTTAAATTCTACCAATAAGAGAGTGGACTTTGATCATTTTGGGCGGCCTTGAATTAATTCTCACAGGGACTTAGGTTGAATGAACTGTATTAAAAACAATACTGAGGACAAAGAGTTGAAGGATTATTGACCCGGGTCGTGTTTATTTAAGGCGCGATCGAGAACTGCAGGTTTTGGGCACCTAACGTTTCAAATGGAAACAAGAAAATCTTAGGCGGAAATGTTGAAAATAAGTAAATGAAAAATCATCAATAAGGGCACGGAAAACGTAACATGAATGGTCCCAGGGGTCGATTTAATTAAAACCGATCTGGAATGATCACAAAAAACGGGTAGAATCTCGAAAATTTTCACAAACTGAATATAATAACCTGAAAAAGTGGGAAAATCTATTGATATGGAAATGGAATGGTGAAACGAAGTTATTAGAGCCAAATATCTCAAAAGAAAACTGATTGGAACTACTTAAATTGACTTTAATAGGTACCGATATAAGGATTACTCTGATCTGACAACACTATTCACGATAAACAGGATATTGAAAATATTGCATATCAAAGGCCACGGTACATTTTGGTCACTCTACAATTAAATCAAATCACAGGAAAAGATGCTTAACGTAGCCTGACACTGGGAAATGCGTGAGAACCGTCGAAGGAATCGCTAACCGTTTGACTAGAGAAAAAAGGTTGGCTATCACTTTGTTGATATGACTTTATCCAAATAAAATTATAGAACATGATTTCAAGCAATTAAGGGTATCATTAACACGAAACGACCTAAACAAAATTATACAAGTTAAATACGAATATTTACTCTAAAATAAAAACATTACTTTTATGGGGTAGGCATTAAAAAATGAATTACGAGCAAGTACATGAAATTTTTAAAATAAATACCTGTCAATGAGAAAATTTATGTGATTTTTTACGAGAGAGAGACACTAAACTAATTTGGTTCTAAGACATGAGATAGAAGATTAACAGAGATTTGACAAAAGGTCACATACGGAAGAACCGAATTTGGTCCTTTTTCCTATGAAAGTCTGGGCGGTCAGGAGTGATTTTCCTATGAAAGGAGAGCTCTAAAAGGTCTTTAAAAGACCATGGTTTGATAAAGAAGGGGAATTCGTTGGGAGACTGAGGGAGAGTTCGGATGAAATAACGGGAAGTGCGCGATCAAGAAAAATGTAAAGGTGCGCGAAGAAGACTAGTAAACTAGTGCTTCTAGTAGAGTTGAAAAATGTCTACAAGTGTTTGCAAAAAAATAGTAAATTCAGTGTTTTATTTTCCCTTTAAAATTGAGGGATAAAAATTTCAAAGACGATCAACGGAGAGTCCGGAAAAGTGCCTAAATAATACTTCGTGAAAGTTCGGGTGTTTTATAATGAAAGTGTTTAAAGTCAGTAAATAGGAGTTGAATGACATTCGGGGTTCTTTCTTACAACTTATATTTAGTGGTTTTATAACATTTAACAAAAATCCAGTGTCTTAAAATAAATCAAATTACCGGATAAAGGAAAATATAACACGCGATTTTAAAATTAACTATGGGTGATATAATAATTAAAACTTTAACCTTACTTTAAATAACATGACATATGTAAAATAAATAACAATAACGAATTGTTCGAGTTACGTTTAAACTACAGTGGTTCAATAATAAAGCGGTTAAAAATCCTTTGTGAATTGAATAACGAAATTGTAATAAACAGTGGTGATAATAATTCGTACACTTGGAAAACGTGCGTATCTACGGTTATTGATTCTAAAGTGATATTAAAATATTGTGAATAAATAATAATTTACCTAATTCCGGACAATAAAATTAAACATCTGATTTGTTATTTGATGAATCACCTCTCGAAGGCGAATGAAATAAAACAGTAATTAATACGAGGTTGAGGAACTAAGCGAAATGCCGAAGTGAATTTTAAATGGACAGATATTTGAAGAGTTTTTTTCATCATCAGAGTCTTTTCTCAAAAGGAGCCGATAGGAGTCCATTAGCTAGGAAACGAAAAAAAACGGAAAACCTCGATCACAATGTCGAAGTTATGAAGGTTCCGACTGGGAAAAATTGTAATCGATCGAGGGCGGTAAGATAAAACCAATTATTAATTATTTTCAGAGACAAAGAAGAGAGGGACGAGCGTGCATCACCAATAAATCAATCGGACCTTTGAAGTTTGTCACTAACACACTAATAACAATTTTCACTTGCTCGAAAGTGGGTCAAACAGGAAATACCTGCTTTAGAGTTAGGATACATATGTAGGTATTTACTTCAGTTAGGTAAATACGCTAATTTATTATAACTCATATAAAACGAATCGAGGCGCGTAGAACGTAATAAATGACTATCGTGGAAGCTCTTTATTCTATATTTCGTGTGCGGGAGTATACAAGCGTCTCAAAATTAGGTCAAACAAACAAATACCTACTTATAAATAGGGTCATACAAGTACTTGTTTTAGTTAGGTAGGTCTATTGTATATTTAAGCGCGTATAAGAATAGGCGTCATACGATATCAGTTTGACTCGTAACCGAAATACCTATATTTCTCAAAAACAAGTCAAGCAAGGAATACCTTAGTTGAAACTAGGTCACCCAGGTAGCTCTTAGGTTAGCAAAGTACCTACTTAAATGATTAATGTTCGGGCAAAACTAGGTCAAATAAATAGAAAAGAATTAGTTAAACGATGAATTGTGCTTCAAAAGGACAATGACCGTAGAAATAAACAATCTCCAAAGTACGTCAGTATACCGAAGGTCAACTATGTGAAGTGTAAACAATTAAACCATAACAAATGACGTACCTATTTAATATCGTTCATTGGAGGTAATCATTTATTGGCTCAATGTAATTAGGTATTTATTACACGATGTGAATAGAAATATGCCTCTCAAACAACTTAGGGTATAATAATAATAAAAATAATAATTTATCCCAGAATATATGCAGGGAAAGTGCGATACAATACGTTCCATTTTAAAATTACAAATAATAATAATAATAAGACGAGGGAAAATAATTGACGACAACACATAAATTAAATAAACAAAAAACCATGAGAAATGAAATACGTAACGCTTAAATCAATGGAAATAGCAAATTTATAGGTATAACTAATACCTACCGAATCCTTTCACCGACGAGATTAGGGTATGTTATATGACCTTCGATTGTGTATCTAAAATTTCGATTAGAGTTCAATGACGTGGTCACCTAGATTCCATCAACGAATAAACAAAACAAAAGCACAAAAGTCAAGGGGCAGGTTTATCAATCATAGCTTACGACGGAAACTTCGCCCAATATGTGAAAGTAAAACCGACGTTAAATTCACTCAATTTAAACGACTTATCTGTACTAGAGCGATCGCCAATAGGTAGCATTGTTTTAGCATGCAAAATTTTCGCAAAGTAAAGTACTGCGACTAGCTTCAAACTCTAAGAGAGCTCATCACAATTATTCAGGAGGTCATTGATTCAATGACAACTTGATTTATCTCATTTTTAAATCTTTCTTATAGCAAGTAGGTATCCAAGAACCCATAAATACCCATAATCCTAAAATCTAATACACGAGGAGCTAGTGACCTCATTTAAAAACACTGGTGTTCAAATACTCATACAGTCCTGAATCCTAACTTTTCTCGATCGTAAGTTTCAAGGCTACGGTATGTGTTTATGAGCCATCCGGAAATGTAAGTGTCAACCTTTCCCGAACGGAGAGAGCTTTGATCTTGTGGCGGTATTGTCGAGGTGAGGCATACGGGGAAGAGGAAGGACGTGTGCGGACAATACGCAGACGCGGCATTAAAGCTACAGGTTATTCGCATACCGGAAGTTCTTGTCAAACCTGAAAGCAAACATAAGGTTCACGAGGTGAGTTTTATGTCAGCTAGTCAGAGGTGGAGTGTAACGCTGGGTCGGTCACGTGGGAGGAAGGATCTGCCCGTCACAAGCTTACGCCACATTTAACGGATAGAGACATGATAAGGGAAGACATGAAATACCCCTTCTAGACTCAGTAGAGTTAAATTCAATCCGGAGGAGTCGGAAGTCGGAGTAAGACAGAAAAACGGCATGAAGACTTGGTATTCTCCCTGCTGGCGTGAAGGGCCCCTTTCATAGCATGAGACGCTCGTCGAAGAGAGTAAAACTCGGATCTAAGGATAAGCCTAGCAAACGTACTGGAAGAATCCGGGTTTGTAATTGTTGTTCATCGGTTTTCACTTGGTTAGCGGAGGAGCCGACTTTTCAGCAAACATATTATCCCCCTCCCCATATCCCTCCATTCCTGCTCTTTCAACAATTTTGCGAATACTAACCAATAACACTAACTATGAATACAAACACATTATGTTAGGGGAGGTTGCAGACAAGGACTTCAATTGAGAAAACTGGACCCTCGAGTACGATCACCCTACCCCGGTAAGGTAAGGTTTGCTTTCTTGAAATGTTAAATTTATTAACTGTTGTTTTATGTTATCGATGTAGCCGCGGTGATAGGAAGAATTAAATAAACACACTAAATTCCTACGGAAATCAAATAGACACAAAGTTTAAGGCGGGGTTAGTTTATCAAACTCGGTAAAAGATACTCAAATAATAATAATTAATAAATCGGAAGATTCTCACCCTTTCTCTAAAAGAATCTATGGGTTACCACACGTAATACATTATCTTCTCTACATATGTGTGCATATTAAGTATGCAAACAGATGTAAAATCTAAAACAAAAAATACACAACGCAGATTATAGAAATAATGTGAACTAAAATCTTAAATCTTGATTACTGTGAGAAAATCGCAGGGATTTAAGAAGATAGGGTAGGTTTAGCTAGACTATAAGGAATAGGGGTTTAGAAATCACGAGCCTGAGGTAGAAATAAACCGAAAGGAGGGTTGAGTCAGGCCATCATACCTAGTGGTGTGATCAGTAGGACATAAGGGTAGAATTATGAGCGTGGCTACGAGACAGGAGCTACGAGATTTAAACTACGAGGTAGAAGCTTAGAAAAGTAAATCAGCTAGGTAGGGTTCATCACAATTGGTGTCAAAACCCAAGGGTGGCGGACCATTACAACTGTTGCCGCGGACCAGGAGAGTAAAGGTTACAAGTTGAGAGAATTCTGAGATATTATAAAAATAAAATAAAATGAACAAATAAATGAAATTATAATTAATTGGAAAAAAAGTGAATATTTTAAACGAAAAGTGAAAAACGTGCCATTAAAACAACTTCAGATTACATAAAACAAGTGGAAAAAAAAATCGCATCATTAAATTATACAGTAGAAATATAACAATAAATCAAAAAAATAATTTAAACGAAAAGTGAAAAACGTGCCATTAAATCATCTTCATTAAACGTGAAACAAGTGGAAAAAAAAAAAAAAACGTACCATTAAATAAAACAGTCGGAAAAAAAAAAAATAATAACTCAAAAACCAAATATTTTAAAACAAAAAGTGAAAAACGTGCCTTATACCAGATAAAAATCATAAATCTCATAACACCCAGGAATGTTGACCCAGATTTAGAAGGGTGGTGCGTATTGATAAACAAAAAAGCTGTTATATAAACAACATTGCATACCTCCGACGGACTAAAACACTCGAATTCAAATCAGTCAAATAACACTAATAATAAAACGCGGTTATGTAAACAAACAATTGAATAAACACTGTCGCGAGGAAGTGGTGATATGGTCACAAACACGTACGGTTGTGACAAGGTTTTGTGACCGAAATCTTTGTTATTGAACAACTCGAGATGTTACTGTGAAAAAAAGATATACTTACGATAGTTAATCAAATGACGTTGTTTATGTTAATAGTGGTCGAGGGTATTATTGGTTCCTTCGAGTTGAAGGATTTTATAAATAAATACATCTTCAACATGGTGACATAAAAATAAATAAAATCAACATAACATACAAAGCAAAGGACGAATAAAAATAAAATAAAATATTTACACATAAATAAAGTGAGATTTTCAAATCGTTGCGTTCAAACGTGTAACAGGGATGGATTGGAGATACATCATTACATGGATGCCGGCTGAATAAATTAAAAATTTAGACTTACCGGGGGTTGGCATATTTCTCGGGTAACCGGATTATTTCCGATTTGCAATATAGAGCCAATAAGTGGAGCGGTTTAAAACGCATCCGAATTTAGGAGGGGGTAACTTGTTTAAAACGGGGTTTAGGTACATTATACATTTGTATATACGTGCAAATAAATAAATAAACAAACAAAGCCGGGTTGCATTAAAAATTATTGCACATAGCTATGTTGCAGATTGTTTAGGGAAATATTGTATAAATAATGACTCCCTGAATTATAATAACGATGATTGAAGGTGATTCAATTCCTAATAAGCGGCCCGTGAGCTTATAAATACCTCAATTCATTGGAAAAAATTAAATGAGATCGGTGAAGTAAAATCTTAGGGGGGGGAGGTTACGGAAAGGAAAACTTAGGGGAGGTTACGGAAGTAGAGTCTTAGGGGGGAGTTTGTGGAAGTAAGAATCTTAGGGGGGTAGGACAAAGAGTAGGTACAGCAACTGACGTAAGTTAGCCGACTTAAATAGGTCATTGAGTAGACAAGAGTACATTGAAAAATGGTTTCAGCACAGAGGAAAACCGAACAAGATTCTACGATATAAAATAGTGAAAGGCAGGGGCGCGCAACAAGTTTGAAGAAAAGAACAAAAAGGAAAGATTTAAGGAAGATTGCACAAAATTAGATCTATGTTTAGTTCTAATTCCATCAACTAACACTAGGAGGCGTGTTTACCGCTGGAATTATAACTATAGGGGGGCTGTGATGAATGCCAACCTTCAACCTACGATAAGCCTACAAGAAATTTTTTTTTCCCTCTAAATATTATGTAGAGAAAATGGTACATTCGGCGACATCTGTCCGAGCAGTTGGGAGCTATTATCTGCATAGAGACTGAAGCGAGGGAACACCATATCATAGTTATATCGAAAACAAAGGAAGTTTAAATTCTACCAATAAGAGAGTGGACTTTGATCATTTTGGGCGGCCTTGAATTAATTCTCACAGGGACTTAGGTTGAATGAACTGTATTAAAAACAATACTGAGGACAAAGAGTTGAAGGATTATTGACCCGGGTCGTGTTTATTTAAGGCGCGATCGAGAACTGCAGGTTTTGGGCACCTAACGTTTCAAATGGAAACAAGAAAATCTTAGGCGGAAATGTTGAAAATAAGTAAATGAAAAATCATCAATAAGGGCACGGAAAACGTAACATGAATGGTCCCAGGGGTCGATTTAATTAAAACCGATCTGGAATGATCACAAAAAACGGGTAGAATCTCGAAAATTTTCACAAACTGAATATAATAACCTGAAAAAGTGGGAAAATCTATTGATATGGAAATGGAATGGTGAAACGAAGTTATTAGAGCCAAATATCTCAAAAGAAAACTGATTGGAACTACTTAAATTGACTTTAATAGGTACCGATATAAGGATTACTCTGATCTGACAACACTATTCACGATAAACAGGATATTGAAAATATTGCATATCAAAGGCCACGGCACATTTTGGTCACTCTACAATTAAATCAAATCACAGGAAAAGATGCTTAACGTAGCCTGACACTGGGAAATGCGTGAGAACCGTCGAAGGAATCGCTAACCGTTTGACTAGAGAAAAAAGGTTGGCTATCACTTTGTTGATATGACTTTATCCAAATAAAATTATAGAACATGATTTCAAGCAATTAAGGGTATCATTAACACGAAACGACCTAAACAAAATTATACAAGTTAAATACGAATATTTACTCTAAAATAAAAACATTACTTTTATGGGGTAGGCATTAAAAAATGAATTACGAGCAAGTACATGAAATTTTTAAAATAAATACCTGTCAATGAGAAAATTTATGTGATTTTTTACGAGAGAGAGACACTAAACTAATTTGGTTCTAAGACATGAGATAGAAGATTAACAGAGATTTGACAAAAGGTCACATACGGAGGAACCGAATTTGGTCCTTTTTCCTATGAAAGTCTGGGCGGTCAGGAGTGATTTTCCTATGAAAGGAGAGCTCTAAAAGGTCTTTAAAAGACCATGGTTTGATAAAGAAGGGGAATTCGTTGGGAGACTGAGGGAGAGTTCGGATGAAATAACGGGAAGTGCGCGATCAAGAAAAATGTAAAGGTGCGCGAAGAAGACTAGTAAACTAGTGCTTCTAGTAGAGTTGAAAAATGTCTACAAGTGTTTGCAAAAAAATAGTAAATTCAGTGTTTTATTTTCCCTTTAAAATTGAGGGATAAAAATTTCAAAGACGATCAACGGAGAGTCCGGAAAAGTGCCTAAATAATACTTCGTGAAAGTTCGGGTGTTTTATAATGAAAGTGTTTAAAGTCAGTAAATAGGAGTTGAATGACATTCGGGGTTCTTTCTTACAACTTATATTTAGTGGTTTTATAACATTTAACAAAAATCCAGTGTCTTAAAATAAATCAAATTACCGGATAAAGGAAAATATAACACGCGATTTTAAAATTAACTATGGGTGATATAATAATTAAAACTTTAACCTTACTTTAAATAACATGACATATGTAAAATAAATAACAATAACGAATTGTTCGAGTTACGTTTAAACTACAGTGGTTCAATAATAAAGCGGTTAAAAATCCTTTGTGAATTGAATAACGAAATTGTAATAAACAGTGGTGATAATAATTCGTACACTTGGAAAACGTGCGTATCTACGGTTATTGATTCTAAAGTGATATTAAAATATTGTGAATAAATAATAATTTACCTAATTCCGGACAATAAAATTAAACATCTGATTTGTTATTTGATGAATCACCTCTCGAAGGCGAATGAAATAAAACAGTAATTAATACGAGGTTGAGGAACTAAGCGAAATGCCGAAGTGAATTTTAAATGGACAGATATTTGAAGAGTTTTTTTCATCATCAGAGTCTTTTCTCAAAAGGAGCCGATAGGAGTCCATTAGCTAGGAAACGAAAAAAAACGGAAAACCTCGATCACAATGTCGAAGTTATGAAGGTTCCGACTGGGAAAAATTGTAATCGATCGAGGGCGGTAAGATAAAACCAATTATTAATTATTTTCAGAGACAAAGAAGAGAGGGACGAGCGTGCATCACCAATAAATCAATCGGACCTTTGAAGTTTGTCACTAACACACTAATAACAATTTTCACTTGCTCGAAAGTGGGTCAAACAGGAAATACCTGCTTTAGAGTTAGGATACATATGTAGGTATTTACTTCAGTTAGGTAAATACGCTAATTTATTATAACTCATATAAAACGAATCGAGGCGCGTAGAACGTAATAAATGACTATCGTGGAAGCTCTTTATTCTATATTTCGTGTGCGGGAGTATACAAGCGTCTCAAAATTAGGTCAAACAAACAAATACCTACTTATAAATAGGGTCATACAAGTACTTGTTTTAGTTAGGTAGGTCTATTGTATATTTAAGCGCGTATAAGAATAGGCGTCATACGATATCAGTTTGACTCGTAACCGAAATACCTATATTTCTCAAAAACAAGTCAAGCAAGGAATACCTTAGTTGAAACTAGGTCACCCAGGTAGCTCTTAGGTTAGCAAAGTACCTACTTAAATGATTAATGTTCGGGCAAAACTAGGTCAAATAAATAGAAAAGAATTAGTTAAACGATGAATTGTGCTTCAAAAGGACAATGACCGTAGAAATAAACAATCTCCAAAGTACGTCAGTATACCGAAGGTCAACTATGTGAAGTGTAAACAATTAAACCATAACAAATGACGTACCTATTTAATATCGTTCATTGGAGGTAATCATTTATTGGCTCAATGTAATTAGGTATTTATTACACGATGTGAATAGAAATATGCCTCTCAAACAACTTAGGGTATAATAATAATAAAAATAATAATTTATCCCAGAATATATGCAGGGAAAGTGCGATACAATACGTTCCATTTTAAAATTACAAATAATAATAATAATAAGACGAGGGAAAATAATTGACGACAACACATAAATTAAATAAACAAAAAACCATGAGAAATGAAATACGTAACGCTTAAATCAATGGAAATAGCAAATTTATAGGTATAACTAATACCTACCGAATCCTTTCACCGACGAGATTAGGGTATGTTATATGACCTTCGATTGTGTATCTAAAATTTCGATTAGAGTTCAATGACGTGGTCACCTAGATTCCATCAACGAATAAACAAAACAAAAGCACAAAAGTCAAGGGGCAGGTTTATCAATCATAGCTTACGACGGAAACTTCGCCCAATATGTGAAAGTAAAACCGACGTTAAATTCACTCAATTTAAACGACTTATCTGTACTAGAGCGATCGCCAATAGGTAGCATTGTTTTAGCATGCAAAATTTTCGCAAAGTAAAGTACTGCGACTAGCTTCAAACTCTAAGAGAGCTCATCACAATTATTCAGGAGGTCATTGATTCAATGACAACTTGATTTATCTCATTTTTAAATCTTTCTTATAGCAAGTAGGTATCCAAGAACCCATAAATACCCATAATCCTAAAATCTAATACACGAGGAGCTAGTGACCTCATTTAAAAACACTGGTGTTCAAATACTCATACAGTCCTGAATCCTAACTTTTCTCGATCGTAAGTTTCAAGGCTACGGTATGTGTTTATGAGCCATCCGGAAATGTAAGTGTCAACCTTTCCCGAACGGAGAGAGCTTTGATCTTGTGGCGGTATTGTCGAGGTGAGGCATACGGGGAAGAGGAAGGACGTGTGCGGACAATACGCAGACGCGGCATTAAAGCTACAGGTTATTCGCATACCGGAAGTTCTTGTCAAACCTGAAAGCAAACATAAGGTTCACGAGGTGAGTTTTATGTCAGCTAGTCAGAGGTGGAGTGTAACGCTGGGTCGGTCACGTGGGAGGAAGGATCTGCCCGTCACAAGCTTACGCCACATTTAACGGATAGAGACATGATAAGGGAAGACATGAAATACCCCTTCTAGACTCAGTAGAGTTAAATTCAATCCGGAGGAGTCGGAAGTCGGAGTAAGACAGAAAAACGGCATGAAGACTTGGTATTCTCCCTGCTGGCGTGAAGGGCCCCTTTCATAGCATGAGACGCTCGTCGAAGAGAGTAAAACTCGGATCTAAGGATAAGCCTAGCAAACGTACTGGAAGAATCCGGGTTTGTAATTGTTGTTCATCGGTTTTCACTTGGTTAGCGGAGGAGCCGACTTTTCAGCAAACATATTATCCCCCTCCCCATATCCCTCCATTCCTGCTCTTTCAACAATTTTGCGAATACTAACCAATAACACTAACTATGAATACAAACACATTATGTTAGGGGAGGTTGCAGACAAGGACTTCAATTGAGAAAACTGGACCCTCGAGTACGATCACCCTACCCCGGTAAGGTAAGGTTTGCTTTCTTGAAATGTTAAATTTATTAACTGTTGTTTTATGTTATCGATGTAGCCGCGGTGATAGGAAGAATTAAATAAACACACTAAATTCCTACGGAAATCAAATAGACACAAAGTTTAAGGCGGGGTTAGTTTATCAAACTCGGTAAAAGATACTCAAATAATAATAATTAATAAATCGGAAGATTCTCACCCTTTCTCTAAAAGAATCTATGGGTTACCACACGTAATACATTATCTTCTCTACATATGTGTGCATATTAAGTATGCAAACAGATGTAAAATCTAAAACAAAAAATACACAACGCAGATTATAGAAATAATGTGAACTAAAATCTTAAATCTTGATTACTGTGAGAAAATCGCAGGGATTTAAGAAGATAGGGTAGGTTTAGCTAGACTATAAGGAATAGGGGTTTAGAAATCACGAGCCTGAGGTAGAAATAAACCGAAAGGAGGGTTGAGTCAGGCCATCATACCTAGTGGTGTGATCAGTAGGACATAAGGGTAGAATTATGAGCGTGGCTACGAGACAGGAGCTACGAGATTTAAACTACGAGGTAGAAGCTTAGAAAAGTAAATCAGCTAGGTAGGGTTCATCACAATTGGTGTCAAAACCCAAGGGTGGCGGACCATTACAAGCACCTATTAGGAGAAAATTAACGAGGTAGCCGCAGTAGAAAATTGAAATACTTAACGTAAAATTATAATATTATTTTCCAAAGGGTTTGAATATTTACTATAAATATTTCTTCTTTAATATCGTAAGTACAAATTTCACTTACAGGTGAGAAAATCATTTTTAATTTACACTCATTTCACTCATAAAATAATTTCTCTTAGGGCGTATGTCATCTAGGTATGTGTGGAGGGTCTATTTGTGGAAAGAAAGGAGTGAACCTGGGTCTTGAAAAGTCGTTTCACAACCGAGCTAAATTCAAGAACGACTCGTCAAAGTGACGAGTTATTTTTTTAAATTTAGGTAAAAACAGTTACTGTTTATAATAGTAATGTCATTTCAATCGTAAGTCTTGAAATATAAAATTAACAGCCACATTATTCAGACTTTATTTTTTCATTGTGCAATTAAAAAATAATTTAAAAATATAGTATCTTGAAACTCGGGTGAAGTATTTAATGATTATCATTTTTATTTAAAATCAACGTATTCAAATTCTAGAACAAACAATATGCAAATTTTGTGCAACGATCGTAATTAAAGACGCCTACTCAAATTCACCGGTCAATGGCTGAGTGGGCATCGCGTTAGGGTCTCACCCGGGCGTGAGCGTCGCGTGTTCGATTCCTCGGCTGGCTAAGTCCTCCATCACGACACAAGCAGCATTTTCCACTTAATGTGGTGGTAGTAGGATATTTTCAAAAATTCTTGGGCTATTCGTAATCCGGGAATGTTTGTCTTTCTTAAAAAAAATAAAAAAATAGCTCCTTGATATCTGTGATATATTTTCAATTGAAAATAAATTATTTGGTTTGTTTGGGTATTTTGGCCTGAAATAGAAAATCAAGTTTTATATGAAAAAGGTCTTTCAGCCATTCTTCTTAAGAGTTTCGAGCAAAGGTCGCAAAAACCTGCAGGCATTTCCCAGGGCTCTTGAATGCACCACAAAACTAAGTCTTCGAACAGGGAGCCGATTACTATTATTCACTTTCGATTTGTTCATCATGATGCATTATACAGGGTGTTAAGGGACGTACTTGACACTTTAACCAGTGATTCCTGACATTATTTGTTGTAAAAAATGTAAATGAAATTTTGGTCTCAAAAAAATTTAGATTACTTGAAGCCTTGGAAATAAATAAAAAAATCCCTTAAAAATAATTAATCTATTATCAACAAACAAAAAATATTGTCTTATAGCCTAATCATGGATATGTTCCCCTACCCACCCACTCTAATTAATACCTAGCAACGGCTCCACCCCCTACCATAATAATACATTGTTCCCATTCATATTTCAAAACTGTCAAATCAGTATACATTTGCCCTGAAGAAGGAACGGTCGTTCTGAAACCGGTCGGATTGACTCAAATATAAAAATGATTCAAACAAAGTTAAATTATTTCATTTATCTATAATGGATAACCACAAGGTTATAGCTACATTCAAAAGTATAAACAAATAGATTGGGAGTGCATACATTCAAGAAATTTTATTATTACTAGGTCACGTCAGGCTCCCTGTGTTATTTGGTAACCGAAAAGTAAAAGAAATAATTTTAAAAAGTAAAGCAAGTGTCATATCATATTGTAAAACAACATATGTATGCTTTGTATTCATTCACCTTCAATGTACCCTGTATTAAGGTAAAAATAAAAAAAATAAATATTCATCCTAGATTTGCAGAAAATTCAATAGATGTCGCATATTAAAAATAAAAATGGATAAACTATATAAAAACGCTATCTAGTTAGCATTTAGTTCGGTGTGTGAATCTTGCAATCATACATAAACATAGCAGACAATAAAAATATGCGTTAAATCTTGGTAGTTTTTTGTCGATGTATGATACAGTTAAATACAGTTAGCTCAGTTGGTATAGCTGAGCCCCTGCAAGCCGAATGATCGAGTCCTAGATGTGACCGTAGCTTTTTCTGATTTTTCTGTTTTCAGATTTTCGATTGAATTTCGCTAACATTGTCTTCATTTAATTAAATATTACAATATAACCATTCTCTTTCCATAATAATGCGGGAATACGGCCGCTTTGTATCCAACATAAGCCAAGCGATGAAAGGACTCCCTAGGTATAAACACTGGATACCATAATGGTCCTAGGTTCAATGTCACTTAGAGCGCCATCTGTTCTCGACCTAATTTATCGAGCGGGTTCGGTGGAGTGGACGGATCCGGAACCGGACATATTGTAGGAAGAGGCAGTTCTCTGTAGGCAGTGGCGCTGCAATGTCCCCGAAGTTTCCGCTTATTTGCGGAAGAACATCTCCGTTGACATTTCGATTGTGCAATCGATATTTCAGCGTGTGTTACTCCACAGAGAAAATTTTTGACAACCGAATACCTTTTATCAAAAAACGACAACAACATTAATAACAAAAATCTTTGGGAGGCTTATTTATTAATCATAAAAAATCTGTAAAACAAAGAAAAAAATTAATAAATCTAAAATGTATTGTTCATATGAAGCAGATACTTTGTGATGTGACATTATACTGACTACTAACATTGTTAGTAAAGTATTATACTGCCCTGAAGAAGCTACGGTTGTAGCGCACCCTGGTCGGCATAGAGTATAAAAAATAAACTGGTGTTTACAAAGTTATTGTTTTATTTTAAATTAAAACATCTAAAAATTAATAATATTAGGATTTAAATGAAAAATTACAGTTACCGCATTAAAATTAATTGCACGTGTACTTGTATATAAATGATACTTTTTTTATAGTTACAAAAAGATAAATTAATTACAAATAAATTTTATACAGTAATTAATTATATAATAGATGTTGATGTACCCCCACAAATAAGCAGGGCTTGTGTGTATGGGTGGAGTTATTATATTGGTTTTATGTGAGATGATTCAGTTCATTTTCCAGTATAATTTAGCGGAAACTTCGCTGGATGTAATATGTTACTTTCTTATTAAAATATGTATAACTGTTTGTTTCCTCAATAAACTAAAATAATAATAAAAAAAAATAAGAAATAATTTTAATATAATTATAATTTAATTTAATTATAATTTAAATAGTCCAGTATAATTTAATTTCAGCATAATTTTTAATTACCACACAGCATTTTTTTAATCTATACGAAAATATCTACATTAGCACACTCTTATAATGAAGTTGACACATTTGGGTCAGGCTAAATTAGGAGATATTATTTTTAAATGTTAGATGAAACATGATATTTTGTTTTAAAACAATGGGAATTAGGATCATTTATTTCAATATTGCTAATACATAATGTAGGATCAAGATGGCCGTGAATTATTTAGTGTTATCATGTGAGATCAGTTAATTGCCTTCTAATTTTTAGTTATTAATTTTGAAGTATTCAAGTCGCACATCGTATGATCTAAGATGTTCATATAATTTACATTTGAAAGATAACAGTCTTAGCTTTTTTTTAAACCGATTCTACCATGTTTTAATATTTGCAGTCATGTGGATTCCAAATAGTGCTTCCATATTCAAGTCTACTTCTAATTAAGGCATTGTAAAGAATTAAAATTGATTGAGGGTCTTTGGAAGATTTACATATTCTGTGAATAAATCCATTATTTTAAGAGATTTTCACTTAATATCGTTAATGTTTACATAAAATATGAATTTAGAATCAAGAGTGATTCCTAAATCTCTTACGCAAGAATCATTTTAAGAATGGAATTATTAATAACATAGGAAAAATCCTTTATAATAATACTTCGAGTAAAGTTTAAAGTGCAACTTTTTTCAACATTTAAGTGCACGTCATTGACAGTAGTTAATGATTGTGTCAAGGTCATTTTGAAGAAGTTGATGATCGGAACAAATAATAGGAGATGACACGTGAAATCAATTGAACAATGGCTTGTTGCCGAAGCCCGTAAACAATAAATCTGCCCTTGTATAATCCTGTAAAAAATTTATTGTGTCCACAGTAATTAATGAACTTGCAAAAAGTATACATATTATATTCTCTGATATTAACAATGATTTTTCTTCCTCTGTTGGTATTCTCACGGGAATTTGGGTGTCAATGATAAATTAAGGGAAAAATTTCATAACGATGGAAAATAAATTGAATGTGAAAATATGGCTGGATACAGAGCGTTACCACAATTTTATCTTCTCATATATTTCTAACGAAATGTTCGCACATGTTTTGTTTACTGAGTATGAAATCAGTTTAAAAAATAAACGAACGTACATATAAAAAGGACTTTCGCCGTATCAAGTGTAGGTACTGTAGGTTTATTGATTATATTTGTCTAACCATTTTCTTATAGTTAACTTGCAGCAGTAATTAGTGGCAACTTAAGAGCGTTTAACCAGCCAGCGGACGAAAATCCACATTTCGTCGAAAGTTGTTCTTCCGATCGTGCAGGGCGGTTACAATGAGAAAGATTAATTATTCTCCGTACCAGCTTTTTTAAATTATAACTCAATATCGAATTTATTTCAATCCAAATTAGCTTTAATTTATACCTTCATCCAAAAATGCTGAAAGGCGTGATGATAAAACTATTAAAATAGTGTACTTTTTGTAGTTATTTTTTGATTGTAAGTATTTATCATTTTTTAATAATGTCTAAATTTAATAAGAATGTTAAAAAAATCTGAAATATATTAGTTTGTAAGTGCGCAAATAAATACACAAATGGACCAATTTTCGTCAAGAAACACATGTACGTACATATTTTTTAATGATTTTATTGAAACTAAAATTAAAATTCTAATACATAACTCTGCTAGATAATGTATTGATTTATTTTACTGCATGATTACTTTATTTGAAATGGGTGTGGTATAATACAAAAACTTTTTTGAAAATTTAACAAATCTGCCAACGACCTATGGAATAACCTTATTATACTAAAAATTTTAAAAAAATCTAAAAATTTATTACATAACTATGCTAGATAAAAGAACAATCTTTTGAAATCCATTTATAATTTTTTGTGGAAAAGAGTCAATACGTCTAAAAACTTTTTTGAAAATGACGTATTTCCGGCTTTCTCTGGTAATGCCCTCTTAACGGATGAACGTTCGATTTCTAATTTCATTGGATGCATTACAAAAAAATGCCTTTAGCGATATGACAATTATATATCATTTTTCTATCCTACATATTTATTTATTAATCGGACGAAAAATTATTTCAGAATAATAAAAAATTATATTTATTTCCTTAATGTGTAACAAAAATAATAGTTTGTAGTAAATTACTTCCTCAGTAATAATTTATTTGAACGATGAAACGAGGCAATCTAGCATTCACACACATAAAGATAGCCCAGAGCATTGCTATGTATAACCTGAATTTCGAGTGATAATAAGTCTTTCCCGCATCTCCACCTCATATTTTTTCCGCAGGCCTCGCTATCCCCTGCCTTACATCCTTACACTGTCCTTAGCGACTCCTTAACACACGACGGCGATAAGGAAACCCCTGAATTCTGAAGACTTTGGCCGCAACCAATCTGCTTTTATTGCCTTGGTCATTTTTTATTCCCAAACTACCAACCTGTTACGGTACCCACTAATAACTCGCGTCGCTCAAGCGTTTGTATGGCGAATTTGCAAGGGAAATGAGTGGTGTTATGGGGAGACTTTATATTATTTGCAGAATTCTGGGGATGAAATAATATTATGGCACACATAATAACCAAATTACTGATGTGTGAAATGAGCAAATTGCGGTCGTCGTACAATTAGTATATAATTTTTTGAGAATAGTACATGACTCACAAAATTAAGATTTTTTTTTTCAAATGTGGCAAATGAGAAACACCCTTATGCATATAGTATATTCTTAAATAAAACGTTGTTCGTTTATAATAAAAGTAAGCATTGGAAGAAAGTGTGTGGATAAATGAAGTAAGGAACTGCGCGGCGTTACTTAAAAGTTGCGTCGAATCATCCTTCCCATACCACGTGTGTGAATGATATGACCTTGCGCTTTCTCGCTTACACGAATACGGCTAAAAAATTTGAGACGACTTTCTGCCAGTAAGCTGTCCTATATACCGTTGCTATCTTCATTATCTAATGACACTTAAATTATTCGGGAAACAATCTAAATATTTGTTATTATTTATTATTTATATATTATTATTTATAATAATAAGTAATTTGCACATATTTTCGACTGAAAAACCTATTATTTCTTGGCTTTTACTAGGTTTCCCGTATAACGCGAAAATTTTCTCACCACACACGAGGTCATTTTATGCATTTTTTTGGAGATAGCATACTACCTTATGCGATGCTTGACAATTTAGTACTAAATCTACAAAAACAAAATACGATAATTTATGTTCCTTTTGCTTCCCTGTTTAGAGCTGTACATAAGTACTCGTAGCTGTGTATTGTGACGGGAATATGGTAATTTTTTGTAGAGTATCGAGATATCCTGTTTTTCCTGTATCGTTTATTTTTATTAGGCTGTTTTCAACATAAAATTTTATTTACACGTAAAGCGAAATTCTATACATAAATGAAGGTATGAAGATAAAATCTGGATGTTTGTAAACATTACTACAAATACTATTACAATGTGAAAATAAATTTCGTTTCGTTATTAGGGGTTTTTAACGTATTTATTTACTTGAATTTGATAGATTAGATTGTAACCCAATCTAACTTTATATCATTTTCTTATTATAGAAGATCTGTGTGCATAGTACTAAGAGCAGGCAAAATATAATATATCTTTATTTACTACCTAATCAACATGTGATTTATATACCAATAATTCCTTAATACATTAATAACTAGCAGACCCAGACACACATTGCTGTAGCTAACGAAATACAACGCCATTACCAAACCTTTATAAAATCCACACCACGCGCTTGGCAGCTGCCCGTTGCTTTTTTTTTTTTTTTATTAACAGAAAATAGTTTTTTTTCTTGTTTACATTGCACCTGCAAAGCTACTGCAAGTAGCTCGTCGGCAGGAAAATAGTGTGGACAACAACATGATACAATATACAATGTTTTACAATAGAAGAAAAAAATATTGCAATTTAATAAAAAACATAATAAAAACATAAATAAGTATAAAAAAAATAAAATAATAAACATATGTCTAAAAAAAAAAAAAAAATTAAATATTAATATTTAAAAATTAAAAATGTACGAGGAGTCAAGTCAATACATACAATCTGATTCCAATAGCCATGTTCTAAACAATAGTGCAAATTTAGGTGTCGAGCAACATTTTTTCAAATCATATGGCAGCTTATTAAAAATAAGTGGTACAATGTATTCAAGAGTTCGCTGTCCATGTTTATTAGAAAATCTAGGTACTATCATCCCTTCATTTTGTGTAAGCCTAGTATTGTACATGTGATCCACCATTGTTTTGTATGGGCTATCTAAGATATGTTGCATACAGATTTTATGCCAAAAAAGAGCTCTAATAGGTAACACATTTATGGATTTATACATAATTGTGATATTTTGCCGCTGGTCATAAACTGCTTTGCTGACGAGTAATTTGACCATAGCGTTTTGAATTGACTGTACATGTTGGATGTTTGTTTTACAAGAGTGCCCCCAAGAAGTTATACCATATCTCACATTAGATTCAGCCAGGGACAAATAGATTAGTTTCATGGTTTTGATGGGTACATAATATTTAAGTTTATACAGTTTGCCTACAATCGCTCGAAGGCGCTTACATAGCTTAACAATATGGATATCCCATTTCATATTACAATCCACCGTCACCCCTAAGTAGACATATTCTTTGACTAGGTCAATACTTCCACAGGCGCAGGGCTGTATACAGTTATTGTGTATGCAGTCAAAGTTATGGGACACTATTGAAGGTGCTATTGCATATCTGGCATGAGGCGATCTTATGTGCATTAGTTTTGTTTTTTGTGCATTTATAACTAAGCCAGAGTCGTGAGACCATTTTAGTAATGCTATGAAGTCCTGCTGTAGCATATTCATGGCCGTGAGCAGATCCCTATGTGAGATGACAAGTGCTGTGTCATCCGCATATACATAGTGCTTGATAAAAGAAAATACTTTATTCATAAGAGAGACAAATACTATATATAATGTTGGACCTGGTCGGTACACCAGTAGACAATGATCCCACTTTACTCAATTTTCCATTTATTTTGACCTGAATTTTACGATCACTAAGGTAGTTCTTCAAAAGTTTAAGAAAACGTCCTCGCACCCCTATCGCCTCCAGAACTTTAAGTAATTTTGTTGGATCTATAGTATCAAAAGCTTTCGAATTGTCTATAAATAAAACTAATAATTGTTTTTTATCGTTTAGTTCATTATTTATGTAATTCGAAAAATCTTGAAGTAACAGTTCAGAGCTCTTCTTTCTTTGAAAGCCATATTGGTGTGGATCTATTATTGAGAAAGACTCGAGGTATTTATTCAATTTTATGGAGATGTATTTTTCAAGTATCTTTTCTATTGCAGGCAAGATACTGATCGGTCTGTAATTTCCTATGTCAATATGCCTGCCACTTTTGTATATAGGTCTTATAATGCTACATTTAAGCTCATCTGGTATTACGGCTTGCATTAATATTGTGTTAATTAAATGTGTCAAAATCGGTCCTAAAATATCTATGTGTTTTTTAATATCAAACATTCTGATGTTATCTATTCCGGGTGATTTTGAATTTTTTAGAATTTTTACAATATTCTGAATGTCTAAAAGTGTGGCACGTGGTATATAAAGACTATGTGGTAGCTGTGTTGGTTCAACATTTGATGCTCTAAGATCACATTTATGTACTAGTGAGTTTATACTGTCCGAAAAGTAGTTGACAAAGTCGTCCGACACTGTTTCTGCAGATTTATCTTTTAGCAAGTACCTTGAGATTACTTCATCGCAATTACTCTTAGATCTACGTCCTAATATTTTATTTATCTCATCCCATGTATTCTTTGTGTTTCCATAATAATTTTTGAATTTTTCATTAAAAAAGGTAGATTTACATTTAAATATTAATTTAGTTACAATATTCCGAAAAGATTTATATTGTTTTTCATAAATCTTATTTTTTGGCGAATTTTTCCAAATTTTATATAAATTATCTCTCTTTTTAACGCTATCCAATACTTCATTTGTCATCCACTGTTTTATAGGCCATGGTCTTTTTCTTGGCTGAAAATGTATGTATATCTTACTTTTTTCATAAATATCGTTAAATTTACATTTTATTTGTTTATAAAGCTTAATGCAATCTTTTTCACAGAGTAATTCATTCCAATTGAAATTCCTAATGCTTGTATCGATCCTTTTTTGAGATAAAATTGAAACTTTAGTTGTTGTTAATTTCTTATTACTTTTGGGAAATGGAATATTTATCGCCGTAACAAAGTGATCGGCTAAATTAATCTCGCACACACACGATGAAAGCGTATCAGTGATTTTGTTTCCACTCTTGAATCTTACAAAAATATGATCAATGCACGAACGAGTTATTTTTCCTGCACTAACCGCTTCTCGCGTGACGTCATCGATACATTTAGTAAAATAGTTCATCGATAATAAGTTTTCATATTGAATGGTTAGCGGATCAAGACAGTGTAACAAATCAATATTTACATCCCCAAAGATTAGTACATTTTCACAGTGATTTGGGGAAAGATTATTGAGTATTGTTGAAAGTTCATTAATGAAAGCTAATTTACTTAAATTTGGTGGGCGATATATTGCTAGTAAGGTAAGTTCATTATTATTTGGAAGTGTGATTATACCGAAAATATTTTCAAATGCCTGAGTTTCCAATTTCTTTTGTGTGAAAACAAATGAATCTCTGATGTATACAGTAATACCCCCACCAGACCTCTGTTCGCGAATATAGCTTACACTATTGTAACCTGGAATCTCGTATAAACTGGCATGTTCACTTTTAATAGAGGTTTCACAAAGCATAAGTACATCTATTTTATTCCAACAGTCGTGAAGGTACATATGTAATACATCCCAGTATTTAGAAATTGAACGAATATTAACTTGTACACATATAAAACTTCCCACTTCACTGTTTTTTTCTACCATTTCTTCGGTCCACTGATCTAACCTATTAGTTCTCTTAAAGTCAACATCACTGTCTTCATCTATGTATTTAGACGCCATAGCTGATCGTGGAGAAATCCCTCGAAAGCGCAGCTAGGTATGCCGGGCAGTTTTCCCTGTCTCCGGTAGGATGATCGGCGAGTTTTCCAAATCTGGTGCAGGTGGCACAAACTGCCTTCGCGGCAGTATTTGGGCAACTATCGCGAGCGTGACCATCCTGGCCACAGTGACCACATCTTGTTTGGTCTTTACAGAATTTAAAAGAGTGTCCAAGCATTTGGCACTTGGAACACACTGTAAGGCCAATAAAATCTCGGACGCGGCACACTGTCCAGTCCACAAATACTTTTCCCTGTTCCACTAGGACGTGTCGCAGATTAGCAGGAACTTCGTAAACCCGGTGGCATGTTGGTCCTTGAATTGAATATTTGAATTTCTCGGCTGTTCTCTACTATAATAAGCATGTATTATACATATAAACCTTTCTCTTGAATCACTCTATCTATTGGTGAAAACTACATGAAAATCCGTTGCGTAGTTTAAAAGATCTATGCGCACTTACATTTTGAGCGACTTCATTTTATACTATGTAATGTTAATGATGATAACTTCTCTTTTCCAATAATTCTTTAAATTCTTCACCTTATTCTTGTAATCCAATATAACTACATAAACTCTCTTATTGTGGAAGAATTTGTGTGCATTGTATAATTAGTGAAAATTCTCAACCTATACTAATGAATGTATATCCGCAAACTGTAAACTTCACCCACCATAACACAGGGTCATCCCTAGCATGGAGGGTGAAATATCATAAAAAAATTATATATATATAATTCATGTTTGTTAATTCATTCATTCAAAAACTATATATATATATAATTCATGTTTCTTAATATATAAAACAAAGTCGGGTTAGTTACACTATTTATAACTCGAGAACGGATGGACAGTTTTTGATGATCTTTGATTTGTTGGATTGGTCTCCGCCCCGGATAACAGAATAACTATTAAAACGTCGCAAAAATTCACGAAAAAGAAAGTTATGAAGAAAAATCATTTCCTCATACATTTTGTATGGAACGAATTTTCATCTTTTGAACGAGCTGCAGCAATTTTGTGTTAGGTATAATATTGAAGTTTGCGTGAATTCCAATAATTCAAAAAAGTCAAATGTCAATGCGATGATTGTTTTGCTTTTGTTTTTAAACATATAATGCTGCCTCTCTTTCTTACATACTAAATGTCAACAGTCGAAAATGAGACCAACGGTGAACGTATGTCTGCACAACTCCAAGAAAACAACCACTTCTTTCCAAAGCATTCAAATTACAACGTGGAGTATTGCAATTCGGTGAAGTCAATCAAATACATCTACAAATTTGTCACAAAAGTCAGCGATATGGCGGTTTTTGGCGTTCAAACTACAAATAAAAAATGACAAAATCAAACGCTATCAAGTTGGTGAGCTACAAAGAGGCGATTTGACGTGTATTATCATTCCCCATTCATGAACGACATCCCATTGTTGTATATTTGGCGGTGCATCTGGAGAATGGTCAACGAGTTTATTTCTTTGCATCGAATGTTGCCAAACGTGTTGAAACACCTCCAGCAATAACATTGACCAGTTTCTTTTCAATTTGCCAATGCGATCTGTTTGCCCAAACGTTGCTCTACTCTGAGATGCCACGTTATTACACTTGGAACGCTTCGACGAAGAGATTTCCACGTCAAAACCACGGCGATGTGGTTACTGATGATCCGGTTGTGAGTTTTACTGATGCTCTTGGTCGCATTTACACCAGTTCATCTAAAAAATGACGAATGCTTCTACTTTAAGTTGTTGCTGGTGAATGTTCGTGAGCCGACACCTTTTGAATTACAAGTCAATGGTGTAGTGTACCCAACATTTCGTGTTGCATGTCAGCAGGTCAATTTGCTTGAAAACGATACTCATTGGGACATGACAATCTCTGAAGCAATTGTTTCTGCATCTCCAATCTGATACGCACATTACTTGCTATCATTATTTCGATACGTTTCCCATCGAATCCACGTGATCTATGGAACAAGTACAAGGATGACATGTCAGAAGACATTTTACATTGATTTCATTTCAGTTCAGGGAATCCTGATCTCGAAGTGTATGAGGATATACAAAAACAGGCTTTTTTCGTTATTTGTTTTTGGGGTGTTATGCCGTGTTGCGCTACCTCCTTCTTTAGCCAACTTTTCGGACATCGTTGCACATCTACCGGATCTGCCGGATCTGCCCTGATGATGGACACTGCAACGATGTCCGAAACGTTGGATAAAGAAGGAGGTAGCGCAACACGGCATAACACCCCAAAAACAAATAACGAAAATGCTTTTGGCCGTGAAAATCTTAAAACTTATCCAAAAACGGGCTTTGTTTTTCATCGAAGACATGTATTACCTCATGTACGGCAGTTTGATAGTCAAGTTAGGAATACCAACGCCAGATTACGGAATGAACGACGCTTTCAATCAAGAATTGGAACGTGAACGTCAGTATGATCAAAATGCATGGAATCAATCAGTTCGAACGATTGTACCACTGTTGAACCCCCAACAGAAGGAAGTGTACGATACGTTAATGATGGAAATGGTGACTTATTTTTCCTCGATGCGCCCGGTGGAACTGGGAAGATATCTAATGACAACAAAACGAAAAATGTCATATATTACAAGGTGCTTCAATGAAGGGAATCGACCCAAGTGCAACCCATTCAGCAAATAGTTTAACAGAAAGTAGTACAATAATGCCACGTGAATCATTTCGATTCACTTTAATAAAGCAAATGCCTTGTTGCCACGTAAATTATATTTCTTAATTCATTTTGAGTAATCATTTAACTTTAAAAAATTTAATTAATTCAGCTAATAAGTTAACACAAACAGTTATTGATTCTGAGGCGGTACGAAGTTCGCCGGGTCAGCTAGTTAAATAAATACTTAAATAAAATAGAATTTTGCGGCACTTGTTATATTACTAACTTTTTTGTAAATGTCCCTTTTCTCTTTTTTTATTTTAACTGCAGATAGTTCCAAATCTTGATCGTTCTTCGGAACGAAGTTTATTTACACGGAATTTAAATATATCAAGTGTCATTAGATTTATTCCCCGAATATTGAAGTACTTTTTAACAGTACCAAGAAAGTACCAGCAGAGATAAAAATATATTAATTCATCGCATTTGTGTTCAACCACGAACCAAGGCTGAATGCTTCCAGTTTAAATTAGAATAAAATCTGGGTTACCCTGCGCTGAAAGATAATTCATAATGGAAACAAACTACTCTTCTGTACACTAGCGTCAAGTGCTTGAAGTATGTAAATGGAACTATTGCTTCCCAACGCGAAGAAACGATGAACACAACATACAATTCTGGTATGTACATTGCTTCGGACTATATTAGGCTTTATTAAAGTACATTATAACTTCGTCCGCATTCAAAAATCGTCCTATGCTCCAACCAATGACATGTTCCGACTCCAATAAACAATTCGCTTTTTCGTTCTATAAATACATTCCTGGATAATTGCTGATATCTGGAGGTCATACCTGGCATCCTACCACTGTCGATCGATTAGTATTAATAGCATAACTTTCGGTAACTTCTCATCGTTCCCTAGCATGCCTGCAGATTGCCAACGAATAAGTAACAATTCAAAATGACTAACTGTTTTTATTATATTCGATGTCAACGTTATTTGCACGTTAGCGATCTACAGTTATCCTAGAGAACGATGAGAAGTTACCGAAAGTTATCCTATCAATCCTTATCGATAACTTTCGGTTACTTCTCATCATTCCATGGCATGACTGCAAATTGAATAAATAAGTTCACAATGACTAAGGCTACGAACGCACAGGCAGGTGGCTGGCTTAGCGCCTAGAGCCTAGTGGCAAAAAAACCAACACGTTGGTTTACCTGGATACACGCTAAGCGGCTATCTACTACCTATCTAGGCTCTAGGCGCTAAGCAAGCCGCCTGCCTATGCGGACGTAGCCTAAGTGTTCATAATACATTCGATGTCAACTGATTTTTGTTAGCGATCTTCAGTTTTCCTAGGAAACGATGAGAAGTTACCGAAAGTTATGGATACAATCCTTAACGATCGACAGTGCTTAGGGGTCCTAGCAGAGGCGACCGATAAGGATTTATAGGATAACTTCTCATCGTTCCCTGTCGATGTAGTGAACGTATGTCTTGCAGTATGAAAGAGACATGCGTGTATGAGTGAGACAGCATGCGGAACGTATAAAAGGCGTGAATGTTGTCCATTCGTCCTCTCTTGTTATCAGCCTCCTAAGAAGAACCTTGTACAGTAATCTCGGATTAAATACACAATAGACTACCTACGTATTATTATTGCAAACACCCTGAACTGAGATCAACCTATTCAGAGGAATCTGGATCCATACAACGGAGTCCAGAGGTAATGATGATAACCGGCCACGGTCATCACAGTCATGATTGCAGATCGCCAATGAATAAGTAACAGTTCAAGCGACTGAGTGTTCTTAATATATTCGATGTCAACTGTTGTTTGTACATTAGCGATCTGCAGTTGTCCTAGAGAACGATGAGAAGTAACCGAAAGTTATCCTATCGATCAACCGTGCTAGGGGTCCTGATGTTTATCACGTCTTTTATCAATATTTTCCTTTATTTATTTTTACAGAGTTCCTAGGTACAGAGTGCGGTATATATTTAAAAGGGAGTAACTTGCAAAAAAATATAACTTAACTTACCAAATAAATCGTCCATTCATAAATTGCACTTAATGTTGTTTTCAGGTCAAAACAACTTTCAAAGAAACTTTTTACATTTTGTGATATCTCATCCGCGATACGAAGTCCTCGAAAGACTCGCAAAGAAAATTGAAAAGATTTGAAAAAATCTACTTAAGGAAAACTGGAAGACTTTATGATGTTATCAAGTCTTGAAAAAACTTCACTCCATTATTAGGAATATTTGAGCAGAAAGTGTATTATTAAAACTTTGATAAAAAAATCTACTTCGAGTATTAATAAAGTGCTGACGGCTCCTATAAAGCAGAGCTTCTCATATAAAAGCAACGAAAAATTAATATCTTAAATTGTGTTTCGGTTTTCATTTTAGCAGCCTTGTCGATGGGGGTGGTATCATAATAAATTAAAGAATATAATATAATGAAATATCAAACCCACGAAATAATTTTTTTAACGCATACATAGGTATATACCCGGAAACCGTATAGAAGAAATAGCATCTGAGAAAACTTAAGAATTAGGGGAGGTGATTATTTCTTGCACAACCAATGTCATTAATTTCTTCAAGAATTGAACGAAATTAAGGTTGTGCTTTAAGGGCCCGCAACCCGGATTTCTACCGATTTATTACATATTTCCCTTAAACACGGTAAGTTTTAAAGCTCTTAAAAAAATATATGTTATTCTTGAAGATAATATCTAGACATTGCCCGCGTCGAAACGCAAATTACATAAAATTCCCTCGATAGAAAAAAATCGCAAAGTATGCTCCAAAAATTATTATTAACACGTATTAAAATTATTATGTTTCAGTTATTTCATAAGTTATATGTATGAAAAAATTCACAGTGTTTCTTTAAATGCTGTTTAAGATAATGCCCCCGAGATTTTAAACGAGTCGTCTTTTATTAAACATTTTCGCATCGATTTTTTCGCTGTAAATGTTAGCGCTCTCCTCTAACATTCGTAATTTCGTATCTCTCCATCTTCTTCTTTTCGGGCCCGGTTGCGGAGCCGTGCTAAAATATTAGTTATTTAGTATATGTATATTATGAGTAACATGCTAAACCACATCCGTTGGTTGAACCCATAGACTAAAGTAGTATAAGAAATAACAAGGAATTCGACGTTGGCGTGTTTCGTGATCCAAAAGTCATCCCGATCAAACGTGAATTTCAAATACACAACCGTTTTTCAACAATGTGATGAAATTTTCATTTCTAGCATATGGGATATAACGATATACGATGACTGGCAAGTGTAAAATAGACACAGCGTAAGTCAGATGGGATACATGGACTAAAACCAAAAGGTACTAAGTCAATAGCGACATCGGTTTCCTTCAAATCTTCATGGAAGGCATTTCTGGCAACTTGGAAAAAGTGCGTCTTTTGCATGTTTTAATAAATCTTGTATCCTTTTTTTTTATTTCAGCCACAACCTACGCAATTAAAATTCAGTGGAAATCATTAAATAAAATGCCTCAGGGGTAGGGATTGGTTGTCTGGTTCCTAAAAGGATACAGAAAACCAACAAAGGGTGTTGTATCAACGGAACCTTCAGGGGGAAGGTGGGTTTTTTCTCATTTCATTCTCCGAGCGCTTTATAATATGATCTGACGTAGGAGGCGAAAATGGAAGAACGGACAAGGATTTACCAAACCTATAGGTAAGCGCGCAAATCAAATATTCAAGTATTTATACATATTTCTTACGCTTGTACACCAAGAAGTAGAGACCTAGTCGGCTATAGTGGATTGAACATGTGTGCCGAGCAGGATGACCATTGGTGTGGCCTAATGTGAAATCACTGTTTTCGATTAATAAAGATTAATTAATTAATAAAGATTAACAAAGATTAATAAATACTAAAAATCGATTTACCACTTGGGATGAACACCAAAAAAATTGTTTTACATAAAATAAAGTTTTCCTATCGTTTCGCTAAAGTTCAACAAAGTTCTTAATTACGTTAAAGTAAATATGCGCGTAAACTACTAAATAATGTATTTTTTTCAATAAAAATTCATGAACGCAAATGAAAGACACTACACAAAAAATATGACTAAGATTATCTGTAACAATTTCCCTTGATTTTTTCTTACAAAATATTTCTTATAAAATTATTCTCAAAATAAATAACCATAATAAATAACTCGATTATAAAGCAGGTATCTCAATAAATCTATATATTTTAAAATTTTATCCCCAAATTTAAAAATGTGGTATCATGTGCAATGTTCGTTTTCAGCATATTTGTCAAGTGTCAGATATATTTTATCTATTATATGTGTTGCTTTATAGACAATATTTGAACTAATTATTAAAATATTCCATATATATTCAGAATCTATTTTAAAAGTAATAATATTTCAAAACTTATCATAAAAAGGGTTGTGATTATATTCAAAATTTTATCGAAAGGTATCATCATCGATATTGTAGTGGTTGTGTGTTGTGTTGTCCTATATCCGAAATTCATTTAGCATTTCACACTTCATCATTTTTCTTTACTTCCATGTATAGCCTCTTTTACCACCCAACATAAACGTTTATGTCACCTTTCTTCTAAATATTTTTCTGCATTTTTGTCTATGTATGCATTTGTCTATGGTCACCCGTCAGCTTTCTCTTTTGTGTTTATAAATTCTCAATTTCATTTCTTGCAATTCATTCTACAAATTGAAACCCCTTTGCTCAGATTAGAATAAAACCTCTGTAAATTTGCTATTCATCCGAATAATTAAAGTTACAACAATATCCAGTACAAACATAAATGTTTTTATTAACAAACTAATATCTAACCTCAAACATATAACCGCTCCATCTCTGGACGGAATCTCTTGGATTTGGAAAACGAAGAAGTCTACTTAACCTGCTTAACTTACAACTGACAGAAGACTGTCTGGAGACCAGACCCTGGGAACCTGCGGTAGTTGTTGGGTCATTATGCAATCCCGTGTCTGCCCTGACGATGAAAACTGTAACACTGTCCGAAATATTGGCTATAGAAGAAAAAATTGCAGCACGGCATAGTAATCCAAAAAATAATCATAAAGAACTTCAATTTTCCATAATGCGTGGCGCATGGCGGACTGAGAAAAAAACATTTCATGAGATACTCGTAATAGCTCTTTCACAATGTTTTTAGATAAATTGAGTAAATAATAATTATCCGTTAGAATTGATTACCAAACCAATTGAATTATGGACGATGTTTTCACGAAGACTAAAATAATTATTTTAATTAAGAAAACCTGTTTTTATCTCGTGTCGCATTGGGGTGTGTAAGTATTCCCAGGAAGCTACGCACAACAGGCGACTCCCTAAACTTGGCTTCTTTCTTACGTGGGATTAGGCTCAGTTCACACGGGATAAGATTTGTTAGAGCTTCATCAGGTAGCAACTTTTTAGGTAGGATTTACATTTTATTATTTATCTTAAGTAACTGTGTCGTCTGATAGTTTAATGGAATTCTATTTCATATGCAATAAAGGCAAACCGTGAAATCGTCTTAGAATTTTAAGGTAAAAAACAATAACCACTTGCGCATTACTTGGGTACACACCCAACTTGCATTAAGTTTCTCTACAATGCACTTATTCGAAGCCATCTCGACTATACCTATCCACTTTTTAGTAATCTCAGTCCCATATAATTCTCAAATTTGCACATTTAAATAAAATTAGAGTATAATTTCACCTTTCCTTTCTCTGTAATATAAAATGATGGCCTAGAACACTTTTAAAGGGTGAAAGCCAGAAATAATTGAAAAAAATGATAATATTATGTATTAAAAATATTTTTTCATATCATTCAATTTAATGTGAATCTGTATGTAATCAAATCTTTCAGTTCAATTTTCATCCACTTCCCGAACCACCGAAATATGTGAATGATTATTAATTACAATACAAACAATAACAAAAATTAACCAATATTAAAGTTTACTTTGCTTTATTAGTACGTGATAAGAGTGTTTTTTGTCTTTTTTAGACCATATTTTTTTATCTGCCCACGCCCTCACTGTGCTGTGCCCCATAATTTTATTTGGGTCTTTTACTACCCCCGTAAAATTTTCAAACGCCCACAAGGGGGCGTTATCGCCCACGTTGAGAACCTATGATCTAAACGGTATTGGAAAAAGAAAACAACACGCTTTATAATCAAATCTAAAAGTGAACCATAAAATAATTAAAATGTACACCACTACAAGAGGATTTTCGGTGTAAGAGATGCATTAAAGAAGTTGGTGTGTTCTGTTACCTATAATATATTGTAAATACTGTGTTAATGTTATGTATGTGCGTAAAATGTACTAATACTTTTTAAGAGTCCAATCTAATAAATGAGGATAGAATTAAGCATCATCTGTACGCCCAAAACCAATCGACATTGTTATTTTGTGCATTGTATACACATGAAAATTAAATGAAACAGAGCAAATTAATTTGTCGCGATTAAATACCAAAACATCAACATATATCACGCTCGTAGACGATATCCTTTTATTGAGATCATTGTCATACTGTTGGAATCATTGTCAATATTCCTTGGACCTAAGTACATAATGTGTCAAAAGTTCTTGTATGAGTTATTTCTTGTAATTGGTATACGCTGTAATTGCGAAAATAATTGGAGAATTTCTGGAGATATTTGTTTTGTAAACTTTGTTTGTTATCTATTGTTTGTCTTGTTAGGCGTATTGGAACAATTGTTTCAATAACTCAGAGCTATTCGGGGATATCTATCGTGTTATTATGATTACGTAGAATAAAATTGTCTGACAAATAATTGCACAACGTAAAAAATAAATCACAGTAAAAGATCTTCGTAACATCATATTACACGAAGCAATAAATTAAGGATAACCCACCTGATAATCCGGGAAAAGACTGACATAGTAAGACAAACTCAAACTAACATTTTTACTAAAAAAATCCCTTTCCGACGGGGGGGTAAAACAATTACCCCAAAACAGATTTATATATGAAAGGTACTGCGAGAACCATCTCTACAATGTAAGTTATCTTAGGAAAACTATTTGGTTATCACACAGGACATGTCTTCTTTGGGGATGCTGTGCAGAGCCTCTTTTTAAGGAAAAGAAGGAGAGGTAGTTCTGGGAAGAAAAAAAAGGTATGGAATCTCGAGGTCAGTGTAGGTATATAAAGTGTAGTATAATGGAACCTCGAGGAGTAATGTATTAATCCATCCCCCCCACTGGGCACAAGGCATTGGGTAGAGGAAGAGGGAGTTGGGCGGGAGTGGTCAAAGGGTCTCCCTTGCCCGAAGCCCCAAGCAGCTGGTGGAAAAGACCTGAACAAACCTTATCTCATGAACCCGGTCACCCTTTATAAGTCAACAAAAGTAGCAAACCAATAGGGATGACCTGTCGCATATAAAGTGTGTCACTTTTCTTCCGAGAGGTTAATTTTTGTTCTCCTCTATTTCAATTTGGGAGGCGGGAATGGGTACCGCCGCCCCGGGAACCTTTATTGGATAACCAACACGTCACCCAAGTGATTCGCTACGTTTGGTGACTAAGCAGGGGTGCCGGGGTTCACGGGATGAGGTTTGTCTAGGTCTTGGAGGCTGATGACCAGGACACACTAAACCCCAGATTTCTACCCACCCCTTAAACCCTCTTCCTCCCCAGAACTCTCCTCTCCTTCCTTTCCTTAAAAAAACTCCTACACGGCATCCCTATAAATGGAGCTCCAGCGTGGAGCTTATGTAAAAAAAAATCTCTCCGTCTCTAAATTTTATTTTGATTTCAAGCATTTTTTTTTTTTTCAAGCATGAAATTTTTGATTTCAAACATTTTGTTTTTAACGATAGAAAATAAAATTTCCTCTACATTCACGTGCCTAAGCTTGTCTCATTTACCCACCTCACGAGTAAACCCTCTAATCTCTCTCGCGGCATAATAAAGCATGTTCCTTTCGGAATTTAGACGGTGGCGCGTCTCCAAATTCCCATCCTTGTTACATTAAACAGGATAACAAAATGGTTAACACCACGTGGAACCGTGTTCGGAGTTTATCTTCTAATCGCCTTGCGTATAAATATTGCACGGGAAATGAGCCCTATCAGACGGAGTGTCGGACGGGGCGCGCAGGCGCGTATGAGAGAGCTAAACCTGTCGGAAATTACGACGAGCTGCAAAAAAGACATCTCCGGCGAACGAATTCGGGAGTAATTGAGTTTTTTTTCCAAGACTTCAAGATGAAGGTGGATAATTATGTATCGTTTTTATATTCCCTTGTTCGCTTTTTCTAATATTTACCTAACCTTGCCGATTTTAACCATCTAGTTTTCTAAACACATTTCAAGGCAAAACCAGAAATATGTCATTTTTAAATCAAATTTTAGACGTTTTGACTCTTTTCCACAAAAAATTATAAATGGATTTTGCAAGATTATTTATCTAGCATTCGCATGTTTTAAATTTTGAGAAAAACTGTGGATTGAAATAAAATCGATATTGAGTTATAATTTTAGAAAGCTGGTACTGAGAATAATTAATCTTTCTCATTGTAACCGCCCTGCATGATTGTAAGAACAACTTCTGATGAAATGTGGATTTTCGGCCGCTGGCTGGTTAAACGCTCTTCATAAGTGGTAGTATCAACCATGTTCAGTGTAAATATATTTGTAAGCGCTTTGATGTGAATCACTGTTGACAAACCTGATTAAAAAAAAAATATAAAAATTAAATTAAAAAGTCAGCTTGATGCTAACGTCGCCACTTCCAGAGTCAGTAAAGACCAAAACACCCCACAAGTAGTCAATTTTATATGTCGGAGGTAAATGGAATGGTAAAAATCAATCTTCAATTCACGAAGGTGAGAGAATCGTGTGGGTTCTTCGTATTTTTAATAACTGGAAACAACAACAAACAAACGGTCGGCGTGGTCGAGCGGAAAGGCTCTTGGCTCACAATCCGAAGGTCGCGGGATCGAATCCCGGTGTGGCAAATAAATTTTATTTGACTAATTTGTGTTATTTCACATTTATTAATTTAAAATAATATATAGTATATTTGCGGCACGTTCCAGAGTGGAAGGTACTCTCTGTATCGCCCTGAGTTTCAGATTCAGATTCAGAATTGAAACACTGCTTGAAATGGCTTTAGCAGTGTTTGGTGACCAGATCTGAATAGCTAGGTACTTCCCCACCTTTCTCTTTCCTACCTCCTTCCCCTCCCCTGTATCTTCATCCTCATAACGTACCCCAATTGGGGATGCCATAGTCTCACTGACTCCAGACGGGAGCAATTGGGACTCTTGTGCGGTATTCATATAAAAAAAAAAACTCAAAAGAATGACCAACTTATTGAAAACAACCTAATACTTAAGTGCTGAAAAATAATTAAAAGCTATTTTATCTGTTCTATTGAGAAATATTCAATTCACTTTGCCCCTTTTCTCGCGGCAAGAATGCCGACCTCGTAAATCTCCTCTTTTGTTGGTATTATTTCTCAAGGATCGCGAACATTGCGACGACGGAATTATGAATGTTGTTTGTTAAACACAACAAATACCCATTTTAAACATTTTAAAATAAATTGACGTGCTTACGCGGAGATTTAATACATATAGATATAATAGTTAGCTTTAGGAGAATTAATATAATAAGGATTATTTGACTCCTGTAATTTCAATACCCGCTATATCCGATTTTTTGACAAAATGATCTGAGTATGTTATCTTGGTCACATTTTTGCGAGGAACAAGACTTATCTATAATTGAGTTTCAAAACCTCATTTATTCGACCAAAATCCATGTTAAAACTGCGAGTGAGAAACAAAACCCGCTATATCACTCAAGAAGTTATCGAAACCCGCTATACCGGAATTCAACCAATCACGAGCAGTTATTTTGCCAAGATGGCGGGTGTAGAAACACGCCCCTCAGGTCAGTTGAGTTTCAAAAGACTCTATATTAAGACTTTATAATAGGTCAACTTGAGTTAATTTGTGGAACTGACACAGCAACTAATGACGGCATGTGCTGCCTAAATCGATGATCTATATTTTTTTTTACGTGAGTTCTCTCAGGATTTATGTCATCTTAGGGAATGCTTTGTGGAGGGTCTTTATAAAGAAAGGAAGGATAGGAAGTTCTGGGAAGAAGAAGAATGGTTTGAGGGGTGGATAGGAATCTGGGGTCAGTGTGTCTAGGAGTGATGGACGCACGAATCCATCCCTCGGCCTCCGTTGAGGCCTCCCTCAACCAGTCTCTCTTGATCCGGCCCACCACGCAGTAGGTGGGCGGACGCATCCGCCACACAAAGATCCGCCACACCAAGATCTGGACAAACCTCACCCCACGAACTCGGACACCCCTGCTCATCATCAAACGTAGCGAACTACTTGGGGTGACCTATGGCAGAGTTGTTGATTAACCAATAAATGGTCCCGGGGCTGCGGTACCAACTGCAGTTTGGTGTATCGAAGTGTGTATTGTTTTTAGAATGACACTCTGTTAACACCATAACTCCCGGCTGTTTTTCAATTAAATCTAATTGCTCTAAAAATTAAAGAAATAAATTATTCTCACTTCTAATATTAATATGCAAAACACCAAACTCGGAACAACGTTGCACTCATCGCCGGTATTACAAAAATTTTCATCGATTTTTACACAGCTTTTCTTTTTGACGATCAATTGACAACATAATTTGTTTGTTTGTGTCACGATTCGCACTGCGGTTAATTTTTTTTAGAGATTTTATCTCATTGCAATTACTGCATTTCGGTGATTCTTCTTTGTTTTGGCATTCTTGATGTTAATGGTCGCCTGCACAGTATGAGCAAGCTGAGACTTTGGTTTTATTTGGCTAGTCTGGTTAAATTTAAGGCAGTGGTAGCATTATGTTGTTGGACTACAGTCTTCTACCTAAACTTGATAATAATCAAGATAAACACTGTTCTTGTTTAAGTGTAAGCAGAATATATGATGCAAATGTGAATGGAAGAAGAAGTCTGGGACACCCGAGGAAGACATGACACGATCAAATGAATCATATTCTTGAGTCGGGTCATGTGACAAGGTCAGAATAATAGAAGAATATGCGTGAGACGATCTATGAACGTGAGTGAGGCAAAGAGTGTGTGCCAAGACCAAGTTTTTAGGCGGTCCGTCCTCTCTGCCTACCCCTGCGGGGAAACGGCGTAATGGTTGTTGTTAGTCAGTTGTTCAAGATGATTTTCCCCGTTGTTCCACTGGTTTCCACTATGATGTTATAAAATTCGATTGCTTTTCTCTGTATTACTTTTGTTATCTCCACCCCCAGTGAAACAGCGTCCATTTTGTTAAGATTTTTAATTTATTCCGTTTGTGCTAAATGCTCTCCAAAAATAAATATCGTTAACCATTTCATTTTCAATTCCATTAAAAATACTTAAGACTTGTTTTTTTTTTTTTTTTTCACCTCTTCTACGATTTTATGGATGATATTATTTGTTTGCTTTTTTATTTCTTTTTTTAGAGTCATCTTTCTTGTCACATGTCACAATCAATCTATTATTCACAGTTTTTTTAAACAAAAATATCGCCTGTCTCCGGATGGCAGTAGTTGATTTGATTTCATGATTTTCGAATATACACGAATGTCAGTTCGCAAGATACATTATTATTTATACACTCAGATATAAAAAATATAAAGCTACATAATATGATAAAATATCATAGACGTAGGTACACAGAACACTGTCGTTTTGAATTTAAATCCCGCAAAAGTCGTATCTGGACACTTTTCCCCTCTTTTCCACACAATTTGCTCCCGTTCAATATGAAATTGATTGGTCTCCCGCAACAGTTCGCTTACAAGGAGTAAACTGAGGAGTAAACTCCTTACTTCAATTTCAATAGACTCGATTTACGTTTTCAGGCAGTACCTAATGGAACATGAAACTACATACTTGTAAATGCAACTCGATGACTTGAGATTCTCGCCCGACTGAAAAGTTTTTAAATGTTGTGTTTTGACCCTTACGGAGTATAATAATTCTAGTTATAACTTGATTGGCCTGCAGCCGGTCCAATTGTCTTTATTTGAGTAGCCCGCTCCAGGCGCATCCACTAGCCAATGTGCCAAGCGTTGATAATACCTAATTCAGCGACCTTGAGGATTTTCAAAATAATTATGAATCACTACGACTAGTTTATCAAATAATAATTCTTTCCTCATGTTTTACAATTTTCACTATTTTCAAATGTTAGTATAAAAACTATATTAATTTTAGCGTATTGTTTACTACTGAGTATCACTGAATACGATAATACCGATGCACTATCCACGTACAGTTTTACGATAAACTGCAATTTTGATGCGAGCGCTGATCCTTAAACCTCATAAAAATACAGAATCCTCTTCGGAAACTTCATTACATCGCTTCATGAGAACGCTAAGCGGAAACTTTCCGTGATCATTTTTTTTTAACTGGATGACATCTTCCCCTTTCAAGTTGCAATAAAGTTTTAATGTATATTTTCTTTGTTATCTAGATTATTTAAAGAATACCTCTTTTTCACCTTTAAGAATACCTCATTTTCACCTTTAAAAATATCTTTTTCATGATCGAAAAGTTAAATTTTACGCTTTTCGAAGTCGACTAATTGACATCTTCTTCATTTTCGAAAACTCATTTCTTCACGCGTGTAACCTTAATGCCTTGAAATAGTCCTAAGGTGGTAAATATTATTAACAAATACATTTGTTTTAAATAATTTTTTTTTGAAATTTAAAAACAACCCCATGAACTTATGCACCATTGCAAAACTAAAGGTATTTACCTTTTTGAAGTGAAATTTCTTAAGCCCCGTTAGTGATTTGAAATTTGGATGAAACGGAAATGCATCACTAAAATTCATTATCTGACAGGTCCTCGGTTCTAATATTATAATGCGGTGAATTCACAGCTCCGCGCGAGCGTCCACAGCGTCGCGATTCTCAGCGGCCAGAGAAATCCAGCGAGCGGAGGCTCGAAAATTCTACGAAACCCAAAAAAACAGACTTTTTTTTTGTTCATATGAAGCGGATACTTTGTGATGTGATTGTTTCATTTAAAAATTTTATTTTTGTAAATAATATCTAATCTTCAAACCACCTTAAAGAAAACAGGCAAAAGAAAAGAAAGCGACATCTAGCGACTTTCTAGTATCACTGCTGCCACGTGTGAATTACACACTCTGATTTTTTAAGCATCGCTTTAATGAATTTACCTCTGTTATTTGAATTTTTGCCGTAATAAAAAAATTGTGAAACAAACCAAAAAATTATCTCGCGCGCCTTATCGAAAAAATCTGGTGGAATTATTATTTGAACAAGCTTTTCGGGAAACAATAAACGTTTGCGATGTGGCATTGGCGTACTAGCCCCTAGCGCACGGGCAGCCTACTGGGGACATTTTATTTCATTACCAACCCATATCTGATTTTGGGGGTTATAAATAAATGTAAATAAACCTCCAACAACCTGGCGGTCCTAAGGGATGTGACGCGTTACGGGATGTTGGAGGATAATAATGGATTTATTGTTATCAAGTTTAATTTGTGGAACTCCATTTATATTTTATTTTACGTATTTATTACTATTTATAACGGCTTCAAGAGCAGAGAAATAAATAAAATAAATGATACTAAAAATAACCAAAATTAGGTTTATCCGGCCGTTAATAATAAAAATCAATTTCACCTAAATCGACTTCAAAAATACCACAAAAGTTGGTGTGAATGTCGTACGAATTTATTTACAGAGTTTTTTTGTATTTATACGCTGGTATATGTATATGCAGTACACAAACAAGTAGTTTAATCCTTGATACATTTGAATGAAAACAGCATGGGTTTTATACTTTTGTTATCCACAGAGTAGCATTTATTCCCAAAAATGGGAACACCTCAGCACAGGTTCGCCTAGTGAGGTGTTCACAAAATACTACTATTATTTAAAATAATACCTATTTACATACATTTCCGGATCATTAAATTATTTTTTCTTATTACTAAACTATTAGGTCTTTACATATGAAACTGGCGTTTTGTATGGGAGGAACATAAAGTCGATTTTTTTAAATATAATATATTTATTTAATCAAAGTATGTACCATTGCTATCTATGCACTTTTGCCATCTCATAGGTAGTTCATCAATCCCTTTACTAAAACAACCATTCGGACGGGAATCAATAAAATCTTTGAAGGCGGTTTGGACTGCCCCATCGGAGTTGAATTTTTTCCCTTGCAAGAAGTTATCCACATTTCGAAAAAAATGGTAATCTGTTGGGGCAAGGTTCGGAGAGTACGGTGGATGTCTTAGACATTCCAATTGAAGCTCCTCTAACTTGATAGCCGTCTGTTGTGCAGTATGTGGTCTAGCGTTCTAACGCGCGTTTGTTGATTTGCTTCACTCAATTCGTGAGGTACCCACTTTTCAAGCTTTTTCACCTTCCTAATTGGCTTCAAGTGGATTAAAACAGTTTTATCACTAACACCGCAGCCTGCAGCTAACTCGGACGTGGTTTGCGATGGATCCACTTCCACAATAGCCTTTAATTCTTCATTATCAACTTTGGTCTCCGGCCGGCCACGAGGCTTGTTCTGCAGGTCAAAATTTCCAGATCGAAAACGTTGGAACCAAAAACGCACTGTGTTTTCTTTTGCGGCACCGTCGCCATACTCATCATTAATCCTTCGATTTGTTTCTGCAGCACTGGTGCCACGGTGGAACTCGTACTCGTAAATAACGCGATATTTCAATTTTTCCATTTTGTAAACTAAGTGGCGCAAAGAAAAAAAAACAATTAAGGAAAAAACAAATGAATTATAATTTTCGAAACATAAATATATGAGTAAATAGCTGTGTAAATTTGAATTTGGAATTCCAAACCAAAGAGAAGATATTTGAGATCAAATTTGCTAGTACGGCAAAACGCCGATTTCATATGTAAGGACCTAATATTTTGTAGATATAAAATAAGAGAAGAAAAAAAGTTTCAAACCAGTACGCTAAAACGCCAATTTCATATGTAAGGACCAATATTATCTATGTAAATCAATGTAATAATCTGTAAAAGGTATGTTCAAGAATAGAAATAAAATAAATAAAATATTCGGCGGTACATCCTCTCTGCACGCCTCTTCGGGACACTTAATTATTCTTTGTGGGTGTAGGTAGATAAACCGTATTTACCGTAAACCGGCTGCAAATTGCGTACAAGTAGGTATGCCTGAGGGAGGGGGTCAACTGTCCTGGAATCATTTAATCAGTTTTTATTTGAGTGAATATTCTAGTGTTACTACCTACTGGCTTCTGACACGCGGAGACTCATCTCGCTTGGTCTTAATTCTATTAATTCAAAGGCTAGTGAGTAATAAAAGTACATTAATTGAGAATTGAGGCTTCAAAATGCTAATTTAATAGGTAGAAGGTCAAATGCGGTGGTTAGCAACCACAAGCTGACCCAAATGTTTAATATATGTATAGTATCTGTATCTTCTGATGGTGCTCAGTATATTTATGGTAATCAATATGGTGTATTGACCGATTTTATTGACTCAGCAAGCTGTACGAAGGCCTAAATAAATATTGTAAAATCCTTCTGATCCTTTGCCTCACGTTCAAATACTTGTGGGACAACATTTTGATAAAATTTTTAAGGTTTTTTTTCAGTTAAATTATTTCCTCGAGTCTTGGGTTTTCTGTTGCTGATTGTGATGAGCGAGAATCTAACTCTTTTTCCTTTTTTTATTCTTCATTATAAGCACCTGCTCAATTATTGCCAAAGCAGTCGGTCAGCAGGTCAATTAAACGATATTGATTATAACACGAAAGCGCCCTAATAACGAGAAACCTCAATATATATATATATGAAATAATAATATTTCAAGTGCTTAACAGAACTAAAATACAAAGGCATAAAATTCGCTGAGAGTTAGATATAACACGGACAACGTACTCATGGGCATATTTATACATAAGATTACACGCATACAATAATTATTGCTATTGTTTCAATAATAATTGCTATTGTTTCACATACTAATGTGAAACAATAGCAATATAAAAAATGATATATTCATCATTTTGTTAAATATTTTATTAGATCGGTGGTGCAATTTGATTCGCTTTTTGCGTGCTTTGGCGTGTTATTAAATATAGTAATATATTAAGACACGACTCTGAGAAAGAAAGTGACACATTTTAGAGATGAAAACTATCGGAATAAAAAGATTGACGTTATTTTTTTATAAATTGTCTATAAATGCTTTAAGTAAGGTTTCATTTTCTATTAAAAGTTGGAAAACCATAAAAATCTGTTTGAATAATATGTGAATGTAACAAAATTTCTCAATCGGTGAGGTTGTGCGTCGTGAAATTGGCAAAGCGTCATTTCAACATATCACTTTAATTGTCAAAACCATAGACTTGGTTTCGTTAATTATTTTCAATATTAGCAATTGCGCATTACGAGTAAGCAGTAAGTACTATTTGTATTTATGATAAACATGTTGACTCTTGCTTGCTTAATTTGAAAGAGTGCGGCGCCACATGAATCACAAGCACGGCTAGACAAATGATACTTTGATTTCAGTTTGTGTACCAAATACCCTCTCAAATAAATTCAGAAACCTAAGAAACTTTTTCTACATAGCCAAAGCTCTAAAACGTTTTACAAAATACCTCATTTATCTGTGTTTTTAAATCCCAAGGACAGTTGATATTAGTTTTTGCTCCCTCTTTTTCTGGACAAAGATTTATTGTACCCTTTTCCTGAGGAGCTATAATAGAGACCTAACAGTCTACTTCAACAGACACTGACGTAGCTTCACATAGAAAGGTACTCGAGCATAGAAAGTAGGTACTAAATAGGTCCTACGTAAGACAAAGTCGCCTTTTACACCCGACGCTTTGCGCCGGCGGTACCCGGTACTTACCTGACTTGATTTAATGCGGTGCCTAAATGTCGATTAGTGATTTACGACGAAGATTCTTCTAAACTTTCGGAAAAATCTCAATTCAAACTGCTGAGCTTTGATTTAAATACGTATTGGAAACTTTTCTCGTCATTTTTAATATAAATTTTGAGAAAAGCATCCACTTTTTTAGCATCTTATTTAAATTGCGAATTTTAGTCTTTCTTGTTTTTACTGATAAGTTATTTTATATTATTAGATAATACCACATAAAATTGATTACTACCTGTAGCCATTGGAACTAGGGCAACCTCAAGCTGGAGGATGTTGCAGTGAAACGGAGATTGGGTTCCGGATGTCATTGGATAGGAGTGCCTGGATGTTCAAATTAAGATACGCTGGTAAAGTCGTTTCTATTTTTGCTCACTCACCAGTACGACAATATGTATAACTTCCATTGTGGAAAGAGGTTTGTGCATAGACATCCAAATTCAATAGACCAGAAATAACAGGTGAGGGGAAAAATCAACTATGGCGGTACGAAGAGGGGAAGATGACTGTGATTGGTTGAAAAATTAATCTGACAGTATATAGGCATCTCGCATTATAATATCACCATTTAGTTCTTAAAAATAACATCTGCTTTTTAATGAATAGACCTTTTTACGTGGGAGCGCGAATTGCTCGCTACGTTATTAACATATTTGCGAAGTCTGAATAGGCAAAGTAAAGTTCGCATCTTTTCACAGACAACTATTTTATTGCCATATTTAGTTAAGACACTTTTACAAATGTTTCATAATTTACCTACCCCTGTAACCAGCGACAAGCACATTGGAGAACCGCCCACATCCGTGATTATCGACATATTTTAGGGTTATCACAACCGCTCTGTTGGTATAATTACATAGTATAAAATGAAGGCACTCAAAATGTGCGCATTGATCTTTTAAAATACGCAACGGATTTTCATGCGGTTTTCACCAATAGATAGAATGATTCAAGAGAAAGGTTTATATGTATATTACATGCTTATTATAGTAGAGAAAAGCCGAGAAATTCAAATATTCAATTCAGGCAGCGGGCAGCAGGCAAGCGGGTGGTGAAGATTTTATAAAGGTTGGGTAATGGCGTTGTGTTTCGTTAGCCACAGCAACGTGTGGCCGGGTCTGCTAGTTAATAAAAATAATGTAATTATCTCTTTTAATTAAAATTATTTTACTTGAATTATTTCACACGTTATTTAATTACAATAATACGTAGCACGTAGCAGTTACATTATTATTTGATCCTTTTTTAGATACTCTTAGTATCGCCCCAACTGCTTGAAATGGCTTTAAGCGTATTTGGTGACCAGATTTACATAGATAGGTACTTGTCACCACCACATCGACGCATTGTGTATAAGCAACAACTTCCCCCCTCCCCCTAAACCTCCCAACTTATCTGGGTTCTGCAAATCGGATCGTGCGTAGCCAGGAGTGGCGTATTAATTGGAATATTTTGACGACGAAGGTGCTTTTTATTTATTTTTTGGATATAATATTTTTTGTTTAGGTACATTTAAGCATATATCAGCAGAAACTTAGTAAAACAGTATTATATACCTACACCGACACAGTAACAGTATTCTCAGACTATACATAATATTGTTTAAAGAAATAATATTTTTATAATATATATAACTTCCATTAAATTATTTCTTACATTTTCTATGGACAATGGAAGAAGTGAAAAGAAAAAGACAAAAAGGGTTAAGGATAACATTATATTTGTGAGAACAGCATTCAATAAACAACTTACAGAGGTTTAAATAACGTACAAAAATAACAGCACAGCCTAAGAGAAAACAACATAACATATACAGGAGTTATATTATCGATGCTAAAAACAGTACAATAATAACAGCTGAATAAAAATATATTAAAAAGATGAGCCAACATAGTAAGAAGGTATTAATATGTTGACTGTGATGACGGCCGTGACCTTGAGAAAAAATTACACGCCCAAAAATCATAGATACGAAGGTTTCCGTAGTCGAGGGGTAACGCTCTCAACTAGCAAGCGGAAGGTCACGGGTTCGAAACCCAACATGCAAATTAAAAATTTGAATTATTTCACAATTTACTAATTAAAAATAATTTTTAAATGTTTGCCGCACGTTCTAGAGTGGAAAATACTATCATTGATCAGATCTGAATAGCCAGATTTCCCCACCGTCCTCTTCATAATCTCCTACCACTCCCCACTACCTTCAACCTCACAACATACCCCAATTGGGGATGCCATAGTCTCATTTGCTTCAGACAGTTGAGGGCAGTTGGGACTCTTGTACGGTTTCATTTATAAAAAAAGAAGATTAAAAAAGATAATTTATTCCAACACCGTCAGAGAAGCTGTGTATATCAAATAAAAAATATTTTCTAAAGAAATATTTTACGTTTATAAACAACGTTAATTTTTTTAATTTTCTAATTAGTAACTTACTTTCTAATAATAAGTTTTCCATTTTTTTGTAATTGACTTCAATTGGTTTATTTTTTTGAGTGGTTTTTGATATAATAAGTGGTTCTTCCATAAAGACGGGTTGGGGTTCCTGAATCTGGGGAATAGAGACATAATATTATATTTTTAGGTATAAAAACATTTAGTCAGTTACTAGAGTGGTCTGCACACTACATAATAGTACAATGTGTTTTTGAAGTCATCAAAGGTCAATAATCAATTGGTACTCACAAAGCTTTCTGGAATAGTAGTGGGTACCATACAACTAACGAGCACACATGACTGAGCAGCTGCAGCTACGGCCTCGATCTCCGTCAAGCACATAGTCATAGGTTCTGGTTCGCATTCCTTTTCGAAACGAGACAAAGTTGACAATATTAGGTATATAATCATTATTGCAATTCGATAATTTACATATTTATTACAAATTTGTGATATGCACTATCAATAAAATATTAATTTAAAGGATAATTAAATATAAGAATGAACTCACGACGTGTGTGCTGTGTAGAGCAGGTGCGCAAGAAACGAGAGAAAAATCAGAATCCTCTTGAGGGTTCATCCATCCATAAGTATTATTGATCGTTTCATCAGCTAGAGAAAGACATACATATGATTTCTCAGAGAAGTTGTCGCTTAATTTCTGAAATGGATAGATAATAAAATTAAAATAAATACATGTAATGAATAACTACAAAAAAGAATTATTAGTCATTAAAGAATTTATATACTAACGATAATTCTTTCTGTAACAGGTGACAAAGAGACCGATGGAATCACACCTACACGTAGCACACGTGTGCCCTGTTTGTTTATTATAAAATCTGTCTCTTTGAAATGTTCTGAGCAGATACGAAGGTTACGAACACTTGTCTGCTCACTTTTACCGGATGAAAGTCGCCACATTGTCTTCAAGTTTTCTTTTTTGGGAAATCTTTAAGAAAGTACATAACATTTCACTTTTCAGAAGATAATAGAAAAGAAAAACAACTCAAAAACAAATTAAATTTTATACACACAGCTTTTACCAGCGATTCCTAAGAGAATTTGGAGTCAAAATTTAGATGTAATTTTGTCGTCCGATGACACTTTTTGAATTAAAAACAAAAAACGTGTTTTCCATACATACACATACTCGGAATAACCTAGAGCATTACGCGATATACACTCGTTCTCGTTCCAGCAGTACCGTACATACGAAACAACGCGCTTACCTAACACGTGGTCCGCTGAGACGTGACGGTGTGATCCAAATATAATAATATAATCGGTGGCGACGTGCGATAGAAACATATTTTATTTTAAATTTTGATTGATAAAAAATATCATCGGACAGCAAAATGACACATACATTTTTCATTCCAAACATGCTCACTGTATCTACATTTTACTTCTAAACATACCACGAAGGAGTACAATTAAGAAAGCAAAATATACAATAACGCCTAATAAATAAAACATACTTTATTCCACTTTTAACCCCTTACTAATAACGTGTTTTAAATTTTATACAACTGAATAACCAACTATTTATCTTATATTAACGGTTGTTTATGAGTTGCGTAAAATTCAAAACTCGTTTAGTAATAAGGCCCTTAAAGTGTGATAAATTTAAAAATGATCGGTTTATTATCCTTTATTAATACGACGGATTTCCAGCAAGAAATAACACATGAAAAGATAGACGTTCCAAATGATACGATTAGGAAAGCGCAAAAATAAATATTAGCAAAGCGCAAAAGGCGAAGGCATATCCCTGATTCTTTTGCAAACGGCTGTGTGTTTTACGTCGCCATTCATAATAGCTGTGTATGAACACGCCCTCTGAGCGTTAACACGTGTTCACACACACAACTGTAATATGCGTGGGATGGCGTATTTCGGCATATCGCTCGCCGTACATTCCCAATCGGAATATATGGCGAGCGATATGCTGAAATACGCCATCCCACGCATATTACGGCTGTGTGTAAACACGTTCATGATAGTGTATGTTACAAACTGATAATATTGTAATATAATTCGAATAAGCTTAAAATAAAGTAAAATAATGCTTACCTATGGAATGTAATACGACAATTTGGTTGATTCTCTTTTTCACTTCTATTTTTACACGTTTTCATAGCACAAGCTACCGTTTTTGCCTTGTTATTTCGTAAAATGTACTATGTGACTTCGGCGCTGGTCAGAACAAGAATGATGACGTCACGTTTTGAGATTCAAGGGAGGCGGCTCTCGTAAGCCCAGGCGGTTCCATGGAACCGTTATGGGGAGGGGGAAACAATACGCTTTTATCACTTAGGGCAGGTCCATATATTCCTACGTCCGTGGGTTTGTGTGTTATTTACTGTGAAATATAATAGCTTTTTAAATTTTCAGATAATATTCACCATTAAAATAACACGGTCAACCAGCATTTTAACTCTGCGATCTTTCACAAACTTAACGATTGCTCTAAGCCTAAGCTACTAAAAAATTGAAGTAATATTAACTTCCGTGATCGAACAATTCAACAACATACAACTTCCGCCAAAAGTCATTAAAAGTGATGAAATTGTTTTTTTAATTGGTTAAATAGATTACGTTAGGCTAGGTTATGGGCTATTAAATATAAAAAATCATACATTTTAATGACTTTTCAATGGGATGTTGAAATGCCACTTCTTTAGTTGTCGTGGAACCATTAAATCCAATACGAAAGGCCACTACGAGTATTTAATCTATATACTCGTATATAAAAATTTCGTGTCACGGTGTTTGTGGTCGCACTCCTCCGAAACGTCTCGACCGATTTTTATGAAATTTTTTATGTATATTTTTTAGGTATGAGAATAGGTCGTAAAGTATATTTCATACCGCTAGGTGATTAGGGTGTCCCTATCCAGAAAACTTTGTCAATTTTTTTTTTGTTTTTTTTTTCAGGCATCAAAAAATACCTATAACCCCAAATTTTCACCCTCCTACCCCCATTTTTTAATCACGACACTCCCATTTTTTAAACGCGATTTTAGAATTTTTGTATGAACAAATTTAACCGTCGTTCGTATTTAAAACAAAACATAATTATTTATGTTGTTGAAAAATGATGAGATCGCCAAATCGAAGTGCTTCTGATTTAATGGACACCGAATTGAATCGTGAACCAGTACGATACTGCAGAAATGGCAGCGATTGTTACTCGCAATATCCCACTACTGAGTCATGAATAAAAAATCATTTACGATATTACTTTTTTTCAATTAATATTTAACTTTTGAGAGATTAAACAACGTATATGTCAGTTACTTTAATGAAATACACTGAATTTAGAACCAAATGAATGGTTGGTGTTATTTTGTTTGTATCGGCGGTCATCGTCTACAGCGCTCCATTCCTCTTTCTGTCATAGATCCCATCCCCACAATTTACAATACATTAGTTTTTTTTATTTAATAATCAAAAAAATCACTAGAAATAATTTATGTGGCAGAACAACAACTACCGGTGTGACAACATCACATATTAAAGTGTCAAAGTTCTTAGCAAGTTTAAAAATATAAATCTGTACTTCCAAGTGATATATTGCGTGCAAACAATTACCTTAACAGTTATTCTGTGTACTGAACATTGAGTTTGGTGGAATCAAGTGACAGGACATTATAAAATTAAAGTTGAAGGATGTAATTATCATCGCAGATAATATTTATTGTTACCCACCATGAGTTCTACCTGCAACCAATGTAGCAAGTCAGTACAAACGGCTGACTGTATGAAGTGTATAAGTTGCAAAAACCTAATGCATCTCAGTTGTGCCAAAATTACCTCTGTAATTTTTAAGAAGATGTCTGAGGAGACCAAAGAGTCATGGATATGCGATAAATGTAAAACAGAACAATCACCGCTCTCCAGCAATCTCAACTCTAACGACTCGACAATTCTTCTCAGCGAAATAAAGAAACTCTCCTCACAACTGCACTCGATGAATTCAAAACTGGTTTCTTTTGAACAAACAATCGTTCACAATAACAGCACAATTGAAGACTTCACCAATAAAATTCTGGTACTGGAAGAAAAACTAAAAAAAATGGACAAACTTGAAGCCGAAGTAATTGAATTAAAAAAGATCGTTACATATCTGGACAAAACAAACAACGATAGAGAACAACAGTCGCTCATCAATAACATTGAAATCTTCGGTCTGACCGAAAAGCAAGATGAAAACCTATTTTCCACTCTTACTAAAATTGCGTCAAATGTCGGCCTAATTATTAAGGAAGAGGGCATTGAATTTATCACCAAAGCCAAACCACGCCAACATCCTGAATAGCGAATAGCAGCGGCTCCCCATGACGCCCGCCCTCGGAATATGGTGGCTAAATTTGTCAACAAAAGGAAGAAGGATGAGCTGCTGGCGGCCATTAAAAAGAAGAAGGAGGTTAACTGTAAGAGCCTAGGTGTTGCAGGAGGTAAACTTTATATAAATGATCACCTTACCAGAAAAAACAAATCACTGTTGAGGTCAGCTAAAGACTTCAAAAACTTAAACAATTATGATTTTTTATGGGTGCAAAACTCAAAAATTCATATAAGAAAGAATGTTACCTCTCCTGCTATCCTTGTCTCAGGTCAAACCCTATTGAACAATTTAAAATAGAAATTTGTTTTAAAATTTGTTTCCAATCTTATTATATCTTAGATTTCCAAGTACCATTGATCTACTCAACTTTACACACACACAAATCGACTTACTCAATACACTACAAACACATACATTCATGTCTGCGTAAATTGATAAATAAGCTCACCCCAGTGGACTTTAGGCTGATGAGTAAATATCATAATGTCCTTATTTCGACTAAGGCTATTTTTACTAATTATTATGTTTATTTCAAATCGAAACTGGATAATAATTTAGCACTCACACTATGCATGACACAATCGTAATTTATTATCAAAATGCACGAGGTCTTCGATCCAAAACCAAAGAATTTTATCAAAATGTCCTGATTAACGAATTCGACTTGATCTTAATTAGCGAGACATGGTTAGTTGACAGCATATCCGATGACGAGTTGTTTGATTGCCGGTATAACGTTTACAGAAATGATAGAGATACTACTCTAACAGGTAAAACTAAAGGGGGAGGCGTTGCTATAGGTATAAAAAAAGATTTGAAAGTTCGATCACAAAAATCGTGGACTTCAGAAGCCGAGGATATATGGATCTCAGTGTTATTAAGACATTCGAAACATCGCATTTCTAATATTCATATTTTTTGCTCTTATTTACCGGGGGTTAGTCCTAAGTTATCCAATGTGCAGCGTTTCTCTACCATCAATAGTTATACAACTGTCATATCTGATTTAACTACTGAATATCCAAATGACATTTTTCTAATAATAGGCGATTACAATATGCCAAACGTGAGCTGGAACTCTGTGTCAGCTACGTAGTGCCGACCTCTGTACTTCTACCCTCCTTAATTGTCTTTCGTTCTCGAATTTAACACAGTATAATGCAATTTATAATTCTCACGGACGAATTTTAGATCTTGTATTTTGTAACACTACATTCAATGTCTCCGCTGCCGACTCTCCATTGGTAATCGAAGACGCACATCATAAATCTATCATAGTTGAACTTGATATTCCCCTCGCTACTGTCGCCCCAAAACCCCAGATAATCAAATTGTTTAATAAAGTTAACTATGAAGTTGTCAATGATCCTCTCAGAAATAGTGATTGGTCTCTTGTACTGAATGCGCAAGACGTTGACACTGCGGTAAAACATTTTTATAGAATCATTGATGCCCTAATAGATGACATGGTTCCAAAGAAAGTAACCGGATCAACTAAATTTCCATCATGGTATTCGGCGGCTTTAATTAATATAACAAAGGAAAAATTAAAGTTTTTTCGTACGTGGAAACGCTACAAGAATCCATTAGATTATCAATCTTTCTCATTACTCCGCAAAAGACAGAAGAAGATTTCTAGTCTTACTCATAGAGCTTATATTGCCCGATTGGAATCTGACATTCAAAATAATGTTAAAAAAATATGGTGTTATGTTAAGACACAAAAAAAATTTCCCACTACACCCGAACACATGACCTATCATTCCACAACGGCACACGACAGCAAAGAAGTTACGGACCTTTTCGCTGATTACTTCTCAACGGTCTTTACAAATGAAATTCCAACTCCAGATGTTAATTATATGGAATATCCTCAATCAGAATAAATGAAGAAATCACCTTTAAATATCTCTCAAGCATAGATATTAAAAAAAAAGGACCAGGAATAGACAGGCTGCCCAGGATTTTTATACGCAACTGCAGTAAATATATCTGCGTTCCAGTTTGCGCCATCTACAAAAAATCACTGACAGAAGGATCGTTTCCTCTCAAATGGAAATCAGCCGTTATCACACCAATCTTTAAGACTGGTGATAAGCATGATGTTAAAAATTACCGTCCAATTTCCCAACTTCCTATTCTAAGCAAAGTTCTTGAAAAAATTGTTTTTGGTCAACATTTCGCCGAATCAGCACGGATTTATGAAAGGTAGGTCAACTACATCCAACCTCGCTCTTTTCATTAACTTCTTGCATAGCAAGATGGACGATAAGGAGCAAGTCGATTTTATGTATACAGACTTCTCTAAAGCCATTGACCACGTAATTCATTCAATTGCTTTCAAAATTCCCAATATTTGCTTTACGCTGATGACATAAAAATATTCAAAGTGGTGCATTCTCCCTCTGACTGTGAAGCATTACAAAGTGACCTAGATTGCAAGTATTGCAAAGTTAACTGCTTAGATATCAATATTTCCAAATGTCACACTATGACATTCACCAGAAATAAACATATAATTAAGTACACTTATTCACTCCACAATGAACCTGTCATCTCTAAAAAGGAATGTAAAGATCTTGGGGTTTACCTTGATAGCAAACTTATATTTAATAAGCACATCGACTCAATCGTTAACAGGTCGTATAAAAATGTTTCATTTTGTTTTTCGTATCAGTAAAGTATTCAGTAACCCGCGTACAGTAGTAATGTTATATTTTGCATTAGTCAGAAGTACACTGGAATATGCCTCGCCAATTTGGAACCCGCAGTACAAACTGTATATTGATAACATTAAAAACATTCAACACAAATTCATAAAATATCTTATCTTTAAATTCAACAATAACTTTGAACGAACATTTCAAACTTTGCAGAATTATTCCACGTGCATAATTATAAAACAAACGCAGCAACTAATTCGCCAATTAACCGTGCTTTTCATATGTTCAATAATGTTTGTCTAAATTCTAACATCGACATTTTCTCCTTTTCACTTCCCAAATTTAAAAAGAGCATCATGTTAATAATGTAAATTATTCAAGGCGCATACATACATACATACATCGATACATCACCACTTCTCACATCTACAGACGTACTCACACACGCACACACCTACCCACTATGCACATCACCCGGTAATCACTTAATATAAATAAGATACTTCAATGAAACATATCGTAGGTACCCACCTTGAATTATACTTAATAACTGTAAAAAAATTTCACCACTGTAAATAATGTACTGTTTGTTTCTTCAATAAATAAATAAATAAAAAAACAACGTTTCCGGGTCAGCTAGTAGTTTAATAATATTTCAAGTTGAGAACCGTTCATTCATCAATTTTTTCGAAAATTTAAGTGTTTCAAAATTAAAATCTGTATAAATGTATGGAACAAGTCTTAGTACAAATAATTAGTATTAATCGCAAATGACCTGCCACGTAAGTACGCTCATTTATATTATCTGCCTGTACATTATAAAAAATAATACGTTTATTTAATGCAGCCGTTCATTGGTTAAATGCTTTGCATACGAGCATAGTTTTTAAAAATATTTTGCATCTATATTTTACAAAATATTATATTTAAGGTCATCATTGGTCATTTATACCTTATCAGAAAAGAAGAGCTCTCAATCTTCCGAACAGGCCCTCCATTGATATGCTTGGTGTAGTGACCAGCTCAGGTATGGGGGCTCCATCGAAGCCAGAGTAAAGTTAGCCTCCCAAAAACTGGGCGTACTGTACAGGGCCCGCAGATATTTTAATAGTACACAACTGCTTACCCTGAACAAATCACAAGTGCGCCCCACGGTCGAATTTGGCAGCCACCTCTGGTCTGGAACTCCAAAATACCTGAAAAATACCCTCGACTCTGTGCAGAAACGGGCGGTCCGTTTGATAGATTCTCCCATCTCAACAGACGGATTGCAATCTTTAGAGCACAGGCGTCGGGTGGGAATGCTATCCTTGTTCTATCGGTATTACAATGGAAGATACTCCGAGGAACTAGCATCATTGATCACTTCGGCACCAGTGCATAGTCGGGAAACACGCCAAACGCGTGCCCAACATTTGTACACGGTTGACATTTGTCACATGAGAACGGGTCGTTTCTTCGACTCAGCCAGCCTCTGTATTTCCTCGTTCCTACTATTATAATGTTAGGTATTAATATTAAAAGATTTATTAGTTGAGATAACATTTATTTGGAATACTTGTTGACATCTTGAACAGAGAGTACAAAGTGGGTGATCCCATTTCCGGATCTCCTATAGACAATATTGTATCATAGAGATCTTAACATAACATCTCCCTTTTTTTATAAAAAAAAATAAATATTTTTTATTTTTTAATTAACATAATAAATTTTAATTTTCATCTCATGTCTCTAAATATTTTTCGACATTTTTACTTACTACTAAATTATGACATTTTTAACAAAAATTATAATGAAAACTTAAATACATATTTAATGTTTTTTAACAAACTAAAAACAGTCTTCTTCATTAGACAATGCATATACATTTGCAATAAATTATATAAACAAAACAAAACATATTTTTTCTTAAGACTATGCTTTTATATAAACACATTTAAAACATATAATATGTTTGTATTTTATGTAAATATCTTTAATTAGTTTTACATGTATCTGTCAGGAATCTTCACAACTCTTCCTGATCTAGTAATGACTTGACTTGAGGTAGATGGAACCGCAAAATCTAAACTTGGAAAATACATTTGACTAGTATTCTGACTTTTATTTATTACTTCTGATGATTGACTGTCTTGTTGACTTTTTTCTTGACTATTATAATTATTATTTTCATTTGACTTATCATATCTTAAATGAATTCTATTTCTTCTATATTTATTTCCATTTGAAGTTTCAATTATGTATGACCTTGGACTTTTATTCCACAACTCCTTTACTATTGCTGGCTCCCAATTACTTTCTGGTTTTCTTTTAAAAACTACTTTATCCCCAATATTTAATGGTTTTAAATTCTGACTACCTCTATCGGCATATTTTTTCATTTTATTTTGACGATTTTCTGCTTCTTTTTTATATTCTTTAAATTTGACTACTTTTGGTTTTAACTGACTTTTAGTAGACGGTAAGTTACAACGAAGTTGTCTTGACATTAATAATTGTGACGGAGAAGGTAAATTCTCTTTTGGCGTCGTACGATAATGTAATAATGACAAATATGGATCGGTTTTATCTTCTTGACATTTTCTTAAAATATTTTTTACGATTTTGACTGCACTTTCAACTTGTCCGTTTGACTGAGAATGATACGGACTTGTTGTTATATGATAAATATCCCATTCATACGTAAATGATTTAAATGCAACTGAATTGAATGGTGGACCTCCATCACTGACTAATTCTAATGGTATTCCATGTCGACTGCAAATTGATTTTACATTTTTTACTACTACATCTGCTGTGTAATGCTTATTCATATTTGCAATTTCTATATACTTTGAGTAATAATCAACTACTACTAAATAATAAGTATTATTAAATGTTAAAATATCTACACCAATACGTTCCCAAGGGTAGTTTGATATTGGGTGTGATATAAGTGACTCGGGTTGATTAGAAGGTTTAAATTTTAGACATGTTTGACATTGTTCAATCATATTTTTAATATCTGAATTCATATTTGACCAATATAGAAAATCTCTAACCAATTTCTTTGTTTTTATAATCCCTTGATGCCCTTCATGCATTTTCTTTAATATTTCTGGTATAATAACTGTAGGAATTATTAAAGAATGACCTTTAAAAACTAAATCGTTACAAACATTTATTTCTGATTGTATATTCCAATATTGTTTAACTAAAGAATTAACTTTATTTTTAGATGTCGGCCAACCTTCAATGTAGTACTTTATTAGAATTTGTAAAGCTGTGTCCTCCCTAGTTGCTTTTTTAATTTCTTCTAATTTTTGTGGTGTTACTGCCATGTTATTAACTATAGTGTTAACATGTAAATTAATATCGCTTTCAAAAGTTAATATTTCTGTATTTGGCAATGCCGACCTTGATAATGTATCTGCAATGTATAAATTTTTTCCCGGAATATATTCTACAATGAGATCATATTTTTGTAAATCTAGCATCATTCTTTGCAATCTGGCTGGTATGTCATATAACGATTTTTGAAATAAAGTAATTAAGGGTTTATGATCAGTTTGCACATATACGGTTTGACCATATAAATATTGATTAAATTTATAACAACCACAAACTATAGCGTATAATTCTTTTTCAATTTGTGCATATCTAGTCTGTGCTGGTGTGAGTGTTTTTGAAGAATATGCTATTGGTCTTTTGTCTTGCATAATGACCATACCTACTGCTGATTTTGATGAGTCTACAGATAATGTAATTGGTTTATTTTTATCGTAATGTGTTAAAATTGGTTCTGAACTAATTATATTTTTTAATTCATTGAACGACTTTTCGTAATTTTCATCCCACAAAAATTCTACGTTTTTCTTTAATAATTGTCTTAATACATTAGTTTTTTCTGACATATTTTTGATGAATGGACTTAAATAGTTAATCATTCCTAAAAATCTTTGTAATTCTTTTTTATCTTTAGGTGACTTCATTTCCCTAATAGCAGTTATTTGTGAATAATCAGCTTTTATTCCTTCATCACAAAATATATGACCTAGAAATTTAATTTCTTTGACGTTAAATTTACATTTGCTCATGTTAAATTTTAAATTATTTTCCCGTGCCTTATCTAACACTTGTTTTAAAGATTTATTGTGACTCTCTTGATCTTTTCCAAAAACTAAAATATCATCAATAAATATTGTTACTCCTTCAATATTTTCAAATAATTCTTTCATTACTCTAGTAAATATTTCTGAAGAATTTTTAATACCAAAAGGTAAACGTTTGAAACAATATCTCCCGAATGGGCTATTGAATGTACATAATTCTGCACTTTCTTTATCTAACGGAATTGACCAATATCCCGATGTTGCGTCAAGATGAGAAAAAATTTTTGCTCCATGAACTCTATATCTAATTTCCTCAAATGTTGGTAATGGATAATGTGACCTTTGTAATGCCTTATTTAAATTTTTGGGATCTAAACATAACCTCAATTTACCATCACGCTTCTCTACGATGACTAACGAACTCACCCATTTTGTAGGTTTTGTAATTTTTTCTATAACGTTTTGTTTTACCATTCCATCTAGTTCCTCTTTTAGTCGGTCCATTAGTTTGAAAGGAACTCTGCGTTGAGCATCTATTGTTGGAATTACGTTCGGATCCACTGACAGATGACATGTGTACGGTATGCATCCAAGACCCTGAAACACATCGTTATATTGCCTTAATAAATTTTCAGTATTTTTACAGTTCACAAAAGAATTTTGATAAATTTTTTGAACTAAATTCATTTTTTCACACATCTTTAAACCAATTATTGTTTGACATTTAAATTTACATACTATAAATGTTATTATTTGACTTCTGTTTTCATTGTAATAACATTTTAAATTACATTCTCCAATTATAGGTACATTGAATCCTCCAAATGCTGTCACTTTAGCATTTGTGTTTCTTAGTAATGACTTAGGTATTTTTAATTTATTAAAATTTTCTAACGAAATCATATTTGCCATCGCTCCTGTGTCGATTATGGCATTTATTTTACAATTATTAATTGTTATTTCAATTATCCAATTTGTACTATGCAAATTATTAACATTTTGGATATTAATATGACTTATAAATAATTCCTCATTCACATTGTTTGACTCTGACTTGATTTTAAAATCATTGACTGGAATATTTAAATTAGACATGTAACAATCATAACTTTGTTTGTTTACATTTGAATTGTTTTGACAGATTTTCTGAGTATTATTATTCAAAATTAGTTGACCACTCTTATGTACTGAATTATTTTGACAATATTTATCTGAGTTTAAATCTAAATTGATTGTACCAATATTAAAATCTAAATCACTATTATTATTAGAAAATAACATTCCTACATTATTTTTAGAATTAATATTTTTACTGTAGCACATTTTAGAAAAATGACCAAAAGAATGACATTTGTGGCACTTAACTCTCATTGCCGGACATCTGGTGCGATGAATTTCTCCGCATCGTTTACATGATTGTACTTTTGAATGACTTCTCTGCGAGAATTGAAATGACCTTTCCTTTCCGACTGGATTATGACTTGTGTACTGGTTTGATTGACTTCCAAATCGATTCCTTGATGGACTTCTTCGGTTTCTTGACGTATTCCTCAATGTATCCCGACGACTGTGAATATTATGTATTTCACTAGTAGAATGAAATTCTTCTTGAAGTTCTGTTACAGCTTCATTTGACAACAACATATTTTGAGCAATATTGAATGCTTTCTCAGTGTCAATATCGGACTGTTGTAATAGATTTTCTCGAATTCTGAAGTGTTTTTTGTGCATATTTATGATAAAAATATCTTTTGAAATATCGTCTTTCATATTTCCAAATTCGCATGACGCAATGTATTTACGAAGTGACAATAAAAAATCTTGAAAATTTTCATCTTCTTTTTGTTTTCTTGTGAAAAATTTATACCTTTCCATCGTTTTATGTTTTTTCGGCATAAAATAATCTTCAAACTTCTTAATAACCACGGTGTATTTTGCTGTCTTGATATCGATATCGGTCCATGTGTTGAAAATTTCGATAGCATTCTCGCCCATTGAAAATAAAAGTAGAGCAACCTTTTTGGAATCTGTAGCGGTATCTTGATTGCATGCTTGCAAAAATAATTCAAATTTTAAGATCCACTTTGACCAGTTGTGTGATAGATTTCCATCGAAACTCATTGGCGGACAGGCGTTTACACTCGCCATTTTTATTTTAATTTTAATCACTTAGAATCTTTTCAATCCTTTATAATTTCACGTAAAGTATTATTTTTAAATAAACTTTACACTTGAGACTTTGATGTTTTTTAACTTCTGACACCATATTATAATGTTAGGTATTAACATTAAAAGATTTATTAGTTGAGATAACATTTATTTGGAATACTTGTTGACATCTTGAACAGAGAGTACAAAGTGGGTGATCCCATTTCCGGATCTCCCATAGACAATATTGTATCATAGAGATCTTAACATAACACCTACAACATGGGTCTCTTCAAGACCTTCCTCTCCTCAAAAAGACCCTCCACATTGCATCCCAGATGACATAAGCCCTGAGGGAAATTATTTTCCTCAGGACCTCCTGTGTGTAGTTAATGTAAAAAAAGAGGGCCACGATTCTTACTTCGATTGTATGTTATAAAATGTTTTGTATTAAAAATTTACTTTTTAATATAAGTTTTTATGAAAATGAAATATTTATTTGTTCTGATTGGTTGAGGAGACACCGCAATTCAGAACGGAGGTTTATATTGTTTTTTATGACTTTATAAATATAATGCTTTTGCAATTGAGTTGTTTTAAAGTTAGGTATAATAAATTGATTTCCATTTTTCATTAGTTCTTCTTAATATTCTTTCTTATATTTTTGGAATGGAAGCTTGCTTAAATATGTCATCGACATTTGATACTGGTAATATAATAGTTTTGCATTATTTATCGATGAACCGGTGGATGTAACTCTCAGCCGTAAGTTTTTATAATATTTGGCTAGTCTAGTTAGTAATAAAATAGAGTTTAAAAATGTATATATGCTATTTACCCATGAAATACCCCAATTCGTTGACATAATCTTGGTCTAAGACAGGGGTTCCCAAAGTGTGCGCCGTAGAAAGTAAAGAGGGGCGCCGTGAGTCGATTCTCTATCATTATCCGAAACCACAAATATTCGCGGGTACCTATAAAGCAACAATTCTTTTTTTGAGCGCTCGCATCTTCAAAGAACATAGCTACATACTCGTCGCCGTCGCTCACTCGCCGAAAAGTACCTACGACTTGAAATCAAGATTGCTTCCCGCAATTGTATAAATATGCGGTATCTAATGAACTGGTTTGTCACGAGAAGACCTGATGGCCCTTCTAACCGAGTGGTTTTCGAGGTACTTTGAATGATGATGTTGAAAAATTTGCGTGGATCCAAGATCCTTTCCGCGCACAAGCTCCGCCAGGATTCACAACACAAGATCAAGAGAGTCTCATTGAACTCCCTTGCGACAACAACCTCAAAACTAGATTCACCAGTTCCGATTTGGTGGAGTTTTTGTTTATCGATTCAAAATGAATATCCAAATTTAACTTTGAAAGCTTTAAAAAATTTCATTCTGTTTGCCACATCATATTTATGTGAAGCTGGACTTTCAGCTGTAGCTGTAATCAAGAACAAATATCGCTCAAAGATCAATGTGGAGCAAGAAATGAGAGTAGCTGTCTTAAGTCTTATTCCTTGCTTTGAAAAACTGTGCGGAAATCATCAAGCTCACCCGTGCGTCGCATTGATTTGACTGAGTAACTATCATATTTTATTTATTTCTTAAGTCTTTTTTGTTTTCTGTTCCAATTCTGAATTCTTATAAATATAATAAAAATTATTTTCATATTGTGGATGTTTTAATTTTTATGCCTATCTACCCAACTACTATTATTGTTTGTACCTATTTCTTTCGACGATAATATATATAGTCACTATATCTATTCCAAATAGCTTACTAAAGTAGGGCGCTGTGACAAAATACTAAACTTGTAAGTGCACCGCTGGCTGAAAAAGATTGGGAACCCCTGGTCTAAGACATTTAGGTAGAGCGCAAGCTGTCGCCGCCAATAAACTGAAATTAGGCTCACTAAGCCGCGCAGTAAGGAGCTGGCGAGCAAGTCTATTAAGCTTTGTCGGTCCACACAGGTTTCCCATTATCTACTTTGAATCTAAACGAGTTTTATTTTCCTGGAATACAGTAATTATTTAAAGTAGCATTATTCTTTTACAAGTGGAAACAAAATGGATAATTCTTGCGGGTAGATGCAAGAAAAAAATATTATAAGAGATTGGCTTATTGTAAAATATAAAGGATTAGGTAAAAATAATTAAAAAAATTGTACAGCCGTTAACAAGCGTACGATATATCAAGGTATTGAATTTAATAATGCATTGTTTTGTATGTTTATTAGCTCCACACAGAACGGCTCTGAGGAAAATAATTTCCGTTAGGGTGTATGTCGTCTTTAGGGATGCTGTAGTGGATCTTTTTAAAGAAAGGGAGGAAAGAAATTTCTGGGCAGTCAAAGAGTATTATGGGTGCAAAGGAAACCGGAGGTCAGTCATTAATCCTTCCCACTGCGGTTTAAGACGATGGGTTGAGAGAGTCTGACAGTGGTGTTTAAAAGGTCTCCCTTAATCAGTATTTCCAAATCCTGCCCGCCAATAGGTGGGCAAATATATTCGCCGTCAAGACCTAGATAAACCTCACCCCATGAACCTGGGCACCCCTGCTAAGTCACCAAACGTAGCCACTTGGAGTGCCTATGACAGGGGTGTTGGTTATCCAATAAATGGTTCCCGGAGTGACCCATACCCGCCTCCCGAATTGGAAATATATTATATTCCTTAACAAACTTACTTCTCAGAAAAGGCAAATAATTAGTTAGTTTTTACTAACACTAGAAATAAAGAACTCACTTGAAAAGCAAAGAAAATTCGCGATGCCTGAGGGGAAATCCATCGCATTTGCCTCCTGTTATTAATTCTTATTATACTTTAATATAAAATAATACCGGCCTTTCCAGGATTTTATAAATCCCTTCCTACAGCCAATACCTCAACCTACCTCGAAACGCCGCCCAATCGTGTGGTCATATTCCCTCAGTCTTTACGCTGAACAGACAAGGAGCGCTCTTGTGAAGATTTTACATGAAAAATGAAAAATACTAATTGGTTATTCTCGTATTATACCTTCAGCCTCACAACATACCCCAATTGGGGATGCCATAGTCCCACTAGTTCAAGAGGGGAGCAGTTGGGACTCTTGTGCGGTATTCATGTAAAAAAAAGAAGAAAACTCGTAGCATGTTGCATATTTTTCGCATATTATATATCACTGTGTTTTTTTGGTTTTTTCAATAAATCTGATTGATGTAATGGTCTTGAAATAATAGAAAAGAGTGCGGAAAAAAATAATATTCCTGGCGTCCAATTATTTTCAAATCAATTTCTTCTTTTTTAAATAAATTAATATTTTTAATACCTGAAATCATTCGAATAATAATAATGAATGATTGTGATCATAATGAATCAAGTACATTAATTTCTTACTTAATTGGAATTCTAATCTTGCCATCTGCGAAAGGAGTCGTTAAATTTTGCCGTTAAAGTCTGATAATTTTAATTGCCAAATTTGAGTAGCTGGAATTTGGTAATATTATTTCTACCCCAACTATTTCCGGAGGAAAGGAAGAAAATTGCACTGAAATTCCTTTTATTGTCTTTTCCAATTGAAAATCCATCTCCATTAAAAAATATTATTGCTTTTGAAAGCTGTCCAATTTACGTTCAAAGCTTTATTCGTCTGTTCACCTTAAAAATAGTCGAATAACTTAACAATGTGCGCTCTCTTAAAAAAAGTAATTTGTTACTTCTTTTTTTATGTTGTTTTAGAAATATATAAGAAGAAGATAATAAATCTAAATGAAAAAAACAAGACACAGAAAAAGAAAAGGGTAATTTGACTAATTTTTCCCAACAATATCACCCCTTTGTTAAAAGATCCCCTGGGCTCGAGTCCCAGTTGCGTCCGTTACCTTTTTTATTTTTCTCTAGCTTGTTCTGTTTCATATTTATATTATTGTCTTCTACGATGATATAGTGCATTGATGGATAAACTCTTCAAGAGTTATAACAAGAGTGATTCAAATAATAAATTGATCAAATTAATAAAATACTTAGTTTTTACCACTTTTATTGTTTACAAAAACCAATATATTTCGTGAGCAATGTGCTCATTTCTTCAGGGTTTTTATTGATACTAATTATAAATAATAGACATAGACAATGGTGTCAATTGAAAAAGAATGGACATAGACAATGGTATTAATGGATAAATGAGAGTGAGAGGGAGGGGAGAGAGAGGAGAGAGGGGCAATGGGGGACAATTTACTAAGGGGACAGGTTTAATTAATATTGGGTAATTTAAGAACAATTTTTGATTATGCATTTTTTTTTACATGAGCTCCACACAGGAGGCCCAGAGGAAAATAATTTCTCTCAGGGCCTATGTCATCTTTGGGGATGCTGTGTGGAGGGTAGTAATATGGAGGGTAATATTCAAATTCGCATTAACACTCTTTCGGATTTCTAAAATTTCTAGTTTATCCAACTGAATGCCATTGACATTACAATGTGTAGCGACATATCATTATTTTTTCGGTACTGGAAGAACTCGCGAGAATTATTCACATAGCCATGCCGGCTAGCTGCTTAGGTACTTATCTACTTACTAGCCCAGTCAGTGGGGGATAAAAAAGGCCTTTACCTTGCAAAAGGTCATGTAGTAGCGATTTTGATATATGTTGTTAAGATTGAGACTCTAAAGAAAAAAAAAAGTTTTCGACCTCGGGAGGGTCGAGCTCGATCCGCCATCTTGGATTGAAGGTCCCAAAATTCGGTTTTTTCAAAATAATTATGAATGGTTGATTTTACAACCAAGTTGTTCAAGGTGAACTTGAAGAAAACTAAATTACGTACATTTTATGCATAAAATTTTTTTTTGTAAGTCTAATAGGTAACGAGTTACAGTGGCGCAAATGTGAATAATTTTCTAAAAAATGATGAAATTCCCAATTTGTGTTATTTTTTCGGGTTATTCATTACATAACTAGCTGTTGAAAACCCGCTCCGTAGGGTTTTACTGCTTGGCTTCGCCCAGTTAGTGTTGGTGACCATTTTATACATAATTATATTATATAATATATTTTTTATCATATAATTATAATAATTTTGTTAACTCATTTCCACACCACCATGAGGTAGAGAACATGGCGCATTTTTTTATTGTGATATCCCCTGTAGATTTTCAAAAAAAAAAAAAAATTTTTTTTTCGGCTACAACAACATCAATAATGCCATTTTTTTTAATATCAGCACTATAGCACACCCAAAAATCACGAGCCGCCACTGGTTGTGACTACGGCTAACCGCCGTCCGGCTGGCCGCAGTTGCAACCGCGTCCTGCGGCTAGCCGGACGGGCAGCCGCGTTGCGGCAAACCGGTAATCGCGTACCTACCCTAAGACATCCACCGTACTCTCCGGACCTTGCCCCAACAGATTTCCATTTTTTTCGAAATTTGGATAACTTCTTGCAAGGGAAAAAATTCAACTCCGATGGGGCAGTCCAAACCGCCTTCAAAGATTTTATTGATTCCCGTCCGAATGGATTTTTTAGTAAAGGGATTGATGAACAACCTATGAGATGGCAAAAATGCATAGATAGCAATGGTACATACTTTGATTAAATAAATATATTATATTTAAAAAAAATCGACTTTATGTTCCTCCCATACAAAACGCCAATTTCATATATAAGGACCTAATATTATACACTTACCACATCGATGTACATATAGAAAATAAATTAAAAAAAAAAAAAATTTAAAACCTTTGAAAAACTATTCCCCTTTCCCTCTTATCAAGATCACATCCAACATATAAAAACAGTGTTGAACAAGATTAAAATTAACAATTGGGGAGAATTAAATGAAATGTTTAATGGACCGATAAATGAGTACCAGAAGATAATTTAAGCAAACTTGAATGAAGGACGAAGTTGAGAGCGCCCTGGGAAGTGAAGGAATAATTAATAATGATATTAAAATTATTTCTATGATTTTCATTCAAAACTCACCTGAAATGCTCTTCACGAGGTATTTTTTATAAACTAAGAAATCGATAACTTATCACTTGACTAATTAATACCTGGGAATATGTTAAAAAATGGCAGTGTGGCGGTCCATCCTTCTTGCCTATGAAACCGTATCTTTCTCTCCATGTTTTGTTATTTTTAGATGTTTCTGTTGTATAGTTTCTTATTTCATTTCATTCTACAAAAAACATGTTTTAATGTTGCATTTTGCAAATAAAGTTGTAATGGCAATTGCTACGGGATGAAATACCTCACTGCCCGCAAAATCGCATCTTTCTTTATTTCTATGTTTTATAATTTTTAGACATTTAGTTGTATTATTTCTTACTTCATTTTCCCATTCTACAAAAAAACCTGTTTCAAAAAATTGTAAGAGCAATTGCAATGGGATGCAATGCCTCCCTGCCTACGAATTTGCATCTTTCTTAATATCTGTGTTTTGTTATTTTTAGGAATTTTGTTATATTATTTCTTACTTCATTTTCCCGTATGGACTTGTATCTCTGATTTTTATTTTATTTTACTATATTTATTGATATTCTTTTTTCATAATATTAACTATGACATGTTTTCATTGTTTATGGTGTATTCATACCGTGGATATTAAATAAATACATTTCTATAGGAAACTAGTAGTTAGTAAAGCTTCATCGTGAATATATTGGTTGTTGGTGAATTACAATATATTAGTGTTTCAAATGCCTCTCTAAAGTTTTCTTCATTTCAAGGATTCCTACCTTTGGGTCCGTTCTGCAACTACCGAAAAAGAGTGCACGAGAAACAAGTGTAATGAAATGAAGTTACAAAGCGTAAACTAATTTCACGGGACTCATATGTCGCAAGCTTCAGTCACTCGGGTTTAAATAACGGAACAAAATGTAGAAACACGCCACCATAGTTATTGGGTTAGTTTAGATTCTAACAGAAATGATTAAGTTTTTTTTAAACGTAACGTAGGAAAAAAACATACATCGCGACGAGATGACACCTTATGATAGAAGTTTAATAATTTAAAAACTTAAAACTTTTTGGGATAGCGAGGTAACCGTAGATAATTAAGTTATTTCATTGCATAAAAAAATATTTGATACTATTTACTTACCTTCGTATTTTTGTTGTTAAAAATCATACACAGACAACGCCTAAGTGGGTTTCCATTACATGCTTACATTTAAAAAAATATTTTACGTTTGTGTATTATATTATTTATACAAAACGATTTTTAAAACAATGTATAAATAATACAACGTATAAATAATACAAACGATGTATGAAACAATGTATAAAAAATACAACGATGTATGAAAAGATGTATTATTTATACAAAACGATGTAATTTAACACTAAAAATAAAGAAGCACTAAATTAAGCACTAAAAAGAAGAAGAAAAAACAATAAGGAACAAAATGGTCGAATCAAAACTCAGATGCATTAACCAATACGCTGATTTTATAAATGTATTTGGCATCCGCATTAACGGCTTTTTAATTTATTTCTGACTGTATTTATTTCACTTTCATACCCCGAACGCTTATATATATATATATATATATATATATATATATTTGTTTTTTTTTTTTTTTAAATTGACTAATTTTACTGAGGTCATGCGCGTTAGTCACACATGTAAGGTATTTTTGTTTGTTATTTATGAATCACACGCATGAAAATCAATAGTTACCATAATATTTTAATACATAAAAAATAGTTACAAATTACTTTATTTCAAATATGTCATGGAATGTAAATAAATAATAATAACATGGAAAATAAATAATTTGCAGATTTTGCAATCAGTAAAAAAGAAGTAGCAAAATATTAATTTCGTATGACGAACGTAAAAATGATTTTATTACGTGATACCGCATAACTCGTAACGAAACTCGTATTTTAAACATAAAAGGAAATAAAACAGCTTTATACAGGTTAAAAAAAACAATCACTTCAAGGCAATGCTTCATTTCTTATAATGACCATAAGTGATTTATTGTTGCGTAATCCCACATAAAAAAACGTAGGTCCACATAACTTAAAATACGAAAGAATAGGTTTCCTGAAAAATTATAATAATATTCTAATATAGACTACCATTACCGATAAGAGTTTAAAAGCCCCTTTTTAAATTATTTTAACGCTTACCACAAATAATATCCCGTAAGCTCGGCTCAAGCGGAAATCCGGAATGCATCTGCGCTAGTCTTTTATGCCTTTTCAAGTCTACGTGAATATTCCGCGAGGAAAATAAGAAAGAAATTTCATAGCATTCTGCAAGGTGTGACTGAAATCATGATTTATTTTTTAGGTTTACGTTGAGTAAAGATGTGTTTGATGTTTACCCTGGTAAATTATGTTGGAAACGAAATTATGACCTGCCCTTACCCTTCCGTATTTTAGCATTGTTATTTTTGTCGCCAACTTTGTTAAATGAAAATAATATTCTAATTAAATTTGACGGTGGAAACAATTAAAGACTAAATAATGATGTTAAATTTCTAAGAAAATGTTGACGTGGAATACTTGTTTTATTAAAGGGTGTGGAGATAATATAATTTTAATAATGAGATTGTTAAAAAAATCGTATCCTCAAAGCACCGTACGGAATTATCACTCCCGAAGCTAAAAACGCGAAGAAGAGGAGCCTGAAAATAAAAACCTTTGCTAGGACCATTTGCATCGTTAGAGGTAGAACGCATTCGGTCATCTAACATTACAAAGGGGGATGTTTAAGAGCTTGGAATGAAGATTATTTTACATCCATTCAATTTTCCGTTCTCTATTCAACAATCTCTAAGGAGTCTCCTTTATTACCGACCCTGCTCTTCGAAACTTGTCGGGGGAATTATTCAACTCTAAACCACCGGATTTCTTCTGGAATAAAAGCATGAAACTGCGCGGTCAATCGTTAACAATGGTAAAAAATGTTTTATTGATTAATAAAATTGATGTATTACCAAATCTTTATTTAAAAAACGTCCAAAGTTCTATAAATACAACTCAGGAGATTTATTTTTACGGTTTACATTCTAGAAAATATTCATTTATTTATTGATTAGCGACCTTTTTCAGGGCTTTTACATATGAATGGTAAGAAATATGCAGTATTTATTGTCCATAACTGAACTGCCTCAGTAGTAATCTTTTATATTTGTTTAAAGCTAAATTGAAGATGTCCACTGACTGGGTATAATTGTTTACCTCCATTAGTATTGTGGGCAAAGAAGAATACATGGTAGATAGTCCCAGAATTAGTGGTGGTAATCTAGATAATAGATTGGAAATCATTTCTTTCGGTTTCTTCTTAAATACCCCACTTATTTTGTGTGAAATATGAAATAATTATTTATGTCAAATTTTTTGAAAATATTTCATTTCTCGCAGGCTTCAGAAATACTTTTATTATATTTTTGTTATGTAATAATCCTTGTATCGTAAAGATCTATAAGTGAGGCGGATGCTGTCGTGGGCTTTCAAGATCGGTCAACACTAAAATTCAATCAAACAGCTGTTGTGGGCACGGTGAGAAGCCTAATAAATTAAAATTATATTGAATGTCATATTATTTGTATTATGACTTAACTAATGTGGTATAAAGTTTTGTACAATGGAAAATTAGTATTATTTATTTACGTGGTTGGCCAAATCCAAATTCGTACATTTGGTTGGTATTCTTGAGTACGATACTTAGAACTTATGAATATAAAGTGGTGATTCTGAATTCTTTGTGAAATACCCTAAATACCAATAGTTTGACTTTTGTCGCTTAATAATGCATCATCGACATCGTCATTTTTATTACTTTTAAATTCCCAACGCAACGCAATCTCAAAAGATTCAGCGAAACAGCTCATTCAAAATGTGTGAATAAAAACAAACATCGTTCATTGTAAGAACGAACATCCACGTTGCAAACATTTTTCTTTATCAACTGCGGATTGTCATGACTTACGTGATCTGAAATTGTATAAAAACACGCGTTACGGTCATAAAGCCATGCTCTTTGTTACCCGAGAAGCAGAAAGGGAGAGAAAAAAGCTCTCTGGAATGAACTGTGTAGCACGACATTCGATGTTTTCTTTATTATGAAATAACAAGTAGAAAAGGGCAACTTCATCACAATCAATTCAACATTCCGTTTTCTTCGAAAGTAATCATTTATGAACAATACTCATTTTAGTGTAGATCACTCGTATATATATTTGAATACCTAATGTTCCAATCTTCTTTATTTTTGCTAGGTATAAAATGAAGTCGCTTACGCCGTATGTGCGCATAGATCTTTTAAACTACGCAACGGATTTTCATGCGGTTTTCACCAATAGACAAAGTGATTCATAAGGAAGCTTTTTAAGTATATAATTTGATAAGGTTTTGTGTAAATTGGTTGAAATACATAATATATCTGGCCAAACGGCAGCGGGCAGCGGGAGGCGGACAGCGGGCAGTGCGGTGTGGATTTAATTTAATAAATGGCGTTGGTTATAAAGGTTTCGATAGCCACAGCAACGTGTGGCCGGGTCTGCTAGTATATATATATATAAAAAATAGGTTCCGTATGTTTGTGTCCGCAAATCTCGGAAAGTTTTCGATGGTTTGACTAAATGTTTTTACAGAACATTTCATTTTAGCAGAAGAGTGTGGCTGTGTATAATGGTAAGCTTTGGCGTTATGAAATTTATATTAAAATTACTACAGGTGGTACGCGAGTGGTTTGAAAATATGTGAATTTCATATATTTTAGTGGGAGGGAGGGAAGGCAGGAAGGGGAGGGTAACGAAGAAGGTGGGGTTCGCAGAAAGGGTGTCGAGGGAGGGGGAAGGCGGGGAAGATGGAAGGGGAATACAGGAAGGGAAGGGGACGTGGGAGAGGAACGGGTACGCATGGGAATGAACATGCAGGGAGAATCTTTTTTTTTTTCAATTTCGTTGAATGGTATCGCAACGCATGCCGGGTACCAGCTAGTACATTTATAAATTTTACATGTCGGTATATATTGGCAGCCTTACTAAAAACGTCGTGAATATTTTATTCAATTGATATACCACCGTGTATATAAAAAACTTACTTATAAAATCTGAAAAAAAAAGTTCATGGAAAGATATTAACATTGCTTTTCCCGCCAAAGAAGGTTGTTCTAATGTTGTGTAAAATAATTCAACATCGAATTTTGGAATATTTCCAAGGTATTTTAAATGGTCTATAGATATATTTCTTATTTTTAAAGATGTCGCGAAAGCAATTACCATAATAGAAATTAATAAAATTGCCTTTTAAGATTTTTATATGTGAAATATGCTTTAGTTTTTTTTTTAAATTGACATATTTTAAGCTTCAAACACGCAGAAAAATTAAAAATATAAGATTACCACAAATATTTTTTATCAAAATGTAGAGAAATAAAAAATACAAAATTTAAAAAACACAGACGATTTATTTAACGAGTTTGCAAGAAAACTGTTACTTCACTTTTTCCTCGGTCATACAATAAAATAATATTGCAGCCGATCCCATAGCTCGCGAATTGCTTCGCTACCCACTTTTCGATAGCTACTAACCTTGCATAAACTGTAAATTATAGTGAAGAATTATTGATTTATGAACATTTAAGTAAAGAGCAATGCTCATTTGATTTTCATACAATATACATTCATACCCCCCATAAAGTTATTAAAGTTACTATTGAATTAATAAAATATGTTATTTGGATACAAGACAAACTTGTGTCCAAAGCTTAATGTAGTGTCCGTGGTACACTGTGGCCGCGGGGGGGGGACCGGGTGCTGAACGTGGCCGAAGGTTTCCGATCCTGCCCGAAGGTGGTAGTGGAGGGGCAGGCCAGAGGCGCCGGCGGCTGCCGGCATTCCGCGAATTACCTTACTAGCGTTAGCATTGTACTTCTTCATAATTGACTTAATAAATAACCATTCGTATAAACGAGACCTTTTCAATAAATTGTATTTGTAATTGTCACAGACATTACAACTTGGCGCAGCCGGTTGATATACGAAAGAAGAGTTTATTTAATAAGGCGCAGTCGAGTTTACACACAAATATTTGGGTGTAAGGGTGACTCGGCAGTTTTTTCTCAAACGTTTATTGTCGTGTCAGAGAAAAGCGGCAATTGGAAGAAAAATTTCAAATACAAGGCGGAATCACTTTTATTTCTTAAAGAAGGAAGGAAGACGGTCACTCCAGACCTAAAAAAAATATTTTTTTTAGAAGGAAGGAAGACGGTCACTCCGACCCAAATATTAAGAAGGAAGGAAGACGATCACTCCGATCAAGAGGAAAACCATTAACTTGCCAAGCAGCCATCGCCGTGGACCCTTGTTGAGTTAAGTAGTTTGTCCTTTTGGAGGTTATTGTCGTCGGGCTGTGTTTTTTTGTGGTATTTTGCTGAGTCACTGTTGGTTCGGGTGCCGGTCGGGATTCGGGTTAGCAATAGAGACCAGTGGTATCCCGAGGTTTTGCCATATTCGCGACGATTGGGGAATTTTTCGACTCAGGCTAGAACAATTCTTACTGATCCGTGATGAAGCAAAAACCGTCAAATTAGATGCTACCTAGAAGAGGGCATATTTGTTGAATTCCCTCGAAGCTGAAACACTCTCTGTTTTGATTAATTTATGTTCTCCTATCAAGTTCACAGATACATTGTTCGACACTTTAATGAGTTTATTAGAGAAACATTGTTCGAAACCTAAGTCAGTTTTTGGAGAACGGGAATTGTTTTTTTCAGCTAAACAATCGCAGGGAGAATCAGTAAAAAATTTCGCCGTGCGTTTACGCGGTTTGAGTACCTTTTGTGAGTTCGGCACGCGTTTAGATGCTAATTTAGCAGATGTGTTTGCTCTAGGGTTAATCCCGGGGAGAGCAAAAGAGAAAATTTATCTTGAGGGACCCAGTCTATCTTTCATTAAGATGGAGGAACTAGCGACTAGTATTGTCGGGTTGGACCATCTGGGCTTGAAGGTGAAAGATGAGTGTTCTGTAGGTAGATTTGTCAGTGCAATCGGGAAAAAAACAGAATCGTCGGGGAGTCAGCGATCGGGTTCTAGGGGGAAACCAGGGGTTTCAAGAACGGATTCGCGGCCAGGCAGCCCCGGACGGAAGGTTTTCTCGGGTGTTAAGAAATGTTCTTGTTGTGGTGCCATCCACGCATTTAGAGATTTTAAATTTAAAAGCGCAAAATGTTTCGTCTGTAAACAGGTGGGCTACATCAAGAACGTTTGCAAGAACAGTAAAGTGCACAGGGAGCGCGTAGCATTTGTTAGCCCATATAAGGTTGACATTGAAATTAATGGAGTCCCGTGTTCAGCGACGGTGGATAGCGGCTCGAGTATCTCAGTTTTGCCGGAAGTTTTTTTTAAAAGTCATTTAAAAATTTGGAATTGTCGCCTGACAAGCGAATAATTATGATGGGTATGCATTAAAAATTGTAGGTAAATCAATTTTTTCGGTGACTTACAACAACACTAAAAAATATATTTATTTTATAGTTGTCACAAATGGGTCTGAATTAATTGTGGGTCATGATTTTATGGATTTTTTCGGTTTGGGAATCATTCCAATTAATCGTGATTCGGTTTCAACAGTAAATGAAAAAAAAGAAGAAATTTTAAAGGAATTTCCTCAAGTTTTTTCAGAAGAGTTTGGTAAATTTAACAAGCATAAAGTGAGTATGAATGTTAACCGGGATGCGAATCCAGTGTTTCATAACGCGAGAGCGGTTCCATTCGCGTTAAAGGGAAAAATCGGTTCAGATTTAGTGAGTTTTGTTGTGGAAGGAACTCAGTTGAACTTGAGTTCCGTGAAAGCTGCAACTAGTACGGACTCTGTATTACAGTGAGTTAGTAAACATTTAAGGCAAGGTTGGCCTAAGACTATGAAACGTGACAGTAGTTTATGGAATTTTTGGATTAAGAGGAATGAACTTTCAATTGTCGATGATTGTTTATTCTGGAACCATAGAATAATTATTCCAGTTTCGTTACAAAATCATGTGTTATCTTTGTTGCATAGATCACATTTAGGTATAGTCAAGATGAAAGGCGTTGCTAGAGCGTATTTTTGGTGGTCATCATTGAACAAGGATCTGGAAAAGATGGTTCAATCGTGTACGGATTGCGCTATGAATAGACAATCACCACCAAAAAGTCACTTATCCGTATGGCCAAATTCGGGCAGAGTTTGGAGTCGTGTGCATATCGATTATTGTGGACCACTAGGGGGTAAGATGTTTTTAGTAATTTGCGATTCTTTTTCCAAGTGGATAGACTGCATCGAGGTTTCTAAAGCAGATTCGGCGCACACCATTCTTGAATTAAGGAAAATTTTTGCGATTTTTGGTAACCCAGAATGAATTGTGGCAGATAACGGTACAGCTTTCACAAGTGATGAATTTAGGTTTTTTTAATTAGAAAACAATATTAAATTCATGACAGGACCTGTGAAGCATCCTCAAAGCAACGGGGTAGCTGAGAATGCGGTTAAGACCGCGAAAGGTTTTCTAAAAAAAATAATAATCGGTTCTAGCTTGCGCAAAGATTATAATGTAAAATTACTGAATTTTTTGTTAGATTATAGAAATTCTCCGCACTGTTCGACGGGCATCGAACCCGCTGTGTTATTAGTCGGCAGGAGGCTTCGTTCCTCATTTGACGGGCTAGTTCCACCCAAAGTGGGCGAACAGGACTCAGAGTTGGTAAAACGGGCGAACATTAATATTGCTAAGAGTCAGGAGAGACAGATAAGGAATTTCGGGGGGGCAAAGTCTCGTGTATTTAAAGTTGGTCAAAAATGCCTTGTGCGAGACTATCGCCAGAATAATAAGATTTTATGGGAACTCGAACATAACTTGGAAGAGACACTTATAGCAGATCAGGGAGTTGTCAGTAAGCTGGGATGAGGAACTCAATAAATCACAGCATCCCGCGTCTGAGATCAGTTGGAATGACCCTCGGGAGTTGGAAACCTCAGTGTTGCTAAGTGGTTTAACTGGGTGTACTTCTGGTTTCAGGTTACCTGAGGAGGTGGAGATTGCACCAGGACCGTCAGAGGCGACGGCTTCACCTTCAGCGCCACGTAGCCCGTGGGCGGGTCGACTTCGGCCCAGACGAGAAACCCCAGAAGAGCAAGCTACTTAACTAACTATATTTGTGTTCTAATGTGTGAATATTTGTGGTTTTGATATCAGGTCACTGACCTGCGATAAATAAGTATTAGTGTAAGGATTGTGGCATAAAGCCCGATAGTGGGGACCTTTATCTGTTTTGTAGCTAGCGCAGTCTAGGTTAGAGGGAGAAGGTTGTAGTGTCCGTGGTACACTGTGGCCACGGGGGGGGGGGGGGGGGGGGCGGGTGCCGAACGTGGCCGAAGGTTTCCGATCCTGCCCGAATGTGGTAGTGAAGGGGCAGGCCAGAGGCGCCGGCAGTGCACGGCGGCTGCCGGCATTCCGCGAATTACCTTACTAGCGTTAGCATTGTACTTCTTCATAATTGACTTAATAAATAACCATTCGTATAAACGAGACCTTTTCAATAAATTGTATTTGTAATTGTCACAGACATTACACTTTACTAGCTATTGCATTAGCTTTAAAAAGTCACCTTAAACATTATCAATTTTTGTTGCACGACAATCTCGTAAACATATTAAATTTAAAAAATAATGACATTATGTACGTAGTATATAGCACCGATTATTAGCATTATGTAGTTAGTACTAGTATTTTTCGGTGGCCTCTTCGCTAATAAATTATCTTTCATTATTGTTCAATACAGATATTATGTATTTATATGTTTTTTTATGTTTTCGACTTCGGAAATCAAGTATTTTTCTGTCTGTCCAAGGTCGATTTTTCATCTTTATTACAGGAAAGGGTTATAAAGGCCTTTTTATTGTTTACCTCTTTTCACAAAAGTAGGCACATAGTAGATTCGACAACATTTAACGAAGTTAGGCCATCCTAAAGCATGGGTGTCCGCCCAGAATTCAAGAGTCAAACATGTCTATTAAGTATTTATTGCTTTCATGTCCCACATAGCCCAACTGTACCAATTTTAACTCCGAACAAAATTATTTATAGGTAGGCATAAAGTTAAAAACAATCTCTGTCAATAGCTTCTTTTAGTGTACAAATACTAGCCTTTACAATTTTAACATCACGTAGCATCTTGTTGTCGTTATTTGATTAAAAATGTAATCGTTTGTACTTCACAAAATCGTAAAACATGTATTTTAAACTTAAGTATATGAGTATTATAATACTTTAAACGTTGTGAAAAATATGCTTAACATATGAACTGCGTTTATTTATATTGTAAAAAAAATCATCAGGTAACGTAATTTAATGATTTATTTTGTTGTCTACCGGCTCCAGCAGGTTATTATATTCAAATCTAGTGTAAACGCATCTCATAATATATACCTACGAGCAGGTACTTTTATAAATATGACGGGCTTATTGCCTTATGTCTTCTGTGACGTCACGTGAAAAAATAATAATAATTAAAAAGGTTACGGTGATATTTAGAAGCATTTGAGAAGTTCTTTTTGTTATTGTTTCCAACAAAAACATGGTTTACATAAATATATAATCTAAACAATTTATCGGTAGTCCCGCGAAGCTGCCACATGGCTGCTTGTATGCAGGTTCTACCTCAATACACACACGTTAATATTAGAAGTAAAAAAAATAATATGTGTAATTTCAAAAATGTAAAGGAGATTGAAGACCTACGTAAAAATATTTAATATTACAAAGATTTAAAGAAAATCTAATAAAAAATAAGATAACAACCAAATTTCTATATTTTCGAAACAACCTCTACCCGACAATTATATTTACAATGGGATCCAATATTTTAATAATCTTCCCGAAGAATTTAATAAAATAACATGTTAAATTGGTATCGTTTAAGAAAAAGATACAAATATTTTTAAAAAACTAACTGCCATAACATCACCAATCTTTCTTTTTTTTTCTTTGTTTATTTTTTTTTTACAGATACATAGATTTTTCATCAATAAGCCACATTTTTACAGTTTTCATGCTTCAATTCTCATTTTCCTCTAAAGCAAAATTATTTTTGAGCTTAATAAAAATCACTATTAAAAATCACAATCTTCTTTTAATTTGTGATATTTCACTTATATAATGTTTGTTATTCCTTAAAAATATGTCAGAATTATGGGTACATGCTATTGTTAATGAGTCAGCTTGCTAAGATAAGTAAAATTTTGTCCATACTAATACGTATCTATGTAAAATATTGTAACGAATCATACTCGTATTAAATATAACCTGGCGGCAGAGCAGAGATCAGGACTCAGGATAGTGGGCCAAGTAATTCTCTATCATGTAGGTAGGGTTTCAGTTAAATCAAAGATTATTAACTTTTTAAAAAAAATATGTATTGAACACAAAAGCAACACGGAAGTGTACAAACTTCCCATCATGGTATCAAAGGAAAACATATAAAAACATACGTACCAGATGGACTCGCTAAACTATCTATCTAACTTCCCAGTCCTATCAAACTATCTATCTAACTATCCCATCTATCTACAAAACTAATCATATTTCTAAACTCGAATAATATAAAATGAGTAGACACCGGAAACCAGCGACATCTTGTGACGCAGAGGAGAATGACGCACCTTTAAACAAGACTGCTTACAAACAAAAGACCAAGGACACCCAACAGAATACAAATACAAGTGATGTATCAAAATCTAACGAAGAAAATAATTCCCTCTGTGAGCGCCTTACGAAACACTTTGATGCAAAAATTACAGAAATAAAAACAATGTTTACGGATGAAATAAATGACCTGAAGAGAAGCAGCGAGTTCATCTGCAACCAATACGAAGATCTGATCACAAGATTCAAAAAAATGGAGGACCTTCACAAAGAAACAAAATTCCTTCGTGAAGAGAACGAAAATAAAAATATTAGAATCTCTTCTCTAGAATGTCGTCTAGCAGAATTAGAACAGGAAAAACTCTTTGACAGCTTAGAAATGGCGGGTGTAAAGTTGCAGCCGGGAGAACCACCTGTGGAAGCGGTAATTCGGGTAGCCAGCTCCCTGGGAATGCCCCTGCTTCAACAGGACCTGCGAATGGTGACCTCAACACAGGACCGGAGACACAATACCCCGGACAAACTCCGTGCTGCCTTCCACAGCCTGAAAACTAGGGACACCTTTTTAACACTCAAAAACGCGGCTAAGACATTAAGTTCAAACTCTCCCATATACATTAGTGAAGTGCTCACACCATACTACAAAGAATTACTTTGGAAAACAAAGCAATCAGCAAAAGACAAAAACTTTCAATTCGTATGGTTTAAAAACGGTAAACTACTAATCCGGAAGGGACCAGGGGAAAAAATTATACAAATAAAACATGAAAATGATTTTAAAAAAATGATGTAACTAATTAAGGTCATTCAGACATCTTAAGAACACTATCCTGATTTACATAACATCATGGCTGATCTACTCTCAATTAATTTGAATAGCTCTCACCAACATCATGCAACAAATGACACAAAACTATGTGATTCTATCTTTAACATTCCAGGCTCCCTTACATTACTTAACCAAAATATAAGATCATTTAATCATAACTATGACGAACTTGACATACTCTTACATAACTTTAAAACAGATTTTAAAATAATAATCCTAACGGAATGTTGGATATCAACCGCTTTTACAACAAAACATAAAAAGAATTATACTGCGTATCACACATTAAAAAATAAAAATCAAAATGATGGGATTGTTGTGTACATACATGATAGTCTTAACGCATCTGTTTCAGAAATTGACTTGATAAATACTAACTGCCTACAAATAATCATTGACTCAGATATGTGTATTCTCGCCCTATACCGATCACCATCCACACATAACATTACACCATTTATATTAGCTTTGGATACTCACCTAAAAAAACTCACTTCATACAAAAACATCATCATAGCTGGTGATCTAAACATAAACATACTTCCTAATGGCCACCCTCAAAATATTAATTATTAACACTCCTACCAGAATAAGCAAAGACTCAGAATCATGTATAGATCACTTTATGGTTAAATCAAAAAGTCAAATATATTATGTAGTACAGTATACGAATCCACAATTACAGATCACTACACAATCATGATAGGCCTAACTTTGCCAACAAGGAACTCAACTTTCCATAATAACACTGCAAAAAAAATAATTGATTACGTTAAAATAAATCAATGTTTAGAAAAAATAACGTGGGAAAATCTCACCAAATTTAACTCGGCAGAAGAGGCCTGGAATTTATTTTTAACATATTTACAAACTCTCATTACACAAAATACTAAAACGATATACATACCTATTCTACACCGCAAAGTAAGACTTAAAAAATGGATTACCCAAAGCATCATAAATAGCATTAAAAAAAGGGACAAAATACACAAACAAGTCAAACTGAACCCATATGATACTTCGCTTTATTTCTTCTACAAAAGGTACAGAAACATCTGTTCTCTAACAATACGTAAAGCCAAAGAATTATACTATCGTAACAAACTGATAACATCAAACTATGACCCTAAAAGCGTATGGTCAATTTTGAGGGAAAGTTCACATTCACAGAAGAAAAAAGATGATACCATAAAAAATCTACTCATTGATTATGAAGAACTCCACTTCCACGACAATCCTACACGCATCCTCAATCACATCAACAAATACTACACAAATATTGGAGTTAGCCTAGCTGAAAATATCAAAACTACGCAGCCTCCCCAAGATATTCAGGAACCTCAAAACAATACATCTAACATCAATAATGAACATTTTTATAGACACTTCAAATTACGAAATATTACACTAGAAGATTCCAATAAAATAATTCATTCACTAAAGAATAATAATACTACGGGTTCTGATGGTATAGACTCTAAAACTATCTTAACTCTAAGCCAACAACTACTTATACCACTCACATATTTAATTAATCGTAGTATAAAAGAAGGAATTTTTCCTAGCTTATTAAAAAAAGGCCTTATTATTCCAATTTTCAAATCAGGACAAAAAAACAATGTTAACAACTACAGACCCATTACGCTACTAAATACCATTTCGAAAATTCTGGAAAAAACTATTAAAAAACAGCTTCAGCACTATCTAGAAACAAAACAAATACTCTCGGTGAACCAACATGGCTTCAGGAAAAACAGGAGCACAGAACATGCAATAGCTACTGTAACAGACTTCATAACACATAATTTAGACGCTAAGAAAAAAGTTATTTCCATTTACTTAGATCTTTGTAAAGCCTTCGACACAATCTCACACGAAAAACTTTTCAAGAAGTTACAAAACATGGGCATTAATGGAGTAGAACTCAATTTAATTAAAAGCTTCATGTCTGACAGAACGCAACAAGTAAAAATTGGCAACAAGACAAGTGAACCACTTTTAATTACTTACGGAGTCCCACAGGGGAGTGTACTTGGCCCTTTACTATTCCTCATATATATAAACGACCTGTGCGATATTGAAATTGAAGGTAAAATCGTGACCTTCGCCGACGATACAGTTCTTCTCTGTCAAGCAGCCACATGGAAAGATGTATTCATAACAGCCGAAAAAAGTTTATCAATTGTCAAAAAATGGCTAAACAGTAATACTCTTACTGTTAATACAATCAAAACAAAATATATCACACATAGTATTACACAAAGAAGTCAACCTCCACCAAACCTAGACTTGCTTATACATGACTGTACTTCATCCAACTGCCAATGCGAACTTATAGAAAGGGTAAAACAAACAAAATACCTGGGGGTAATTATTGATTCACACTTACGCTGGACTGAACACATTAATTTCATCACAAATAAACTCAAACGAGTCATGCACCTATTAAAGTACATTAAAAACATCTTCCCACTTACAATACTAAGATCAATTTATTTTGCACTTTGTCAATCCATTGCCACATATGGAATACTAGCTTGGGGAAGTGCGACAAACATAGCAATTGACCCAATTAAAAAAATACAAAAAGCAATAATTAAACTCATCCTGCAAGTACCATTTCAAACAGATTCTAGCGAAATCTATAAAACATTAGAAGTCATGTCAATCAGACAACTTTATGCCAAATCTGTTATACTCCACCTACTCCAAAACAAACTGCATATTCCCATTCAACCAAAAACCACAATAAAAACCAGGTCCACAACAAATAAAATACTAAACATACCGATAACACACACCACACATGGACAAAGACACTTTGAGTATTATGCTACCAAACTTTTTAATTGTATGCCCACTACTTTGAAACAAATACTATCTGCTAATACATCTACAAATATTCACAAAAAACATATCACTGCCTGGATTAAAAATCAAGATATTAACTTTATAGAAAACATTATAATCCCCAACCAAACATAACAAAACTACCAAAATTATAAAATGAAATAAACTAAATAATTAAATAGTTTTCAAGTATTCACCAACTATACATAGACTTACAACTTGTATATGTGTGTATTGTAATGTATGTATATATATATCTATATGTATATATGCATGTACGTGTATGTATATGTATGTATATGTATGTTTATGTATATACATATTTTTCTTATTTTTTCAAATATATATATATATATATATCTTAATATTATCTCTCTTAAAGTTTAAAACAAAAATTAAAAACTTTCTACTACAACACATAAATACTTGTCACACTTAATCACAAACACGTAAACACCTCAGCACAGGTTCTCCTAGTGAGGTGTTCACGAAACATACAAAATTACCCATCCACAGTTTCACCTTCTCAAACCTACCTTACACCCAACATAATTAAATTTCAAAATATATTATGTAAAAATGTTTTCAAAATATATTATGTAAAAATTATAATAAATAGGTAATATATAGAAATAAATAAATAAATAAAACTAAACAATGCCGTGATGATGTTCCTTGAAGAGGTGCGCGCCAGGATGAAAGCCGGCCCATCGAGAAATGTTGCGGGTAGCACGTTCCAGTCCGCGCCTGGATGAAAGCCAGCCTAGGGCTTTCCATGAGGATGGATTGGTGATGTGATGATGACCCAAGAAAGTCTCCAAACGAGGTAGGAACAGGCTCCCAGACAACGTGGCGAGATTATGAGATGTCGAACTTGTCCCAAGTAAATAATAATCTCGGCCGATGAAAAGCAGCGTCTTCCCGATTTTGGCAAAGCCACGATTGCAGGACGGGTGAGGATTGTTAATTCACGATTCGATTCGGATTCATTTGCCGGCCGTACTCTGATCGCGTGTTAGGCATCTCACGACCGAAAACATCATTGCACGGGCTTAACACTCCGTTTATCTGTCGGGAATTCTTTATATTCCCATTTCCAAAATACATCCCTTGACCGGGACAACTAATCACACTTTTAAAGTTACAGCAAGGCCGAAAATATCACTGCCGGCGTCGGTCAACCACATCGATAAAAAAATGGGACTTACAAGTCATCCATTAACATTATACGTACACGAGCCTCGCGTGTTACGAAAAAATCACCCGTGATCGGTTAGGTTTTAATTTACTTAGATTCTCATGGTTTAAACTCAAAATTAAACACCTTTATGGTGAGTGACCAATTTCCGATCCAACCGCCCAAGTTGATCGGAAGGAAGTGACCATAAACCAAAAAGGCTCTTCTTTCTTTTCCAAAAATTACCAGTGTCCAAAAAAACACCATAGACAAAAAAAAACACCTAAGCAAGAACTGCATTAGTTACATAATTATTTATGTGACAATATTTGCACGTAAAGATTCAAAATACTTTGTATTGGCTTAATTTACACGCCCGGAGCTTTGGTAAACATAACAACAGTAGGTACCTACCCAAAACCCTTCGGAAAGGAGGGTTATTATAATGAACTGAATTATTACAATGAAAGGTAATATTCCCTTTCTGTTTGTGAAAATTTAATTTTCTTGAATTCTTATTTATTTTCCTTTAAATTTAAATGATTCTGAATTAATTTTCAGTTACGCTAAATATCTTTATTTAATTACTCATCTCGTGTTTACAGCGTGATTCTTTTATTTATTTTGACCCTTGGGGTCTGATTTCACCGATCTCCATTTGGGGTAGTTAAATTACTAAGAGAAAGAGGAGGATAGGGGAGGACGGACAAGAAGTTTCCTGAATTACCCAGGGGACTGTTTATCTTAGCCTCCGTACTACTCATTTAATGAAATTCAGTCATTGTTGCTTTGATACAATGCTCGTAGGAGCAAGAATGGAGTTGGAACGAATGAAAGTCAATGTTAGTTCTACGGTAGGTACTGCTCCTGAAATAATAACAACACCTCTGAGATTGTTCAGTGTACATAATTCCAATAAACTCGTAATATTATTTGAAACATAACAATCATTAATCTTGGAGGTGGATAATAACTAAGTTATAGACTTTATTAAGCGTTACGAAAGTGTGCTATCATTAATTATTAAAGAACCATTTTAACATTCAGAGTTTGACAGGTCATTTACTCGTAGTGTTATTTAGTAAATTATTTACCCTACTACACTGTTTTTTTAGAGTACGGTAGTTAAATGTGTTTATCGGAAGTGACCTGCCGGGTAAGTAAGTTTCTGTGTCCATTTTTAAAATTAGATAGAACCTAAGAATTCTTAATAAATTGTACAGCGCCCTTGAGGTGATTTTTCACAAAAACGGCGCTCTGTAAATTATCCAATTATTATTATTATATTTTTGAATGTAGCTATTACTTTGTGGTTATCCATTATAGAAAAATGAAATATTTTAACTTTGTATAAACCACTTAATTGATGCGCAAATCCGACCGGTTTCGGAACAAACGTTCCTTCGTCAGGGAAAGCTTATACTAATTTGACAGTTTCGAACAATGTTTTATTATGGTAGGGGTGGAGCTGTTGCTAGATAATAATGTAGATTGGGTAGGTAGGTATTAGTGTAGAGTGGGTGGGTAGGGGAACAAATCCATGATTGGGCTATATGACAATATTTTTTGTTTGTTGATAATAGATTCATTATTTTTAAGGGATTTTTTAATTTCCAAGGCTTCTAAGTTATCTAAACGTTTTCCTTTATTATTAATATGAAGAATATTTATCCCTGTATTTTTTTTGTAAATAAATATTCTTCATATTAATAATAAAGGAAAACGTTTAGATAACTTAGAAGCCTTGGAAATTAAAAAATCCCTTAAAAATAATGAATCTATTATCAACAAACAAAAAATATTGTCATATAGCCCAATCATGGATTTGTTCCCCTACCCACCCACTCTACACTAATACCTACCTACCCAATCTACATTATTATCTAGCAACAGCTCCACCCCTACCATAATAAAACATTGTTCGAAACTGTCAAATTAGTATAAGCTTTCCCTGACGAAGGAACGTTTGTTCCGAAACCGGTCGGATTTGCGCATCAATTAAGTGGTTTATACAAAGTTAAAATATTTCATTTTTCTATTATTATTATAATTATTACGGTAAATAAATATAAATAGTTTTTTTTTTGTAAAAACGAAAATCATACACAATCATTCTTATATGTATGTATATTATTAAACAGGTCTGAAAAATAAAATAAATAAAAAATTTGAGAATTAAAGACTTGTTTGAAAAATGATTGTTTAAATGAAAGCTTATCACTTACTTATATAAGTAATAAGACAAGATATAATAATAATAAGCTAAATAGCTACATAGCTCTCTCATTCAAAATTTAGGCATATTAGATTTGTCAAAGAATTTTTATATAAAAATGCAAAAATCAGTCATTTTAAATACATGTAAGATTACAAAAGATTTTTAAAATATTTATATTGAGGGATCAGTAGGATTTATAGGTCCAATTAGGAGTTCCACAGAGCCGAACCCCCTGATATGAAAATATCTGCAGTCGGTGAATTATTTTCCCATTTGGTCTGTGGTAGGTTGACATGTTCTTGTATTGTTTTGTATTTATAATACTTATATAGTGCAATTGCATAGCGTGGATTGACTAGATAATCATTTGGGGAACTGTGTGAAAGGGTTTAGTTTTTCCAGTGGGGAAAATTTAACCCGGACGTTAAATAATATTTGTGGCTAATTTATATAGCGCCGTTTTCGTGAAAAGCACCTCAAGGGCGCTGTACAAAAAAATATATAAAATAATAATATTACTGGCTTACAACTAAGATTTACAATTATTACTAGTGACTTTCATCTCAGACTTATAGCTAGTGACTTATGACTAAGACATATAAATGCTGACCTAAAACTGAACTCAATGACATAGGTACGTATTTACAATTAAGACTTAAAATTAGAGATTTATAACTGACATAGTATTTTAAAATACATTTTAAAATACTTCTACACATCTTATACATGTCAGACATTCGCCAGAATCACACCGCGCAGAAGAAGAAGGAAGTTTTTTCATAATATTACTATTTAAGGACATGCAAAAATTATCGATAATTTATTTATTTATTTATTTATTTATTTATTTATTTATTTATTTATTTATTTATTTATTTATTTATTTATTTATTTATTTATTTATTTATTTATTTATTTATTTATTTATTTATTTATTTATTTATTTATTTATTTATTTATTTATTTATTTATTTATTTATTTATTTATTTATTTATTTATTTATTTATTTATTTATTTATTTATTTATTTATTTATTTATTTATTTATTTATTTATTTATTTATTTATTTATTTATTTATTTATTTATTTATTTATTTATTTATTTATTTATTTATTTATTTATTTATTTATTTATTTATTTATTTATTTATTTATTTATTTATTTATTTATTTATTTATTTATTATTTATTTATTTATTTATTTATTTATTTATTTATTTATTTATTTATTTATTTATTTATTTATTTATTTATTTATTTATTTATTTATTTATTTATTTATTTATTTATTTATTTATTTATTTAAACGCCCATAGGGCTTTTACATAATATGAATGCAGTACTTTTTTTTATTACAGTGAAAAGAATGGGTTTACAAAATACAATACACAATACAAGTAACATAATATTTGTTAAAAACAAAATATAGATTACATAAAATATAAGGGTTAAAAAAAATAAAAATTTAGGTTACATAAAATATTAGCGTTAACAAAATACAGGTATCATAAAATATAAGAAACAAAATATAGTCCATAAAATATATGAGTTGACATAAAGGGTAATGTTTGAAATTGTTGTTCACATTAGTTTATGGGATAGGTAGAAATAAATAGTTGGCACATATGGCGTTTGAAGTTTGCTAAGTTCAAATTATTGTTAAATACATCCAGATTGTTTAAGTATTTGTTACCAAGACTATGCAAACGTTGTATTGGAGAATGTAAATCATAGTTCGAATGAGATGTACGTATATAAAATGTCAATGTTTGTCTAGTTGTTCGTGTAGGTACATGTAAATTTATTAATTGCAGGAGTTCACAACTGTTGAATTTAGAGTTTAATAATTTTAATAGAAAGGTTAGGTCGTTTATTTTTCGTCTGTTTTCTAATGTTGGAATATTTAAAGTATTCATTAACGACGGGTAATTTATGTGCTCTAAAGGGATGTTAAGTTTAAAATTTACAAAACGTAGAAATTTTCTTTGAATTCTTTCAATAGTATGAATATGAATTTTGTAGAAGGGCGACCAGACTATGGAGTTATATTCTATTAGGCTTCTAACAAGGGATGTGTACAGTAGTTTAATGATTTGTAACGATTTTTTTTTTTTTTTTTTTTTTACATGAGCTCCACACAGGAGGCCCTGAGGAAAATAATTTCCCTCAGGGCCTATGTCATCTTTGAGGATGCTGTGTGGAGGGGTTTTTTTTAAGGAAAGGAAGGAGAGGAGAGTTCTGGGAAGGAAAAGGGTTTAAGGGGTGGGTAGGATGGGGGTTCAGTGTGTCCTGGTCATCCGCCTCCAAGACCTAGACAAACCTCACCCCATGAACCCGGGCACCCCTGCTAAATCACCAAACGTAGCGAACCACTTGGGGTGACCTATGGCAGAGGTGTTGGTTATCCAATAAAGGTTCCCGGGGCGGCGGTACCCATTCCCGCCTCCCAAATTGATTGATTCAAAGTTTTTAACTGTTCTTAATACAAATCCTAATGTTTTCATAATGTGAACCGTGAAGTCTAGTTTCTCATCCAATATTATGCCAAGATCCCGCATTTCCGATACTCTTTCTAATTTTATTTTATTTATTGAATATTCGAAAAACAGTGATGTTTTTTTCTGGAAAAGGTCAAAGTTTTGCATTTTTCTACATTTAAATATAGATTGTTTTGTGAGCACCAAATTTTTAGCATGTCTATATTGGATTGAAGAATTTCACAGTGATTAAGGATAGTTATCTCTTTATATAATTTAATGTCATCAGCGAAAAGCAATACTTTGACGTCTTTAAAGCAGTCTATGTCGTTTATAAAAACAAGAAATAGAATTGGGCCAAGATGACTACCTTGCGGTACTCCACTAGTGGCGGAAAATGGTTTAGATATAAAAGATTTTATTTTTACAAATAAAGTTCTACCTGATACGTAACTACTTAGCCAGCTCAACATATTTGCTCTGATTCCCAGAGCATGAAGTTTTCGGATCAGTATTTTGTGGGACACTTTATCAAAAGCCTTCGAGAAATCAGTATATATACAGTCAACTTGTTTGTTTTTAGAAAAAGACTCCAATATATAGTTTTGAAAGAGTAATAAGTTTGTTGAAGTTGATCTACCTCTAATAAAGCCATGTTGTTGGTCATTTATTATCTCTGTTAACGTGGGATATATTTCATCAAGAACTAAAGATTCAAAGATTTTGGGTAATACAGATTGTATGCATATAGGTCGATAGTTTGAAATGTCAGTCTCATCGCCTTTTTTAAGTATTGGGATAATATAGCTGGATTTCCAGCAAACAGGAAAATGGAAAATTTACGAAAACGTATGGATATCTTAAATAAATTATTGAAATTAATTGCCGATCTTTACCGTATTGAGATGATTCATCGCTCAACCATAAACAGATTAAGCTGTTAGGTTACCATTGACAGTCTATTGGTAGGTAGATCAATAGTATTTTGACTTTTTCATAAGTAGTTGAAGGGAATAGCAAATAAAATAGTATATATTCGTGGACATCAACAATTATTAGTACCTATATAAAAAAAAAAACAGAAAAAAAAAACAAAACAAAAAAAACAAAAAATTACAAAGTTCAAATCAAATGAATATATGGAAATATATAAGTATTTGAAAAAGTGAGTTTTTAGTTTGGATCTAAATTCCGCGGGGTTGATTATAATAATAATAATATAATAATAATAATGTTTATTCCAGGATGTGGGGAGGATAGTGCAATCCCACACGTCCCATAAAGTTGTACATATTTACAAAACAGATAAAGTAAAAAAAAATAAATAGAACAAACAAATGTAAAAGACATAAGCGATAATAGAAATAAAATAAATAAATAATCAATTATAATGTAGGACGTGGTCTGGAGTGCTGGAAGGCTGCGATCACCACAGTGTTATCGGAAGCCATTAGCCGCATCCTGGCTCCAGCGACCCGGTGTCTCATCAGACCGGCGAATCCGTGTAGTCCTAGCTCCGTAAACATTGAAGATGCGCTGCTGTATCTTCTGTATCCAAATATAATTCTAAATATAATTATGCATCTCAATTCCATGGGAAGTTTATTCCAAGCCTTAGGGCCGGATACTCCAAACGCACGATCACGAAAATTAGTGTTCGGATTTCGCTTGGAATATATATGTATAATATTATCATCATACCAAACAAAAACAACAGAATGATCGACATCACGGCGCACAGCCTCATTTTTAACATTTTATTTGTAAACCCTTGCGATTGTCTAATTCTTACATTACTTCTGTCTCTGTTATAGATCTCTCTTTCAACTAACATAGTTATAATAATTGGACTTGTATTGTGTAATGTCCGTCTGAGCAGTTGTGGTGTCGAGCCAAATCAGATGCGGACTTACATGTGTGTACACCAAGTATTATGGTGGGTAGTACACATAAATGAAGAGAGTACGGTATTCTGTACAGGTATTTATTATGGAGCTGCCTTACGCAAAAGAGGACGAATCTAACACGCATCGCCTTATATAGATTCGCGCAAGCATGCTATCTCGCTTGCACTCATACAATTCACACAGACATTACATATTGCATCGTTTTCGTGAAGGTTGCTGTAATGACTCAGCAAGTTAATTATTTATTGTTTCCTCTTTCAGCCTAGTTTTTCTCGCTTACATGGAATGATTATATTATTGATTAGAATTAAATGACCCTAATTAAGTAGTCTTATATTTGTGAGGTGATAAATTAATTACTGCAATTTTAACAAATATTTTCATGACGTTATACAGCGCGGTCACAAGTGAAATTTTTTTTCAAGTTTTATGGCCGCTATACACGACATCTTTTTTCAGCCCAATTTACGTAGAGAGACCAAAGACAAAATTTTTCGCTTTACACTTGAACCATATTGTTTGCTGTGATGCCAACTGAAACCGTAGATGTGAAAATAGAGATGAAAATAGTTATCGCGTTAAGCGAAAAATTCTGTCTTTGGTCTCTATACGGGAATCGGGCTGAAAAAAGATGTTGTATATTGTCAACTTTAGTCTTTTCAACTTTCCTCGAGCAATATTAAATCCTTTTTAGTTTCTCTACTAAAAATATCTGTCCATTTGGTAAATTAAAAAATACCAGTATTTATAAACCTCTATAAACCTGTATTGCAATAGTTGTTTGATAATGTTGTACGGAAAAGTACCTATGTGTCCTCCCATTAGTGAAAAGTCGAAACTTGAAATTATTTGTTTTATTTTAAATTTACTTAAATATTATGCTAATTGGAAATATGTAGCATGTATAATTTACCTATAAATATTTTCTTATCTCAAAAATGGAGTAATTTATTATTTATTTATTTTCGGGAAATCGACAGTTTACATTTTTCTTTGTATAGCCAAAATAAAACCAATTATGGATTTCCTCCTTGCGACTTTACCTCTGATTAAACAGCATAATAAAAAATTGAAATAATAAAATTTATAATAAAGGAGTTTGAGATCAAAAATATTATAAAACAAAAGTTTAAGTATATAAAACTAAAATTTACAAAAACATAAAAATATCAATACATTGGTAACCATAAGAAGCCAGGTTGTACATATAAATCAAATCAAAACAGAATTATAAGTATAAACGATGTAAACATAGCATTCATGAAAAATCAGAGAAATACATACTCTTTTATGTACCCCTTATATTAGGTAAGTTAGGAAATGAAAATGTCAACCCTGGATAATACGCTATTTGTAACTATTGCATAGTCTGTTCAGACAAGAATTTTGCTTACAGTTTGTCTTGCATTGATCCACCCTGAACAGGACAGAAGAGCGTGTTGTACGCGCAGGTATATTAAATTGAATTTTATTTAGCAACTCTGAGCATTGAATATTATTGTTAACTAATTTATACAGGAATTATTGCATCCATATGATGCCTTCGTACACTCAATGAATCAATTTTAAAGTATGAAGCTGCCTCTACATAATTATTAAATCTTACATATGACTTGTAACTAAGATATTTGAGGAATATAAAATATCCATCGTACGGTGGCTGATTGGAAATTAATCGCAGTTTGACAATAAATTAAAAAAATCTACTAAAACTACAGCTTTTAACTTTTTTTTAACATGGTCGTCATTTAAAGTAGCGTTTTCGTCACTTTTAGTAGCGTTTCACCAATTTGCAAATTCCTTCAGCATAAAACTCGGCCACCAATCAACCTTAATCCAAGCAAATTATCTATGTTAGTATATAAGCACACAATTTAAAACTAAACATTTCCAAATCCCTGAGCTAGTAAAACAATGGCAGTACCAATTACTGAAGGTAAAGAAATAAGTAGCGATGGTGAAGGAGACGAGGGAGTGGAAGGTTGAAAAGTATTTGGCTATTCAATAAAGGTTCAGTAAATACGAAAAAACATTTGAAACAGTGTTAGAATCTGAAATGTGTTATTTCACCGGGGAGACAATTTGACTTTCATATTTAGTAGTAGCGAAACATTTAATATATCGAAAAGATGAACCGACAAAAGTGTGCTATGAGCATATTCACGTTCCAGTGAAGTACACTAATTTTTTCCATGGTTTTGGTGAAGTTGATCAATCGTTTTCTCTATTTGTGTTGTGATGCAAGTGAATACTATTTTAATTTCAAAACTGTTTCCCATCAGGCTGAGGTCTCAGACCGCTGTGTTCAGATTCAACAAATTTACGAGGTGGGTATTTGCATATTACATTTGTTTATTTTAATTAGTTTTAAGGTTAGTACCTACTTCAAACCCAACGATGTTGTTACAGAGTTAAGTAATAATAACAATTTTGGTTTCTACCTTTTAGAAGGCATGTTGTTCCAAGCACACGTTGTGTTTTCACAAACTAAATAGATTTATTATTAAATCTTTCTAAATCTATGTAATACCAATATTTCATCATGGGAGCCAATGAGTGGTTCTCTCCCGATGTAAATTACTTGCCTTTAAGTTCAGCAAAGCCGAAGTAATTTGGCAAAATCATTTAGTTATGCTAATAAATGGGCTATACTTGTCTGAACGTAATTAAAGTGAAAGTTCCACTATGTTCTATAGCGCACAGACATTAAAAGTAAACGCACATTATGTTTCCAAGAAGCCGATAAATAATTTGGGATAAGTAATTAATATTTCGTGGTGGCTTGCGGGTAACCTGACAGAACTATGATCAACAAAAACGTCATTACGGAGCGAGAACGAACTTCGGTGCAACTTTGGGCACAGGGGCGTGCATGATTTTTTTCATAAATTTTGGCTTAATCCAAAATTAGGTAGAATATCTGTTTGAGCGTCTCAGCAAAAAATATTTTCTACGGCGTCACAAATTTGCATTTTTTTGTTTGGATTTTCTATGTGAACGCTTCTATTTTTAGCAAGCATTGCCATCATAAGCTATCGAGATTTGAAGATTTTATTTGATCATAAAAATAAGGAACAAGACTACAAAATAAACATTTTGGTCATTTAATTTTTTTTTTTTGTAAAAAATAGTGTTGAAACTTGTGATAAAAATCAGATTATTCGTATTTAAAACAACCTAAGATTAAATATTGACTTTTGTATAAAAATATCTTTGTCTTACTTTAGAACTCTTTTTTATACATATTTTACGCAATGGTGCAGCTGCTATGAAGAAATGGGATTGTGGAGGGAACTCCGAAGTAGAATCAGAAAACTCAAGACATATTTATTTTCTGGAAACTGTTAAAAAGCATATTCCCAGTTTCATATGCGAAGTACGAGTTAAAATAAATGTATGTAGTTTGATAAAAATAACTAGCACATTTATGCTATTATGTTCTTACCCCACGATAACATAGTTTATCAAATATTAATTAATACTTAAAATTTATTCGTTGAAGAAGTAGATAATACTAATAAATCTATACTAAACATGGAACAGAACAAGAATAAAATAAAAATAAATAAAAATATCGCAACTACGACGAGACGACGCCTCTGAACACTGAGTGTTAACATCTAATTTTTAAAATTTCATTATTTTTTTTATCCTTGACTATTTTTTTCACTTTTATTAATAATAATTTTCTTACTTCGTTTCCCTGTTGCGACCGTTACTTTATTTAATTTATTTTGTGTGATCTGTTTCAAGTTTCGTTTAGATTTATTAGTATTGCCTTCTTTTCGGTGATTTTATATTACTCTGATATATAAAATCTTTTTCTTTTTTTTAAAATTAACTCCACACAGGAGGCTCTGAGGAAAATAATTTCCCTCAGGGCCTGTCATGTCATCTGGGATGTAGAGGGTCTTTTTGAGGAGAGTAAGGAATAAACATTGGTCTTGAAGAGACCCATGTTGTAGGAAGGAGGACACACAAAGGCCGGCTAATCATTCCACAGCCAAGCTGTTGAACACAAGAACGAGTCGAAGAAACGACCCGTTCTCATGTGACAAATATCAACCGTATACAAATGTTGGGCACGCGTTTGGCGTGTTTCCCGACTATGCACCGGTGCCGAAGGGATCAATGATGCTAGTTCCTCGGAGCATCTTCCATTGTAATACCGGTAGAACAAGGATAGCATACCCACCCGACGCCTGTGCTCTAAAGATTGCAATCCATCTGTTAAGATGGGAGAATCTATCAAATGGACCGCCCGTTTCTGCACAGAGTCGAGGTTATTATTATACTTACAATGTTCATAAGACAAAAAAGTAGGTTCGTCATCGCTTTTCAAAATAGTTTACGGTGAAATAGCACAGGACACCTCTGCAGTATCAGTTGGCAGACTCTGATAAAGGATAATGACAGGAGACAGCTAAAGTTACTGACTTCGTATTATAAGCCAATTTATTATCAATGTAAAAGTTGTGTGTGGTGTGAAAGTGTTGAATTTTTTGACAAGAACCGGAACGAGGTTGAAAATTGATTATTAGAAAACACGCAGCCATATGAAGGTGACAAGGTTGTGACAGTACCTACGTATGAAGTGCACACTGGATAATTGTACACGACAGGGAAAACAATACGACCAATTTGACGACCTCCGTAGTCCAGTGGGTAAGACTCTTGACTCACAATCCGGAGGTCGCGGGTTCGAACCCGGCGTGCGCAAATAAATTTTATTTGATTAATTTGTGTTATTTCACAATTAATTCATTTAAAATAATATATCGTATATTTGCGGCATGTTCCAGAGTGGAAGATACTATTAGTATCGCCCTGGTGTAAGACCACCATTCAGAATTGAAACGTTGCTTGAAAATGGCTTTAGCCGTGTTTGGTGACCAGATCTGAATAGCCAGGTACTTCCCCACCTTCTTCTTCCCTACCTCCTTCCTCTCCCCACTACCTTCAGCCTCACAACATATCCCAATTGGGGATGCCATAGTCTCACTGGCTCCAGACGGGAGCAGTTAAGTTTCTTGTGCGGTATTCACTGTAAAAAAAAAAAAAAAAACGGCGTCTTTTTTAAAGACTATGATAAAGACTTGATATTCCTCAACGGTCATTGAAAAGATGTTGAGTATTTTAAATTATTCACCTTGGATTTCCAGGCAGTTGAAATTTTTAACACACATTATTCATATTATATTATTACTTAAAATAAACTACAGTAGCTAAACTTACTTACTATCCATCACACCGTTTGGCTGAAAGGGTAGGCGGAGATAATGGACGACCACACAACTCTCTGTCTTTGCACATGATTTTCATTTTCATGGTTTTCTTTTTTTCTGTGTCTTTTCATATTTTTGCTTAGATTATTAGTGTTGGCTTCTTCTTCAATGATATATTGAATTTAAATTTTATTGAAATAATATCATCATATACAAACAAGTAAGTAACCCCACTCGCTAGACGATGTCTGTTCTGAGACGGGAAAATTTTGTTTTTGTCAAATTTTGTTATTTCAAAAAACACTTGTCAAACAATAGTGCCTATCTGTATGTAGATATATTAACTTCCACCTCAAACACATCATCTGGGAACCATTAACCACTGACCACCAGCTGCATGCAGGCCGGATCGACACACCAACCCACAGATTCCTACCCACCCCTAATACCCATTTCTTTCGCAGAACTTTCCTTTCCTAAAAATACACACCACACAACATCCCCAAAGATAACACAGGCCCTGAGGGAAATCATTTTGCTCATGGCCTCCTGTGTGGAGCCCTGTAAAAAATGTAAAAAACAGGCGTCTTCTTGCTATGCATCGCGATTCGTCTCATATATACTCTTAGGTATGTTATTTTGATTCTTTGTATGACTTGTAATCCACTTTGTCGTGTTATTTTTTATTCGGGCGTCGCCGACAACTTAAGCCAGCGGTCGTCACACTTTTCTGGTCAAGGGCCACATAGGACAATATGAGGTATTACCGCGGCCGCACACTTATGAATTCGAGGGGGGGGGGGGGGTTGATGTTGTACCTTTTTGTTTAGACAGCAATTATTTTGTATTTAAGTATAGGGTAGCTACATCCTTCCTTCTTGTATTTAATACGGGTAATACACATGAGATGATATTATTACATGGAGTGGCGTAAAACTACCGTTTTATTTTGAATCTTATTGTAATGTGTAATAAGATTCAAACCATATTTATAATTAAAAAAATTATGTAGAATGTAATGGAATCTTTCAGTTCAATCCACTTCCCGAACTGCAGAAATATGTGAATTTTCGCACCGTGATAAAATTGAACACATTAGTACAATTAGAAAATTAACCAATATTAAGGTTTATTTTGCTTTATTAGTACGTGATTAACGTGTTTTTTTTTGTCTTTTTTAGACCATATTTTTTTACCTGCGCCATCTCAACGCCCTCTAATTTTCTTTGGGTCTTCTACTGCCCCCTGAAAGTCTCAAACGCCCACAAGGGGGCGTTACTATTACGTAGACTATGCGCGCGTACAAAATCGACTTAGGATGTGTTCATAAAACTGGGTGGGCATTTTAAAATCAAACGTTAATGAATTAAAATAAACGTTTTAAATTCATAAACACAAAATATTTGAAAAAAAAAACAGATTAATATAAGTGAACATGAAAAAATATATATTTAAAAAGAAAACGACACGTACAAATACGTGTCGTTTTCTTGTCCGGACCGCACAAATATCAGCCGCGGGCCGTATGCGGCTCGCGGGCCGCAGTTTGACGACCACGGGCTTAAACCATTCACTTTCGCGTCATATTATAATTATCAAAGCGCTCCGTTATCAGTTCACTCACTCTAGATGTCGAAATATCTAACGCCCTAGGCAAATTGGCTAAGATATTCTAAGAGGTTAATGCTAGTGATTTAAAATATGAAATATAAATCAAGGTCAAAAGAATTCACAAAATGAATATTAGCACTCTAGAAAATATTAGTCGGAATAAAAGTGAGAATTCTAGCGAAAGAAACCTAAAAATATACCACCTTGTGAAACGCTGTTATTTCTTAGACGGCTGTCGTATGTTTTGTGAAATGTTCCCACATCTGTTACGAGAACAGCTATGTTAGTGCGAAATATGTGTCAATGAGCTTTCCTGAGAGGGTACAATATCCCTCAATATATCCTCAAGTGACCATATCGCCATTACGGAGACTGCCAGGATTTTAGGTTGCCCATATTTCCGAATGTTATGTATTTTTTGTCAGTGACGGGTGACCCTCGATGGGTTATTTGATTCGAAACATGGGAATAAAACATATTGAGGGGCTTGCGTGTGTGGTTTTTTTTTTTATTTTGAATTAAACTATTTGTGGGTGTAAACAAAGAATTATTTACATTACTAGAAAAGAGAACCTTTCGTTCATTCAGTTGTTTTCAAAATAATACACCCCAAAGGCGAAAATTAATATTTTCGTTGATTATAATTATTACGGGAAAAATGTTCAGACCCTGATTTGCCTTCTTCGTGTATTAATCCGCGTTAATAAATTCTTTCCCACAACCGCTATCTTAACCAGCGTCACGATGGTGAAAAACCGAGTGATGATATAGTTCCCTGTTTCTACTCTAATTTTAAAAATTAAAAAGAATCTCTAGAACCGTGCAAAATGAACTCATGATTTCATTTTTTTTTTAATACCGCACTAAGAGTCCCAAGTCCTAACTGCTCCCGTCTGGAGCCAGTGAGACTATATCTTCCTCAATTTGGATATGTTGTGACGATGATAGTAATAGGAAGAAGAAGGAGATGGGAGTGGAAGGTGGGGAAGTACCTGGCTATTCGCAGTCACCAAACATCATATAAAACCATTTCAAGCAAAGCAACATTTCCATTCTGAATGGTGGTATTTCACCAGGGTGATGCTGAGAATATCTTCCACTCTGGAACGTGCCGCAAATATAATACATACTTATAATTTTTATGTAATTATTTGTTTAATAATACACATTAATCAATAAACTTTATCTGTGTACGACGGGGTTTGAATCCGTGTTGTGAGCTATGTTACTTTTAAATACACGTTGAACCTCAGTGAGTTACCAAAAATTCAGAAAAAGATGCTTAACGAAGTGTGCGTTCAAAAACATTTTTATTAACTCATGATTTCGAAAAATGAATATTTAACCTCCCGCAAAACTAGATAGTGACCACTGGTGGTTTCTTTTTTAGTCAAGTGAAAGTTTACACAATACATAATAAATTCCAAACTGGGAAATTATTTACAAAATTAGTAAATTGGTATGTGGCAAGATCCTAACACCCGCTTTCAGTGTAAGGCCTGTAGTCTGTGGCCTTGTAGCCTTGAAGCCCTGAAGCCTCGCATTCCGTAATCTGATAAGTAATTAAGCTTAACCAACCCCCACATGAAACAGGTGTGTAAATTATTATGTTCATTACAGGAACCCTTCAAGGAAACAAAACGGTTCGGGAAAGCCTTCAAGTAAAAATCAACCGCTTTTTTTTCCTTACATTTGTGGGTTTTCCCTGTATATTGCGTAAATAAAAAAACATGGAGAACATGATTATTAAGGCACGTGCGGTCGTTACATCATGTTTTCAGCTTGATCTTTTAAAGATATTAAATATGTAATAATCCAGAATGGAAACAATTTGTGGCTGAACCTTTAAATATTGAATTTTAATCAAGTTAAATTTTATATTACCCACCTACGTAAGTTGCTACTAAGAACTTGTTGAATATTTACAATCTTATGAATTATGCCTATTTGTAAATCTTATGAATTGGAATGAAAATATCGCTCAATTGAATGAACAGATATATTAAAACGAAATATAACCATTTGTTATAAGAAAATTATATTTTTTTTATTTTTCAGAATTTATCGAATGATTAAAATCTGTTAAAATGCGTATATATATTATAGATCAAAGAAGACAAACTTAGGTGGTAGGTTCTCATTCATTATAGCATTTAAAAACGTAAGCTCACATATACATGTGAACATAGGTATCTATATATATTTTCCATTGAAATTATAAAGCAAAGATACAACATAATATTTAATTAACCACTTGGTGGAGAAATATTCTCGGGTCTAACTGGAGAGCTGTCTATTTTCAAATAAATAATTTAAAAAACAAAGGTAAACGTAATATGGTTGCTAAAAATACTATGTATCGTTGCAAAAAATTATGATACCTATCTAAAATATTAGATGTTGGGCAATAAATTAATGAATAAATTAAAAAACCAAAATAGCAAAATAAGTTAGTTCAGATGGACGCGGTTTTACCGTGTTTTACCATGTTCTACCATATACAACGATGTTTCCATGTTTGACCATGTTTTGCAATTTAAACCCATGTTTCAACACATTTTTTTCCAAATGTTACCATATATTATCATGTATTAATATTTTATATTTTACAATGTTATACCATTCTTTTCCACATTTTACCATGCCTTACAAGGAGTAAGGCCTAAGTAGGAGTCAACCTTGGAGAAAGTTCTTTGAAAAATTCGCAAACATTTAAGATTCTCTACATATCCGACATCAGAAGCCAATTGGAGTATGCTTCAACAGTGTTAAACTCTCATTATTCTGCATGTAGAATGAGTCCCGGAAATTTTTCGAAATATGTTTCTTATCGCATGCCAAATGATGAAAACTAAGTCTTCGTGAACCTTTGTGATCGACGCCGAGATATAAGAGACCTAGTAATGCTTTATAAGATATTTCACAATTTTCTGATAACCAATACCTATTACAAAATATTCATTTGAGATGTCCAATATACACCATACTTGGTGTTACGTCTCATTTTATATTAAAAATGTATTTATAATAAGAAGCTGTAGCACCTTATAGATTATGCACTGACACCGATGTGTTTTACACGACCTTCTCAAAATTCACCACATTTATAGAAAAATTAACATTTTTCTTCAAATTTCTTTTTTGCTTTCTGTACTTTGAATTTGAATAACATCACTTCCTCAACGATATTATTGATGTCCATTCCATGTTTAAATGTAAACCTTGAAAATTTTCAGAAAATACTTTTTTAGATTTAAATAAATATACGCACTTTATCAGAACTCTTTATTTTAGGTATGCAATGTTTTTTTTTCTATTGAGGTCTTTAATTTGAATGTCGTTATATTATTGGAAAATGACATACATTTTCGGTAAATATTCCACCAACCGTCGCACTGTTGTTAGGCATAGATTTTGGTAATTACTCCACGTTTCAACATAATTACTAGAAGAAATAACTAATTACTAATTACGTTTGGATGGATTGAAAAAGTGTATTAAAATTACATTTATATTCAATCAATGTTCAAAATTTCCTCCATAAAGGGATTCTTTTGCCGCCATTTTGTTTTTTTTGTATGCATTGACATTTGCTTGAATTTTGTTTCAACCAAATTAGCATGAATTACTCAGTTTACTCAAACCAAGAACCTTATAACCTATTTTGTGCGTAAATGATTTTTTCTTCTAGTAATTGTTAAAACGAAGTGTAGTTTCCATAATACGTGTCAAAAAATGTGCGGCGGTAATTCGAATAATTACCAAACATTCTTAACCCTGTTGCATATGAATTTATTAAGACTGTTTATCACTCTAAGAAATAAAATAAACTTTAAATTAAATTACCGTTAAAAGACAGCGAAACAAGGTATAACGTAAACGTACAAAGTAAACATAGGAACATCATAGTACGAAATAGAAAAAATAATAAAATACGGTGAAACATAGTAAAACTAACTTTTACTTATTTAATTATTTATTTTTATGTTTACGCTGGGTTCCTACAGATGGTTTTCACTTAGTGAGAACAGCCTAGTTATAAAAACTAACAGTCTTACTAAAAAAACGCCTTAACGATTGTTAAACGGTATATCTGTTGCGGCATTTTTAAAGCTTTACTAATAACAATGATCACGTTATTATGTTTGTTGCATTATTTTTGCTTGATCTGCGCATGCGCGGCCATCTTTTGGGGCATACGGCGGCCACCTTTTTCAATAATTACGCGGTGTTTTACTTTTGTTTCAGTTTTATAATGTTTTTAAACATGATTTCGGTTTAAATGATCGATTCATTATTATATTATCATAATTGAATATGATCTCTATTATTTTCGATATTTTTGTCAGTTTTTGTGCTTTCATAATGTCTCTGTTACTTTAATTTTGTTAACATAAAAATATAGGTTATTTCGAATAAATAATTTTTTATCCGCTTAAGTTTAATAAAACTTCCAATAAAGTAATATTATTTAATAAAATAAAAGGCTTGTGCGTGTGTTAATAAATATCAAATTCGAGTTATCGGCATTTCTTTGTTCGAAAATGAATTCAAATTGTTATGTTTTTTTTATAATTTTCAATTGTATGAACAAGATAATAGAATATGTTTACGGTAAGCTATTTTTCATCTTTTTTCATGTTTGAAGCTTGAAACACTCCAATTTTTAAGCACGAAAGTATATTTCAAATACACAAATCTAAAAGGTAATTTTATCTAGTTTTAAAATAGTACTTGTTATTACGACATCTTCAAAAATACGAAATATACAAGACATTTAAAATACGTTCGAAAACTTCCAAAATCGTTCAAAAATGATTAACAAAACAGTCGTATGCATTAGATAAACTGGTGACCAGACAACTCAGAATGAAACCAACTCAGAAGCACCTCAGAAAGGTCGTTAAGAGTGATGATAAAAAAAAATTAAAAAATTGGTTAAATAGGTTAAGTTAGGTTAGGGTTACCGGCTATTTTAAAATTATTTTTTCATTGCTTTTAATGACCTTTCTGAGGTCTTTCTGAGTTGGTTTCATTCTGAATTGCCATGGAACCGATAAACTTTCCTCTCCGGCTGTGTAAGCAATGTTGTGTATTTCTTTCCATGAACTATTTTTTGATTAATGTTTGCTCGTTTATCAATTAAATAAAATTTTCCCGGGGTTTTTCAGTAAGGCTGTAGGTAATTAAACAAACAGGTATATAAAATTACCAAATTATAAAATTATATGAAAACTCATTTAATTGACAAAAACAGGCAAGAGACACAAGAGACACAAAGAAAGACAAAGTGAAACATAAAATAATTAGCTCAGCGAAACGAGGGCTTAAGTCAAACATCGCCATCTACAAAAACACACAAACAACACTGGATGGTATATTTTTCTGTGAGTGAGTTGTTAAAAAAATACATTGGAAATGGGAAACACTCCTCAAATCACTCAAACACTAACAGGTACGGCAATGTCGTATCGCTGAATTACTAAACAATTCACGAGAAGTCACGATCAGGATGGGAAATGTGGAGATATTGATTGTAAAAATGGATTTTAGTTCTCCGGTAACATTTCAGAGATATACATCGCCGTGCCAAGGAACTTTTAATGGCGTCACGACATGCGGTGAAACGGGGAGGGACACCGAAGCTAGGGATACTTTTCTTTTTTATTTTCTCATTTTTAAGGCAAGGAATGCTAATTTATGTAAACTTTAAGTCTTGTGAGTGGGAGTAGTTTGCTCAGCAACCGTGTTTTTGAATTAATAATGCCTTAAGTAAAATCAATGCCTTCACGCTGCCGTATAGTTTTAATTAGCGGTAGCGTACCTTTCTTTAGAGTTATCAAGATAATTGCATAATGTTGAGATATGATTGACTGGATTAAAATATTTAATTAATACCTCTGGTTATTGAAAAGGCGAGAATTGAAATTTCTCCCTGGAGACTCAAATTTGTTCATTCAAGTCTCCCCCTTAATCAAGCGGATTCATCAACAATATTATTCTAATGAATATTTTGTGAGATTAATAATATTTTAAAAATATTACATATTGCATTTTCATTATATATATTGCAAAACATACAATTATCTCTTTTGTGACTTTTAAAAATTACACCTTCAAGTGACAAAATTAAACCCACGCGGTGCCTTCCCATGCTTTAAGTGGAATTTGAATCATAAACATATTTCTTATTAATATACTTTTATGTTCATAGTACCTATATCATTTTCGTCCTTAATACTATTTTTGTTCCCCTACTGAAGTGTAAAGCCCAAGAACGGACTTCATTCGATGACCAATATATCCGAAAAGAAATTTTATCGAAAGTATCGGGGAGTATTTTCGGAAATTCGATTGTCAATCGAAAAGGAAGAAAGTTACTGACGAGTAAGTACAACAAATCTTAAAATTGAGGAACTTCTACAAGAAAAAAACATTCACATTAATCCAAGAATAACTAGATAGAACTGAGCGTACAATATTTGTCCAAGCCGCTGCCATTTGAGATATGTAGACTAATTACGTCGAACAACATATTTACAAACATGCTTCAAACCGTTGGAATGCTTGTCGGCAGATGAGCAACTTTCCGGGTACCTTGGACGTACAAAATTTACTCAGTAGGTACATGCCTTCAAAATCTTTCAAATAAAATATAATCAAAATCTTTTGGGTATGCGGTGCCTCAATGGTTACCATTTGTAAGGAAGAGCATCAAATTAATGCAGTCTAGTTGATCGGTACATACAAAATCTCTTTAAGAAATCTTATAATATACATGCTTTGAATTCATGTGGCATGAAATTTGTAGGAACCGTTATAAAATACAAAAGATTTCTGCCAGCAAGCATGCATCCAGATAAAGGAAGGACTGTATTGTCATTATTGTCAACCAACTTTGCATTCAGAAAGGAAGCGACTTATTATGCTCGTATTATTAGCTTGAGTAAAAAGGCAGTAGTTCTCTTATCTCCTTTGTACAAGGCTCCAATAGGAGAGTACAGAAGAGCCGCAAAACCAGAAATAATTACGTTTTATAATAAAACAAAGGGAGGCGTGGGTAGTATGGAAAAAGATTTTTATCTGAATATACTGTGAAACGCAGAACTTTTTTTATATATTTTTTTTTATATATTTATTTTAGAAACGAAGAGTCGCACATAAGAGTATCCAATATCCGTATGTTCTAGACGAATTAGGTTCCTCATGTTAAATGTTGATTTAGTGTTTGTACCTACACAGTTTATTGCAACTGAAAAAAGAGACAATAAAAATTATAAAAAAATACATAATATTATAAACAAAAAAAGAAATACAGTTTTCGAATGTTTATACTACATCAATTATCTACATCACGTAGGCATTGTGAGTTTTACAGAAAGTTTTTGGGGTATTTGTAATTACTGTATTCACCGGTATTGTATTCTAAATAAGTCTTTCGATGTAGTGTTATGCACGCATTATTTTCTATCACTTATTATGGATCAACAAAACAGTTCAGTTTTGAATCAGAATAAAGCATTAGAGATTTTTCTGCATTTATATAAAGCTGTAGGGCCAAACCGATAATCACTTAAGCGATATGATAGGTGATTTATTAGTTTGTTTTGAAAGTTTCAATACTATCAATGTACGATTGATATTGAGGTTTCCAAATGACTCGATGAATTGAGTTGTGACCTTACATATGAAATATATAGCAGAAATAGTCTGTGTCCTACAGTCAAAAGCTGCGTATAATAAAGCCCATTTGCTTAGGAGCTTTTTTTATTTATTTTCAATATGATCTCTTAGAACTTTTGAATGTTTCTTCTCGTGGTAGGGTAACGACAACCTTAGTTAACAAATTATCTATTAACGACAAAAATGCATCATGCCCAGGGTCCAGGATATGGTCTCCAGATAGTCTGCAGTCAGGGTGTAAGTTGAGCTGCCTTATAGACTTCCTTCTGTTCCACACCGAGGAACCGTACAGTGAGATGAGAGATTTTGTGGTGGTTTGAGGTTATCCTTTGTGTAGTAAAAACACTTGTGTTTTGTACTGGATATTTGTAACTGTTTATTCTGTTGAATAATTTTACAGAGAGATTCTGGTCTGAGCACTTGACTGGCGACAAAATATAGACGAATTAATGTTTGGCAGAAGCGAAAAACGACTTGATTTCAAGGGAAACAAGCAGAGTTTATGAAAAAGACAGACAAGCCAATTGACATCAAGCCATTTTATAAACATTCAAAGAGAAAGTTTACGCGGCCACAAACAAAATAGATTATAGACAGACAATTCATAGCAATATTTTTGTAAGAGGTGGCATAGACACGAAAGTTTAAGATAAGAGGCTCTACACATCGAGATTAGAATAAATGATAAGTAAAAGTGTTCAGTGCTAAATGAATTTAAATATAAAATAGGACAATCACAACACACAACATCCAACATACTCCCGGCTTTGACAAACTAAATTTGTTAATAAGAATGATTGTTCATGTTTAGTTTCGATGATAGTCATTATTGGCTCAGGAATGTCCGTTTGGTGAGATCACTGGTAAATGTCACTGTGTTCGTTGTCACTGGGGAAAGTCACTGTAGGGAATGATAGGTTGGGTCTGCTAGCTTCATATGTGATGGAAGCGTAGCTGCGGCCTTGCTGGTGATCTTGTGTACTGGAATATTTGGAGTAATTTCATTTAAACAAATGCAAGATAATTTTTTTACAAAACGTTTGTTAATTCTAGAAGCAATGGTAATATTAGTTTTGAAATTACTGTTAAATGAAGCACCGGTTATGCCAATAATTGGATTAGACTTTGTTAGCTGAACGCCTAACTGCATAGCTAATTTTTTAGTGATAAAATTAGACTGACTCCATGAGTCCAGCTAGGCTCGAGCCTGGATGAAATGTCTTTGCGCATTCTTCACATTGAGGACGACAGTAGATAGTAATGCATGAAATTCATTTGCCATGGATGCAGCGGAGATGATTGGACTTTGTTCAGATTCACTTTGAACTTCCTTGTGAAACATAGTGTGATGTTTTTTGTTGCAAATTTTGCAAAGTGTTTTGCTTTGACATTGTTCGTAAACATTACCTAGTCCTAGACAGTTGTAACACAAATGCAAACTCTTATACGTGTTTATTTTATCTTGAACAGTCATTTTTTGAAACTTAGGGCATTGATAAACACTATGTTTTCCAGAAAAAATCTTGCAACAATAATTTTGATATGTTACAAATGTTAAATTGGTTTTTTGCTATTATTATTATCAGATTTATGAGATATTACAGATGACTTTGGAATGGATTGAAGCATATGAGATTTATCTGTTAAAAACTTTATGAATGTATCCATGGAATGTACATAAGAATTTGGTTCTGGAATAGGAATTCTTTCCCCTACTCGAGATGTTATAGAATCAAGTTTTTTTGATAAATAATGAATTAGTAAAGCATCCCAATGTTCTGTAGATAAGTTTAAGTCTTTAATTGAATTTCTTTGGCAGATTCAACTTTAATTGTTGCAATGTCAAATATAGATTGAATGTGATTTTGAATGATTAGACGTTTATTTGCGTATCGATCTGTTAATAAGTTCCATGCAATATTGTAATTGTTGGAAGAGATTTCAAGAGATGTTAGTAATTTGGAAGCCTCTCCAGTTAATGAAGATTTGAGATAGTGAAATTTTTGTATTTCAGATAATTCGTTGTTTGTTTCAAAAAATGATTTGAAGGATTCTTCAAAGCAAGTCCATTCAGACAATGGACCTGAGAATGTAGGTACAATGACTGAAACTTAGTAACCAGCGCTTTTATCTGGCCCCTTCTAGCAATGAGTGCTTTCAGATTGTCTGCCATTGTCCTTGAAGCAAAGAATGGACGGTTACCTCGAGAGAGTTTTCTCCTGGGGTAAAAATAATCTCGTTGAATTTAATGTTTCAAAGACCCAATGTTGTCTGATTACGTCTAAAAGGGATCGAAATGAAAATCTAGTCTCTTTCAACGGAAGCAATCTTCCGAACAGGCCCTCTATTGATATGCTTGGTGACCAACTCTAAGTGACCCTAAGTGACCAGCTCAGGTTTGGAGGCTCCATCGAAACCAGAGTAAAGTTAGCCTCCCAACCCCACGGTTGAATTTGGCAGCCATCTCTGGTCTGGAGCTCCAAAATACCTGAAAAATACCCTCGACTCTGTGCAGAAACGAGCGGTCCGTTTGATAGATTCTCCCATCTTAACAGAAGGATTGCAATCTTTAGAGCACAGGCATCGGGTGAGAATGCTATCCTTGTTCTACCGGTATAACAATGGAAGATGCTCCGAGGAACTAGCATCATTGATCCCTTCGGCACCGGTGCAGAGACGGGAAACACGCCAAACGCGTACCCAACATTTGTACACAGTTGACATTTCGTCGCCTCAGTTCTTAATTTTCCAAACGACCATTTTAGTTTTTGTTCAATCTCCACTTTAAAACTAAAAATAAAGTATAAAATATGATAGTTAATCACTTAACTAAGAATTATTTAAACTAATGAGACCTTTACCTTTACGGAAATAGCTTTATCTAAACACCTATCATAATGTTTCATTGAAATAATGAAAGAAAACCTTATCCTCCTGTAAAATTTTCAAATGGTCGTTTGAACAATTAAGAACTAAGGCGACGATTTGTCACATGAGAACAGGTCGTTTTTTCGACTCGTTCTTGTGTTCAACAGCCCGGCTGTGGAATGATTTGCCGGCCTCTGTGTTTCTTCCTCTCCTCAAAAAGACCCTTCACACAGCATCCCAGATGACAAGATGACATAGGCCCTGAGGGAAATTATTTTCCTCAGGGCCTCCTGTGTGGAGTTAATGTAAAAAAAAATTATCAAAGATCCGTAAAGGGTGCAAAGATGCTCCGCAGGTTTTTACTGCGGAGTCACCGCGAAAAAGTAGCCGAGACGGACAATGACGTCATATGTAATATACAGCCGCTTGATACAACTGAGAATTACCGCCAATCTTCCGAAATCCGGGAGATACTCCAAGATCACAAATTCGTGGAACTTAAACCTAGGAAGGAAACTTCCCTTTGAGTCTTGCCGACAAAAGTTGGGTCATGTTGCAACGAATTCTTGAATTAGAAATCGAACTAGAATCATAGCTTTGTCTGAAAATCCACGTAGACGGATGTTTACATGGTGCGACGGGTAAGGCGTGATGTCGGACATGCAATCGACGTCGGGTTCTAAAATTCAACTACAGATATCCTAGCCTATTAATACTGTTTGATTTTGTAAACTCACTTCCACACTAGAGTGGGCCGAAAAGACTTTTTTTTTAATTTCGAAGTTGTAATAGCGCGGAAAAGTTGCGAATTATATAGATGAGAAATAATAAAAAAAATAAAAAATATCGGATGACATCTTCCGTTCGCGCATAGGCCCTAAAGTTTGACAAAATATGAAAAAAACCTCATTTTTGCGATTATTTAAAAAAAATAATTATTATTAGTTTTCGTAATGTAATAGTTTGTATCGTCTTTAAATAGAGCCTATAAACATTGTCTTTTAATTTGATTTAGATTAATTGATATCTTCTGGTCGCGCATAAGCCCCAAAATTTTGCCAAAATATTGAAAATTTCAATATATTATAATAAAACAAATATGAAACTTTATTCCACTTAATTTTATTCGACCGTAACCGGTTACCAGTCTGAAGATGGCTTTGACGAGCTGAAACCGGTTACGGTCGAATAAAATTAAGTGGAATAAAGTTTCATATTTGTTTTATTATAATATATTATAATGGAATTCCACCATGAAATACCAGTCTCAAAAATAGAAATATTGAAAATTTCAAATTTTTACACATTTTTGGTATTTGATAAGCAAGCCAGACAACGTCACTCGTTAGGCCTATGACATGATGGGTGATAACAGTAACAACGGGCATGGTACTTTTCATTTAAATATATTTAAAAAGCGTAAATGTTTTAGTTACAGTTTAGTTTTCAACAATAAACTTACTTCTATAAAAAATTAAACAGAGTTCTGAATAAATAGTTCGTGTTAGTTAAACCTGTCCTCTATTTTATAGCCGAAGGTACTTTGAAGACTGATTTGCTGGTGAAGTTAGGCATAGATGATCTGGACAGCAGAATGGTTCTTATAAATCCGTCTCGGGATTCAGCTCCACAAACTTTTCCTGAGGCTTCCGTGACGAGTTTTACACAGCGTTCAACAGCCTGCGTGTGAACAGAGAATAGCTTGAAAATAATGTTCCAGTCAAGGATTGACTCACTGACGATGTGTGATTTGATCTCGTCGTCACTGATTTCTGCCAACAATGGGGGAGAAGATAATTCACAGTCCATCCAGTTAATCATTTCTGAGTATTCTTACGCATTGAAGTTAATTTTTTGTAGCTTGAATGTTCTTACTGTTTTTCTTCTTGCATCTATCCGCCTTGCCTTCAGAATTCTTCGAAGTCCGAGCTCTCTTATGTGTTTCTTGTCATCTTGAGTCATGACTAACAGTAAGTGTTCTGGGTGGGCGAAAAAAACATTCCGTTCGATTACAGGGTCAATAACATCAAGCAAAGGTTTTGGCAAATAGGTAGATTGTATTGCTTGGTAAATGTGATATATGCAATTATATCGCATTTGTATCTATGTAGTAATTCGGGAATGCTCGGGTCGCCGAACATTGCCGATCAGGCATACGAGCCGGGACAGCGGTCCGGTGTACGGCCGCGGCCAGAACCATTCTAACTTCCAGTATAATCAGTCGCTACCGAGACAAATAATATTACTTATTGAATCCATTGTACCCTTACAATAAAGACGAGAACTTACGTTTAACATATTTATTATTATTGTGTGGCTAGTGTGGCCGCAATAAAAGTACATTACAATTGGCGCAGCCGTATTAAAGTACAATATTGGATTACCAAATTGGATCACAAAAAAAAAATTACCAAAGCGGGGAGAGCTAAGTCACCCCGAAAAATTTTTCAAGGCTACCTACAGCCGAGGCGGAACATTGGAGTATTTTTTGGGTTTGTCTGACCGAGTGAAAGGACCGGCAGAACAAACCGAGGATATCTCTGGCTATTCCTGGAGCCACAGTCAGAGTTCTGGAGTACCATCCAAGGGTACTCAGAAGCAAGAGGCGGTGGTCGTTTTTGGGGCTCAACAGAGCCTTTCCACGAAGGTGAAGTTCCGAGGGAGTGCCGAGGGAAGGCATTCTTACAAGGCAAACAGTGCTAGTGTCGAGGAAGGTCACTCACTCATCAAGAGGAAACAATCTGGAGACGTTGCAACCGCAATTTCTAAGATAGGTTTTTCTTTTCTTTCTTGTGGAGGATTTGTCTGGGTTTTTGGTAATTTTTTCCGGGGTAGTATTGTTGTCGTAGCTTCGCGTGATTATTTTTTTTCCTTTTGTGAAGATGGAATCGGCGAGAATTCCACCGTTCTCTCACATAAACGGAGATTGGGATGTGTTTCAACTCAGATTAGAGCAGTTTCTCGTGTTACATGATGACATTACCGAGATTAAGAAAAAGGCTTATCTGATAAACTCGCTTGAAACGGAGACCTTGACTCTTCTGTCCAACTTATGTTTCCCGGGTAAAATCACAGATGTTACGTTCGAGAAATTAATTGAGTTGCTAAAAAAACATTGTGGTAAATGTAGATCTCTTTTTCAAGAGCGGGAATCATTTTTCCAAGCTAAACAGAATCATAACGAATCGATAAGGGATTTCGCCGCAAGAATTCGAGGGCTCAGCTCATTCTGTCAGTTCGGAAACAGGCTGGAGGATAATCTTGTAGACGTGTTTGCAATCGGTCTACTTCCGGGCCCTGTACGGGTAAAATTGTTTGTTGAAGGGCCTAAACAAAACTTTAATCAACTAGTTGAACTTGCAGTGACCGCGAAAGGTCCTGAGGTCGATTCAATCAAGATGAAGTTGGAAGTAAATTCGGTAAAGGAATTTGGAAGATCGGCTTCTCCGGCGCGAGAAATAAATTCGGTAAAGAGATTTGGAAAATCGGCTTCTCCGGCGCGAAAACTTTATTATCGGTCGAATAGTTCCGATTCATGTAGGTCGGATAAACAAGTTAAAACCGGTTCATCACTAAAAAAGTGTAAGATCTGTGGGAAATCAAATCATGACACTCATAACTGTAAGTTTAAGCAAGCTAAATGTTATTCTTGCGGTAAATTGGGTCATTTACAGAGATTTTGTAAAAACGGGTCAGTAAAATCAGTTATGAATTGTAATAATGAAAAGATTGGAAATGTAGCTTTTGTTAAGGCAATCAAGGCACAATTGAAGTTAAATGGGAAATCTTTCGAAGCGATGATTGATTCAGGCTCATCAATTTGTGTTATTCCGGAGAGAATGTTTTGTAAACATTTCAGTAATATAGAGTTGTCACCCGAAACACGAAAAATTTCAGGTTACGACGGGAATATGTTGATTGTTGTGGGTAATGCAAATTTCAAGGTCGAATACAATAATCTAGTTAGGTTAATAACCTTTATCGTTGTAACAAGCGGTTCGGAGATGATTGTGGGAAGAGATTTCATGGAAATATTTAACCTCAACATTGTTTCAAAACAAAATTCTATTAATTCGGTTTCGTTCGCGAATAGGAACAAATTTCAGAAAATGGGGAACGTAAAACCATATTTTTCAGGGTATGGAAGTTCTAATCTTAGGGAATATAAAACCATGTTTAAAGGGCATGGTAGTTCATCTGCAAATAAAAGGAATGTAAAACCTTATTTAAAGAATACGGTAGTTCAGTTGCAAAGATTACTTTCTGGGAAACCGATGAAATCAGGTGGAAACCAGGCAGATTTTCTGTCTCGGTTTCTATTAAAGAACAAAGTTGAGAATTCTAAGGTAGAATTTAAAGATTACTGCGGTTCAGATTTCGTAGATTTTGTTAGCAATTGTGAACATCTTGACGTTAATTCAATTAGGGAAGCCACTAAAGTAGATACGGTCATTCAAGGCGTAATGACGTGTTTAAGGCAAGGGTGGCCCAAACGTGTTAAACGCGAGGAGGAATTATGGAAATTCTGGATAAAAAGGAACGAACTTTCGATTGTTAAGGATTGTTTATTTTGGCAACATAGAATTATTGTTCCAAGTTCGTTGCATAAAAAAGTGTTAGAGCTCGTGCATCGTTCACACTTAGGTATTGTTAAGATGAAAGGGTTAGCAAAGGGTTATTTCTGGTGGTCATCGCTGAGCAAAGATTTAGAGAAAATTGTTCAGGAATGTCCAGAATGCGCGTCGACGAAACAATCTCCGCCAAAGAGTCAATTATCGGTATGGCCTAATTCTGGGAAGGTCTGGAGTAGGTTACACCTGGATTATAGTGGACCGCTGGCAGGGAAAATGTTTCTGGTCATCTGCGACTCATTCACTAAATGGGTTGACTGTATTGAAGTTCAAAGGGCAGATTCAGCTAATACTATATTTGAATTGAGGAAATTATTTTCAGGTTGATTACAAGGATAAATTGTTACATTTTTTGTCCGATTATAGAAATACTCCACATTGTACGACGGGAGTCGAGCCAGCAGTTTTATTGTTTGGTAGGAAACTTAGATCTACTTTTGACAGTCTCATTCCGAAAGAGAATGAACGGGTTGTGTCAAAACAACATGATTTGGCGAATAAGAATATTGAGGCAAATCAACGTAAACAATCTAAGTATTATGGTGGTGTAAAAACAAGAAATTTTATTGTGGGACAAAAATGTTTAGTTAAAGATTTCAGGAAGAATAATAAATTTACATGGGTAAAGGGAATTGTTACAGATAAAATTGAAAAAAAATTATATTTGGTAAAAACTTGTGATTCTCAATTAATTTGGAAACGTCATGTGGATCAGATGAGGAACTTATCAGTGTCTTGGAGTGATGTTGAGTCAGATTTGCCAGATTCCGCGTCTGATGACACGAGGACTGAGCACTCTGAGAAAGAGTTATCCAATCTGTGGAGTGAGTTAACGGTGTTTTCTCCTGATTTCAGATTTGCGGAGGGAGGAGAGAGGTCACCGGAGGTCACAGACACGGCAATCGCTGGTCCAAGTCAAAGTTCAAATCCCTGGTTGGGGAGACTCCGCCCAAGATAGTCCACAAGGAAGGAACGGAAAGCCTTCTAACTTAATATAATTTTGTGTGAAATATTAATAATGATGTGTTTATGAAAAAACATTATAAGAACTTGAGTGAAATATCAGTATAATATTTACAGTGTTTGAATTATATAGAATCATGAAATACTTGAAATACTTAAATATGTAGTGACTGATTTACAGGGGGAAGGGTGTGATATATGCAATTATATCGCATTTGTATCTATGTAGTAATTCGGGAATGCTCGGGTCGCCGAACATTGCCGATCAGGCATACGAGCCGGGACAGCGGTCCGGTGTACGGCCGCGGCCAGAACCATTCTAACTTCCAGTATAATCAGTCGCTACCGAGACAAATAATATTACTTATTGAATCCATTGTACCCTTACAATAAAGACGAGAACTTACGTTTAACATATTTATTATTATTGTGTGGCTAGTGTGGCCGCAATAAAAGTACATTACAGTAAACAAGTTTCGGGCCGTCTGAAACACGATAATGGTTGCTTAATATTGCAGTAGATTTTAACTGAACTTTCATGTGCCAAATAGGTTTAGAAGATTTTTTTGTTAGAACTTTTTAATCTTGGTCGATATCACTGTCCGTACTAGGAAGACAACGTCCTTCATCTTCAATTTCTACTAAATTTAAAACAGAATGTGAGCATGAGAGTTTTGAAACATCTTCTACATTTAAATGTCTGTCACGTAACTTCCTTTCCAATGCTTTGTTACGCTTTTTTGTTTCACTAATATCTACCGCTCCATTTTTTCCTATTCCGTATTTTGGAATCAAGTAAACAAATCTTAACTCAATTGGGGGTATTTTTTTTAATTTTTCGCAGCTACAATCAACAGTTACTTCGCACCGGCACAAATCTGGGGTTTTCTTGCAAGTGCATTCAACAACCATAAGGCATTTGCAAGCTGCTACGTCAAAAAGAAGTGAGCACTTTTGTTTGAATTCAACATGTTTTTTAAAAGAAGCTTTGTTATTGTCTCGTGTATATGATTTCCGCAGGTTGTAATACTTATCATGCAACGCAGTTATGAGATGCGCAATTCTCTTATCTGTAACTGTAACGATAGATGCTTTTTCATATAAGCTGATTACTTGGTTGGTCACTGTACTGGCAACTTGTTTAAAATTAACGCCCTTATTATTAATTTTAAGTGCCAATTTATATCTTTCTTGAGAAAAACTCCGAATGATTTCCTCGCCCGTAGGCAACTGTTTGTTGGCAGATCTTTTGGAGTACCAAAAATGGGGCAGTCGAATACCTGTCTTGTTATTACTTTCTTTGGCACAGCCATGATGCCACCGTTTCGTTATATCACACAGTCAACACACAGCAATATGATCACACAAAACGCCAAGAGTTGCAGAACGAAAACAACGGGTCGAACTAAACACAAACGCACTGCACAACTGACAAAACAATGAACGGAGATAGGTGGCATAATCCTAGGAATGCGGAGGGGGTAGAGTGGAGGGGAGGTCGTTCGTCCCAAGTAGGCGAGTGACGTTGTCTGGCTTGCTTATCAAATACCAAAAAATGAGTAAAAATTTGAAATTTTCAATATTTTGGCAAATTTTGGGGCTTATGCGCGACCGGAAGATGTCAATTGATACAAACCAAATTAAAATAAAATGTTTATAGACTCTATTTGAAGACGTTACAAACTATTACATTACGAAAAAATTTAATAAAAAAAGTTTAAAAAATAATCGCAAAAATGAGGTTTTTTCATATTTTGTCAAACTTTAGGGCCTATGCGCGAACGGAAGATGTCATCCGATATTTTTTATTTTTTTTATTATTTCTTATCTATATAATTCGCATCTTTTCCGCGCTATTACAACTTCGAAATTCAAAAAAAAGTCTTTTCGGCCCACTCTATTCCACACCACCATGAGGTAGAGAAAATGACGCATTTTTTATTGTGTATCCCCAAATGATCTACTTCCTCTTCAATGGAACTACAACCCATTTCAAGCCTTGGCCTCTTTCAACATAAACCTCCACCGCCCTCCGTCCTCGGCCGCCATTTTCCAATCTGCGACATGGAGTAGTCCTCTTGCATCCTTTCTGACATCATCCTCCCGTCTCAGCCTAGGTCTGCCCGCCTTTTCTTCACCTCCTGGGTGTCCTGTAGATCCTTCTTCGGTACTCGTGTGCTTGACTTTCGATGCACATATCCGGCCCATCTTAGTCTTCGGAGCCTTAGATGGATAGAGAGTCTGGGAGCTTGGTAAATATCATAGAGCTTTATTGTGGCGGATTTTCCATGCCTCTCCCTCTCGCACCGCTCCTTTCTTTCGAAGATGTCCAGCCGTTCCCGCCTCATATCCATAGGCCAAGACCGTTTTCCTATGGATGTTTGGGGATTTGAACACTGGCAACAACGCAAAGTAAGTGTTGTTAGCGGCTGTGATGCGCTTTCTTACTTCTACTGAATTTTCGTTGTCCTGTGTCATTGTGGAGTCCAGGTATGTAAACTCTTCGACCACTTCAAAATTATAAGTGTCTTTAAATTTCACTTTATCTTTTATTCTGTGGTGTGGGGTTCTGGTTTGCATCACGATTTTAGCTTAATTCTCATTGATTTGCAAACCCACCTCTCTTGCCGAGTCTCCAAAAACCTCTCTTACAGCCTCTAGGGGTCTTCCGACAGTGTAAATGTCAGTAGGTCTATTCTACAGATTTTCCAGCGATGGTAGATTTCGAAATGGTGCTTGAGCCGCACAGAGTTCGACTAGTTTTCATAATTATGTTATATATTTACTATTGCGTAATTATATTTTTTGTTGATCCGGTTGGTTGATATTGATATCTTAATAATAGTCTTCGTCAACAATATCATGATCTATCTCATTGCCTGTGATACTAAGATGCTGGGCTTCCATTGATAAAATCTCTTCATATTCAATTGCAAGAAATAAATTTTAATAAAGTCTCGGGTGCTGGTTTCTTTGTCATTCTTTCTGGAACAAGCCCAATTGTGCCACGTTTCCAGCCCCAGTTTTCTGGATTTTTTGGATTCGATACCATATTTGGACTTGATGATATATCCTAAATGCATGGTACAGTGCAGCGCCATTCGCAGGTGACAAAGGGGGCAAGAATGAATTTGATTTTTGTTGTCTAATTTGCGAAACGTTGGTAGCGGACTTCTTCCAAGGTTTCCTCATCCATGTCACCCCCGTAAAAAGCAACAAAAAAGCGTGTTCCTGCATCTGCTATTTCTTCTGGTTATGCATCATGTTTTCATTCGTGTACTCGATCAAGACGTACTGGCAGCTCAGCGTTTTTATCACTACAAAGTAGTTTCATCCATGCACTCAATGACGTCGGGTTTGTCATAGTGGAATCCTAGCCTGTAGCAATATAGGCGCTGAGGTGGCAACGCTGCAGTCAGGACTGCAGGCACGCGGTATGTTGCCGTCTCTTTCTCTCCTCTATATAACACGAAAAATTACTGTAATTTGAAATAGATTTTGCTTTATAATTTGTGTTGTAGAAATACTTTAAAATGATATTGTGTAATATGTTCTTGCAAAATTTATCAAGAAAACTTGAGTTAGACGATTTTTTGTAAAAAATTTCTTCTTTCTACCGCTGTAAGTCATTATATATTAGATTTATTTAAAAAAAGTCAAACAAAAAATGTTTGTAATTTAGTCTACTTCAAATTTGCCGAAGACATTTTTTCAGTAAAACTTTTTTTTTTCATTAGAGTCTCAACCTAAACAACATATATCAAAATCGCTACTACATGACCTTTTGCAAGCTAAAGGCCTTTTTTATCCCCCACCGACTGGTATTTATTTTTCCGTAATTTAAAAATAGACGTTTAAAAGGTGTTTTTCAAAAGCCAGCAATTACACCTTTTTTAAAAGATTTTTTGAACAGCAGTATTACAAGAGAAACTAGTTTTTTTAGCAATATTAAAACAACAAAAAATGGGGTAAATTATCACAATCGGCACTTCTTTGTATTAAAATTTTTGAAACATTTTGACATTAAAGGTGCAGTGGTGCACTAATTGTAATGAAAATAATTTAATTCATGAAATCATTATTACTTAAATTATATTGTGGAAGAAATATTACTAGTTTAATCGGTGATGAAGAGAGATTGGAAATAATCGTTAAAAATATTGCAAATTCGTTGACTATCAACTGAGGAAATATTTTTGCTATATACTTTATTAGGTACTTCTGATGATGATTGTTTTGATTTTCAAAAAGTCCAAAAATATTTTGCATATTTCCTTATATTTAATTCAGCATACCAACGTAGTTAGTATAAGACTCTATTTCAATTCTCTTCGAGTTCTAAGTTTTTTATTATTTTTTTTTTATTTAATGACAATATAAAAATAGAAGGTAAAGCAGTTTGTTCACAGTCCTCCTCACTAGGTATTCCTGTTCCGAGGGGTACCGTATGTTGTTGTAAGGGTGCTATCATGATTGCCTCATCATTTGCTGATTTTCACAAAATAAACAAAAAATAAAATAAAAAGTATTTATGTTTGTTGTATGTAGGTTGCGTTGGGGTTACTGCATAATTTTAATTATTTCCTCATCTTCATGTTTATTTAGTCAAAATTTGATGTCGTTTTGTGAACTTTTGTGTCTCCACGGTGTTCTTAATTTCAATTGGAAGGGCATTATATAGTTTTGTAGCATGGAAATTATGGTTTCGCTGGCCAAAAGATGTATTTAATTTCGGGATGTTCAGTAGTTTTGAGGATTTCATCCTTGTAGTGTAGTTATGTTGGTCAGCAAGGTACTTATACTTTTCTTTAAATTTGAGAAGTGCATTTTTTAGTATAGTTTAGTAATGCTGAACACATTAAAGTTGTTTAAAATTTCTTTTGATGGAGTTCTTATGGGTACTTTCAGCATTATTTTTATTATTGCCTTTTACGTTTTAACTAGCTGCTTCATTTGGATATTTGAGGCTCATCCCCAAATTATAATCCCATATTCTATGCATGATTGGCAAAGAGCATAATATACTTTATACAGATCATTTTTATTAAGTATGTTGCGTGTGTTTCTGAAGTAGTACATGAGCTTTGGAAGTTTCTTTGTAATGCTATATATGTTGGAGTCCCAACGAAGATATTCATTGATTTCAATGCCGAGATATGTTATGTTTCTAGAATGTGTTAGAGTGGGGAAGTGGCAAGATTGCGTTAAAATTTTCCTTGATAATCATGTAATTTAAGATCATAACCCTCAGCTGGTTGTCCTCTGGCCGTTATAAAAAAAGTTAAATATTTAGTTTTGTTAAGATTAAGTGTAAGTGAGATTTGCTTAAGCCAGTTTTGCAGGAATATAAACCCATGTTCAGCTTTTTTGTAAGTGATTATCCAATCACTTTCATTAAATAAAATGACAGTGTCATCGGCAAAACTAATGATTTTTCCTTTGTTTGCAGATATCATTTATATATATCAAAAATAATAAAGGTCCTAAGACACTTCCTTGCAGTACTTGATTGGGAGAGGTTTACTTTTACACTTTTCAATTTCAACATACTGTGAACGTTCTGACATATAACTTATTAGCAGATTTAAAGTTGTGTTTGACATCCCAACTATTTTAAGTTTCTTGAAAAGGATGTTATGGTCTATCGTGTCAAAGGCCTTTTGCAGGTCTATTTATTTCCCTTGTCTAAGCGTTTCGTGATCGTGTTTATGTTATCGTCTATGGCATCGGCTGTACTCAAGTTTTGTCTAAAACCATACTGATATTTCAATATTAGATTATTTTCTTCTAGGTACGTCATAAGTTGTTTTTTAGTACTTTTCCAATATTTTAGAAAATATACTTAGAAGGCTTATCGGTCGATAGTTACTGATATTATTTTATGATCCTTGTTTATATCAAGTAATGAGAAGGTATGGTAATCTAAGAGGTGTAAATACTTTTTAAACTTTCGGTGAAACTTTATCTTTTTTTTGATGATTTTAATAAGCCAGGGATATTTCGACGCTGAATTTTTGGGAGATAGATTTATGATTCTTGATGGAACATATAGCGATCAATTTCTCCATAAATAATTTTATAGGTTGCTTCCTCCATAATAAGAATGCAACTTGCTACTTTCGGGCTAAAAATATTTGACCAGTCAAATTACTCCAAAATCTCGTTAATCCTGATATAGTCAGCTGATTAAAGAACAAAACTAATTGTGATTACGATAATTCGTAGAACTGAAATATTAGTACAAATGTTAAAAAAATTATTTCTTCTTGTAAATAATCCAATATGAAGCATACGAAGGTACCCGTTCAATCAATAAAAGGTGCAAGTTTTACTTAAGCGTTTCCAGCCCACAAAGCACTCTCTGCAATCTTCAGATATCCAAAAGTTATGTTAAAATATTTCCACCATTGTGGAGATGTCATGAAATTTCAGCCGATAGGACTTATGGGCACATAAAACAATATAATTTTAAAACCGAAAACGGAGATGTCTAGGTTAGGTTTCCCTCAACCAGTGGCGGCTCGTGACTTTTGGTTGTGCTAGGGTGCTAATATTAAAAAAATGGCATCATGGATGTTGTCGTATGCGAAAAATATATATTTTTTTTTTTTTTCAAAAATCGGTGTTTTGTATGAAGATTTTTCAGGAAATCGGTGCGGCGCACCACCAAACTGAAACTAACCTGAAATTTTTCATACAAAAAACTGATTTTCAAAAAAAAAAAAAAATTTTTTTTCGGCTACAACAACATCAATAATGCCATTTTTTTAATATCAGCACTCTAGCACACCAAAAAGTCACGAGCCGCCACTGCCCTCAACCAGTCTCTCCCGATCCGGCCTGCCTCGCAGAAATACGTACCTCACCCATGAACACGGTCACCCCTGCTAAGCCACAAATCGTAGCGAACCACATGGATGCATTCGAATGTATGAATGTGCATGGACTCAAATCAAATTGATAAATTGACTGCCACTATTCTACAGCGGGTAAACTTACTGAACTTAGCGTGTCACATTCCTATTTCAGCTGATTTATTAATTGGAGGTAGACTTATTAATAAAATAAAATATCTGATTTCAAATGCCATCAAATTGTTGCACGAACAAAAGAAAGAAATTCATCAAAGAAAATAGTACAATTGCTGGCATCATGTTTATGTACTAATTTTGTGTATGTTGCCTACAATACACCGCAAGTTAGTTAAATATTGTCTTAAATAATTATATTGATTTTTTGGTAGAAATCGGTTGCTTTACTTAGTAGGTACTATATTTAAGTAAATATTATTTTTTCGATATTTACAAGCTTTTAAAAGGCGCTACGGACTTCTTTAACATGGATGTGAAAAGACTTAATTCCTTTTAAATTTCTAACGTGTTTTAAAACGTAACTCTGCTTAAGCACCGTGCATAAAATATGAATTCACAGGGCGCTTTCATCACTTTTACGTATTTTTTTGTCATGGTTGAAAGTATTTATATAATAAAAATAACATTGAACCTTGGAAGATGTGGGCGTCTTTCCTACGAACAAAAGAAAATTTTAGATGTTTATCTTTTTAAAACCTGTCAAAAATGGTCTTATTTTTAATTGGATCATAATATTGTGATTAATTGGATCACTTATTATATTTTCATTTAGGACGCATGAAAAATTGAGACGTCGTTTTTTTACAAATTTTAAAAATAATGTGTACTTTTGACGCTAAAAATATGCTTTGTATTTTCCTATTTTCATAAATCAACGCGAAAACTGTTTACCCTTTCACCATTGTTAATTAACTGGCAAAGTCGGGAATTTATAATTCTCGAAATGAGCGTTTGTAGATGTTCAGTGTTTCCAGTGAGAGCGTTTTACAAGTCAAATAAAGTAAGCGCTGATTGTATTAGGGTAAAGTCAGAAGAAATCATTGGAATACAATTTGCAAGAAAGGTTGTTCCGGTTCAAAGTATTTCCAAAGGTATTATACTGCTACTAGAAGACTTGCGATGTGTTTAATTCAAGAGAGCTTTGTACTGATCTAAAGATCATACCCCTTGATTAGAGCTAATTTAAACACAATTGTAAAGTTTCTAGTACCCTATAATATATAAAACTAATTTGTAATAATGCAATAACTATTCTGTTATGTAACAGCACCTCAAATCGAAATACTGTAGTAAAGATGTAGCAGATTCAAATCCACACATTCAGTTAGAAAAACACATAAAACTAACTAATTCGCCTTGATAATGCTAATGCCGTCAAATTGCTAGTAGTTAAGTTAGCGTAATACATAAAACTGACCAAAAACCACGGATAATTTTTTAGTCAAAACATAGAAAGCTAATAAAAACGCAATGGGTAGGTAATGGGGTAAGGTAGTCAAATAGGAATTATTTTTTTTTATTTCAAATACAGTTCGTGCAAGTAATAAATTGTGTATAATATCACAATAGGCTCATTGTATGCGCAGAAAATGAAAGGACGGTCGTTTTAAAGTATTCAAAAATGATTGCTGCAAACGTCCTAATAATAAAGGCAATGCACAATAATTATTTAAAATGTTTTGATTAATTTTGCTCGATGACATAAATCGTTAAAAAAACATGACATTTGGATAGCTGCTTTTTCCTATTGAATATTTTACAACGGTTCCATGCCAAACTTAAGCTCTGAGGAACAGCTATACCTAAATACTAATATATTATTATCGAAGGTTTTGGTATCAACTTTTGTGAAGGTTGTCTAAGTAGAATAAATTAATTTTTGATTCATTACTTACGGTTTAGGAACACTGTAGGCTCGACTTTATAATTAAAAAGGGGAAATTATTTTTTAACATAAACATATAATATTAAATTTTCATTTATAAGAGTTTAGGTTATGTGAACTTAATGGTTGATCTTGAGTAACCATTGAGCTGTATTGAATTTACTTGCGGTTACTAAATTAGGTCCATTGCTGACAAGAGGAGGTTCCATCTAACGCTTTCCATTCCAAAGCTAAAGCTTCCCTTCCCTCAAAACAATTTTGACTTATATTACTTTAAGCAGTTTATTGAGATGATTAACGACGATTTCTTTTATTTAAATCCCATTTTGTTGATTAGTTAAAAGTCTAACTGCAATAAATACATTTTAGACTGGTAAATTTCATCGTTTCGGACTGTTTTCTCGACTCCTTGTACTTAGATGAATACTTTCGAAGACTTACATTATCTCTACACTTTTAAAACCATTTTCGCAAATTCCAAACTTTTTTTATGTGAATACAACTCAAAAGTCCCAACTACTCCCGTCTGGAGCCAATAAAAATATGGGATATCCACAATGAGAAGGGGGAGGGGAAGGTGGAGAATTAAAGGAAAGGATTAAGAAAGAGGATAGACATGGAATTTAGGGTAGAGACCTAATTAATTTATTTTATATTATAGAAACAAAAGGTACAGTGATAACACTTTGTTGTTAATTCAAATATTATTTTTTTCTACAGATTTTCTTCATATATTATTGTTATTTTTAAGTTTTATTAATTTGCATTTACTTAACTGTTTGATAATGACTGTTATTTATGTGCGTTACATTGTGAAATTATTAACCCCGATACAGGCGAGCCCTAGTGGGGTTAATAACAATATATTTCAATTGTGAACAAACTATAAATAAACAAATCAATAACAAAAATTACATAACATTAAGTAATATTTCATAGTGGGTAATATGTTTCTTTGTAATGTCTGTATGTGTGAGTATGTTTGTAGGTGTGAGAAGTTGTGATCTGTAAAGCGGTATGTATGCGCATTTAACAGTTTATATCATTAACCCTCGACCCGTCGCGTGGGGTCTTTAAAAGCCCAGGTTTTAGAGTAATGCTAATTATGTTAATTTTAAATGTTCCCACTGATTTTTTACTTTAGGTAGCTTCCTAAAAGGGACTATACTTGACGCAAGCGCCGAGAAAATTTAGTTTGCGCATGTGCGATGTGAGATGCAGACTTGTGTTTCGGCGTGAGGCTAAAAAAATCAACAAAATACCATGAAAAATCAAGTTTATATGTTTTTTTTTTATTGTATTTTGTTGGTTTTTTGGTGTAATAATAATAAGTCTATATCAACCTCAAATAGTTATGAGTTTGATGGAAATTGGTTAGATTTTTTTTTTAATTTTCTATTAAAAAATATGATTCAAAATTTCAAAAAAATGTTCCTTGTTGATTTTTAAGCTCTTGCATTGAAAATAAATAACTAATTTTTAACATTTCTTTTTATTTCAAAGCAATCATTATCGCCTGACTGTAATCAGTTAAAATAACATATAAAATGTATGCTACAACAACAATTTAATCATATTTATTTTTGGGGTCCTAAGCGTCCCCACGCGACACCTCGCATTACATAAAAGGCGCGATGGGCGGAGGGTTAACTTGATGCTCCTTTTAAATTTAGGCAGTGAATTTGAAAATGTCGATGTTAGAATTTAGGCAAATATTAGTGAATTTGGCGAATTAGTTGCTGCATTTGTGAATGGCGCTGAATGGCGTGAAGGTCCTTGAAATTGATTAATGATAGAAGTTCGATACGGTTGATTTTATCATTCAAAATTCTGTGTATAAATGTTAAATCAGCTAGTGTCCGCCTTCGTTGCAAAGTTTGAAATGCACAATCAAAGTCATTCTTGAATTTAAATATAAGATATTTTAAAAAATTGTTTTAATTATGATCTATACTATCTATGTATACTTTGTACTGCGGGTTCCAAATTGGCAAAGCTTATTCCAGTGTACTTACGACTAATTGAAAATATAGCGGTATGTATGTCCGCGGGATATCGAAAACTTTAGTTATACCAATGACAGAACCAAGCATTTTATAAGACCTATGAATGATTGTGCTCATTTTGAATATAAGTTTGCTATTAAAGTAAACGCCAATATCTTTAGAATCCGCTTTAGATATGACAGGTTCGTCGTTGAGTAAATAAGAGTACTTATTATATGTTCATATCTGGTGAATGCCATAATGTGACTATATCAATGTAAAATATTGATATCTTAACAGTTAACTTTATAATCTTGCGAAACAGCACTGAGCAAAACGTCTTCTGAAAGGGGAGTAAGTCAGTATCCGTTGTGAGAATTGAAATCGATCCGTCCGACTGCTAGGCAGGCGCTTTATCCACCGGACTACTTTTGTCCCAAGGAAGAAAATGTTTAATGTGATTTCAAAAAAATATATTGTTATTGATGAATTGTGAATTATCAGTCGTTGTTCACATTTTTTAAAAACACTTTAGCAAAAATCTTATTTGCTTTTTATTGTTATCTACACATTATATTTCATGTTCTTTGGTATTTTTAACGTTGTACCCACCAGGAGCCTTAAAATAATATTTTTTTCCTGAAGCATTTGTTATTATGCCAAAAACCTTATTCTAACATTTCTTTGAATTTAAAAAAATGCGTTTTATTATTGTTAAACCGTGTTTTTTTAGCAACGAATGTAAATATTGAAAGGCCTACCTCCTCATCAAAATATATGATAATCAATCCCTAAAATTAATCATTTTCGTAAAATGCTGATAATATAACCATATTTATGTGAAATTTTTCCATGAACTGCGATGGAGAACCCAAATATGGCCAAGATGATATATTTAGATATTTGGCATAGGTTTAATATCCATTAAAGATTGAACCTTTTTATTGATGTTAAATTATCATAGTTCATTTATCATTCGGTTATTAGAAGTTGTAATTCAATAGATTTGCATTTGTGGATTTAGAAGAAACCAGTATCAAATTAATGACGAAGGACCATGCGTACCATGTTCGATTAATGTTATAGATTTTGGGTATAATACTGTCGATAATATCTACGAACAATTACTCTCATTTTATTCGTCATGTCAGTATGTTTGTCGAATCCAATAACTATGTTATTTCTACTGTCGAAAAGAAAACGTTTAGAAAAAAAGACAGGTTGATTGGGTAAAATAACAAAGAGTACGAATAAAACATGTTACAGTTCAGAACATCTGCTACAAGATTAATTAGACGGAAGCCATGTTCCTGAATTCAGTGAAACATGTGGTCCAGGCAAGAAAGAAAAGTGAACAGAATAAGTTGTACTCTATAAAATCCCAAGAAAAAAGCTTTCTACTAAACAGATAGGCGTCCGTCGCATTTTCGTTAGAGAAACTTACTCCCTAAGGCTTTAGTTAAGTTTGACAAAGCAAGAGTAAGGATTAAAGAGTTCAAAGTGCTCTAGAGGATATGCGTTTGTTAGATCGATTAAAAGAAAAACAGTTTCATGCAGCGACAAAATGGCTAACTAACTAACTAAAAAAATAAATAAAATAAATAAGTGTTTATTCCAGAGGGGACGGACCGCCAAGCCATTCGGTCTTGGCACACAATCTTTGCCTCATTCACATTCATACATCGTCTCGTACATACTCTTCCATTATTCTGACTCTTGACATGGCCCAACACAAGCATCTGATTCACTTGATCATGCCATGTCTTCCTCGGGCGGCCCCGACTTCTACCATTCACATGTGTGTCGTATATTCTTCATGAATGACCCGACGTAAAAATCTCATCGGTAAGTCGAAAATATCTTTGCAATATTGGATAAATGTTCAATGGCGCTATGAAAATTTGGCAGCCTATGAAACCAATGGTCAATGCAAATAAATACGTTTATTTTCTTAGATTCTATCTTGCATCTCGTAATGCATCTAATGCAGGGAAAGATTGCCGGAAGTCGGGACCCTGGAAGAAGGAGAAAATCATGGCTGAAAAACCTGAGACAGTGGTTTGTCCAGTCTATTGTAGAGCTCTTCCGGGCCGCAGTAAACAAAGTCCGCATAGCCAACATGATAGTCAACTTCCGTTGAACGCACATTGCACGAGAAGATGAAGAAGCGTATTATTGACATTGCATCATGATCAATTCACACTTAAAAATTTATAAAGCTAGATCCAATAGTTACCATATTAAGTATTTGCAAGTGATTAAAACTATTTATTATTCGCTACGTTTGGTGATTTAACAGGGGTGCCCGGGTTCATGAGGTGAGGTTTGTCTAGGTCTTGGAGGCGGATGACCAGGACATACTGAACCCCAGATTCTTACCCACCCCTTAAACCCTTTTCCTTCCCAGAACTCTCCTCTCCTTCCTTTCCTTAAAAAACCCTCCACACAGCATCCCCAAAGATGATATAGGCCCTAAAGGAAATTATTTTCCTCAGGGCCTCCTGTGTGGAGCTCATGTAAAAAAAAATGTATAGAAAATATTTGTTGAAATGTGGGCTACCAAGTTGTGATCATAACATTTTAATAAGTATGCAATAAAATGAGAATAAGCATGTGCTATTAACGACATGTCTCTGCATTATGTCGAGACAATATTATAAGTAGATAAATTGAAAGAATATTATTACAAAAAATAATATTCTGGTATTATTATTCGATTATTCAGTAGTTCAGATATCCCATTACCCGTTCATAAAATACTATTACCATAATATCAGTGATATAATAATTATTCCGGTGGCGGTGGTGCGTCTCGGTGTCTTTGTGTAACTCCGGTGAAATAGCCTCCGGTTTTGAAAATCAAAACTAATCAAGGCCTGTGATATTTTTTTAAGGCGTGTCTTATTAAACAACTTCAAAAAGGAGGAGGTTCTCAATTCGACTGTATTTTTTTTTATTTTTTTTTTTATGTTTGTTACCTCAGAACTTTCGACTGGGTGAACCGATTTTGATGATTCTTTTTTTATTTGAAAGCTGGTGCTTTCCATGTGGTCCCATTTTAATTTGGTTTAGTTCTGACAATGGCGTCCATGAGAAAACCATATAAGTCTTAAATTTGCATAAAGTATGTGCGAGACAAATGGACGAATAACTCAATATCATGCCAACCGATTTCAATGATTCTTTTTTTATTGGAAAGGATGTACTTCAAGGATAAATTGATGAGAGTTTGGTTAGGTTCTGATTACCGGATCCATGACAAAGTAACGGAACTCTTCAATTCTTAGGAGCAAATTAACGAAACTCGGCCGAATCTCTTAATTTGACCCTAATGTCGTTATGGTCAAATTATGTCTGTCTCATATAAGCAGCACGTTTAGTAGATCTACCCATATTCAGACAAATTAGCGTACTTCGGATTCACTAAAAATCAAAAAATAAACAAAAATTTTAACCAAACAAAAAACGACTTCAAAAAATGCACTAAAAAGTAAAAAATAATTTCGTATTCTTCTACAACTTCATAATCGACTTACTTTTTCTACTCATAAATATGTAGGTACGATTGTTATTTTTGGAGTCGGTGTCAGCAACCCTCACGCCGCGGCCCTGCTCTCGCCTCGTCAAGTCGCTTGTGCGACACAAGCACATCTCACCTATAACTATGTATGTAGTTACAAACCTACCATGACTGACACCGATTCCAAAAATTACAATCGTACCTACATATTGATGAGTAGAAAAAGTAAGTCGATTATGAAGTTGTAGAAGAATACGAAATTATTTTTTACTTTTTAGTGCATTTTTTGAAGTCGTTTTTTGTTTTGTTAAAATTTTTGTTTATTTTTCAAGTTTACTATGTGTTCATTTGAAACATAACTTTCTGATCGTATTTTGAAATATGATCCAGAGATCAAAAATTATTTTTATAAACACCTACTTTCGGTTTAACAAATCATACAAAAATTATAATATCCCATGACTTTTCTTGGAATTATTTAAAGAAAATCGATTGCAGTTCACACGCGGTAGAAGTAAAACCTTCACCCACGCAATCTCAACCAATACCTTGAAAAGTGAGCTCATAATCAAAGCGTCCAAAGCGCGCTACGACGATTCGTATTTACTGTACGTAGATAAGGCGACTTGAGGCATTCGAGATGTGGATCTATAGAAGAATACTTAATATAAGCTGGATGGACAGGGTCACAAATGAAGATGTTATGGTTCGGATGAATAAAGAAAAGGAAGTAATTAAAACCATAAAAATCCGAAAACTTCAAAATCTTGGACACGTGATGAGACATCCAGAGAAGTATGAGATCTTGCATCTCATAATACAGGGAAAGATTGCCGGAAGACGGGGCCCTGGAAGAAGGAGAACCTCATGGCTGAAAAACCTGAGACAGTGGTTTGGCCAGTCTACCGTGGAGCTGTTCCGGGCCGCAGTAAACAAAGTCCGCATAGCCAACATGATAGCCAACGTCCGTTGAACGGACAAGGCACAAGAAGAAGAAGGTAAGGTTTCATTCTATCTCATTCTCGCAGGCTAAATCCTATTGATGTATGTGTTCGTCTCTTTTTAGTGTTGTTTCCGTTTCATCGAGTTTCAAATCGTAAAGGTGCTAAAGACGTTTCACTTTAAAAATCGACATTCAAACGAACATCTTAACTAACTAACCATCACGCCGTTTCCCCGCAGGGGTGGGCAGAGAGGACAGACCGCCAAACATCCCGGTCTTGGCACACATTCCTTGCCTCGTTTATATTCATACAACGTCTCATAAATTCTCTTCTATTATACTGACTCTTGACATGACCCGACTCAAGTATCTGATTCACTTAGTCGTGCCATGTCTTTCTTGGGCGTCCTCGACTTCTTCTACCATTCACCGTCTTACAGTACCTAAAAAAAATTTACACTAAAATTTTGACATAAAATATTTAGGTGATTTCCATCACCAACTGCATCCTCGTACAATCTAAAAACTTTGGTTTCCTGTGAAACGGACCGGTAATTTCAGTAAAATCGTGACAAAGCTAATAAGGGCGAACGCAACCAATGTTTAACAGCTGATGGATGGCTTTCGATAAGTTAGGTAGGTGTATGTATCACACAATATTTGCCCATTTGACGTTGTACGGCTGGCGATGAAATGATTAAAGTGATAAACGTGTGATTTATGAATAGGTTGCCTTTGCTGTTGTAAATTATGCCATTAAATGGCCATTACGCATAGGTATAATAGCCCAGTCATTCCGTAGTTAAAAAGGCCTTTAGCTTGCAAAAGGTCATGTAGTAGCGATTTTGATATATGTTGTTAACAATGGGACTCTAAAAAAAAAAAAAGTTTTCGACCTCGGGAGGGTCGAGCTCGATCCGCCATCTTGGATTGAAGGTCCCAAAATTTGGTTTTTTCTAAATAATTATGAAATGGTTGATTTTACAGCCAAGTTGTTCAAGGTGAACTTGAAGAAAACTAAATTACGTACATTTTATGTTTACAGTTTTTTTTTTTAAGTCTAATAGGTAACGAGTTACGGTGGCGGAAATGTGAATATTTTTCTAAAAAATGATGAAATTTCCAATTTGTGTTATTTTTCGGGTTATTCATTACATAACTAGCTGTTAAAAACCCGCTCCGTAGGGTTTTACTGCTAGGCCCTGTAGGCAGCTTTTGGTTTGGCTTCGCCCAGTTAGTGTTGGTGACCATTTTATACATAATTATGTTATATAATATATTTTTTATCATATAATTATAATAATTTTGTTAACTCATTTCCACACTACCATGAGGTAGAGAACATGGCGCATTTTTTATTGTGGTATCCCCTGTAGGTCTACTCCACAGATATACCAGCGATGGTAGATTTCGAAATTATTTTATATATTGGCTATTGCGTAATGATATTTTTTTGTTGATGCCGGTTGGTTGATATCGACATCTTAATAACACTCATCATCAATGTCATCTTCTAATTCATTGCCTGTGGTACTGAGATTCTGGGCTTCCATTGATAAAATCTCTTCATCTTCTTCCTCGACATCGATATGAACCTCTGGCGAATTTCGGCATGTTTGACCATTACAGCACCCACACACAATAGAACAATTCAATCCAGCTTTCCTGCAGCCACATGCAACGCCGCATCCTTTTTTACAATTACATGAAATAAATTTCAATAAAATAAAATTAATAATAAAATTTCAATAAATTTCAATTCTTTTTTACAATTACATGAAATAAAGTCTCGGGTGCTGGTTTCTTTGTCATTCTTACTGGAACAAGCCCGTTGGTGCCACGTTTCCAGCCCCAGTTTTCTGGATTTTTTTGGATTCCATACCATTTTTGGACTTAGTGGTACGTCCTAAATGCATGGTACCGTGCAGCGTCGTTCGTTGGTGGCAAAGAGGCAAGATTGAATTTGCTTTTTGTTGTTGACTTTGCGAAACGTTAGTAGCGGACTTCTTCCAAGGTTTCCTTATCCATGTCACCCCCGTACAAAGCAACAAGAAAGCGTGTTCCTGCATCTGCTGTCTTCTGGTTTTGCATCATGTTGTTTGAAGATTTCTATCATGGCATTGAGTCTTGTGTCGTTCTGTACAAGTGAACAAAATTTTGTTTTTCCTTGGTTGAAGAAGGACGATGTTCTTTCGCAGCCACTAAAGGCATGGAGAAACAGAATATTCTCAGCCGCTTCTTTGTATTTGTGAGAGAGGTTTTAGGGTGGCACACCTGTTTCCGGCCATACAAGAGCGAGACAGGTGATCCCGCATATAAAAGGAGATGCAGGCCTCTCCTCACTCTCTTTTTCCAACCGCCAACACGTTAGTTAGGACGTATTTATAGCCATTACTTATAATAAATATCCATATCGCCAATACGCGCATTATTTATAAATAACCTCGCCTACACTCGAGTCTGTATTTAACAGTGGCGCAGCCTACGGTACACGATTCTGCACAATACGGCAGAAATATCGCGAAAAGAATCGACGCGCAAAAAAAAATTTGGCACAAAAATTTGGCAAAAATACGCGGTAACATTATTATTTCGGGTCGGTAAGAAAGGCCGGACCGAAATTATTCCAACACTTCACTGCAAGGAGTGAAGTGCAAGAAGACACTGGAGCCAGCCAGCTTTTCGGAAGGGGGAAGCACGGGAGGTCCAGCGTCAATCGGCATCTCTGAGGGTCAAGGATCGGAGATCCAGGTCGCAGGAGTGATCTGGGGTAGCCATCGGTGTTACTGTGTGACGGGTCTGGAAGGAGCCATCAATTCACAGGGTCAAGGAGCAGTTTCCGGAGCAGGGTCCAGGGAGCAGACGGCAGAAGAAGAAGCCTCATTGGGAAGTTTTTGTTTTTTCTGTTTTCTTTCTCTCTATTTGGGTACCTTCTGGGCATTGGGAACATGGAGTCTCGAGGATTGGAGTCCTTCAGTTTGCGTGACGGGAACTGGGAGAACTTCAAGGTCCGCCTCGGACAATTTCTCCTCGTGAATGATGAAAAGTTTGCATCGGATGATAAAAAAAAGGGCTATTTTCCTGAATGCATTGAAAGATGATTGTTTTTCCTTATTGGTTAATTTGTGCATTCCTAAAAAGGTAACAGATATTAAGTTAGAAGATTTGATATCTAAACTTGATGAGTATTGTTGTTCAACGAAATGTTTTTTTGAAGAGAGATCTAAGTTTTACAGTGCTAAACAAAGAAATGACGAATCAATCCGTGAGTTTGCAGTGCGGTTAAAGTCTCTTTCTACTAATTGCAAATTTGGGAATAGTTTATCAGTAAATTTAAGGGATTTCTTTGTTTTAGGTTGTAAACCAGGAAAGGTAAGGGAAAAATTATTTCTCGAGGGTGAATTACACTCGTTCGAAAAATGTTTACAAGTCGCCGAGTGCATTGACCTCGTAGCTTCAACTCAAGCGCAGTCCCGAGTTGATAATACGGTTTACGCTAATGTACAGCTCAAGGCCGGTCGACTCTCTTTTAATAATTCGCGTGTGAAAGACAGAGACGTGAAGCGTTTCGGGCATAGCAACAGGGCACGGTCACAGTCGCCAGCGAACGCTGTGAAACAAAATTGTACCGTTTGTGGTCACAATAATCACATCGCGACGGAATGTAGATATAAAAATTATTTATGTAAAATTTGCAGTACGAAGGGTCATCTCGCAAAACAGTGCAAGCGTTCCTCAACACGTAAGAGTGTGAATACTTTGTTGTCGGACACAAAGTTGGGTGAAGTTAATAGTGTCGAACCATTTTTTATTGAAGTTTCACTAGACGGGATCAAGAGTAAATTCATGGTAGATTCTGGAGCATCTTGTTGCGTAATTTCCAAGGAGTGTTATTTCAGTAAATTCAGTAGAATCAAGCTAGTGCACGAAGACATTAGTCTACGGGGTTTTGACAATACGCTCGTGAAAGTGGTAGGTACAATTACGCCACAAGTGGAATTTAACGGTCAGTGTCACAATTTGAAATTTGTTGTTGTCACAAGTGCTTCGTTATCGATAGTGGGGCGTGATTTTATGAATCTTTTTAACGTCGGGATTAACGGAATCGTAAACAGTATAAAACAGAATACTTTGAAGCAGCGATTAGTAAAAAAATTCCCGGAAGTTTTTACGGATAAACTAGGAAAATTTAATAAGTACGAAGTGAATTTAACTTTAAAAGAGACCGCTATTCCGATATTTCGTAATCACAGAGTTATGCCGTTCGCTTTGAAAGAAAAAGTCGAAAGGGAGTTAGATAGTTTACTGTCAGACGGTATTATAGAACAAGTCCAGTTTAGTGAGTTTGCAAGTCCAATTGTTCCAGTAATTAAGAAAAACGGTAGTATTAGATTATGTGGTGATTATAAATCGACAGTGAATAATCAGTTATTAGTTGACAAATATCCATTACCTAGGATAGAGGAGCTATTAACGAAAGTAAATGGTGGGAAAGTTTTTGCAAAAATCGATCTTAAATCGGCGTATAGTCAATTTGTTTTAAAAAAGGAGTGTAGGCGTTTTACAACAATCAATACCCATTTAGGATTGTTTCAGTATAAGCGGTTAGTGTACGGGTTATCTCCCGCGCCAGCTATATTTGCAAAGGCAATGGCAAATTGTTTGTCAGGATTACAGAACATGACGTTTTATTTGGATGATATTATCGTGATAGGGGAAGACGAAGACGATTTAGAGAAAAACGTATGTGTCGTGTTAGAAAGGTTGAAACATTGTAATCTAACAGTGAATAGTGACAAGTGTGAATTCAATTTAAAAGTTATTGAGTTTTTAGGTTATAAAATAAGTGAACAAGGGATTCAACCGTGTGAACGGAATAAAGAAGCCATTTTAAATGCACCAGCACCTAGTGATTTAAATAATTTAAGAAGTTTATTAGGTATGATTAGTTATTATCGTAATTTTATTCCAAATATGGCAAATATATTGTCACCATTATACGAATTACTTAAAAAAGATGTTAAGTTTCAATGGGGTACGGAACAAGAAAATAGTTTTGCGATAATTAAAAGAATATTAACTTCGGATAGGATTTTAACGCATTTTGACGAAAATATACCTGTGAAACTTGTCACAGATGGTAGTTTTAATGGGGTAGCAGCAACATTACTTCATAGGTTTCAAAATGGCGTAGAAAGACCGATTGGGTTCGCAAGCAGAACTTTAACTAAAGCGGAAAAGAATTATTCTATTCTAGATATTGAAGCAACAGCAATTATTTTTGGAATTAAGAAGTTTTATCAATATTTGTACGGCAGAGAATTTATTTTAGCTGTGGATAATCAGCCGTTAGTGAGAATTTTAGGTGAAAATAAAGAAGTACCTAAGATTGCCGCGTCAAGGTTACAGAGATATGCTATTATGTTAGGTTCGTTTAATTTTAAAATTGAATATGTAAAATCGAAAAATAATTGTTCAGACTTTCTGAGCAGGTGTCCGATTGAAAAGGTTAGCTGTGAAGATGAGATAGAGTCTGATTACATTAATTATTTCGAGAATAATGGGTTTAATTTGTCTTTAGACGTGATAAAAAGCGAAACCGAAAAGGATGATGTGTTAGGTCAAGTAAAAAATTTTCTTATCGAAGGTTGGCCAGCATCAGTAAAAAAGGCACAAAGTGGTAACTTTATTAGAATTTTTTGGGAAAAAAGGTTAGAATTGTCTTTGATAAATGGGTGTGTTTTATATCAACATAGGGTTGTTGTACCTGAGTCTTTAAGACAAGAGGTTTTAAAGATGTTACATAGATCTCACTTAGGGGTTTTTAAGACTAAAGGTATTGCAAAAAGCTTTGTCTGGTGGCCAAAAATTAATCAAGATTTGGAGAAAATAACGGAAAATTGTAGAGATTGTTTAGAAATTAAACCAGAATCACAAAAGAGTTCTTTAGCAGTGTGGCCATATGAACCTGAAGTATGGTTCAGGGTACATATTGATCATGGTAGTTTGTATAACAAAAATTTTTTAGTGGTGGTAGACTCTTCTTCAAAGTGGATTGAGTGTCTGGAAGTAAACAGTCTGTCTTCAAAAGAAAATATCGAAATACTTCATAGATTATTTTCGCAATTTGGTTTTCCTGCAACTTTAGTTAGTGATAATGGTACGTGTTTTTGTTCTGAGGATTTTGAAAATTTTTGTAAGAAAAATGGGATAGAACATATCACTAGTCCAGTCAATCACCCTAGTAGCAACGGGCAAGCTGAAGCTACAGTAAAGACTTGTAAAAATTTCCTTAAAAAAATTTGTAAACATAATGGATTTCCTTCAGATTATAAAGAAAAGTTAGGTAACTTTTTAGCAGACTATAGGAATACAGTTCACGCAACAACAGGATGTGAGCCATCTGTATTATTAATGGGTAGAAAAATTAGAACAGTATTTGACTCTCTGATTCCAAGGAAAATTGAGGATAGAACGGGTAGTTCAGGTTCTACTCGACGAAACAAAGTAATAAAAAAGGTTACTCAGAGCCAAAACAATCAGAAAAGACAATATAAGGGTAGAGTTAAATCAGGTTTTAATATAGGTCAGAAAGTAATGACTAGAGATTTCAGATCTCAGGGTAATAGGTTATGGGTCCCTGGGGTTATTGTGGATAAAAAAGGTAGTAAAATATATTTCATAAAAATTAACAAGTCTAATATGGTGTGGAAAAGACATTTAGACCAGCTAAAGGAATTACATGTTTCATGGCAGGAGGAAGATAACCAGGAATTCGCGTCTGACACGTTGGAATTGTCGACGGACGAATTAGATCTCTCCGGTATGTTACGTAATAGAAGTGTCTCTAATTCTGTTTCTCCATGTTTCAGGTCTAACCCATGGCAAGGAAGGCTTCGGCCCAGGTGACAGCACTTCGCAGTTGAAATGGACAGAAGGGAAACAGAAAGAACAAAAACAAATGTTTTGTTAATTTTAAATGTAATGTGTTAATTTTAAATGTGAAATATGAAATATAAAATATATTGTATGAAATATGTAGCTATAGGTATCACTTATGTAGCCAGGATTCTCCCGTTTAAGTAGGGGAGGATGTGAGAGAGGTTTTAGGGTGGCACACCTGTTTCCGGCCATACAAGAGCGAGACAGGTGATCCCGCATATAAAAGGAGATGCAGGCCTCTCCTCACTCTCTTTTTCCAACCGCCAACACGTTAGTTAGGACGTATTTATAGCCATTACTTATAATAAATATCCATATCGCCAATACGCGCATTATTTATAAATAACCTCGCCTACACTCGAGTCTGTATTTAACAGTATTTCACACTATTCGCGGAATACAGTCTTTCAAAAGTTTTGCCTCTCCCGGGTTTGCGAAGAAGTTGGTGCCAATGCTGTTAGCAGAACTAGGAGATCAACATCTTCGCCAATAACGAATACAGCGTCAAATGATGAACACAAGGGAATCGCAGTATTGACAATCAACTCATCAGCATCTTCTTCAGCCTGCTTAACTGTAAAATCAGCCTGTATAAATTGCTTTGTAAGCATCGAAATCAGACGGACTTTGTTATTTTCATTGGCTAAAAAACGTTCTTGTGAAACTTGAACTGGCATTGTTTCATCGAAAAGAACATCTGCAGACATATGCTTCTTCGATCGGCGAAGTCTTTCTGCGGTTTTTGTATTTTTTTTTCACCATCATCTAGCGGATATCCATCGAAAACAATAACTGCATGTGATCCATAGTGATGTCTTACATAGTGAACGTACTTCTCGCAAATTGACCCAAAAAAATCATTACCATTCCATACAACTTTATGTAAAAGGTATCCTCCATCCACAACATTAATTTTGCTTCCTTCAAGTTGCACGCCTTCTGGAAGTTGTTAAAAAACACCATAAAATGATGATTTCGTACCTTTGCGCATTCCTTCTTCAGAGAAAAGCGACAAAGGAAATGGGGCGAGTTCGAATTTAAGGTAATCCTTCAATTCTTCGTCGGATTTCTTCAAAATACACACTCTCTGGAACAACATTAGCGGGTTGATGGAAATAGTTGTTTCGCCGATCTTGATGCTGCTGTTGACTGCTACTAATGGAATAACTTTGTCCTTACGTTTGAATTTAATAGATTCAAAATTTGTATACCTGGTAACCATGTTCGACATCCTCCGACGTCCGATAGACCGAGCGTCCAGGCATCGTCCAGTAACCAGGATTCAATCAGTGTTGCCAAATCAGCTATAGACTAGGAGCCCACTATAACAACGTCAATCAACGTAATCGAGCACACGGATGATGCTATATAAGTATATTGTTTGTGGGAATACGTTAAAATGATATTTTGTAATATGTTCTTACAAAAATTTATCAAGAAAACTTACAATTAAGTTAGTTTTACAATTTTTTGTCAAAATTGTCTTCTTTCTTCCGCTGTAACTCGTTACCTATTAGACTTACAAAAAAAAACCTAAGACATAAAATGTACGTAATTTAGTTTTCTTCAAGTTTGCTTTGAACAACTTGGTTATAAAATCAACCATTTCATAATTATTTTGAAAAAACCAAATTTCGGGACCTTCAATCCAAGATGGCGGATCGAGCTCGACCCTCCCGAGGTCGAAAAACTTTTTTTTTTCTTTAGAGTCCCAATCTTAACAACATATATCAAAATCGCTACTACATGACCTTTTGCAAGGTAAAACTACGGAATGACTGGGCTATAATACTTTCAACCAATTTGAATCAAAATATACGCAATGGATTGGTTTTGCAAGTGAAGAATGTTTTCAAAAAGAGAAATATCTAACCCAAACGTTTTTTTTAATCTAGGTCTACAAAATGACTAATTTGAAAATTAACTGACGGGCGTTAACCAATGAAATTCTTACTTCACGAAGAAATCGAATAGACCCACATACAGCTTATAGCTAAGAACCAAGGCTCGTCCATGATGGATAGTTTTACGCAAATTCTAAAATGTCTGAACTTGTGTACCATTTTGCTCGATGCTTTTTTGTTCGATGTAGAGCCAACCCTGCGGCTCGATGCGAAAAAGATTCAAGAGCCGTAATTCTTGTTCGCAGTTTGGTAGAAATTTACGATTTGACCGAGTGTCTTGTTATATCCATGGCGTCTTGTGTCGAGCTGCTCGAACGTGAGGATGCAATGACGAGCATGGTTCCTGGTCAACATGATCGATCAAGACAAACTGTCGAGCATGAACGTGTGTAGCTACCTTACGATTCGTTCTTTTCCTTCGATTTTCTCACCGATAAACCAGAGTTGGTAATTTATGAAAGCGGGCTCTAATGTAACCGATGCCAATACCTCCAATGCCCCCCGAAATGGTATTTAAAAAGAATTGGTGTATCGGCTTATCAGTCAGATGAAAATCCCTCCCTGTCAGAGTCTAGCAGGGTGCTCAAGTATTGTGGGACTCCATCATAAAGATAGCTATCAAACTTAACCGTTAGGCGTACTTGACATCACTTTGAAGAACCTGCTAGTGCTATACGAAACGCTCCGCCATTTTGATGCCAGATTTTCTAGCGCTTCAATGGAGCCCCGATACTTGAATGAAGTACCTTTCAATCCATGCATATCAGGGGAAAATTGTTTTGGTGGATGCTCTTCTCATAGTAAATACATACGAGAGTATACGTACTGTGTTCAATTTAGTGTTTGGTACCGTGAAACAGGTTTAGAGCATCTGATGCAGAATCATTTCGATTTCTACTAAATTATGATATGTATATTACCTACTAGCTTAAGCAATAGCTATTTCCAAACCCATTAAAAAATCATCAAAAAGATCATCTTTTCTTGTTTATATTTTTGGATCAATGTTTCTCCAGGTTTAAAATTTTATATTTTAGATCTTCAATATCTTCTTTGTATTCGTTTCTGATGATTTCGAGAAATCGTTTTGAATTCTTCAATCTTCTTGACAAGCAATTGAAGGAGTAAAGCATCTGTATTTACTGCAGTCCTTGCAGCCCGTGTCATCATATTGGGAAGGAATAAATTAAATATTATTACTTGTGATATAACACCACTTAACTTGATAACTTGAAATTAAACATAAAATTATAGGTATTTAGAAAAAAATTGGTTTTACTTCATACAACGTTAAAGCTAAATAAAAAAAAAACTTGAATATAAATAAAAACATTGGGAAAAATAGAAAAAAAATCTGATAAACTTGACAACCCCCCTTTCTTCCTTTTCCTTTCCCAGGATCGAACCCCATCCTCCTTAGGGTCGACCCTCCCTCCCCGTGTGAATGCTATAGCTATGCCCTTCATTACCCGATCGGTTCGGCCAAGTCTACAGTTTGGAATCTTATTTTTATTGAGAAAATGCATGTGGTTCCATCGAGACTTCTGGTAGAATGTGGGCGACTTAATATTTACAACTCTCTTCAGTCAGAAATTTATTTATTTTTTTACATGAGCTCCACACAGGAGGCCTTGAGGAAAATAATTTCCCTCAGGGCCTGTGTCATCTTTGGGGATGCTATGTGGAGAGTTTTTTTTTAAGAAAGGAAGGAGAGGAGAGTTCTGGGAAGGAAAAGGGTTTAAGGGGTGGGTAGGAATTTGGGGTTCAGTATGTCCTGGTCATCCGCCTCCAAGACCTAGACAAACCTCACCCCATGAACCCGGGCACCCCTGCTACATCACCAAACATAGCGAACCATTTGGGGTGACCTATGGCAGAGGTGTTGGTTATCCAATAAAGGTTCCCGGGGCGGCAGTCCCCATTCCCGCCTCCCAAATGATTAGAGAACGAGAGCAGTCTATGTTTCTTAGGGATTTAGTATAACAATTTAATCAGGAAATGCTTAAAAAATAGCGGGAACTAGGTATAATTTGTAGGACAGTACTTTAAGTAAAACTCAATCAACAACAACCAGATCAGTTAATTTAAAAACCGTGTATCTAAAGTCAACTACTATGTTGTTTCTCTTGAATTAATGTTATATTATAATCTACATTATACTTTATCACGAACACAAATTCGGGTTTCCATGGGAATTCTTATATTCCTATTAACGAATGTGGTTGACCTGTCAAGTAGGTTTTATTACAAATTTAGCTGAAAACTTATTAACAATCGGTACTGAATTTAACTCTACGTGATGTCCATTGAATGACTTATTAAAAAGTTATGTGTAAACTGTACAAGCCTCGCCGTAAAGAGCCAATAATTAAAAACATGTTAAAAAAATAAACCGTTTCATTTGATCGCCTGCATAAATCACACTTTAAGTACGGTGCCATGAATTTAATATTGGTGGTAGGTAATAAAGGCTGTTCATTACGCCCCTGTAGAACTGGGGAACTACGGAACTCCGTGACTGTGTGCAGCTGCCCTTTACAACTGTGTGCAGCTGCCCTTTACAACTGTGTGCAGCTGCCCTTTATAATCGAATAATTCAAATCTTTTTAGAAGTAATGATTATGTTTTTTAAACATTCGTGACATTTCATGTCCATCAAATCATAAATCAGCGTTTTGTTTTTTTTTTCAAATTTGAACGGTCCCGGTTCTTGCTTCCAGACGAGCACAAAAACATGTCCGCTACGCTTGACAATTAATCAAAATTCCATTAAAGGGCCCAATACTCATGTTGAAACTGTCATCTTATTTTGCTTTTGTTCTTAAACATTATAATGCTGCCCCACTTTCTTACACACTATCAACCGTTGAAAATGGAACAAACGGTGAACGTATTCTGCACCCCTCCAAAGGAGAAATACAATAATTATAATAAATCTCCCTCGAACATATAAAGAAAATGAAACGCAATTCCCGCAAGTAAGTTGAAAAGTTAAAAAATCACAAAAAAAATATATCCGCAGACAGCGCCATCTCTGATACTGACAAAAACCAAACACGGACAATTGCGCATCGATAATTGCTTCGTTGTGTAATTTTTAACCTAACGAAAAAACTGGATTTAATTCAGCTAATAAGTTAACACAACAGTTACTGATTTTGAGGCGGTACGAAGATCGCCGGGTCAGCTAGTTATTATAAAACCAACTGTTACGTTTGAAAAAAATTCCTTTTCTTTAAAACAACATAAAATAACGCAGTCAATATTCAAGTCTGAATGCAGGTAACTCTATTAATGGAGGACTGAACGCCGTTGGAGGAAGTATGAAAGTAGACTGAATGCTATAGAAATGAGATCCCTGAGACGAATGTGTGGTAAAACCATGTACGATCGTGTGAAAAACGTGGAGCTTCGCAAAGAATGCAAGACGTAAGAATGAACAAGAATGTAAGCGTGATGTGTAAGATTAAGAAATGGATGCTGCGATGGTTTGGGCATGTAGAGCGAATGAACGAGGAAAGGCGTGTAAGGAAAATATATGACGCAAATTTGAATGGTAGAAGAAGTCGAGGACGCCCAAGAAAAACATGGCACGACCAAGTTAATCAGATACTTGATTCGGGCCATGTCAAGAGTCAGAATAATAGAAGAGCATGTATGAGACATTGTATGAATGTAAACGAGGCAAGGAATGTTTGGCGGGAAAGACCGGGATGTTTGGCGGTCCGTCCTCTCTGTCCACCCCTGCGGGGAAACGGCTTGATGGTTAGTTAGTTAGTTTTCTGTTATTTTATTATGACCAACAGTTTAATTGATTATTTTAGTCGATGATTTTCAGATATATTTATACTGCTATTTTCTACGTATTTTTTTACTTATTTATACTGACCAATATTTCTAAAAATTTAGTATTATACTGGGAATTTATGTCATTTTACTATTTTTAAGCAATTTTTATTTTTATTTATTTATTTATTGTTTCTTTACACTGTAGGTAAAAATGTTTACAATACAATTTGTTACCTCACTATTGAGGTTAACAATAATTATACAAGTTAACAAAATAACACAAAATTATACAGATTTTGAAAGAACAATATTGTTGTATTTCTTACAGATTGAGATTATGGGTACCTACTAAATTGATGGCGCTAGGTAGTACATTAATGTAGACTTTTAGGGTGACCATAGTTTTGAGATCTGATTTAAAATAAAATAAAATAAAGTATTTTTTGTTTTGTTTTTAAGGATTAAGTTGTAAATAATAAATATATGTATGTATATAATTTAACATGCTATAGATTTTGGCAGGAGGAAGATGAAAAAAAAACAGTTTAAACAAAAATAAAAATTATTTTAGCTTATTTCATAAACATACTCATTTAGCTAATAATTTAGAAAGGACAAAGTAGAGAAAATTAATTGGCAATCCTCGACTAACACAAATAATTTAAGATTCTTTTAAAAAGTGTACAAGGAATTAGATGACTTTATATGTTTTGGAAGGCTATTAAATATGAGTGGAGCTTGATAAAAATAATTTCTTTGACCAAAAGAAGATTTAGTTTGAATTGCCATAAAATTCAGACCAGAGCCAATTCTCGTAGTACGAATTTGCTGTGTTCTTTCTGCAATATTAATATTATTAAAAAATCTACAAAGCGTTTGTGTAATATATAACTGTTTTACGTTCATTACATTACATTCCTTAAAAAGTAAATGAGTTGGATATTTAATTTTTTTCTTGAACATAACTTTAAGAATCATTTTTTGGGCAATATTAAGTGGTTCTATTTAAATATAAGTCTTTGCGCAGGATCCCCAGCACACTATATTATAAGAAAGCAGAGACTGGATTATTGCAAAATAAACAGTTTTAAATTTTTCTTTGTCTAGTATATGTCTCAGTTCTTTAAAGATATAGGTAAGTCTCCTAGTATTATTTACTAACATATTAACATGATCATTCCATGCTATAACTTTATTATTCATACTATAACTTTATTATTCATACTATAACTTTATTATTCATACTATAACTTTATTATTCATACTATAACTTTATTATTCATACTATAACTTTATTATTTTTTTTTTATTTTTTTTTTTTATTTATTTATTTTAGCATATAAAATATAATATACATTTAGATAATGTAGTAATTTGCGTACATGTTCATTTTAAAATACGTTAATACCACTCTTCCATGGAAGCATTAGCTTGTGTCTGGAAGAGTAGTGTACATTTTTAATGCTATATTTAAGTTCTTAAATTACAATGTGAATGTAAAAAACAATAAGTTGTAAGTTTTGTGATATGTAATTAGTTGCTAAAAACAATACAAAATTTAACTTATTTGAAGAACAGAGTATCACTTGGACACTGAGTTATAAGTAGTTGTTCTTGAGATTAGATTAGTCGGAAACTTTTTTTTTTTATATTATCTTTAAAATATTTTTAACAGTGTTTATTAATTGGATTTTATCATTAATTTTTCTAATTTCATCCGGTAATCGGTTGAAAATAAGTCTTCCTTGATAAGTATAATAATTTTGTGCAAAGGAAGTGTTTAATTTTGGGCATGAGAAAATATATTTATGTCTAGTACGGTTTTCAGTTATAAATTGATATTTTTCTTTTTCTTTTATAGTTTGAATCAATGCATTTCTATTGTATAGATCTTTGAAAGATGGTACTTGAAATTCCTTAAATAATTGATCCGTTGGGTAGTCAGAAGGTTTTTTCAATATGATTTTAATTATTAGCCTCTGCACAACTTCAATTGGGGAAAGATTAGTTTTGTATGCGGATCCCCAGCTAATGATAGCATATTGTAAAGTTGATTGAACCAAAGCGTAATATATTAGATATAAGTTTTTTACAGATAAAAAATTTCTGATTCTTAAAAATATATAAATCAATTTTCTAATTTTTTTTACAACTTGACAAATTTGTTCCTTCCATTTCAAATTTTTATCGATAATGACTCCTAAATATTTGATTGTGTTTGTTGTTTTTAATATTGTGCAGTTTTGGATACAATAATTTTTACTATGTGTTTTGGAATTATCATGGATGAAGATGTCAATATTTTTAGGGGTATCATTTTTGTGTATTGCAAACGGAATTACAAATGTTTTATCACCATTTAGTGATAGTAAATTTAATCCGAAGAACTTCTTTAAAATATTTATGTCTTCGGTGGCTTTAAATGTTACTTTTTCCCAAGTTTTATCGCTAATTATTAATACCGTATCATCGGCATATGTAGTAATTTGGCCATGTAGTGGTTGAAAAAAAATGTCATTAACATATATGGTGAAAAGGATTGGTCCGATTACTGTACCTTGAGGGATTCCAAAGTCTGATATTTCTTTATCGCTATTAATCTGATTTATTTTTACGACTTGCGGTCGATTTTTTAGGTAGTTCGAAATCCATTTAATTGCATTGTCTTTTATACCTATATTGTTTAGTTTTTTTAGTAGAATCTCATGGGATATACTATCAAAAGCTTTTCTGAGATCAATAAATATACCGGCACATTTTTCACCTTTATCCAATGATTCGTTGATGTATGAGGTTACATTAGCAATAGCATCTTGTGTGCTGAGTGACTTTATAAAACCAAACTGATAAACATAACATTACTATAAGTTTCAGTAAATAGACTAGCTCTCCAGTTGGACCCGATAATATTTCTTTACTAACTGGATAGTAAATGAAGAAAGTAATGTATCATATTCTTAATATTTCATGTATAAGATAGGCATCCTATTTGAGTCTGCTTTAGAACTTCATATTTTACTTGAACTTTACGCATCATATTTGAGTCTGTTTTGAGTCTATGCTTAATTTTCATCATATTATTAATTACGTTCATCGAAGTCTTCAGTTTATTCAAACGATGAACACAGGCGATTCACGAAGACAAAATCGTACAATAAAATCGCACTGTAAAACTCCGTTAGGTGCTGTGGTACTCCGATAGGAAGTGTTTGCGGAAATAATCTCTTAGATCGGGAATAACAGTTAACCCTAATGATAAGCTACTGCCAATATCTCGGGCCAGGAGCACGGTGGGTGTGGTGGTAGAGGCTTGAATGGAGCGCAAACATGCGATATAGTGTTGCATGTTCTCTTAGCGCAACCTTCCTTGCCCATGGAATACTTTGCGAACTTGCATTTCGTGACACAGATTATTAATGGTATTTTTACTTTTTTTACGGTAGACAGACATTCCCGGATTACAAATGGCCTGATATTTCAAATTATTTTTTCCACATCGATCATTGCGGAAAATGTTGTTTGTGCAGTATTCAAGGACTTGGCTAGCAGAAGATTGAAGATGAACAAGATACATTTTTCCACTTGGCTACAATTCGGTCGGCTTCTAAAATAAATTTCTGTTATCGCTTCAATTTGCTTTAGGTAAAATCTACTAACTAACGTGAAAAACCTTCTTTTATTCACTCCACAAATCGTCTTTCATATTATAGGTAACACCACGTATCTCATTTTGCACAGATTTTCAGGGGGAACAAAAAAACCATTTAGTTTAATAAATATAAGTAGCACGCCTTTGAAAAAAAAAGGTCAACGAATATTTAGGGATTTGTTATTTAGAAAAGTAATGCATATTATTTAGGCAATTTAAATGACATTTTGCGATGTAACACACAAAAAAGACTCAGAAATTATGAGATACACTTGGTTCTTATGCGAGAAATCCTTGTTTATGTATGTGTATTTGTTTTTTACGCTTTCACGCCTAAACCACTTAACCGATCTTAAAAATTATTTCACTAATTGAAAGCTACATTATCAACGCGTAAAATAGGCTATATATAATGGTAAGCTCTGGCGTTATGAAATTTGTATAACTGAAAATATGTGTATTTCAGTTTCGGCAGGTACGAAAGGCAGGGGAAGGTCTGATTCGCGGAGAGCGAAGAGATGAGGAGGGGGAAGGTGGAAGGGAACGGGAATGCACGGGAAAGGACATGCAGATTTCTTTGAATGGCACTGCAACCCATACCGGGTACTAGCTAGAATATAATATTTTAAAGATTTCATTCAACAACAAACAAAAATAATTATAATAGCCTTAAAAAATTATTTTTTTATTAATTTTATTTTAGTAATTTGTACATTTAAGTTTACAAATTTCTAATTAATTATAATATTTCTTATTGCAAACTAAATTTTATGCCTACAATACGTCTTGAACTTTCCAATTGGTGTGGACTTCAAAGTCTCTGGTAGCTTGTTATACAACTTCATCCCCTTGTACAGCAAACTGTTCTGCGTATTCGCCTTATCCTTTTTTTGAAGCCTAATTTCTTTGCATGTTCTTGTGTTATGTCTGTGAATGTCCTTGTTGAATACAATTTTATGTGAAAAGTATTTTGGTAAAATGTTGTTAATTATTTTATGTATAAATATCATCGTATTCAAGGTCAGCATCTGTTTCACGGTTAGCCAATTCAGTTCCTTTAACATTTAGTTTACTTTTGAAAATCTATTCCGCCGTAATATTATTCGCATTGCCCTGTTTTGGAGAATTTGAAACTTATTTTGTTCTCGTTCGTTACATAGGAAAAGGATAGTTGAGCAATAGTTAAAATGTGGAGCAATAATCGAATTGTAGATAGTGATTGCAGTTTTACTAGATAGTTTTGGCCGAATTCTTCCCAAAAAAGATGTTTTCCCAATTTTCTTTTGTGTATATTCAGCATGCTTGTTGAATGTTAGTTTGAAGTCTAATATAACTCCTAAATATTTCATTTCAGTAACATTTTCAATAATTTTACCATCAATTTTAATTTTGCTTTCACTGGATGTCTTCTTGTATCCGATCACCATACATTTTGTTTTTTTTTTTTGTATTTAATTTAAGCATATTAATTTTTAGCCATCTTGATACATTGTTTAGCTCATTATTTTAAATATTTATTAGTCCTTCATAGTTATCTCCAATTAAGTATATTAGTGTATCATCGGCAAATAGTCGTACTTTGCATTTTGAAAATATTTTCACGATGTCATTAATATAGAGTATGAATAATAGCGGTCCAAGGACCGACCCTTGCGGTACTCCTAATTTATTTTCCATTGGTTTCGAAAACTGATTATTAATTTTTGTTATCTGTTTTCTATCTTTCAAATACTCTTCTATTAATTTAATGGCTACAGATGAAAAACCAATTCTTTAAGCTTTTTTATCAGTATTTTCGATCTATAGTTTCGAATGCCCTTTGAAAATCCAAAAATATTGCTAAGATATATTTATTAATATTCATTCCTTCCTTCCATTCTTCGACAATTACGTTTAATGCTGTTTCACATGAGTTATTAGACCTTAATCCTGATTGCTCTTGGTATAAAATATTGTGTTTATCTAGGTATTGCAAGATTTGATCTTTTATTATTACTTCAAGAATCTGTTCATATTTTGGTAAAGTGTTGATTGGTCGAAATTCTTCACATTTTCTGGTATTTTTAACCTTTGAAACCGGTATAATAGTTGATAATTTCCATGACTGTGGAAATTTTCCTTCTTCAATCGTCTCATTGATAATATTTAATAGAGTAGATCCAATTACTGGAAAAGCATCTCTTATTTTACTAATAGTTAATCCATCTGAACTATTCTTTGATTTTATTTTGTTTAAAATGTTAAATAAATATTCTGCATTTATTTTTCTGAAGACCAATGATTCTTTGTTTGGGTCGATATTATCATTTAACAGCAATGTCGGGTATTAATTTGTTAATTTGAATGATACTTTCAATAAAATATTTATTAAAGTTGTTAGCCATGTTTTCTTCGTTTATCTCTTTTGGAAAGTTTACTATTTTTATGTCGTCTTTGTTTTCGCCATGTACTAATTCTTTTGTGCTTTTCCAAATTTTTTTGGGATCCCCTTCTTCTGAGTTTATTTTATTTTTTATGTACTCATTATGCGTTCTTTTGATGTCTTTAGAGTATTTGTTTCTCGCTTTTTTGTAGTTATCGCAACCCGTAATACTATTAGTAAGGCATGCTCTTTTATAAAAAAAAAACAGTAACCTTTAGATCAAACGACTGAAGTAATACTTCACTAACTTCACTAACGATTACACTTTTCATAACGCTCTCGTCACGCATTAACCAGCTTACTCCCCATGTCAAGCGTGCGTAAAGAAGTTTTACTTCAATAATTATATTCTTATTACTAAATAAAACTTGAGAAATATTCCTGCCTTTTCCTACTTTCTAATTAGTGCGTAAATTTCTTTAAATTTTCAAAATTGGAACTGATTGTGGAAACCAAGCAAATACCAAAATAATTTAATTGTTGCAATTATTTAACATTTAAAATGCGTATTTCTTTTATTTAAATTTGACCAAAAATTGACACATCTAAACCTGAACCACTAACGATTTTTAAAGTTATTAAGTTATACTCTAACTGTGTTCACTGACTGTGTTCACTCGAAAAGTAAATACATCCATCTAATTATTTTTTTATATGCAATGATTCTCAAATCAGGAATTACCTGTGTACAATAGTGACCGGACAACTCAACAATGCGCTACTTTATCCTTTTTGAAAAGGCATTAAAACAGTGATGAAAAAATATCATAAAATTGGTTAAATATGATACTTTAGGTTAGGTTATAAGCTATTTTAAATGGATATCGATGGGCTATCAACATCCCTAGACACGTTTTGACAAACTGAAAATAAATAAAAATTAATATCTGGGTTCTGTTTTATTGCTCTGCGATCATCTATATGTAAAACTGCAGTTGGCACCATCAATCATTACAGGTGGTGAAAATACAATCATGTCTATTCCTTTCCATGTTTATAAATTAACACTTTTTTCCAGCAAGTTTTTTTTTACTATCCGTCAATTTATACTACTGCTGATCTAGATAAAGTTCCACAGTAAATTAATCAAATACCTGGTTTATTTTGTACACATTGAAGTGAATTGTACACTAACTACGTGCTTTCTGCAGTGAGAACACACTTTAAGTACGGTACTCGTGAAAAATCACTGAATTCTTGACAAAATAGTTACAATTTAAAAATTGAAAAAATAATCGTTGATTTTATACAAGGGTCAGTCAAAAAGTAATGCCTCCTATTTTTTTTCCTTCAATTGTCCAGAAATAAAAAATGCAAATACATAGGTTGAAAACCACACTATTGATAATTAATATTTTACTTTTCAATATAATCTCCGTTCATATCCACAGCTTTGGTCCATCTCTTAACGAGGGCGTGTTTAGTGTTGTAAAAAGCATGATCACACCCAGAACACTATCGCCATAACTTTCCCCGCCGAGCACATAGTTTTGAATTTTTTTTGTCCTCTGTGAGTTTGTGTGATGTCATTTCATTAACTGCCTCTTTGATTCAGGTTCAAAAAAATTAACGCATATTTCGTCTCCGTTCCCAATTTTTTCCAGAAACTAAGTATTGCAAGTGTTGTGAGGCTATTGTTTTACCCAACAATGTTTGAAAATCTCCTACTACCACCACAGAAAGCCGAAAATGTTGCTTGTATTGTGATGGAGGACTTAGCCAGCCGAGGAATCGAACACGCGACGCCCAGGTGGGACCCAAGCGCTATGCCCACTCAACCACTGACCGGTCTTGTTTCTATATTCTGGCAGTTAACTTTCTTGGTACGCACCTTTCACAAACTTTTGTTGAATAATCAGTTGTCGAATAATCTTCATCACACTGCCTTACTGAGGGAGAGAATGCAACATCTGTACCACGAATGATCAAGTCGCTCAATATTGCGTGAAGTCTCTGCAATCAACGGCCTGCATGCCGCTCCGCTTTTACTCAGCCAGCGAGCGGTGTTTGTCCTTCAGCTTCGCTAACAGTGTTGACATCCACTGTTGCATCACGGGACACATTTTTCAGTCTTTCATGAATGCGAATCGGCGTTTCACTTTCCACAGTCAAGAATCAATCACATAACGCTGTCTAATACGATCATCGATGTCGGCCATTTTGGAAGCGACTGCAGCGCAGCCACTTCTTGGTGACGCAGAAAGTTACTACTGCAGCTGATTGTAAAAAAATAACAGCACCAAATAATTTTTTTTCGCTTAACTTTCTTTTTTTAAGTAGAAAAAAATTGGTGGCATTACTTTTGACTGACCCTCCTATAAATGTAGGTATTTTTTCGCTTGTCTTAAATCTTTACACAAACATTTCCAATTTTGATAATGACACTTCAATTCAATCAAATTTAAGTTCATTGAATCATAGACGCAGGACGCTCAAACAACCGAAATTAGTAACTTTGACGATTACTTCTATTTTCGTGTTCAATGAGATTTTTTATTTGATTGTAGAAAAAAAATTATGATTTAAAGAAATAAATTTTAAAAATTTTGCATTTTAGATTTAGAAAAACCCATTTTAGGTTAAGTTGGGTTTAAAAAATGCTAACCTGCATTAAGTCGGAGTTCCAGAAGCCTACCAGATTTAAATAGAGTAACTTAGTGATATCTACTGTATTTCTATCTCTTATCAATTTTGACCATTCTCGCAAATATTGATACCTGACCACAGATGACAGATTTAATAATAATCGTAGGGATTTAGTAATAATCGTAGGGATATCGATTGTCCTTGCTGGACTCCCTGGACAACACTATTCAGAAACGAAACTTTGCGTTGATAACGGCTTTTGTTCTTTTTAGTAGCCAGATCTGTGCAGCGCTTCCATTCTTATTGTCTCCATCTCTTCATCCTTGTTAACGACACTTGGGTAGTTGGAACACTTGTGAAATATCACAAAAGTAATCTTCTTCAATTCAATTGAAAGCAAGATTTTGTTTTGAAAAAAAAAACTTCCGACATCCCTACATCGTTTGCTTTAAACAAAAATAATATTGTACATTATTTTATAGCCTAATGCTGAAGCAGCAAATTAAATCGTTTCACAGCCGTTATAATTTAATTACTGTAAAAAAGGCTCAATGAATTGTACTTCTAACATAAGTTAATCGCCTCGGTCGACCTAAGTCAATTTTATCCATAAAAGTCGTTGGTTTCCCATTAAACGAGGTAATTTAGCTACAAACTCTAATAATGTGTACCGATTAAACAAAGGTGTGTTTTACACTGTGTTTTACGTCGTCGATTATTTTCCATCGATTTGTTGACCTAACACACTTTACTGTTTTCATAAGTTTATTTGCTGAATCGTGACCCAGTTTAAAATAATTTAAAATGGAACTCACAAGGCGCTGCCGCCGCCGGTCGTTTAATCCAGTTCAAGAAAAATTTATGAAAATTTGAAAAATATGGATTTGAAAAAATATTAAAAAAACAATGAAAATTCGACAAAAACGTATTTTTACTGATAAAACGATATCCTCATTCCGATACCAGGGCACTAATATATCCTCGTGAGCAGAGCTGCCAACTGGACAATTCAAAATACTGCCATGGTTACTCATTCCAGAGCGCTAATTTCCATCATAACATTACTACCAATTTCATCACTCTAGTTCTCAAGGGAATGCTACAACGGAAATCGGCGCTACAATTGTGAAGAAAACTGTTTTACCGACAAACATGAAGGTTGCTGCAAGTGAGAAACAGTGGTACTGGAATGAAGGGGAAAGAGAGGATGCTACAACGGAAGCCGGCGCTACAATCGTGAAGCAAATTGCTTTACCGACAAACACGAAGGTTGCTGCAAATGAGAAGCAGTGGTACTGGAATGGGGGAGAGAGAGAGGATGCTACAACGGTAGCCGGCGCTACAATCGTGAAGCAAATTGCTTTACCGACAAACACGAAGGTTGCTGCAAAAGAGAAGCAGTGGTACTGGAATGGGGGAGAGAGAGAGGATGCTACAACGGTAGCCGGCGCTACAATCGTGAAGCAAATTGCTTTACCGACAAACACGAAGGTTGCTGCAAGTGAGAAGCAGTGTTACTGGAATGGGAGGGGAAGAGAGGGCGGCTGAAGAGCTGAGGGGTAACAAAGAAGAAAAAAAAATCACTTTCCTTACCAACCAGCGAGTCAACGCCTCATTCTTGAGAAGGGCTAAATGCGAAGACACGAGGGGTTTCCAAGGTCTTCAAGCATTGGATTACGAAATAGTAAACCCAAAATTCTGAATGAGAGGGGTGTTTAGCTTAACCAAACCTTGGCTAGGCCAACAGTCGGGTGAGGAGGTCTAACGACGGTTTAACTGTTTATTAGGAAATATACGAACATTCCTGTTTAACTTCAAGGTGTGGCTAGTCATACATATATTGTAATAAATTATAATAAAACAAATATAAAAATTAAAACCGATTTCAGCTCGTCAAAGCCATCTTTAGACTGGTACAAATTATTCTTAGTCTACGGTTTATATACATAACACAAGTGAGAGGGGAAGAGGGTTGGTGTATAAGGATTTTAATCAATTATGTTAATTACATTTGTTACTAAGTCGTTTTAGACTGTCGAACTTCTAATTATTTCGGTAATTCCAGTAGACTAATTACCTTGGGTTTGTAGATCACTTCAACATTGTTGAGGGAAAAACCTAACAAGTAATATGAATTACTAATGACCTAATTTTATTGTCAAATCGTTATTATATTTATGAAGAATGGAATTTTTTATTACTTTTTGAAGGAATATATGGTTACATTGGAGTAGAAATGGTAATTATATAAACTTAATAGGTATGTATTTCAATTTCGAAATTATTTTGAAATTACAATGGATACAAAAGCGGAGATTTAGCAAATGATTCTAATTTGTAGTGTAATGAAAAAGCATTACAAAGTTAGAGTCTATCTTTATTAGTTGAGCGGGTAATTTCTAAAGATTCTAGTGTATCTAGTTTTTGACATATATTATAAATTATAAGCATGGAGAACTTTAACATCTCTGTCCCGCCATCCTCGATATAAGAAGCCGCCTGACGAGTGACGCGTTCGCCTTCGATTGCCACCGGCCATCCCAGCAGCCAACTGCCCACGAAGATGTTGAAAGAGCGCCTCTTAGAGCAGAGACTGCGGATGAGTCTCTTGCCGAAGAAAACCTCAACACAATCATAATAAGACCTCCTTATCATACTATGGTTAATAACAAAACGAAAGGTTTTCGTTAAAATATTTGCATCAGGCAAAAATAATGATTTTTTATACGTAATTGAACAATTAATAAATTATTATCAATAAGACGATCAGGAAAAAAAATTTTTTTTTGATTTCATATGAATATTTTTGGAACGTCTCGTTATTCGCATCTCTGTCATTCACGTGGAAATCTTCGTTTTTTTAAACTAATTTTCGGCTGTCTTTTTTTGCATCCATGAAAAATGATGTTCGGTTATTTCGGTTTATAAAAAAAATGGTTCAATTTTGCATATTAATATATTTTTTTTAAATCGCTATGATTTAAAAAAAATGAGATAAAAAACTCTAAAAATCTAAGAATTTTTGTCTCAAACTATTCTTCATGTGTAAAATGAGTGTTTAAGGTTAGGAATTATTATTTTTCCTTTGGAAATGCAAAACAATAGGCACGTATGTTGTTATTAGAACAAGCGCATATATTGATATTAGATCTTATAATATTTATAAAACACATTGATTTTTATATTTCTTTCCTGAAATAAAAATCATCCACCAAGATACGGCCACCAGAATTTTTTCAAACTTAATATCAACGTGTTAATTCTATCTACCTACACATATATATATATTAGAGATGAAACGGATATCCGGTAACTATCCGGTATCCGGCCTATCCGACCTAAATCTACTATCCGGCCGGATACTGGATATTCAAAAACTACCACAATTTCCTATAATAAAATGCAATACGTGAGGTAAATATCAATAAAATGGCTTATAATTATGATGGCTTATATATATTATATGCAGCTGATTTCCGCTTAGAGTTGGCACTATAAAAGGATACCAATTATTTTTAATTATTGGTGGCTTACTTTAACCGGAATCCAAAGACCTCCGATAAATTTTTGTTAAAAGTTCATGTTGAGCTCTCAAATGTAAATTATTACGAAATGCAAATACTTAATATTTTAATTATTTTCCCACCAATGTCGCTTTCCATGGTTTGCGATTGCCTGCGTGAATTCAGCGGAGAGACTCGGCAAGCCAAATTTGATTTGATTTCGCATTTCGTAAAGATAATTACTTACTTAGTTAGCGACCCCTTCAGTCACGAAGCCTTATGCCCGGGTAGACACAATTTGTCATGTTTTGTCAAGCAACGCGATGCGGACCAATCAACCCACTTTTCCGCAATTCCCCCGACAATTCATCCTTTTAACCAATTCCAGCACTTACCTTCGTTTGCGAACATTTTCGGTTTTACTTTGATTGATGGTGCGCATAAAATACACACACTTGTTGATTAACACGGCTGATTCGTATTTCCCCCGCTGCTATACGCCTATTAAAATTCATGAGTATTTTATTCAATCATGATATTTTTCGAAATGTTTTACATTGGTACCAACATTAAACTTCGTAAAAATTGAATGAACACTGGCTGTATAAAATAATTAATAATATATTATACAAGTACTTTATGCCTTAACGGCCTTACTGATGTTGAAAATACTATAAATAATACGATTAATATTTTCGAATAGATACTATTTGATGGGCATACGTGCGAGTTATATTATGAAACCACAAATTATATGATTAAGAAATATTGTTTTATAACAAAATGATGAACTAAATAAATAAATAAAATTATTAAAAATTCTACGTAGTAATTCCTAAAGAATAACTAAAAATAAATACAATTTGAATTTATTGTCAACCCAAAATAAACATAGATTTTTTTTTTATTTATATTTACCTTCCCATTTATAAGACATTTGTTATTAAAAATATCACTTGCTAAATTCACTCGGTAAAAGTCAATTAAATAAAAATATACCAGAAATACCCTACTTTTTTAAGACGGGAACCACATCCATTAATCAGCTAAAATGTTACGTTGCTCTTTCGGAGCCCGTGTAAAATCTTTTTATTAGTAAGAGTTCGAAACTGAAGTTCCACAAGCTTTATTTATTTTGCAACATAAACACCCTTTAACGTTTGGGAAGTGGTTTTTTTATTAGTAAGACTGACTATATTTTGGTTTATTTTAACACTTGGTTTAATTTTAGATCACAGCAGAGCTCGAAAACGTTTTGATACTATCGAATCCGCAAGTTTTATAATGTATGAATATTTAACTATCGTGTATGGTCCCATGCCAACTCAGAATCAAGTCATCTCAACACCTCTTTGAAAAGTCATTAAAAGCTATAAAAATATAAATTAAAATATCCGTTAACCCTAACCTAACGTAACCTATTTAACCAATTTTTATATTTCTTTTATCATCACTTTTAATGATTTATTTCATTCTGAGTTGTCCGGTCACCATCTTGTAGGTAGGTATTGCAAAGAAAGATGAATTGAGAACATTTCAAATTTAATAAACCGATTATTTCATATTATTTCACCCACGTGCAAAAGCATGCAAGTATCAATTTATAATTTCTTCCAGTAATACAGATAGAGAGATTAAATCTCTGTTTTACAAAATGAAACAGCAACCGAATCATACATTTTACTGACTACCAAAAAACTTAGGTCAAAGCGGACTTTAGCCTGCGAAGTGGAAAGTTTTTACCAAGAGGTCTCATTATTTGCTACATGACTGAGCACTGAGCGAGCACTGAGCTTGTTGCTGAGGTGGCTTATGACCCGATTGAACAACGTGCCGCTCTGTCTGTACGTATTCGAAAATGCAAGCTCAATGAACAAGATTTGAAAAATGGATGCACTGGAGATTGCTGAAACTACCACAAAGAGTACGTAAACAAAATAACAAATACTCGAATAACTTCACCGGTAGAAACTACCGGTAGTCCTGCCTGCTTAGGAGTAGAAAAAATGGAATTTCTTTGATTCAAGCTGTAGAGCAACAAGTTAAAGCCTCATACCTAGTGGATGTCACATATTATATGAAATACAAGTGAAAAATGTATAGCGTAGAAAATTTCATAGTGTGTAGTTTGTCGAAGAATTTTCCAATATAATGACCGAGAGCGTATAGGTTGGATATTCTCCAACTAAATTGAAGAATAATGCATTACACATAATTATAACTACGCACATTGCACACTATGCATTGGACAGTACATTGCACTGTTTGGGAGGCGGGAATGAGCACCGCCGCTCCGGGAATCTTTATTGGATAACCAACACCTCTGCCATAGGTCACCCCAAGTGATTTAGCAAGGGTGCCCGTTCATGGGATGAGGTTTGACTAGGTCTTGGAAGTGGATGACCAAGACATACTGAATCCCAAAATCCTACCCACCCCTTAAACCCGTTTCCTTCTCAGAACTCTCCTCTCCTTCCTTTCCTTAAAAAAACCCTCTACACAGCATCTCCAAATATGACATAGGTCACGAGGGAAATTATTTTCCTCAGGGCCTACTGTGTGGAGTTCATGTAAAAAAAACAGCAGATAGATCGGCAGTTGATTAGTCAGATATCTCCAAATACTAAGTGTTGAGATCAAAGATATTAGAAACACTTATCTTTGGATGAGATAAGGAGGAAAATAATATTCAAATGCTCACAATAATATATAATTTACACGAGTCGGTGTTTTACAAATTTTAAATATACCATAAATGAACACCTGGAGGCATAACGGTCCGGCACATTAGTATTACATTTTTAAAAATCCTACTAGTGACCTTAAATTCACCACTTATTTAATCAAAACTATCAACATGATTCAAAACCAATAGTTTCTACGTAAGGATAAAATTAAAATTAATATTTTATCCTGATGAAGAAACCATCGGTTTTAAAACACGTCGATAAGTTTAATTAAATGCCGTGAAAACTGAAGAGTCGGAATAATAGAAAAGCATGTATGAGACGATGTATGAATGTGAACGAGGCAAGGAGTGTGTGCCAAGATCGAGTTGTTTGGTGGTCCGTTCTCTCTGCCTACCCCTGCGGAGAAACGGCGTGATGGTTAGATATAAAACTAAAGAAAGAATTATAAATTCGTAAAATAATTTTGCTACATAATTCTTCATTGGTTTGATATGGTGTTCCAATAAGTAGTTACAATTTTGAAAATTAAATATTACGCATTACGCAGGAATATTTCACATTACATACTTATCCATGCACTAACAACCGAAATCGGTATGTTTAATTTTTAAAAGATTGTTTCCGCAAAATATTGAGTACCAACCCACCACTCGAATAACAAACTGTAAGCTGGGTCAGTCATGTTGATAATAATTATATCATATAGTTCACATGGATAATAATAATATTTTATAACGCAATAATTTTATTATAGTTCACAGTTCAGTGGTAAGTAAATAGTTTGTCTGTAAGGGGTTTTCTTTGAAGAACAATAAAGACTACCCCCACACATTACGTCTAGGTACATCCAGAAACTGCCCGGGTCCTGGAGTTAATTCTAGCGTACGCTTCCATGGAGGTAGATAATCTAACGGCAGGTGGACGTATTTTTGTAATACCACAAAGAGCTCCAACTTTTCGGAGCCAGTTACGGCTATGGTATCCCCATTTGAAAGCTTTGAAGCTGAAGGAAACTGGAAAGAGGAAGCTGGGGAGTATCTACATAGATGATTTGATATGTAAATAATGGTGACCGAAAAACTTAGAATGAACTCAACTCAACACCTGCTTTGAAAATGAATTAAAAGCGGTAAAAAAATATTTAAATAGGTTAGGTTATGGGCTAGTTTTTAATTTCCTTTTTAATGGTTTTCCAAAGAGGTTTTGAGTGCAGTTGATTCTGAGTTAGCATGGAACCGTAAATACGAGTACCTAATAGAGCCGTTTCAAGTAAGGCAAACTTGTTGATGTGGAAGGTAATCCCTACCAAGCCAAAAGTGAAACCATGGAAATGTGAAAAATCCCCATTTTAATTATTGTTGTTTATTATAATAATAATAATAATTCCAGGATGTGGGGAGGATAGTGCAATATGTTATACATATTTATATATTTACACAGTAAAGAAATAAGAACATAAATAGAAAAAAAAGTTATAAAAATTAATAATAACAAAAATAAATAATCAATTATTATGCAGGGCTTAATCTTGAGCGCGCTCAGGCCCATCGCTCACCCAGGAGTGGCGCTTGGTGCTGGAAGGCTGCGGTCACCAACGTGTTGTCGAAGGCCATTAGCCGCATCCTGGCTCCAGTGACCCGGGGTCTCATCAGGCTGGCGAATCCATGGAGTCCTAATTCTGTGAAAATTGGGTATGATAGTCCTAATACTGTGAACATTATTATGTTGTATTATTTTTATTTTCCTCCAGTATTGAATGCATGATATCCGGGTCAAAATTCTTACAAACGGCTCTGCTAAGGAGATCAGTGACCAGGTTAGGGGGGTTTGTTTAAATAAGTTTCTCAAGTGTTTGATAATACTTAAGAATAATGGTCTCGTACACAAAAAAAAACTTTAAAAAAAATATATATATGTATATTTATATATACACTATTTTTAACTTATGCATTAAAACTCCCATTCCCAAGAAATAAAATAGTTATCGGCTGCTTATTATACTGGGACGCTTCTAATTAACTATTTTTTCTTCATTTATTATCCCTTCAGTCGGTTCCTTATTTATAAAATACTTGTGTAAAGCGATTAGTATCTTAATTGCAGAATCCAAATTAACATTACGTCAGATCTATCGAGAACTCCAAACTTTTGAGATATGTCCGGTGTCTGTGAGATTTACGCTCGAAGATTCTGGAAATACTTCTATAATTTCTTGGAAATTAGTTTCACAAAGCTACGACCTCTGCTTCTTCGTACTTCGTTACTTGTAAACTTTGATCTGGCTAATAAAACTTTTTAACCAACATTCCCTTCATGCTTTGATATAATCAAAATATTGCGACGAAAATTAAGTTCTTGTTTTTGGATCAGAATTAGCTGTAAAGCGAACCCTAAAATTACTTCCTTGATTTATTCTATCTGAATTTTCAGAAAATATACATTTTTCATAAATTTGTACAGGTTTCTCGCATGAATCTCGAAACATGTATCTAGACATTTGAATCGCCAGTGTTGTCATCGGCCTCGCTATTGCTCAATAGCTTTGTCATGCGTGCTCAACAAAAACCGATCCGAATATCAATGTCGAATCACGCAAGATGACCTTCGGCAATAAACCAAGTACATCGATAATAAACTTGATAAACTGACGGCAGCTCTGGAACATAACTAAATACAAAAGTTAAGCTATGCACTTACAAGTAAGGTGACATTGGAATTAAACTCTATAAAATAAAAAAAAATATCATGTTCGAAGAAATGAAGACAGGACATCTTATCAATAGAATATGATCGCTATCTGAAGAAGCTAAAGAAAATTCGGCAACAATAAAAAATGATGTATCTATAATCAATGTTTCTAAACAAAAATGATAATCTAACATTTCAATCAGAAAAATAATGTGGAAATGTAAATGGTTCCTGAAAAATGTACTTAACGAAATTCGAGTGAACCTGTTTAAAACAACATTGTTCGGCAGTTTCATTCCCAATTCGGACTGAAAAGATAATAGCTTGTCATCGTGTCCCTCAATCAAACAAAAGTCCTGGCGACCAAAAATATTGTAGTGGAACTACCAGCAGCTACACCCAAGACGCTTTACTTTCTGTAGTGAAAAACTACTGCCGTGAAAAATTACTAAATAATACTAAAAATAACTAAATACTGCAGTGAAAAAATAAATAAACTGTAAACTTAATAGTGAACTTCTGGAGATTACCGGAAATCTGTCTTTTTTTTCTAAACTTCAAATTTTTGTATGAAGATCTTCAGAATTCTTTCAGACAAGGAATGCGCCGCATCCACATACTGAAAGATCTTTACACAAAAAGCTGAAAAATAAAATAAAAAAATATATTTTCAGCTAAAACAACATCAGTTAAGTCGTGTTTTTAATGTTTATTTTCAAGTTCTGTGTAAGCCCTGTTCAAGTTCTGTTATTATATCAGTGTGGGCCAGTTGCTTCACGAATCGGCAATAATAACCGAACTCCCACGGAACTTTCACACAACTCTAAAATTAACTTTAAGATACAATGAATTATTCAAATTTTGTGAAACAACCCGTCCTTACTCATTTAAGAAATTGTGGTGCAAGGGTAACCTTTCACCAACTCTTTGTCAACACGAGGCAAATAGTTTCATGTTCTGTGAAAGTTATATTCAAGTTCTGTTATTATTTCAGATTTGTAAAGGAACTGGCCCACAGTGATATAACAACGGAACTTGAATAGAATTTTGGAATTAGATGAATTATTCAAATTCTACGAAACAACCCGTCCTTACTGTTTCAGACACTATTTTTTTATGAATGGGTTTTATTTTCTGAGGTAAACTTAGACCACCGTACCACCATTAAAAAACGTGCTAATACGATTATCATTCTTCACCTACAATAGGAAGAAAGAATAGGTGTTTCACAAAAACCTGTCTGGACAGTATAAATATAGGGGAACTATATATATTCGTTAAAATAAAAAAAAATAAAAATATATATATATTTTTTTACTTTTTTTTTATTTTAACGAGACAAATAACTTTGTTTACATCACTTTTATTTGTACACAATTTACATGTTTCGTGAACGTTGTTCACATCATCAGGATCAAATATATACTAAACTTTAAAATTAAACATAGATCACATATGGGAGGAAGGGGTAGGAGGAAGGGGAAGGGGTAAGATTGAGGGGACTTTATTAAAATTGGGGATTTCAAAGTCATTAGCAGGGAAAAACCGGTTAAGTGGGAAAAGGTTCTAAAGGGGGTTTATAAAAAATTGTTGCTTATTAATTATGTCTGCTTTATTATTTACATTTTTCCTAATTTCTAAAATCTCTAAATTATTTATCAGTGATGCCTTATAACCTGTAGGTATGTAATATTTTAAGTCCATGGTTTTTGTCAAAACTATTTTGGTTAGGTAGCGTTGTGAAACGCCTTAAGGTGTGGGCTGAAGGAAGGGATTTATTAACACGGGTCTTGAAGGGGCCCGGAATATTTGAAGGAGCAAAACAGATGCCGGCAGCTCCACGTACGACTCGACGTTCACAAAAACGGGTCCAAGAAACGACCCGCTCTCTTGAAGGTAACACCATCTGTGAACGGGTGTTGTCGAGTTCTACCTGATTTTAGGGAATTTATGAATTTTGGAATTAGGAAAATGTGTTAAAAGTGACATTATTATTAATGTAACCAATTTTTTTTTACAAAAAGACCCCTCCTAGATTTGTCTTTCTTGAGGTCATTATTGGGAACCTAATCAGTTACCCCCTCCCTCAAATCTTCTCCCGGCAAATTTCTAATGTTAAGGCACTAACCCTAAAAAAGGTAATATTTTTGTTTTAAATCTAAAGATTTCATTGTTTTAAAGAAATTTGCAAAATTGACGAATATACAACATTTTATGTGAAATCGTTTGAAACAGTTTGTATGTTGAATTATCCTTCAGCAAAACTTTGAACGCGTTTTTTCGAAACTACTTTTTTCAACCTGGTTGATAACACATTAAAAAACTGTACATCCGATTTGCACGCACCAGGTCTTAAACTGTTTGAAAATTCAGTTTCTATGTCACCACGTAGGGATTTTTTTTCACAGGGCCTCTCTCTATTTTTTTTTATGAACGATGAAAATTTTTCATGAAAATCTGAATTAAAATTCGCTGGTCCGCCATTTTTTTTTCTTTTTAGATATTGAAATTTCCCTATGTCATGATCCTATATATTTTTAATTTCTAAATAAATTTTTATTTTATTTTTCTGATGAACCATATGGCTTAATAATTTCGTTGGAGTGCCATGTTGAGCGGCGTACTCCACAAACCATATTTTAGATTATTGTACAAAAATTTGTATGCAGTCTTCTGTATGTATACATTGACTATGAGTTTTAATAAAAAGAATTCCATTCATCATTTGCTTGAAAATAATTACGAAAAATAAACTATTTTACCGCCCATGCACAGTGGGCTGTCACCTTAATGCAATTTTATTTTTTAGGATACTTTGTATTCTAATAAAGGAACCATTAGTTCAGCAACATGTTAATTTTTATCATTGAAAAGAGTGTTTAAAACTTAAGTGTTTTTTTTTTCAATATTTAATTACAAACCCAGTTTTACGTTAGGTATCCACATTTACCACGTTTGTAAATATCTCACCCGTAGAAGTTTCGCGGTATGAGCTAGTACACATGTTGGTGTAATAATGGAAGTAAAAGGCAATTATTAGCCTTTTAATTATATTACTAGCCCACAACCGTGAAAAATTACGGGATAGTCTGAATTCTTGACAAATCAATTCTTATTTTGATAATGATAAAGAAAATAATTTTACACAAAAATATTATGTCAATATTCTTCATCGCTGGTCTGAATTTTGACACAATCAGTTCCAAATTTGAAAATGACACTTAAATTCAGAGCAAATTCAGTATGATTGGTTTTGATGATTTACAATGTTTTGTGTACTGTTTAATTGCATGTCAGCATGTTGTTAGATGCATATGAATTTAAACCCACAAATGTAGATCCCTGTATATAGCATAATGTTATGCTAATGAGTTAATCTTCCATTCTGCATGCTGCCGCATACTAATATTATTGCATAAATTAAGGTGATTTACGAAACCAGACACAAGCGTTCTAGTTTTACTCGTTCACATTATAATAATTGGCAATTATAATTATGTGTTTTGTTATAGTTTAATCTCGGATAGACAGATAAAAGTTGTTGTTACTGTTTAGTATTAACTCCGTTATGAGAAGGTTCCTTGGTTCCGTACCCAAAGGTTACAGGGTTTGAAATCAGGCAAGTTTCAATAATTAACAATTATTTTTTGATTTTTTTTTTATTTTTTTTTTTATATAAAATCAAAAATATTATTATTAAATTAATAAAAACAGTTCATTTTTTAACAAGTTCTGCTGTGTAATTATTATTACGCGTGACAACTATTTCGCTTTCTGAAGGCATTATCAAACTGACTAATAATAATTACACAGCAGAACTTGTTTAAAAATAAACTGTTTTTATTAATTTAATAATAATATTATATTTCCTCATATTAGGCATATTAGATTTGTCAAAGATTTTATATATAAAAATGCAAAAATCAGTCATTTTAAATACATGTAGGTTTACAAAAGATTTTTTAAATGTTTATATGTAGGGATCACCAGGATTCATACATAGGTTCAATTAGGAGTTCCACAGAGCCGAACCCTCTGATATGAAAATATCTGGAGTCGGTGAATTTTTTTCCGATTTGGTCTCTGATAGGTTGACATGTTGTTCTTGTATTGTTTTGTATTTATAATACTTATATAGTGCAATTGCATAGCGTGGATTGACTAGACGATCATTTGGGAAGTGTGTGAAAGGGTTTTGTTTTTCCTGTGGGGAAAATTTAATCCGGACATTTAAATCTGGTGTGTAAAATAATATATAATAAAAAAAATTAAAATTAAAATGGAATTTTACAAATTAAACTTGATAACAATAAACAATTATTTTATTAATACCTACCGATTACATCACACATAGAATTTCAACGAAATAAAATATTACAACGATTTGCACTTCGTTCGTGTTCTGGTGAGACACCATTCAGAAAGAATTATTATTAAATGATCGTTAGCTATGTTTAGCAACTAGAACTGAATAGCCAAGCTCTTCCCAACAGTTTTCCGCTTCTCCTTTCCTCCTCCACTTCCTTTAGCCTCACAACATTCCCCAAATGGTAAATTCATTGCGCTACTGGCTGGTTCTACGGACAGTTGTACTTTATTTCAAATATTTGCTATTTCAACTGATGTATTTTGAAGTTAACTTTAATTGCCCTTGAGTTTAATTTGAAAATATCTTCGAATGTACGTCAAAATAAACAGTGAAAAGGTCGCAAACAAATCCAAAATAGTGACATCATAACTGACCACTCAGTTTGCCCCGCTGAGGTAGACAAAAAGGACGGACCGCCAAACGTCCTTATCTTGGCTCACACACGGCTTGCTTTATTCACATTCACGCATCGCCTCATATATCTCCTTCCGTTTATTCTCACTCCTCGCGCCCCGACTTCTACCATTCGCATTCGCATCATTATATTCTCCTTACACTCCGTTCTTTGTTCATTCGCCCTACATGCCCAAACCATCTAAGCCTCCCTTTCTCAGGACAGGTTGTTTCAACGGATGACGGATTCATCAAATATTTGAAGTTAATTTTCACATTCTGTGTAAGTTCTATTCAAGTTCTGTTATTATTTTATTTTTATGAAGCAACTGACCTATGATGATATAATAACAGAACTTGAATAGAACTTACACAGAACATGAAAATTAACTTAAAACATTTGACGAATCCGTCAAATTTTTTGAAACAACTCATCATTAATCTTACTCTTCAGGCCTTTATCAGTCTTGCATTATTGCGAATTTTGTCTTTTGCCCCACGGTTGACCTCAGGGATCTCACTTTACCAGTATTCAGTCTAATTTTATCTTTCCTCAGCTATTTCCGTGCCTCACTGCCACGCATCAGGGTTGGTACCAGCACTCCGTTGTGGACTGCAAGCTTCATTTCTATTGTCATTATGTCTGATGTAATAACAACACACTAACCTTTGCAAATAGAGTGACTTATTATGTTTGCGCTATAATAATAATGATAAGAAATAAACTAGGGAAAACGGCAGCAATGTAAACACAAATCAGCCCTTATTCGGTCCCATAAAATAGAACACTGTCACCTGTGCTCCGCTCTTGACGAGCAATAATTCAGTTAATAAGACGGGCTAGCTCCAAACACCTTCAACCTCTAGCAGAGTGGTACAACCTTCGACCCCCATTACATTACATTCCAGCAACAGCATAACAGCCTGCCACCACGATACCAAGCTCCGCATTATAACTGTACGAGAAGTGGTTCATTGTAAAGCGATAAACGTAATTATTAGATTTACCTTAAGTTAACTAACAAACTGTGACAGTATTCAGTAAAATGTTAAATTCATGTAAAACTATAACTGTAGAATATAATACTCGTGCATATACATAGGGCATCCATGTAAGTTCAAGTTATGACTTAAGTTCTTTGAAACAAGGTTGAATAAGTGGATATTTTTATGCTCTGGAAAACAAGGCATAATAGTAAAATAACAAAATTGTTATTTTACTATTATGCCTTGTTTTAAACGATTTTCCTGTTTCTGTCTTTAAGAGGGCATTACCAGAGAAAACCCTGAAATACGTCATTTTCAAAAAAGTTTTTAGACGTATTGCTCTTTTCCACAAAAAAATATAAATGGATCTTAAAAGATTGTTCTTTTATCTAGCATTCTTATGTAATAAATTTTGAGAAATTTTTTTAATTTTTAGTATAATAAGGTTATTCCATAGGTCGTTGGCAGATTTGTTCAATTTTCAAAAAAGTTTTTGTATTATACCACACCCATTTCAAATAATAAAATCATGCAGTAAAATAAATCAATACATTATCTAGCAAACGTATGTTTTAGAATTTTAATTTTAGTTTCAATAAAATCATTAAAAAATATGTACGTACATGTGTTTCTTGGCGAAAATTGGTCCGTTTGTGTATTTATTTGCGCACTTACAAACTAATATATTTCAGATTTTTTTAACATTCTTATTAAATTTAGACATTATTGAAAAATGATAAATACTTATAATCAAAAAATAACTACAAAAAGTACATTATTTTAATAGTTTTATCATCACGCCTTTCAGCATTTTTGGATGAAGGTATAAATTAAAGCTAATTTGAATTGAAATAAATTCGATATTGAGTTATAATTTAAAAAAGCAGGTACGGAGAATAATTAATCTTTCTCATTGTAACCGCCCTGCACGATCGTAAGAACAACTTTCGACGAAATGTGGATTTTCGTCCGCTGGCTGGTTAAACGCTCTTAAGGCTGTTCGTTACATGTAAGTCATGTTGGTTACATGTAACATGAAGAAAAACCTCCAATAAAACATATAATCTTAATATGTAAAACACAGTCGGGTTAGTTACACCATTTATAACTCGAGAACGGCTAGAACGATGTTTATCATCTTTGGTTTGTTGGATTTGTATCCGCCCCGAATAGCAGAATAGCTATTAAAACATTGGAAAAATTCACGAAAACATTAATTTTGAAGAAAATTCTTTTCCTCATTCATTTTCTCTTAAACGAATTCTCATCTTTTGAAAGAGCTGCAGGAATATTGTGATAATTATGATATTTAGTGAGTGTATTCCAAAAATTCAAAAACGTCAAATGTCAATGCGCGTTTTTTTTTTGTTCTTAAACATATAATGCTGCTCCTCTTTCTTACACACTAAACGTCAAAATTCGAAAATAAGAAAAACGGTGAACGTATGTCTGCACCCCTACAAAGGAAAAATACAATAATAATAATAAATATGAAATCCCGTAAGTAAGTGGAAAAGTAATAAAATCCCAAAAATTATAAATCCGTACACAACGCCATCTCAGATACTGACAAAAACAAAACACGAACAGTTGCGCATCGATGATTGCTTCATTTTGTAATTTTTAACTTAATAAAGAATTTATTTCTGATAATAAGTTAACAGAACAGTTCTAAGGGATCGTCTTCATTGGCTTCGATGTCCTGAAAGAATAGAGTTCAAGATCTGCTTAATGACCTTCAAAGCATTGCAAGGAATGGCGCCAGCCTATATATCGGAACTATGTGTCCGACAAAACTTAAGCGAGAGACAGCTTACTTTAAGGTCAACAGATCTAGATATTACTAATCGTCTAATCGAACTTTCTAGGTCAAATCGAGCTGTTTACTATGATCGCTCTTTTCATGTAACGGGCCCTCTCATTTGGAATAAACTTCCCTCAGCTCTTACTAATATCCAGAATTTGGCTGAATTTAAACGGGTTTTAAAAACAAAATTATTTAAAAAATCATACCATTCATGAATCCTAACATCTTTTCAATATACGTAATAATAATAAGCCATGTTCTCAAGCTTCCCGTAATTGTTTGGTTTCGGTTTCCTCATAATCGTATTTTTATTTTATATTTCGTATCCGAATTTATGTCAGAATGTCTCTCATTTCTAAACGCAAACTGCCTTTTTATTAGTAAATTATATATTAGTTTTGAAGTTCTTGTTTGTCCTGTGTTACAATAGCACCGCTATTGTCTATTATTATTATTGTCCCGTGTGTGCTATAACAGCACTACCTTTGTTAATTTTGTTCTTCTGTCATTGTTTTGTAAATACTGAATATTCTTTAGTTAATTTTGTTATTCTGTCATTGTTTTGTAAATACTGTATATTCTTTTATTATTTTCTCAATATTATAAGGAGCACTGTAGGATTATTTTTAAATTTATTATAGTTAAGCACACTTGAAGTGAAATGTCACAAAACTGCGCTATACAAATATAATGTTATTATTAGTTATTGATTCTGAGGCTCCACAAAGTTCGCTGGGTCGGCTAGTAAGAGGCAAAATGCGCTTAAAAAACTGTGTAGTTAATCCTCGTCCAGTGTAAACTTAATGAAGAACTGTTTATCTTTATATATAAAAATTTAGGTTCCGTATGTTTGCGTTCGCTAATCTCGGAAAGTAATCGATGGATTGAATCAAAATTTTTACAGAACATTGCATTTTAGCAGAAGAGCGTTTAAACATACTTCTTATTTGGAAGATACAAAGGAAAAGGATATTTTTTTTTCGTTTTAAATTGGCTCATAATTTTTCATAGTAAACAACGGAATGACAGTTCTAGACAGTGTTGCCATTTTATTAATTTTATTAAAAGATACAAAAATTTATGATACCTACAATTAGGAATTAAAAGAATTTAATCGGATTTAAAAGTAGAATTATATCTAACAAATTATATTTTCACTAATTTGTTTTCTCTGTGCGTTTTAAATTTACTCATAATTGTACTGAATGTCAGTTCGTAGCTTTGCAAAATCTACAAAAAATCAGATTAACAGATCGAATTATATATAACAAATTTTCAAAGGGTCAAAAAAGTGTAACTGTGATCAGTTGATTGATGTGTAAGTTTCTGCAAAGTTGATCACCATTCGTGGGATGCCTCGCTCACGTTCAAAGATAGGCTGTCGTACTCAAAACGCAAACGCAGATCGTCAGAGAAGATCAAACCGCACTGATCAAGAACGTTTAGACGATAATGAACATGTTCGAGTTAGAATTATTCAGAGGCGAGCAGAAGAATTGGCGAATCGTCGGGAAGAAAGACTTAAAAGCTTACAAGTAGAAGCGCGAAGAAGACGAGCAGCACATTCATCTCAACAACGGAAGGCGAAGGCGAGAGGGGGGAGGGGAACCTGGGAGGGGGAGGGAAACCTGTGAGGGGGGAGGAGAACTCGGGAGAAGGGTTTGCGGGACGGAGGAAGGGGGGGGAGTGGAGTGGGGAGAGGGAAGGGGAGGAGACGGAGTGGGAACGCGAGAGGGGAAGAGGATGCAGGAGAAGAAGGGGAGGCGGAAGGGGAATGGGACGAATGGGAAAGGACACTCAGGGAGAAACAATTTATTTATTAAATGGCATAGCAACGCATGAAATAACGTGATATTGTAAAAGCCGTTAAGGTCTGAATAAATAAATAATTTTTAAAAATTTACGAATGTTTTTTTTTCTTCCCTTATATTCTACACTACAGCATAGACACATCAGATATTCAATTACGCAATGTGTCTTCTTGAAAAATGCATAGTTGCTAGACAATTTTTGTTAACACCTCTAATAATTAAAATCAGATAAAGCCACAGCGACGCGTGGTCGGGTTCAGCTAGTTTATGATAAAAGTTGCGATGTTTAGTTATGTTTGTTGGTTATATTGGAATAGCCTTGTACTTTTCTCATCCTTAATCAATTCAATTTATTCATTTTAAAAACATTGCAAAATTAACACTTCAAAGCGTTTTTAAAAGTGAGAAAATATTTAAGGTAAGATAAGCAGATTTAAACTAACAGCAACAAAGCTTGCGGTCTAAATTGTGCTTCATCGATGTTAAACATATCGATATTCGAAGTGATTCTTGTTAACAACATGACTGCTCTCCCGACTGGCACAACCATTGGCAAGTTAGGAGGCATGACCATAGTCGGGAGATAAACCTTATTATAGTGCAAACATAATTCTCACTTTAACTATCTTGAACCGATATTTCCGATAATACGATATTTCCCTAATGGGGATTCAGGTTTTAATTCAGTTGTGTTAAATCGGGCAGTTTGGTTAAGCACCGTGGTATGTTCTCAGTTTTCTTATCCCGAAGTAATTATAAAAAAAAATAATTTTATTTCATGTCAAAGATGGATTTTTAAAATTTGCACAAAATGTATTGTACCTACATACGGCACGCTAATATTCTTTGAACAAAAATTTGAATTTCCAAATATTTTATTATTGTGACATGAAAAAATCACATATTCTTCATTGCGAATATTATTGATTTCATCGGGTCAACTTGAAGCCTTAATCTGTTTACCAAGAAATATAACATGAGGTATGAGGTACTCTTTGATGTGTAAAAACCATCCGGAAGTTTGAAGAGCCTTTTTTGCTGGAAGATATCGCTTCCAGGTTGGTGCAATTTTTTATGCATTTAGGCAATTTTAGGATTAACGTTTTTGAGATACTCACATCGCGAAATAAATTCATAACATATTGAATTACCCAGTTACGGACTCTTTTATGATATCTCATAAATAAATTCACTTGGTCCAGAACCATAACAGAATCAAGAGCCCCGTAATTGCATTGATATTTTTATAAATTAATACCAATGAACGAAAACCACTTTATCTAGGAAGTTTAGTTGTATGCTAAATTATTATAAAAAATGGTCGTTGCTTCGGAAAACATGTCTTAACAATACATTCTCCCTTGAGACCATTGTAACGTCCTCCATAATTCTTCATTGCCTGATACAAAGCTCCCCAAGATGTCACGCAGCAATTCGTTGACGTGGGGTGGTTGGGATAAGCGATTTGTCAAATTCTATTCGCAGCTGGAAATGTATATTTAGTCTCTGCGTCACATAACGTAGATTACTCGGAGCGACGGGAAAAATTGGAACCCAGCTCGGCTGAATGATAAGTAGGCAACATACAGCGAGACAATCACACATAATACAGCGAGACATTATAAAATGCACCAGTTGCTACAAGTCATATAAGTGAATGGTTTTAAGATATATTTGTTTTAATTAAGCAATTGATAAGAAAAAATTGTTTCAAAGTTTCAGAATAAGTTTCAGGGGTTAATGAACAACTTATTTTTCAAAACCAATAAATCTAACCAATCTATTTATGTAAAATCTGCGGTAAGAATTCTCAAACTACAAAATTTGATGTCGCAAAATTTTCCAGCTTTATTGCCAGAATGTACCCAAGAATTTTCTACTTCAAACTTCATTTTGATTATCGGCTTTGAAATACCCCTTAAACTTTAAAAAAATAGGCACTTTACCATATTCTTGCTATACTCTTGAAGTACATTATTTTCATGGGATCAATAAAACAAGGACTTCAATTAGGTGCTGAAACTGGTCTACTATGATCTGAAATATATCCATACCACGTATACGTATACGGGTAAATGAAACTATATCGCGTGTTTTTTTAATAGTACATAGATACAGTACTTGGTAGGAGCAGGGTAATAGCAACGTAATCAAACAATCAATTAGGAGGTGGGTATTGGTGCTGTAACCCCGGGAACCATTTATTTGATAACCAACACTCCTGCCCTATGTTATCCTAAGTGATTCGCTAACTTTGGTAATTTAACAGGAGTGCCCGGGTTCATGGAAGGAGGTTTTTCCGGGTATTGGCGGCGGATTCGTTTGCCCATCAACTGCTCGGCAGGCCGGATCGGGAGAAACTTATTAAGGGAGACCTTTTGACCTCTCTCGGAACATCTCTTTGCACGCAGTGGGAGGCATGGATTCACAGATTCTCAGCCCTCATAAATTTGTTACAAGCACCGTACCATAATACGTACAACTGTTACATCATTATAGCTGTGAAAGTTTTTACAATTAAAACTCATCCCAAAAATTAACCAACATGAATTAAACTTTATTCTAACGAAGTATAAAAAAATCCACCACTTAAAATATTTTATTTACACCCCGAGATTAAAGCAGGTTTACGTTACGCTACGTTATTTGACTCGTACAGGTTTAGTACGTCGGGGCTTGGGGCGTAGTATCAGCAGACTCTATAATACTGTATACCGCCTCCACACGGTGAGGGATTTGACGAACTCATTTCACCCTTTGTGACTTATTGTTGTTTGCCGGGGGGTTAATAAACGTGACTTTACTGTCTCAGACATACGAAATTAATTTTAACCCGTAGTGTGGGAAAACCTAAATTTGCTCTTTTGGAGAATACACAGAGAATATAAACAAACTAAAAAATTCAAAAATGTTTAGGGACGAAAAAAATATTTTTGGTATAAAAATATGTTAAAACATTAAAAAATCGATTGAATGTGGGTCACAGCGATGTAAGGGTAAACTATTTGCATCAAAACCATATCTGACATCTTGACGACAGGAACACATTTTCCTTCCGGATTTGTTCAACGCAACTATTTTCTACTGACTGCAGCATTTGATCATGAGCTTTGGAGCTTTCCCAAATTATGGAGGGGGATCCCATGATACACAAATTTTACTGTGAAAAAACAAATCATTCTAGATGTATTTTTCAACTGTTCAACAAGAAAAAATAGTGTCGGGATCCCGGTGAAGTTTGTTAGTAAAGCTATTGATCATAATATTTAAGATAACACCAACATGTGTCCGTACTTTAAATCCATAAAAAAAACTCACAAAAGAGCAATTCAATTGCTTAAGTTGTAACTGATTGTTTACATCTGTACCATCCAACCCCGAATGCGATGAAGTACAGCATGATTTGATGAGAGCGTTTGTCCCATCACTAGCAGCAAAGATGATCGTGGCCGGTATGCACAGCACAAACTTCAGTTCGGAATTATCAAGCTCACCGGAAGGAGCACATCGGCGGCTATCAGAACTCAACACACTATGGTGTTCCGGATTTGTAATATATTATTTATTTTAGTATATTCAAAGGTTACCATTTAATTACTAGATTTTTCCAATTGAGTTTTATTGTTAAAAACTCTGGCGCTCAAATAATTCATTTAATCGTGCATCCACATAATGTAAACTTCATTTTCATTATTCTTGCTATATAATTTGGCTGTTGTAATATCATCTTCGATGATTACAATCAGTAATCACGTCTTGAGATCACGTTAAAAATCTAAAGGGTCATATCATTCAATAATACCGTTTTGCATCTGAAGATTAATTTCAATAAACCTTTTAATATTACTGTAACATCAGTCTTTTATTGATAATATTGAATGTCACATAATTCATGTTCCTTTTCAGAATACATAAGCTAGCCACACATTACAATACTTTTACTAAATAACAAATAATAAAGATTACAACGTTTATCCTGCGAAAGTCTAGAAGTATTTTAAAATAACGTTCGTCTTTACGACAAATTCGTTTAAAGGAATAAGATAAATTCGTTCCAACTTCATACATATTTACTACATCATAACAGTAAACATAATATAGCTCATTCTTGGAAACAATTACGAATTATCACTTGAATCTGCTTGGTGAAACATTGGCATATTATCTATTATCTTACCCAGTATTTTAGACATCCATAATCCCCAAGTGTCAGATCCTGTCGCAACCCAAATCATCGGTTTATCAAGATATCTGATGTCCTGCGACTGCCGGGGTCAGGAATGTAAGGACTGTCTTAAACAAAGATACTGGCGGGAAACTGTATACTATCTGGCCAGATAATATGAAGCTCCTTTAAAGGCAATAAAAGCAAATGGGTCCTGTTTAACGGCATTCGTTCTCAGAGCCCATACAATGGAAAGGAATTGTTGTTATAATTGAAGGTATTCATGTGCCTCTATTGAGAACGTTAATGTAGTTGTTATTATTGGATTATTCGGTAACAAAATTTTTCTGGGTTCGGTCTTTCAGAAAAATGTTTTTGAATTAAAAAGAATGATTACTTGTTGTACCAACCAACAGCGCAAAGCTAAAAAACTAATGTATTTATTTAACAGTATTTTGAGTCGTTGAGGCATAATACGTTGGTAGGTATATCTTAATATATAAAGCAATTCGGGTTAGTAACACAATTTATAACTCGAGAACGGCTCGACCGATTTTTTTGATCTTTGATTTGTTGGATTTGTCTCCGCCTCGAATAGCAGAATAACTTCAAAAAAAAAATAATTATGTAGAAAATAACTTTTCTCATACATTTTGTATGGAACGTATTCTCATCTTTTGAAAAAGTTGCAGGAATATTGTGATAAGTATAATAATAATAGAATCCCGTTTGACTTCAGGATCGAGCTTGGAAGAACATTAGAGGAAAACACTGGCTCCCATAACCCCAGATTGATTTTTAATTTATTTTTTTACTTATATTTTTTATTTTATTTTCTTCTTATTACCATATTTTATAAATATCTATGTGTTTTATGTATGTACTTACACACTATATAAGATGTGTGGGATTGCACTCACCTCCCCACATTCTGGAATAAAGACCTTTATTTATTATTATAAATATTGAGCAGTGAGTGAATTCCAAAAATTTAACGTCGAAAAATGTCAATGTGCTGATTATTTTGCTTTTGTTTATAAACATACAATGCTGTCCCTCTTTCTTACACACTAAATGTCAACAGTCAAAAATGGGACAAACGGTGTTCATATGTCTGCAACCCTCCAAAGGAAAAATACAATAATTATAATAAAACTCCCCCACACGTATAAAGAAAATGAAACGCAATTGCCGTAAGTAAGCGGAAAGGTTAGAAAATCACAAAAATTATATATCCGTAGACAACGCCATCTCTGATACTGACAAAAACAAAAAACTTGCAGTTGCTCATCGATAATTGCTTTGTTGTGTGAATTTAATTCAGCTAATAAGTTAACACGACAGTTATTAATTCTGAGGCGGTACGAAGTTCTCCAGGTCAGCTTATATATTATAAAATCATAATGCAAGTAGTGTAATAAGTTCACTTGAATAAAACAATAAAGTTGATGAAGAGCTCCAAAAAATTAATTAATAAAGATTCAATCAGGTAGCCAAAAAGACAAAACAACTTCTTGATTTCTATCTCCCTCACAAAGTAAGTTTCTTTGTTCACCTAACAAAAATTCTAGCTGATCCTTAAGAACTCCTAATCGACTTAATCATTCAAACTTTTATTTTATAAGACCTAGTTCGACGTTAGAGAGAGAAAATAAGCACTGTTGCGTGTTAAGCAAGTACTCACCATTTATCGAAGTGAGAATTCAATAAAAAAAACCACCAGTGTTTTGCTATTCACCGTATTCCTTCCCGCAGCATTCGTCAAGTAGTCGGTAAGTATGACCTTCCAGATCGATTTTACTAACTCCCCCCCACCTCTTGTGACAGGCTCAAGCACCCTCATGAATAATTCATGGGGTTCCCACCCCACGACATGTTATCAGGCACATTTCAAAGGGGTGAATTGGAACGCCCGTGCCTTATTTGCACAGGATATCCAAAATATTCCTTACCCATGTATTTGAGAACCAATATATAATTTTAGCAGTGTCTCGTTGAAGTAGATTTAATAATGTTTCGAGAAATGAGTTGAATTTACACGTTGTATCTAAGTTTCATACCGACGCGACGCTTACGAATTGAATCTACCGTAGTACGTGGACGTCAAATAAATATTAATTCAATACCGAAAACAAATCGTTTAAATCACGTCTAGGGTTAATGTATGTTTGCTCGTGTAAAAGATTTGGGATTGAAACTTTGATGAATTTGCCGAATAGTTTGTGAGATGTTTCAACCGCAGTTGGATCAACAGGCAGAGAAACAGAGAGATCACATTTAATGTAATGTAATTAGCGTTCGGTTTTGATGCTTGAATTATTCCGAATGTAGTTAGACTAAAAACAAAGCCTTTACTGTAAAGTTTTCAACTAACAGTCTGCCAGAATTAAGATATTATTTACATTTACTCCTTGTAAACATAAATCCGTGAATTTCGCATGGTTTTCATGTGGGTGCGTACCTACCTGACAAAGCTTTCCTGGTAATTTTACAAGCATCTGTTATTGAACCATTTCGAAGTATGATTCGAGATATTCACGACTTATTACGATATGATCGTGATTTATTTTTGGGGTATTATGTTCTGTTGCGCTGTCCGACTCGTTGGCTAAAGAATAAGGTAGCGCAAAAATATCCCCAAAAAGTCAGGAAGCATTTTTATAATTTGCGAAGACATTTATCAATTAATTTGTTTAGATAAACAGTGAGTCCAATAAACAACATTTCAAAAGACATACAATTAATACCTAGTATTAGTGAATTATTGGTGAGTGAAAAAATATTTCTAACAACCACTGAAGTTTAATTGGGTTTTCTCCCGAAAAACCTGATCCCCGCCTCTCTGAAAAAACTGCGCTATACGTATAAATAAAATAAAATTGAGCTAATTGAACCAGAGTTACAATCGCAGACAGAAGAACAGCCGAAATTATCTATCTATCTATCTATCTATCTATCTTCTATCTTCTATCTTCTATCTTCTATCTTCTATCTTCTATCTTCTATCTTCTATCTTCTATCTTCTATCTTCTATCTTCTATCTTCTATCTTCTATCTTCTATCTTCTATCATCTATCTTCTATCTTCTATCTTCTATCTTCTATCTTCTATCTTCTATCTTCTATCTTCTATCTTCTATCTTCTATCTTCTATCTTCTATCTTCTATCTTCTATCTTCTATCTTCTATCTTCCATCTTCCATCTTCCATCTTCCATCTTCCATCTTCCATCTTCCATCTTCCATCTTCCATCTTCCATCTTCCATCTTCCATCTTCCATCTTCCATCTTCCATCTTCCATCTTCCATCTTCCATCTTCCATCTTCCATCTTCCATCTTCCATCTTCCATCTTCCATCTTCCATCTTCCATCTTCCATCTTCCATCTTCCATCTTCCATCTTCCATCTTCCATCTTCCATCTTCCATCTTCCATCTTCCATCTTCCATCTTCCATCTTCCATCTTCCATCTTCCATCTTCCATCTTCCATCTTCCATCTTCCATCTTCCATCTTCCATCTTCCATCTTCCATCTTCCATCTTCCATCTTCCATCTTCCATCTTCCATCTTCCATCTTCCATCTTCCATCTTCCATCTTCCATCTTCCATCTTCCATCTTCCATCTTCCATCTTCCATCTTCCATCTTCCATCTTCCATCTTCCATCTTCCATCTTCCATCTTCCATCTTCCATCTTCCATCTTCCATCTTCCATCTTCCATCTTCCATCTTCCATCTTCCATCTTCCATCTTCCATCTTCCATCTTCCATCTTCCATCTTCCATCTTCCATCTTCCATCTTCCATCTTCCATCTTCCATCTTCCATCTTCCATCTTCCATCTTCCATCTTCCATCTTCCATCTTCCATCTTCCATCTTCCATCTTCCATCTTCCATCTTCTAGCTTCTAGCTTCTGTCTTCTGTCTTCTGTCTTCTGTCGTCTGTCTTGTCTTCTGTCTTCTGTCTTCTGTCTTCTGTCTTCTGTCTTCTGTCTTCTGTCTTCTGTCTTCTGTCTTCTGTCTTCTGTCTTCTGTCTTCTGTCTTCTGTCTTCTGTCTTCTGTCTTCTGTCTTCTGTCTTCTGTCTTCTGTCTTCTGTCTTCTGTCTTCTGTCTTCTGTCTTCTGTCTTCTGTCTTCTGTCTTCTGTCTTCTGTCTTCTGTCTTCTGTCTTCTGTCTTCTGTCTTCTGTCTTCTGTCTTCTGTCTTCTGTCTTCTGTCTTCTGTCTTCTGTCTTCTGTCTTCTGTCTTCTGTCTTCTGTCTTCTGTCTTCTGTCTTCTGTCTTCTGTCTTCTGTCTTCTGTCTTCTATCTTCTCTTTCTCTTCTATATAAATAAAAATGAATCGCCGAAATGTATGTACGCGTATAACTTCCGAACGACTGCACCAAATTGGATATTTCTTTTATATCTGTGTACGTTATTGTCAGGATAAGGTTTGTATAAAACTACTGGTGAGCTTTGACATTATGAAATTTGTGTAAAAAAATTGCAATAGGTGGCACGCGAGCTGTTTGAAAACTGAATGTACCGGGACTGAATGTATGGAATTCGGGAGGGGGGAGGGGGGGAACGCGGGAAGGGGTTAGCGGGAGGGGGGAAGGGGGAGAGTGGAATGGGGAGAGGGAAGGTGGAGGGGGCGGAGTGGGAATGCGAGGGGGGAAGGGGAGGTGAAAGGGGACCGGGACGAATGGGAAAGGACAGGCAAGGAGAAACAATTTCTTTATTAAACGGCATAGCAACGCATGCCGGGAACCAGCTAGTTTTTAAGGTCCCAAAAGTAAGCAAAAATAATCATTAAATTTATCAACTCGATATGAATAGAAAAAACGTTTTCTTCTCACTTGTGATAAATGAATTACTCCAAATACTTGCAATCATTAACTGTAATGTCATTTTAGAGAAGTTATAATTTTATTATGTTATACACAATTCTACATCCCCAACACGAAACAATAATAAAAGTACATTTAAATGTCACTGTAGAAGATATTCATAAAAGTTCCGCTGTCGATTCGGCGCCTGCGAGAATTTAATGTACGAGACGGGGAAACTACTCCAAAGTTATTAGCCCTATTCGTGTTCAACGCTGTTCACTGTTCCCGATGTGTTCACACGGAGCATTTTTCTCCCATTCGAAGTAAATAATTCATCGATACTATTGGAACATACCTGAGTATTGTATTATACGCTGAGAATGGCGGAGGGTTATTATTTTATTTGGAGATTCTTTCATTTAACATTATGTAGGTATTTTACACCTGTGAGTGTACATACAGGTGTTTTTGTACTTGTTATTGGTGATTATTGCTGGTGAAAGTATATTGTATACCCATGAAAATTAATTTTACTATCGTATTTATTTTTGTGTAATTATGCCCTGTTGGGCTGCCTCCTTCCTCAGCCAACGTTTTGGACAGCATTACAGTGCCTATCACCAGGCAGATGTGGTTTGAACTGTGTGCTTAAAAACATAAATACATACCATATTGCCAGCTACAATCATTAACTTCACACAGGAAGTCCTGGGGAAAATAATTTCCCCAAAGATGGTATGGGTATTTTTAAGAAAAGGAAAGAGAGGAAGTCCTGGAAAGGAAAAAGGTATGAAAGGTGGGAAGGATTTTGTGGGCAGTTTATCAAGTGCAAGGCAATGGTTCGAGAGAGCGCAGCTGGAGAGGTCAAAAAGACTCTCTCATCCAAACTCTTCCGATCCAGGCCGCCACACAGTAGGTTAGTAAAAGCATCCGCTGCCAAGACCTGCACATAAACCTCAGTCGTTGAACCCTGGCAACTCTGCTAAGTCACCAAATAAAGCGAACTATTAGTATTTCAGTGCATTATGGTTTTCGCGGTAGTTTTATTTTTCGGTGAATTTTATTTTTTTTAAATTATACAAATTATCACAAAGTATGTAATGAAGCTACGTACCTAGCGGCGTTGGGCATATACCTACCAACGTTCATCTACAGACAAATTTACACAGCTTCAAAATATCTTAGTTACATCATAAAATAAGATTTGTATTGTATGTACAATGTACATATTATTATTATTGGTGTTGTGAAGTGAGAACAAATTTCTGACTCTGACTTCATGTTTGAAATTTTGTAAGCAGATTATTACAGTTTATATTGTGTTTTTATATCTTTTTTTTGAATAATTTTCAGGGTTATATTTTTGTTAAGTTCTTATGGGTACAGGACCCTCACTTTTTGTTTTACTTTTTAATTATAATTTTAATCTATCATTGGGTATTATGTATATTATTATTGTTATTACTACAAGTGTAAAATATCTGTTGATTTTCCAAAATAAAAAAAAAAAATAAAATAAAAATAAAGATTTACAGTAATCCTCACAGTGAGCAATTTGGGAGGCGGGAATGGATACCGCCGCCCCGAGAACCTTTATTGGATAACCAACACCTCTGCCATACGTCACCCCAAGTGGTTCGCTACGTTTGGTGATTTAGCAGGGGTGCCCGGGTTCATGTGGTAAGGTTTGTCTAGGTCTTGGAGGCGGATGACCAGGACACACTGAACCCCAGATTCCCAACCCTTTTCGTTCCCAGAACTCTCCTCTCCTTCGTTTCTTTAAAAAAACTTTCTACACAGCATCGCCAAAGATGACGTAGGCCCTGAGGGAAATTATTTTCCTCAGGGCCTCCTGTATGGAGCTCATGTAAACAAAAAAAAATCAAAGCATTTAGAAATTAAATTATATTATTGTAACTTACAAGAAAAAGTCAAAAAATTAATGAATCAATTATACCATGCTTTTGAAATACTTAACAGTTTTCGTGGTTGTGTGGTTGCTGCTTTTTAGTTTTTTTTAATCTTTTTTTAGATGTAAGATGTAAGATTTTCACTTACAAAAATATTTAAAAAAAATAAATTTAAGAAATACAGTTAAATATTACACATTCACGCGCACTGACACAACGTCAAGATTTGCGGCTTCCTTTGAGGTTTTTATACCTGTGGCTAGCGAACAACGCAACACATTCGCGACGCGATTACCTCCTATTGGCCATTTGTACTCCAATAGTAGACACGGACCTTTTTTAGCATCAGCGAAGGGTACCACGCTAAACGAATTCATCCTGTTACCGATTGCCACCGTTCCAACAGCTCGCTAATAACTTCGTGGTCGCTCCTCAATTTCTACAAATAAACTTGAATAAATTAAATTATAGTGCTGAAATATTATTTTTATTTTTATTTTTATTTTATTTATTTTAGGGAAAGTTGACAGCAAATCAGAGATTACAAAATAATACAATAATAATATGATAATTATGCCAATTATGAACTTTCCACTGATAATAATTAATAATAGATAATAAAGTGTGACAGTGTAAGGGTATTTTCTTAGTTTTATTGTTTAGTTACAAAACATAAAAAAGGTGGGGGGGGAGGAGGAACATAGGGATAGGATTAAGTGGTAAATGACGGGAATATATAGGGATTGAACTTTCTAGTTTGTGTCATGTTGCTTGGTGAGTTTTCGTTTTATGTCACGTAAAGTTGAGTTAAAAATGTCAATGTGGTAATAATTTAAGTTAAATGAGTGTGTGGATCTGTAGATAAATGAGTTCTGTTTAGAGTTGGTCTTGCAAAGAGGGAGATTAAAGGTAAGCGACTATCTACTGTTGCGATTTGGAACATGGAAGGATAGGCGTTGAAAAAGATCAGGACAATCGATTAAGTTATGTGTAATTTTAAATAACATTACCGAACTATTTATTTATTTATTTATTATTTAATAAACGTGTTAGTATAGAGTCTTGCTTATTTGATTTACATATATATTTACATAATACTCATTTAGACCCCCCATATACCTAAAGTTTTGGCCCTAAACACGTTTAGGACAAAACCTTGTTTCCTATGCACGTACGATATTTGTATACGAATCCGGAAGTCCAGTATATCGATAAAAACGACATGAAAGCGAAAAAAATAAAAAAAAACGACGTACAAAAACCAGAGGGATGTAATAAACAATGTAGTCCTAGGTACTAAAATGTTATGATATATCAATTTGATTCAATATATTCGATGGTGTTAATGTCATCATACATAAATAATATAAACATACCATTCCGCTGATGGAGGAGGCTCAGCTTAGATTATGGGTAAACTTTTGCCGTCTAGGTTTTGGGGTGTAAATATATCTCGAAGGGAAACTGGGCTCAAGCCCGTTTTTACGGGACAGGTATTTTTCTACGTGAAAAGTCGTCTCAAAGCCGTGAGTGACGCATTAAACTTGACGTGGTGAAAGTACGTGGAGATAGAAAAAATAATTATATAACTACATTGTATTTTATAAAAGCAGAGTGAAATATCGGGTTATTATTTATAAGACAAGGGTAGGTTCTCGATTTTTAAAATTATTTTTGTTAAAAAAATGTAAAAAGCTAATTTCCATTTCAAAAAGCTTTTTTTATTGATGGAGTTTTTATTACATTTTATGAGTACGTGGTTATATTTCATTGCCTATAATAAAAAAAAAATCATCTTCATTCTTTAGATTTTGAGAAATCTTATCGTACGTACATATTTAGTCATCTATACGTTCAGCACTTCTGTATCTCTTTTTTTCTCTTCGTATTCAATAATCTAATTATGTTAACATTTCTGGTCTAATAAAATTATATGTAAAGAAAAATATAATTTTCTCCTCTAATTTAAAATAATGTCGAGCTTGACTCATCATTTTGTATCGTGGACTGTCGACTCGATGTTTTATTGTCTATGAATAATTAAAATTATACTAAATATAACCTACGAGCTATGATAAAGCAAATTGATAATATTAATTTCAATAATTGAAAATAATTACTTTCGTGATTGTGAATAAGGAATCGACATTAGGTACAATTGATAACATGAAATGTCGCTTCTTTCCTTACAGGTAATGTTTTTTGTTACTAGATACTTCCATATATATAAAAATCTGGTGTCACGGTGTATGTGGTCGTACTCCTCCGAAACGCTCGACGGATTTGTATGAAATATTTTATGTATATTTGGTAGGTATGAGAATAGGTCGTAAAGTATATTTCATACCGCAAGGTGTTTAGGGTGTCAAACAAAATTATTTATGTTGTTGAATGACAGATGGCGCTACGTCCGCCTTATCGAACTTTCATTCACACTTGCGCAAGTAATTCGTCATTTTGACATTTCATTCGGCATTTGTTATGTACCATAACGCAGTGCGTGCAAAATTTGAACTATTTATTTTAATGTAGGTATCTATTTGTGTGCGCGTATTAGAGTGAAGCATAAAAAATATATTACTTTTTTCACTTTACATTTAACTTTTAAGAGATCAAACAATAAATATGTCAGTTTTACATTAAAGAAATACATTGAATTGAGAAAATAGTTGGTTGGTGTTTTTTGTTTTTATCGGCGGTCATCTCTTTTTTTACATTAACCCCACACAGGAGGCCCTAATAAAAATAATTTCTATCAGGGCCTATGTCATCTTTTCGGATGCTGTGTGGAGGTGGCTAAGGAAGGGAAGGCGAGAAAGTTCTGGGAAGGAAAAGGGTATGAGGGGTGGATAGGAATCTAGGGATCATTGTGTTCAGGAGTTACGGATATACGAATCCATTCCTCCCGCTGCGGTGTAAGACCAGCTACAGAGGTCACAAGGTTTCCGCAAACAGGCCTCTTCCATTTCAGCCAACCACGCAGCTGGTGGGCAAGGAAATCCGACGCCAAGACCTGAAAACACCTCACCCGATGAACCCGGGCACCCCTACTAAGTTACCAAACGTAGCGAACCACTTAGGGTGACCTATGGTAAAGGTGTAAACCAGGTGAATGGTGTAAACCATGTGTAAACCAATGAATGGTTCCCGGGGTGGTGGTACCCATACCCGCCTCCCAAATTACTCCACATTTGGACTGTTATATTAGGCCAATGAAGGAAATTTGAACAAACTGGAAGTTATACAAAACAAAGCTATGAGATGCATACTGGGGAAAGGCAAATACGCAAGGATTAATCAAATGAGAGAGGAGCTAAATTGGATTCCAATAAAAAGAGACTATTGTTTAATGTGTTAATTTTTGTGCATAAAATTATGAAAAACCAAATGCCAAAATACTTTAAGGATGAAATTGTTTTTAATAGAGACATTCATAATTACGAAACAAGAAATATAAACAGAGTTCGATTGCCACAAATGAAGAAATCAAAATCACAGAACTGCCTAATGTACAGAGGACTAAAGATGTATGATGAAATGCCTGAAAGCAGGAAGAATGAAGAAAGAATTAACGTATTTGAAAAGAAATGTTATGCTAACTGTTAAAATATTTAAATTTATGAAATGAAATGTTACATTGTGCTTATTAGTTTATATTCATGTAGTATAAACTAACTCAATAAAAAAAAAAAAAAAAAAAAATTGAAAATCTACAGCGCTCCATTCCTCTTTCTGTCATAGATTCCATCCCAACACTTACTTTACAATGGTTATTTTTTATTTAACGACCATGGAAATATTTTATATAGCAGAACAACGTTTGCCGGGTGAGCTATTTTTTTATTGTAAATCTTGTGAGGTTAACAAAATACACCTTTTCTTTCCTGAAAGAGAAACTCGATGGGGTTTAATTGATTGTGTCGTCCAAATCACAAGGAAAATATCATTGTATATGGTTTTACTAAAAACAATAGACTTCAATAAAATAACATAATGCCCACCCAGAAGAGCGATTCTGTGGATACGGAATCGATTCCATACGTAATCGCCTGTCAGATTTGTGTGTTTTTCTATGGCTTGCAATTGCTTTTTCTGATATGTAAGCTGCAGGGTTGCCAACGCTTGTGTTATAAAAGACCCGCAATAAGTGTTCAATTTCCCCAAATTGGGGAGAACAAAATAACAAATTCCCCGCAATATCCTCACAAGTCCCCCGCAATTTGTGGAAATCCCCCCAAATTGACAACCCTGGTAAGCTGTCGCCGACAGGTCATATCTTCGGAATACAGGTCAAATCTTAAATTCTTCGGAAATATTAAATCCATGGTATACAACTTTAAACGTACATTAGGTAAATAAATAATCGTACACTCATGCAAGTCGGTGACAGCGCTAACAGCTGACACATCATCCCGTAGAAAAAACAATTGCAAGCCACAGGTCATCACAAAAATCTGACAGGCGATTACGCTTGGAATCAATTCCGCATCCACAAAAGATACAGAATTGCATGGCTGGAGACATTAAAAATACCACGGAGATAATTTTTTTAATAAAAATCAAAAAATATGTCTAAGTAAACATGTAGACGAGGAAATCTTTAAATATTTCCGGTATCATAATTATTTATATTTATATTTTTTGATCTCCATCATACAGGCATGCCTAGTATGGTGACCTAATGTATCTTCTCAAGTAAATGTATTAATCATGTAACATGTACTTATAAATAAATAAATTTAAAATAATAGACTTCTACAAAATACAACATAATGCCCTTCCCGGTGACAATGAGAACATCACGAATATAAAACTTGTTTAAAAACAATATGAAAATAAAGCTAAGTAAACGTGAATATGAGGAAATCTTAAAACTTATGAAGTACTTAACACCAATTTAAAAAGTACACAATCATGCATGCATCAGATGACACACCAATTATTTTATCTCTAATTAACAAACACTCCATAAAAAAAAACAAAGATGATCAATTACGTTTTCTGTGTTAAAACCTACCACACCAACACTTTACACTTCTCTCCTTTACCACGCACAAAGAAATTATAATACGATAAACTGCTCAATAATGAAGTAGACTATTTTTTAAACCCAATTAAATACCTTGAAAAAAGTTCTACCGTTAATCTTATCAAGCTGATAAAGTGATGAAGACCTTTATTTTAAAGACAGTTGTAACAAATCAGTGCACAGGTGCGCATAATAGATTATTATGTAGGTCTTAATGGACATTTTACACATCCTGTGGTTGCTAATTGTTGCATATATTAATCCAAGCGCACATATTCGTAAATTATGGGCGTCATCCCTGTTTAATACACTCAAATAAAATTTAAAAAAATCATCAAACGTGAAGGTGGGGTCAACAATATGAAGATGAGGAAATCGACAAACATGAAGATGATATCTACACACACGAAGATGAGGTCTACAAATACGAAAATGAGGAAAACGTAAAAATCATGATTTAACATCAACAAGCTACAGTCTGCCTTGGAATAAGAATCTGGAGTGAGGAGAACTGTACGTATTTGGTAATTAAAAATGAGGTATATTATAAAAAATAGGACTAAAGCAATTTACAGCAGCGTTTCAATTACGAAAGATGGTCTTTCATCAGAGCCATGCATTATTGTATACATCACTATTTTTTTCGTTCTGGTGAAGAAAATGTTTGTAGTTAAAAGCACTTAACTTTATCATTGTATAATTTTAGTTTTGCATCAAATTGAATGGTTTCCACTTCTGAATCCAATCTGAGTGCGATTCTCTGTCTTAACAAGAACGCTCTCATTTCAATAAAAGTAATATTATCTACAAAGTTGTTGGCGCTACGTGGAAAAGCAAATGAAACTCCACAAACTTACTGAAGCTGGAAGTGGAAATTACAGGAAAGAAAATAAAAACACCAACATTTTAATGTCAACAGTGAGAGCGAGAAATGACAGTATTCAAGAATTCTGGAGAAAAATATTGCTTGCAAAAAACAATGTGTTCAAAAATTTTACATGCTTTTATTTGTATCAAGTAACGAAAAATTTCCAGTCAAATCAAAGCTACCTTGTTTACATTTATGTTTTGTTTTAAATGAAAAACTCTTGAACACCAAAACAATAAGATCATCTATTAAAAAGGGTAATGAAGTAACTTGACTGTAAGTAGGCACCTACTTACCAACCTGTTAAGTGATTCAAATGTGATATATAGTAGCGTGTTTTTCTTTGCAACGGAAGTTTGTGGGTTCGATTCCAGCATACCTGTAATATATATAAGGAAATATGAAGTGATCACTTCTTGATACACGGATTAGTGATAATGTTTTTTTTATAATTAATTCCTTCATTAAAATGTAAGTAAGAAAAATAAATTCATAAGTAATGCAATAGAACTCCCAACGAATTTGACATGGTCGCAAATCCATATTCAGCAACATTTTGAGTATCTTAATATTTGCCAATTCAAATAACGACACCCATTAACGCACCATTTTTTAATGAGATTTTAAGCTTTACCTCCTCCATGGTTGAGGGGTAAGGCTCACGACTAACAATACGAAGGTCGCGCAAGTAAATTTGCGTCAGTTCACAATATTTATTCATTTAAAATAATATATACCCAGTATATTTGAGGCACGTTCCAGAGTGAAAGATACTATCTACATATAGTGTACGACTACCATTCAGAATTGAAACGTTGCTTGAAATGGCTTTAGCCGTGTTGCTAGGTCTGAATAGCCGGTACCTCCCCACATTCTTCTTCTGCAAATCCTTCCCCTTCCCAATACATTCAGCCTTACAACAAATATCCCAAATGTGAATGACATTGTCTCACTGGCTCCAGACGGATACTCACATAAAAATAGAAAAAAAAATTTAAAAAATCAATCGTAATTTGTTACAGTCTCAATTGTGATGGAGTTTCCAACAACTATTTGGAGAGAATTCTGAACTACGTTCGGAAACCGAGGATTTTAATCTTGGGTGAAAAGGTGTAAGCCACAGGTCCCACTGCCCGTACCTCGGCCTTTAGTTGATTTATCTGACTTCAGCTTGTTTTAAAGCCCCTCGAGTCCAGTGTATTGTTAATGGATATATATGCTGGGCCAAAACATAAAAATCCAATATCTACACCGTATCTCAAATAGTAAGAAACCGAATAATTTCCTATAAATTATGTAAATTATGTAAAAAAAAATTGTTTTTCGATTGCTCTGCTTTCAACCTTATTGAAATCCTGTTCAAACATTACGTTGTTCTTCTTTTATATTTTTTTTTTTTGTCACGTTTTCATTTATAATTAGCGTCTTTCTCTTAAGAATTAAGTTTGTTCTACAATCGGGGAGATATTTACTCTAAAGTGGAGGAGACTGAAATCATAAATCCGTTTTAAAGAAAAAAGTTATAATAAGAGAGGGCCGTAATGGATGGAAGAATAACAAAAAGGCGAGTGAAAAAGTTTCCCATCCCAGGGCATTCGCAGAAGTTACTTTTGATAAACAACTTCGGTTTCAATGAAGACCACGGAACACCCGGAACCGGAAACCTGTTACATTTATGGCGACAGTAGCGGTATGCGTATCGTTTCCGGTATGGTTTGACGGAAAATAAATGTATTACATATATCATTAAACGCTTCCTCAATAAAGCAATGCTATCACGCATTTTATTTTGTTTATAAGCAGTGATTTTAAGCACATGTCATGTATTAACCCGTTTAATCACAGGAGACCCAAGTTGACCCAAAACATCATAATGCCGTTATAATAACAGGAGACTCAGATTGTCCCAGAGTGACCGTGCATTATTAAAATATAGGTATCTCTCTTCCTGTCATGGGAATATATGTGATTTCTTTTATGTTAGAAAGCGAAAGAAATAATGCTTCATATTGCCTTTGGATTATACGAGCGATGTTGTTCAGATATTTTACAAACCCTAAATTTTATTTGATTAATTTGTGTTATTTCACAATTATTCATTTAAAAAAAATAATATAGTATATTTGCTGCACGTTCCAGAGTGGAAGATACTCTCAGTATCGCCCTGGTGTGAGACCACCATTCAGAATTGAAACGTTGCTTGAAATGGCTTCAGCCGTGTTTGGTGACCAGATCTGAATAGCCAGGTACTTCCTCACCTTCCTCTTCCCTATCTCCTTCCCCTCCCCACTACCGTCAGCCTCACAACATATCCCAATTGGGGATGCCATAGTCCCACTGGCTCCAGACGGGAGCAGTTGGGACTCTTGTGCGGTATTCATGTAAAAAAAAAAAATCCCGATCATAAGTGACGGTTTGATTTCACGCATTTAATTTTAAAAATAAATATTATGAATGTGATAAAAAGTGAGGTGACAGTTTTATTACAAATTTTGTTAAGAAAATGAATCTGTGCTTAAAATTTTAAGTTTATTCTATTTGAAGTAATTAAATCCTAATATTCGCAGGTATGCACTTTTTAGCGGTTTTATATTTCCAATATAAAAATTTTAATTTTTCGAAAAAAATGTTGATTTCTAATAAACACATCGAAAAGATTGTTTTATCTAGATTTTAGAACAATTTTGGTTTTTGCAAAATTGTTTAAAAAATAACCAAAAAATAGGAACATTTAAAATGCATGGGAAGAAGAGATAGGCAAAAGTTTACTGATATTATTTTCTTATTATTCGAAGGGCATGGTTACGTTTTATTAGAAAGGAGAACCGAGTGTTAGTAGCAAAAATTGACGCACATCATTTTTGATCACGATCTCATTATTAAATATACTTCCCGATGCCTTTAGGTCTGAAACGTTAACATGAACTTTTCATTTCAGGCAACCATAAAGCAATAATTTCTTCAGCCAACAACAAACTTTTTAGTACCTAAATGAATACCTATAGCAAAAAATGACACAGATATTTAAAATTTATTATAGAAGTTAAAATTATTTTAGAAGAAGATAATACTTAAAATCTAATCTAAACGAATGTATGAAAGAGAACAAGACACAGAAAAACAGAAAAAATAATGGTAGCCACTGGTACTCGAACCCAGAACCTTTAAAATGGTCAATATATGTTCCATATAAATAAAATCGGATGTATGAATCCGAGACGCTATCTAGATCACAAACCAGTTCTTAAAGTGAATATTTCCAATGAAAAAGGTAGTTACCTATGATATGGAAAAAATTAGACGTAAATAATTTTGTTAATTCTAAAATTTTTAAATATGAGATTGACAATTATGACGGTTTGATGAAAAGTGGCAATGGCTGAATTGGTAAAAGCGCACAACCCGGTTAGACGAGGGGTTCTGGGTTCGAGTCTCAGTTGCGACCATTATCTTTTTCTATTGTGTCTTGTTCTCTTTGATATTTTCGTTTAAATTATTTATTAGTGTACTCTTCTTCTTCATTGAAATATTACATTGATGGGAAAAACCTTCAAAAGTTCTAAAAAGAGAGTTATTCTTATAAAAAAATTCAAATTCTTTATTATTTATTCAATCACTATATCTGAAATCGATTGCGAGATATTTTGAAACATCTTGCTGCCTGTACTGGGTAATCACTAACTTAGACAATTAAGCATTTATTTATAGTAATTTAATTGATCTTTCAGTTTTAAGCCTTTCGTTATAACTTAAAACCCATGAAATTTTGATATTTCCATTACCACTGCATGTTTCTAGACACCGTTTTCATTCGAAAAATTCAAATCATGTATATTCAACTCGGTGATTAGGGTTCTTTCGGTCAACTGAAACTGACAATTAAATAAATAAATGGATAATAACTTGACAGAATTAAGGAAAAAAATATGGCCCGAGACCATGTTTTAAAATACAATAGCCAAAAAAAGATTTCACATCAATAAGCTAACATCATTATGAAATAATTTTTTCATATTTTTTTTTTTACATTAACTCCACACAGGAGGCCCGAGGAAAATAATTTCCCTCAGGGCCTATGACATCTGAGATGATGTGTGGATGGTCTTTTTGAGGAGAAGAAGGAATGAACATTGATCTCGAAGAGACCAATGTTATAGGAAGGAGGAAATACAGAGGCCGGCAAATCGTTCCTACTAGACACAACATCAAATCAGGCGCTATATTGCATGACCATAGAAAGCAATACTGTCTACCTACCGATCATTACAGCAGATGTAGATCTACTTATGGTACCCGTTAAATTTCACAATAAACATCATAATACCCAGACTAAAATCGGTAACCTTAAATCCAACCAAAAATATTCAGAACAAAAAACGAAATGCCAAGACGGATATGCTATGGAGGATCAACAATATTCTATGCATTCGTGTCATGCTCTATTCGTGAGCCCTGATACAGAACACAGAACCAAAAAGCTTACCGCTCTCCCGCAGAGGTTGTTATCATGACGCATAGCTATCAACAAAGGCTGATAATGAAAATCCGCATCAAAGACCTATTTCATCCCCTCGCTTTACCCCGCAAACACAGAAACAAAACATTCCGCAGACTGCTTGTCATTTTCATTTGTCCGTCACAAGTGCGGCCGTGATATGTGGGGCTTGCCGAATACACGCCCTACGATCTCACAGGCTATACGCCTGTTCTACGTGGCCATTTTATCTGACCCGTATCCTGGTAGCATTCCTTTTACGTGTAAAAACTATATAAGGAACATCGCATCACAACTACGGCACGTGGCTTGAATGTGAACCGCAGTATTATTTACGATGGCCCGGCTTAGTACAGGATCGGATCAGTATTCTATTTGACTTTTCAATCAATCTCCCGGCGGGGTTATAAAAATAAATTCAAGTCGTGTAAATACCAGAAGGTTAGTGGGCTTGGGACTTTTGTTAAGAATTGAGTAGTGGGTAAAAATAAATATCAACTCTGATTTTGCTTCTAATCTATATTATCTACTGTGTCTGTGAGCGGATTTGATTTTTATACAAATCTGCAGTATTATTCAGAAATTGATGAAAATTTTGAACACCCGACCATTAAAACCGGAAGAAGTCACTTTCTAAATGAGATTTCTAAAAAGCACTCCTATCACCCTTTTCTCAACCCTTAAAGCAGAATAAAACTGGCGGTTTTACCTAAGCTTCTAAGGTATATCAATAGCAAATAAGGATAAAACAGCGACTGCAAAATGTCAGTGTTTTTAATACTGTGTTCGCTGCATACAAAATCGCGTCTTTTCTAATCTTAAACTTAAACTTTCTGATAAAACTGTTTTAATCTGAAATAACCTGCCAGGTAAGTAAGTTCTGATTCTGTTTGTCCATACTTAGATAGAGTCTAAGAAGTCATATTTGTACAGCGTTTTTCTCTGTATAAAAAATTATCCAAGAATTTAATTAAATGAAGACAATATTATAATTTGAGATTTTACTCATAAAGTTTAAAAAATTAGTAATAAATATCCAAGAATTATTAACTGAAAGCAGTGTTATTTTATTTTATTACTATAAGATTGTTTCTTATATCGCAAACAAATAAAATCACTGTGCAACACGGGCATGTGCCTAGTGTGATGGCCAAAAAATTATCCACTTACTGTAATGTATAAACTTTACTGAATAAAGAACATTAAAAAAAAAAAAAATTGTTATATTTTCGCAAAAAAAATCTATTTTTGGTTAACTTGAATATATATACATTGTTACGAGAATATATAAGAATCCGACACTCCGGCGCGCAATCTCCACCGCGCACCGAAGCACAGCGGATACACCCGAAACATTCCGAACCCCGAGGCGAGATGAACGGATAAGAAATCCGTTAAGCATTCAAGATTCAAATCCTAGAGCGTGCCCAGCAAGATGCTTGTTCTGCCTAGGTGTATTTTCGCGCGCACATAAACTAACAACAACACGCGAGACCAACACCCAACACGGCGATTTCTCGCCCGAAGTACTATTCCGAATTCTGTGCTATCGGGCGCCAGCGTTAACCGCTATGGTCGCCAATGCCACAAACCCAAGATGACCACGCAGTCGCTTTCCACGTGAGTCCATCCATTAAAGAACCCCTTATTTGTGCCTTAACTACTAATTATGTCACGCCCCTATGCCACCAGGGCAAGAATCGGGAGAGATTTGTCCGAATAATGCTGTTAGATAGGATTGTTGTGCCTAACTTTTAATATTGCATTATGTATGTATTTTTACCCTATGTGCGCTCCGGCGTATTGCTTATTTCCGATAAACGGTATGTCTCATAATGTCCTCTTTTACTTATTTGCATCCGTCAGTCAACCTTTTTACAGAGAACTAAGTCACTAGGAGACTCACACCGGATTTTCAACTTTCATGCCGCTATGAGCTAGCCGTGGTAGAAAGCATTGATTCCATGTCCTCCGCGTGGAATTTAACCTGACATTAAAATTACATTTTGCACTGTCGCCCAAATGGGTATTTTACACTGGCCTCCAACTGGCCCTCTACAATATACATGTTTCATTGTATTTATAATATTAGTATTATTACAATGAAACATAATATGTACAATGGCATTAGAAGAAATAGTGAAGTACATATTTTAGTTTATTTCTACGCCAATGAAGAGAACTGGATCTTGAGTTCGCAAAAATATTTTTATATACAAATATTTTAAAACACGCGGTTTATTATTAAATGATTTTTTTACAATTAGCGAGGCAGGTAAGGGCACCGCCGCCCCGGGAGCCATTTATTGGATAACCAGCACCCCTGCCATAGGTTGACCGGTTGGCTACCACTTTTTGCGTCGCGGGCCGGATCGGAGGAGCTAGTTGAGGAAGACCTTTTGACCTCTCCAGCCAGACTCTCTCGACCATCGCTTTACACCGTCTTACGCCGCAGCAGGAGGGATGGATTCATGCGTCCGTCACTCTTGGACACGTTGACCCCCAGATTCTAACCCACCCCTTGTTCCTTCTTCCTTCCCAGAATTTCCTCTCCTTCCTTTCCATAAGGAAAACCTCCATTGAGCTTCCCAAAGATGACATAGGCCCAGAAGGATTATTCTTGCTCGAGGCCTCCCGTGAGGAGCTAATATAAAAAAAAACTTGATTTTTATATCGCCTGTAAGCAGGCTCAATTATGCCTGAAAATATTTGCTTTGTGTTAACGTTCATCTGTATTAGAATTTAGAATGTGATAAGGGGTGGAAGCTTTCTCCTGGGCCGATAATAGAACTTTATATATTTTGTATTGTCTACTCCACCTCAGTCTCTGTATCTTTCAGGTGACTACTTGTAATCTTAGTATTTTTACAGTTTTTATTTTCCATTGTTTTGAGTGATGGCATTGTTTTTTCTTATATTTTTCTCCAAATTTTTATAAAATAATATTAATCATATTCTCTGTATTTATCTCATGTTATGTTCATCATCCATTACACTAACCCATCACCCCATTTTCAGACTAACTCCTGTTTTACAGGGACATTTGAGGGTTTAGCTTCGTGCATCATAAGTAGCTTCGTTTATTAAAAAAAATTAGAGTCCTTGTGAGAGCCCTGAAGGAGTAACCATCTGTTACTTATACCAGGGCGGGAAAGCGGTTGGATTTGAGAGATTATCGACCCACTTGAGGTATCAAGTGGGCCGATAATCTCTGCATCTAATTTCTCATGGTTGATACGTTTTGTAAAATGTACATATCCATTGTTACGTTACAAAAGATAAAGAATAGACCCCCTTATTCCTGTTGCGAGGAGCTAGTGAATTGGCCCCCAGTGCACAGCTCGCCGTACCGCCCCTCTCCGCCCCCCTCTCCGCACGCGGAGGCCCGTGGCCCCAGTGCCGAACGGCGCCCGGCATTCATTCTCCCGCTGGCTTCGGGCTTGACAACAGTGTCTACAGACACAGCGCCGCGGCGCTTTATCGAGAACCTAAAAACTCGTGATTGTTTCTATAATGTGTTTTGTGCACGAGAAGGCTCCAGCCCACAGTAGCCTGTCTGACGACTACCTCATATCCTACTTTGTGAGTAAAATGAATCTTTGTCCCCTCTGGTGTGTTACATCCCGCGTTTAAATTTACTAATACGTGTGGAGAGTAGAGAGAAGTTCCCCGCCGTGTTAGAATTCTATACCTAGCAAGTACCCATGTGTAGTTTGCCGAGGCTGGCAATTGTAAAACCCTGTCTCCTTCTAAATGAATAAACCCTTTACGTGCAAAACTGTGTTCTGATTGAGGAAAGAGACCTGGAGATTGTGAGGAAAGAAGGAGGAGGAATTCACAAGCGAACCACAACACTCGCCTTGGTTTTAAGAGGAACCTTGCTTGCTGCCGGCTCTGAGCTAGTTCTGTTGGCCTATGTATTGCGTGTCCTTTCCAGGTTTTGGTTTAGCAAATGGCCGTATAAGCGGCAATGCTAACACCATGAAGAGCCCTTGAATTGGGAACGCACAAATATCCCATATTTCCTTATAATTCCCTTTATCTTATTCTGGATTTCTTACTCCAACTATCTCATAAGTCTATTTCAATTATTTAGTTAGAAACCGAAATATATGATATTTTTAAAATACAATAAAAAATATTGCTGATACATAAATATATAAATATATTAATGATACAGGTTTAGGAAATGAGATTAAAAGAATTTGGCATTCTCAGACTATAAAAATATTACCATTTGTTATTTCGGCAACTGACATTATACCTAGGTCTCTCATTCAAAATTTAGGCACATTAGATTTGTCAAAGAATTTATATATAAAAAAAAAAAATCAGTCATTTAAAATACATGTAGGATTACAAAAGATTTTTCAAATATTTACATTGAGGGATCAGTAGGATTTATGGGTCCAATTAGGAGTTCTACCGAGCCGAACCCTCTGATATGAAAATATCTGGAGTAGGTGAATTATTTTCCCATTTGGTCTCTGGGTTGACATGTTGTTCTTGTATGTTTTGTATTTATTATACTTATATAGTGCAATTGCATGGCGTGAATTGACTAGATTAGGATTTCCCAACCTTTAATTCGCCGAGCCTCCCCGAACCAAAAGAAAATATTTTCATGCCCCCCTTTGGGTCGTCCATTAATCACGTGAGGCTCGAAAGCGAGGGGGGGGGATCGGAAAAAAATCAAGAAATATCACAAGGGGGGGTGGGGGGTTTAATGAGATCACGTGTATTTATTATACCTACAATTAAAGATAATATTCTGAAAATTTCAATATACTTTGTACTAAAAAAATACACGTGATTTTGAGTATGGAGGGGGAGCAGTTTAAAATCTCACCATATATCACCAGGGAGGGAGGGGGTTAAAAAGTTGCTAAAAAACATCACGTGATTAATGGACGACCCCTTAATTATGTTTCAACAAAATTAAGAAACACATTTTTTTATGTTAACTAAATTATTTACTTGAATTTCAAATAGGTACTATACAGATACAATATATTTATTTATTATCAATCTTTAATAGATGAGTAGGTACACTTATAATCATTAATTACTTTCACTTTTACATTTCTTAGTTTTCTTTTAATTTCACAAATTATTCTATTATTAATTTTTTATTTATTTAAATTATATTTTTAAAATTAGATAATGACTAACAACTTTCAAAGTAATTTTAGAACAAATAAATAAAAACTTTTAAAGTACTGATGAGATACTTGAGCTTGTATGCTCTGTACTGTTTGGTCGATTCTAGGTTCAGTCTTTGCTAGAGTTAAGGTTAAAACCTATTACGCCCCCCCCCCCCCCTGACATTTCTCTACGCCCCCTAGGGGGGCGTGCCCCCCTGGTTGGGAAGTCCTGGCTTAGATGATCATTTTGTGGAAAAGTGTGTGAAAGGGTTTAGTTTTTCCTGTGGGGAAAATTTAACCCGGACATAAAATCTGAAGACATAAATAACGGTTTTTTTTAAATTCACGAAGGAAATACGAAAAATAGTTTTTTTTTCTTTATTATATTCACCGTGTTTGTACAAGAGCATTTTTTAAAAATGATTTTCAACTTCAGTCAAATTTCAACGACAGTCAAAGGGTCAAAGGGTAACGCAGCTGATGGGCAGACGCATCCGCCATCGGACAAACCACACATCAAGAATAAGACCCGTGATAATTCACCAAACGTAGTGAACCACTTAAGGTAAGTAAGGGTATAATACCACTTGGCAGTGGTATTATATACCCGCCTCCTAAATTAAAAACAAAAATATCTAAATAAATACGTCGACATTTTCTTTAGAATATCGAAAAGATAAATTTATTTATTCAATTCAATTTGCACAATTTTTTTATTGCAGATTTAGGTTTTATAATTATTGTGACGTTTAAACAATGTATTGCAGTGCCAAATGTAAAATTGTAAGTGCGATATAGGACATGAAAAACATATCGATCTTTTGATTTGATGAAGTTAATGGCTCTCCCCACAGGTGAGTTCATGAATAAATTGGTGCGGCTGGCTCTAGTAAGGGTGGTTATAAATGGTACAAAGAAATTTGTTTACGCCAGAATCTGATTGTTGAACATATGTATCCGTTTAGAAAACTCAGAGCAATTTAAACCCACAAATACGTTTCTCTAAGAAGTAGTAATTGGTCATACCCAAAATACAAACATAGGTATAGCCAAAGGTAATATCAATTTGGGAGGTGGATATGGGTACCGCCTCCCGGGAACTATTTATTGGACAACCAACACCTCTGCCATAGGTCACCCCAAGTGGTTCGCTACGTTTGTTGACTTAGCAGGGGTGCCCGGCTTCATGAGGTGAGGTTTGTCCGTATTTTGGTGGTGGATACGTCTGCCCCCAACTGCATGACTGGCCGGATCGGGAGAAGAGACTTTGAGAGAGACTTTTGATCTTGAGAGAGACCTTTTCAACTCTCCAGCAGGACTCTCTCGGAACATCGCCTTGCACCACGGTTGGAGGGATGGATTCATACCTACTCCTGGATACACTGAACCTCGGATTTCTATCCACTTCCATACCTTTTTCCTTCTTCAAACTTCCTCTCCTTCCTTTTCTAAAAATACCCTCCACACAGCATCCCCTGATGATGACACAGGCCCTGTGGGGAAATCCTCAGGGCCTCCTTTGTGGAGCTAATGTAAAAAGAAAAAAGACATGCAAAAATCTTTTAAAAAAATTTGGACCCTTGCACCAAATGTACGTCAGTTCACTTGAGGCACAGAATTTGATTTCAATACACTTAAGACTAGTTTGTTATGTAATAGCCTAAGAGTTTGTGTGTTGTGAAATGAATTTGAATTTCTAAATACGAAGGCGAGAAGTCTAATGCTCTGCTTACTAAATCGTTCAGGTGTTGGTGAAAAGTAAGAAAGTTAGTTTACTGTCGTAAATAAACCCTTTGGATTAAGCCTTGGCAAACAATTTAGTTAATTTAAAAATAAAAAACTCATAATATGGGTTTTTCGAACGATCTCAGTATCAAAAATAAAAGAGAAGCACCCTTAACGTGGTGTTTATAAAATGTATTAATAATATAATATTTTTGCAAATTAAACTAGTTTCACGTCGAAATCTACCCATTCGTGAATAATTTAGCTTCATTGTCATTTTGTCAGTGACTTCCTTCAGTTCCGAATCGGAATCTGGTTAATCGACATAAATCTAAATCCCATCCAGTACTCCACCACGGTCTGACATTATTCCACGCTTGCTAATTCCTAAACTATACATGTTCGATTACACATTAGACACTAGACGTACACCGAGCCGGGGTTCTGCATTCATCACTGGAAATTATACTACCTAATACACTATTGTTTGATTTTATGTGCTGTAATCAGATCTAGCTGCTTCATAGTCAAGTTAGTAGATCTATACATTGAAATATATTATACTAGATGAGCCCTCTACTTGTTCTCGTAAGAGTAACTAATTAACCATCGTCATGTCGTTTTCCCGCAGGCCGCAGGGATAGAAAAAGACTATGGACCACCTTGGTTTTGGCGTACACTCCTTGCTTCATTCTCATCCATACGCTGTTTTATTCCAAAACATTGCCCGAGTTAAGTATTTGGTTAACTTGATTGTGCCATATCTTTCTAATATTTTTCTTACACTCTATTCTTCCTTCATTCGCTCTACATGGTCAAACCATCAAAGTGTTCCATTCTTAAGCTTACTCATTACGTAAGACACCAAGAATTGGACCATCAGCCAAGACAGATCAAACATCAAAGATTTAATTAAAACCTGTTTATAAATACGTGTTTCCAATTATGATTACCTTATATTTTTAATGTAATATTGTTTTGTTATTTTTGTTGTTTCTTGTTTTCATAAACTACGCCAGTATATAAGATTTTTTAGTGAGACAGACACAATGCATCACCAATCAAATGTGATCAACAAAGTTATTTAAAATAAGATTAACGTTTACTGCACAGATATTACATCAGATCGGCGCCGTGCTACGACCCTCGGTTGAGGACGCAGAAAAATAATATTTAACTCCTTCGCAGCAAGCAGTGTGCAAGAAATTCTCTCCGGTTGTCGATGGATTACCGGTGAGGTAATATATCTGCAGTTATGAAGTTGAAGTATGCAGATGTAGATGATGTCTTGAGGTAAATTTGGAAGTTGTTACGTGTAGGAATGATAACTTGGTAGTTTAGATATAATAACTTTATTTAAGATGTACGTATAATCAAACTTATAATTTAGACAATGTCAATTAGCGAACAAGTGAACAAAAGTGCAGCGTATAGACTGCACGTAATAAGAAATAGAAGTGAACCAAATTGCAATCTTATAGAGGTACGTGGTTAGATGTAAAAGTGAACCTGGAGGAACATTAAGTCCTCGTTTATATGCCATTTGCAGTATCCCCGAATCGTGGGAGACTTCATTGAATTAATTAATTACTAAACACACAAAAAATGGATATGCAACAATTCAGTTTCGGGGTTTACTTAATCCTTCGACATTTGTTGATCCTTTTCAATTAAAAATAATGTATTTGTTTGAAACGCATGAGTGCGTAAAAGCTTGGCAATTATGCGTGTGATTTAGAGCAAAGGGCTGGAGAATATAAGAGCCGGATCAGCATCGCCTCACCTCATCGCCTTGCTTTCAACCAGTCGTCGTCGCTACGGCTCAGCATCGCCGAGGTGTCGGCAGCAGTACGGCTGGACATTTTTGGGAACATTTTTTATAAAAGAGAATTACATAAAAAATAAACAGTGGGGATATCAACTAGAGCTAGAGCTTGTCTTTAAAGGGAGATTTATTTATGCTAAATACGTCGCTATCCGAATTGATTATTATCAAAATGCCGCTCACCCCTTATAACGTCGCGTCACCTGAGAGACGACACCGCGCACCGCGCTCTATCCCGCTCATCCCGCGGTGACGTCGTCGGTGCGTGGTGACTGCGAGGCGACCACGAACCGGATGCTGTTCACTAGCTTGTCCCAGCTATTCAAAGCGTTGCAATATGGAGTTTCACACAAATAAATCGGAACAGCTCGAGGTGAAGCGATGATGTTCCGATGTCGAGCTGATATGTGTGCGATAATCTTTATACTTTGCAAATCCTCACATTTCGCACATGATCTTTCATGATTTCACTTGCATTCTTCCTCTTCCAGTTTGATGCCTTTTTGCTAATCAAGTTTGGTACCAAAACTAGATTGAACAATATAATAGTGATTTTCAAAATTATCGATCGTAAAGTATCTCAAGAAATGGCTACATCAGTATAGTTATGATTACATTGTGATATGTGCAGTGCATGCCCCTTTGCCAACCTAACCAAATAGATATTTTTTGTGGGTTCTATCAAAAGAGCAATAAAAATAATCGAAACACCAACTTGATAATACTCTCAGTATCGCTTTATGAATTGAAACGTTGCCTGAAGTGGCTTTAGCCATGTACTGTAACCAAATCTGTATATTCAGGTACTTCCCCATTTCCTTATATTCTACACTACCTTCAGCCTCACATCATACCCCAACTGGGGATGCCATAGTCTACCTGACTCCATACGGTTGGGAGCCGTTGGGACTATTGTGCTTTATCACAAAAAAGCCAAAAATAAGATTTTTTAACGGTTTCCAACATTTCACGACCGAGCCCGAACATAATGAGTAAAACTTCAAATTATAATATTTAATTACTGAAAAATATATTCACAACTCTCAGACGTAAAACAGAAAAATCAGAAAAAGATTGGCTCGCTTCTAGGATTTGAAACCTAGGACCTCAGTCTTGCCAGGGCTTTGCTCTATCACTGAGCTATTCAAACCTATCCCCTTCGGTCATATCTTTTTCTGACTTTTCTGTTTCACATTATGGTTATGATAGTTAATGATAGTTAGTTAATTAATACTATCGTAATGTTATAGCTACTTACTTAAATTATTTTTAAGCAAATACTACACTGTTAAAAGAATGGTATGTTATAGGGAAATGTAATGATGTGCCTTTGTCAGGCTCGGGTGTAATCTACAAGTCAACTTTCATTTCATCTCAGGAAATCTTGGACGCCAAACTCAATCTTATGTCTGTGTATGTCAACAAGCGGAGAACACGATACTCATTTCTCAGAGTGTGAGCCATTTATTTTTATAACATTCCTGAAAAGGCTGCACAGGGAATCTATATAATAAAACAAGTGGTAGGGTAGAAAATCGGTACACGGTATTGTGTTGTTATGACATATTAAAATAAAATGTATGGACTCACCCCGGGACCAATATCGTATTTTATGCTATGCCTAGCTAAACTAAGTAACTGTACTGCCGCCGTTCCCCCGATGTCGTGAGAAACCATCACCACCTCCTGGTGGCAAGGGAGGTCCCAACCTCTGCGGCACAGCATGGACCTGCGACCTCCACAGCGGTCTCATGGAAGGGATGATAGACCTGGACCCTCAGAGAAAGGAAGGAGTACCCTAACTCTTCTCCAAATTGGAAAGGAAGGCTCATCAGCAATGGCGGCGGGGAATTGTTCAACTCTGCGGTTTTTTCGGGTTTATTCCTTAAATAAACCCCGGTGGGAATTCGATAGTTGCCCTGCATGCAATCACGGGCGCGGCGAGTTATTATTTAAACCGATGTCTCGGATAAAGAGGTACTATATTCGTTACACTCGAACGTCGCCCTTAAACTCGTGGGTCACTTTTGGAACCCTCGCGAAAACTCGCATTTTACGCGAATAAATCTTTGGAATATATATTTAAAAAATACACGACGTGTTTCCTTCGCCCGAATGCAGACGCCCAAAACTTGGATTCCACTCACATGGTTTTAAAACTTAAAAATTAAGTGAAATTAAGTCTGGAAACGGAAAAAAAACAAAACGCCACCTACCGACGCGTTGAACAAAACTCTCCGCAGCCTTGCCAACCTACCCAATTAAAATGCATTTAAAAAATAGTACCTAACTAACGATAAATAAAATCGCTTCATAACAACACTATTAATATAAAACTATTCCTTGTAACCCACTTAGGTTCGAATTAATTCTAACTTTTAAGCAAGTAGATACCAACTTTACTAATAAATTACAATAAACAACTTGTAGTCAAAAACTTTTAATACATTGGAAAAGAGACGCTCGAGTTTATTTCCAATGACTGCGAGGTCTAAAAGTGAAAAAGTTTTATTTTTTTAGCCAATATCGGAAATCTGTTTAAATGTTTCTATAGACCTTTCACACCAATTAATTTTCATTTTACGCGTTCATACCAATTAATTTTCAGTGTGTATTCATAATCAGGGGAAAAAACATATTTTGACCCAAATAAAAACGATTTCGTAGCTTTGGTAAAGAGTTCGTAAAATATTAAATTTGTTTATGAATTTCGACTGCATAACGTTTAAAGAGTTGATAAACGTCATTGAATCACAACGCAATAGCTATTTCAGTCTGTAACTCGTAGTTAAAGAATGTCTTGAAGAAATCCAACCTCCGTCAGAAGAAGACAGCTTAACCCCTCAGGTCTCGGGCCTATTTTGTCGGAAAGTCAAAATATTTACGCAAAAGCTATTTTTAAAAGGCAATGAAAAAGGCATTAAAATTTCATAATTTGAAATAAATATATACTTTTTGAAATTTTAATTTTTTTAATGCAAACCTAAGAAAGTTTAACGTTTTTTTTAACTGAAATTACTGAAAACACAAAAAAAAACACACATTTTATTAGGCAAACGTGTTATCAACATTACCGTTAGCTCATTATTATTATGGTTGTTTTACGTAAAAAAAAAATATTAAAAAATTCCGAAGATCATTTTATTTTTAAAATGCCTTCGGAAATTTTGGTTTCATAAAAGTGTACATTTTAATTATTTTATTAATATATAAATCACATAAAGCAAGTTTTCTCTTTCTGAAACCGTTTAGATCAGTGGTTTGTAAAAGTGGTCCGTAACCTCCAGGGGTAGCCAGGATCATTCAGGGGGTTCGTGGAAAATTAAAATTTATTTAGGGGTCTCTGAATGACGTCAGGGGGTCCGCGGCAAGGTTTTGACACATTTTTATTCATATGGAAGTTTCGTCGGGGGAGGGGCGTAATGGGATGGGATGGGGCGGGATTTTTTTACCCCACCCCATCCTACCCCGTTCCACCCCATATCCCATTTCGCCCCATCCGTTGTGGTAAATTTGCCGTCCCACCCTATCTCATTCTGCCCCCTCCGTTGTGCAATCCGCCGCGGGTCATAACAGTTGATGGTAAGGGAGACACAAAGATTTCTATGAGACCTTTATGGGTTGTAAGTTACAATTGATGTCGATTGTTGCGAATGCGAATGTTTAAAATGATGCGAATTATTCACATATGCGAATGCGAATGTTCGTAACATCTCTAGTTGTAACAATGTTTTCTGAAAAACCGCTTAAAATATACACACATAAGACGACAAAATACTAAATCAGAAATGCTCTGCTTTTTGTAAAACTTTATAACTTGTTTTTCTCAGAGAGTCATAAATTGTCACCCAATGGAGTTTCACACGATGTAAGGTCTCGGATCACAAAATAATAAATTGTCCAATTTTCTCAGGCTACTTCTAGATATCTAGGTGATATAATGGCAAATGCTAAGTTCGAGCTAAAGCGTTGAAATCGCTTAAGTTCCGTTGACCCGGGATCATTTATAATGCCGGGAAGTTTCGGTTGTTCACGAGAAGCATAATGGTATGAACGGGGATTAGCTACACGCAAATAGAGATTAAACGATCTGGGCAGGAACTCTACTGGGCTTAGATAGAACTGATCGTGATCTACCCAATCCCAAATGGAAAGGTGAAGATTTAGTTGAAGTATAATATAGATAGGTACCTGTTAATAATGAGCTTTATTAAAAGCTAAACTTCAAACTCACCACATTATCATTATTTATTTAATTAAACGCCCAAATGGCTTTTATGTATAACGTATTGCGTTATTTTTTAAATAACAATGAAAATACAGACAAAATACAGGTAAGGGAACGTACCCATACTACGTGACAAACTTTTTTTTAACCCCCCCCCCCCCCCCCCGGTGACCAAAATCCTAAGCAACCCGCCGCTCATTTGTATGGAGCGTGACATTTTGAAGACCCCCCCCCCCCCCTAAAAGTGTCACGTAGTATGGGTACGTTCCCTAACTATAATATAAGAAACAAAATGTAGATTAGTAAAATATAAGAGACACTTATATTTCACGTAATCTATATTTCACTAAATTTAATCAGTTTTCTTAATTTTAATATATATGTTTATTTTTTTTAATTTTCTCTTATATTTTATGTATATCTAATAATCATTATCTATATATAATAAACAGAATATAGATTACGTAAAATATAAGAGACATGAATTAGATAACGTAGAAAGTAAGTTAAGTAAAAATAAATAATTTTTATTATTATTTATAACTTTATGAGTAAAACTAGAAAAACTTGTAAACGAGTAATGTAAACAATTGAATGAAGACAATATTAGCGAAACTCAATCGAAAATCTGGAGACAGAAAAATCAGAAAAAGACATTGGCACCCCTGGGACAAAATTCTCCAAATAAATAAAAATATTAATAAAAGTGTTTGCCAAGTTCAAATAGTTGTCTAGTACATCCATATTGTTTAAGTATTTGTTACTAAGTCTATAAAAACGTAGTATCGGGGAATGCAAAGCATGTTTGGAATGAGGATGTACGTTAGTGTGGGCCGTAACTGTATGGCAAAAAAAATGTTTTATTTCCTTTAGCGCTAGTGATAAAAAGTTTTCTTAGGTCTTTAGTGTTAATAAAAACTAAAAAAAAAAATAATATTATCGTTTTTAGGTTCCCCGAAGCAATGGCAAAATGATTAAAAAATATTTTTTGTGAATTATTCCCAAGTAGTAAGGAAATGAAAGAGTTACAATTACAAAATTCTCGATAACAATTTATTTACTATTAAAGCAGTTGCAACATTAAAAATTACAATCATAATGATTACATTAATCATGAAGAATTAAATGTGATCAATTTTTCCGGTTGAAAATCACGTTTGTTACAATTTTCGGCATATTTTTCCTGGAGTTTAATGTTGTAGTAATTATTCCTTCCCAGTTCTTCTTGCCACACACTTTCGACGATATTTCTAGGGGAACCTGTCAAAGTTGATGAAAATAGAGCTGATTTCTGAAGTTAGGTTAAGTTCTTCTAATTCTCTTCCATAACATCTTCCAAAATGGGAGGATACGTGATTGGCGTATCTTGCCAAAATATTATATCAAAGTAGGATTGTGCATCAAAATTCTTACTGGTTACACTTCAGTGGTTACTTTAAATGTTCGGTTTTCTGTCCGGATAACTCTCTGGCTTTCAATGAATGCCTTATTCCAAGTTCTTTGATGGTAGGTGATTCATCGGTTATCATTGACAAGAGCAAATTTTCAGGACGAGCGAAGTAAGCCTTTCCGGTTATTATGAAAAGTCGAACCTACGGGGCCGGAAAAACCAGTGGTTGTACCATCCAACTTCACAATCGAAGGCGTAGAAGCAGCTCGTTGCAATGAAAAAAGCAGATCAGCAACTGTACCGGTCCATTCAAGTGTTTCTTCATCGTTCGAATCACAGCACCAGTTTTTCCCGTATTAAAATTTGTGCCATCATACCTAATTTTTTTTTTTTTTACATGAGCTCCTCACAGGAGGTCCTGAGGAAAATAATTTCCTTCAGGGCCTATGTCATCTTTGGGGATGCTGTGTGGAGGGTTTTTTTTAGAGGAAAGTAAGGAGAGGAGAGTTCTGGGAAGGAAAAGGGTTTAAGGGGTGGGTAGGAATCTGGGGTTCAGTATGTCCTGGTCATCCATCTCCAAGACCTAGACAAACCTCACCCCATGAACCCGGGCACCCCTGCTAAATCACCAAACGTAGCGAACCACTTGGGGTGACCTATGGCAGAGGTGTTGGTTATCCAATAAAGGTTTCCGGGGTGGCGGTACCCATTCCCGCCTCCCTAATTGCTTTTAATTGCAAAATATTCCATTATTGGTTTGGCTATGTTTACCGCAGTGCCTGACCTAGGCATAATACGCGTCAAGAAATGAGATCCTGGTTCCAAGATTATCGATACGTGTTCTTCAAGTATTGTGCTTTTATAGTATTTGTATCTTTTTTATATTAGCTAAGGTTTTGTCCTTTCGACCAAAAAAAATAATCCACTAAGACTTACTTTATGTCCTAACTTTGATGAGTACAGATCTGGTACTATTACTATTACTCTACTTCTTACTTTATTATTATTATCCTGCGTGATTATTTTGAAATCATTTAAGACGGCAGAAGCCATTGCTGCTCCAGCTCTATCCAATATACTGAACCTGTCACAGATCTTGGAGAGAACTGTAAATGGCGGAGAATTGCTTGTTGTCGGCAAGACGGTGTTATTATTAGTCTTAAGTAGCCGACTTGATTTTGCGCCAGGAGAAGATTATTTTGATGTTAACGTGGAAGATAATGATAGACAATGATACAAAGTGTCTACAAATTCTAAAGCTTTTTCTTCTCACACCTGTTCATTTAATTTGGTAAGATCTTTTCATTCTCTTCATAGGCTTTTCCAATTGTTTCGTAGTCGGTATATCAACACTGCCGATAAACATTTTTCTCTCACCTCTTTGGTCTTTTTTCTTTAAGGGAAAATTTCATTTATTGTTTATAATTTGCATTAATAAATTGCATTTACTGTCTTTACATTTAAAATAACTAATAGCAAATAGTAGGGAGCTTGTGATTTTAAATGAAGATACACTTCTTTGAAAGGAAACTGTATTTCTTCTACATTTTTCTGACTTCAACAAGTTTATATACTTATTTTGATATCCCTTAATAATGTTTGTAATTCTTTCTTTCAAAATGGTTGGCAAAGAATCTTTTTCCTTTATTTTCAAAATACTTTTAGTTACCTACACAACGATTTTACGAAACGGAGGGTCCTTGGTCGACCAAGTAACGGCCAATACGGCGCGCTGCTCAAGCGAGGGCGGGTTTGGGGACTGCGGGCGTACATATTTTAGTGCCATATTACTACAAAAATAATAGATGGTAGTTATATAAACCGATATAGACTTTATTTAACAAGATCTCATAAATGAACATCTTTAAACTATTTCAGAATATTTTTTGTAAAGGCTGAAAAAATTGAATATTTCGATATTTTCTCAAACTTCAAAGGACCCCCGGAGCCTTAGGATATTTTTTGATTTTTAAAAAATTAATTGATGTTTTAGATACAGAGACAACTTTTTATTACTAGCGCCAAAAGGAATCCAGAAGAAAAAAAATCGGCCCAAGCTAATGTACGCATACATTTATTTTTAAATAGGCAATTCACCCTAAAAATAGTGCTTTTGTCTAGTTGTTCGTGTAGGTAGGTACTAGGTAAATGTAGATTTATTAATTGTAGGAGTTCAGTTATAGTAACGTATTTTGTTGATTTAAAATACAACATCCCCAATGTTGTATGACATTTGGAATGCTATATTTATATGCTCAGAGTGGGAAGGGAAAGAAGATGGGGCAGAGGAGGGCTGGGAAGTACCTGCCAATTTAAATCTGGTCTGGCGTAAAAAGTCACGTTTCAAGCAACCTAATATTTCGTTTCTGAATAGTGGTCTCTCACCAGGGCGATCCTGAGGGTATCTAGGTACCATTCTGGATTAACCAATACAAAGGAATGTTTTCACTATTATGAATTAGAAAATAAACTAACTTCGTGTGAATTGTGGACAATAACAAATTAAACTTGTCATGTAGATGAACCTTGAGTTATTAAGTGTTGAAGTACTCTTAAACAAATTATTTAATAGCTTCTTACCCACTGAACGAACCTAATTTAACGAGACAGATAACTTTCCGGGTAACCACTTGTAACACGAACTCACGGAATTGTAAGAACAAATTATGTCAATCATTTCCTGGTCCAAAGGTTGAACGAATTCAGATCTGTAGATAATTACAGTTTTCATACTTATCAGATTTTTGCTTTGGAATAGTTATTGCATCGCCGCCCCGGGAACCATTTATTGGATAACCAAAACCTCTGCTATATGTCACCCCAAGTGGTTTGCTACGTTTGGTTACTTAACACTTGTGCCTGGGTTCATGTGTCTACCCACCTGCTGCGTGGTGGGCCGGATCGAGAGAGACTGGTGGAGGAGGTCTTTAGCCCTCTCCAGCCAGAATCCATCGACCCATCGCCTTGCATCGCATTTGAATGGATGGATTCATTCGTCCGTCACTCCTGGATACACTGAACCCCAGATTCCTACCCACCCCTCATATCTATTTTCTTCCCAGACCTTCCTTTCCTTAAAAAAACCCTTCGTATAACATCCCCTAAGATGACATAGGCCCTAAGGGAAATTATTTTCCTATGTGGAGCTAATGTAAACAAACTGTCAAGTAAATTTTCATCCACACAAATTTTAATAAATATTTTCTTTTTAATAAATAGATTTGTGAGGTGGATATGGTTACCGTCGCCCCTGGGACTATTTATTTATTGTATGACTAACACCCCAGCCAGAGGTCACCCCAACAGGTTCGTTACGTTCGTCTTGAACAGGATTTCCCACCAGGGGGGCACGTCCCCCTAGGGGGGCGTAGAGAAATGTCAGGGGAGGGCGTAATAGATACGTTTGCATTTCCGAAAAAAAAACCTATTTAACGCGTAGGTAAATTAACTGTTCCGAATTGCCATTCAATCGCTGCTGTACAAGTTTCAAATATCAAAGCTTCAACTTTGGAAATATTATATCCTTTATTAATAATCCGAATTAATTAATAATCAAAAACGGGAAAAAGATTTAAAATCTGAAATAGAAACTCATTTATAAGCGTTGGAAAATGAATTTTACCGATCCTATCGAGATATTAATTCCGAGTCACCAATATGGCACATGACCAGAAACCCATTTGTTGTCGATGTCTTACAATTACCTGAAGAAGTTCAGGAAGAATTTCTAGAAATGAAGACTGACTCGACCATGAAAGGCGACTTTCATCTCTTGACGTTAGAGAAAATTTATACGTATAGTTAAAAGAAAACTAAGAAATGAAAATGTAAAAGTAATTAATGATTAAAAGTGTACCTACTCTTCTATTAAAGATCCGTAATAAATAAATATATTGTATCTGTTTTGTATATACCTATTTGAAATTCAAATAAATAATTTAGTTAATATAAAAAAAAATGTTTCTTATTTTTATTGAAACTTAATTAAGGGGGGGATGAAAATATTTTTTTTGGTTTGGTGAGGCTCGGCGAAATAAAGGTTGGGAAACCCTGGTCTAGAAGATTGTATAGGTCCTGGGGGCGGATGCGTCAGGCGGAGATTCTGGTAGGTTGAGCAACAAGTTATTTTATCATAACAGTCATTTTTTCTCATGTACCTACTCCTGAGTGAAGTTAATTAAAACAAAATAAGAAAATAATAAAAAAGAGGTGTAAATTAAAATTGTATGTGTACATATTTAAATGTATGTGTACATGGTAAACTTTCTAAACTTTCACCAACATAATTTTATTTATAACAGTAACAATCGCTTATTAGACTTAGCTTTATCAAACTATCCTAAAATATCTGTAGAACTTTCAAATGATCCACTCCTACCAATAGATAATCACCATCCTCCCCTATACATTAAATTAAATATTACATGCGATAATGAAAGAATACCTGTACAAAGAGTCCTAAACTTTAAACGAGCCGACTTCGACTCAATTAACAGCCATCTCTTAAATATACACTGGTCGTTTTTATCTGATAAAAACATTGATGAATCTTTAGACCAACTTTATTTATACTTTTCTAATATTATTGAATCCTATGTACCTTTTTATACACCGAGAAGCTATACCTACCCGGTTTGGTTCTCATCAGAGCTTGCTGCCTCTCTTCAGCAAAAGAAGAGTCAACACAAAAAATTCAAACAAAGCAAATCCATAAGTGATTATAAAATCTTTAGCGAAATCAGGAAAAAATGTAAAGATCTTTCCAAACAATGTTACAAAATGTATATAACCTCTATCGAGGACACTGTCTTTAAATCCAAAAATCTTTGGAAATTTCTTAAAAAACTAAACAATGCAAACACAGACTACCCGCCAATAATGCAAATGAATGGAACCAGTGCAAACAATACACAGGACATTGTAAACCTTTTTTCAGACTTCTTCAAAAATGTATATGATGAAGAAACCCCAGATGATAAAATACCTGAATACGAATTTAGCAAGACTACACACTTAACAAATTGCCATATCACGCAAAAATTTTGCGAACAGAAATTACTTTCCTTAGACACTGACAAATCTGCTGATCCAGACAACATTCCACCAATATTCCTCAAAAAATGCTCTACTATATTATCTAAACCACTCACATTATTATTCAACCGTCTCTTGTCCCTTGGACACTTTCCAGACCGCTGGAAATCTAGCTTCATTACACCTATCTACAAAAAAGGAGACGACACTAATATAGCCAATTATCGCCCCATTTGTATACAGTCAGTACTACCTAAGCTTTTTGAATCACTGGTCCTTGATGAAATCTATCCCAAATTAATAAAATTAATTGACCAAAAACAGCACGGTTTTATCAAAAATAGATCTACCGCAACTAACTTAACAATATTTCAAAACTTCATAATACAATCTTTTGCAGAAAATAAAGAAGTCGACTGCATATATACAGACTTTTCGAAGGCATTTGACAAAGTATCCCATAAACTACTAATCCAAAAACTATTTGCTCTAGGAATAAGGGATAACATGCTAAAATGGTTTACTAGCTACTTATTAAATCGTAAACTGTTCGTCAAAATAAAATCTTGGATCTCGAAAGCTTTCTGGGCTACTAGTGGCCTACCGCAGGGTAGTCACCTTGGCCCGGTTTTGTTCCTCATTTTCATCAATGATATAACCAATTGCTTCAAATTTATTGCTCTTTGCTGATGACATCAAGCTATACAAGAAAATAATAGATATAAATCATTGCCATATACTACAGTCAAATATTAGTAAGTTTAAAGATTGGTGCGTTCAAAATAATTTATTTTTAAATGTAGAAAAGTGTAAAACCTTGACTTTCTTTAGAAATAAAAATCCTGTTTTATTTGAATATTCCATCAATAACACAGCTTTAGAAAGAGTCTCGGAAATGAGAGATCTTGGAATTATTTTGGATGAAAAACTAAGTTTCGCAAATCATATCCACCAAATTATGAACAAAGGTATGAAAACACTAGGCTTCGTATTAAGAACAACTAAAAACTTTAGTTCCATAGAAGCCATTAAACTATTATATGTATCTCTAGTTAGAAGCCAAATTGAATATAACTCGGTAGTTTGGTCTCCATCTTACAAAATTCACGTTAATAATATTGAGCGAATACAAAAAATTTTCCGCGTTTTGTAAATTTTAAATTAAGTATCCCACTAGAAGACTTAAAATATAATCTATAACTAAATATTCTAAAAATACATACACTAGAAGACAGACGTAAAATAAACGACTTAACATTTTTATTCAAAATACTTAACTCTAAATTCGACTGTTGCGAACTCCTACAACTCATAAACTTACGAATACCGACAGTAACCACGCGACAAAATACATTATTCTACTGCAGCATTCACAAGCGGAACTACATTGCCCACTCTCCTACACAACGATTTCACACTATGGGGAATCAGTACTTAGGTGATGTCGATATATTTAACATCAACTTGGCGAATTTTGTGGATGTTGTAAAAAACATATTCCAAAACTATTACTAAACATATGTGTATTTTAGTAAACTTATCAAATCGCTGTATTTTTTTTGTATTTTTGTGACTTGTGTGCATTTTTTATCTAATTTTATTTTTGTTATTTCATTATCTATTGAAAAATCATCTGTCATCATTGTACTACCAAACATGTAAAAGCCCTCCGGGCGTTGAATAAATAAATAAATATTTGTTTACATTAAACCACGTGAAATGGATCTATTGTAAGTTATATAGATAAATAACGTGTTCATTTCCAATTTCTTAGAGTTATTTCCTCGAATCCCATCGATGTAAAGAATCAACGTGGGACATTTTTTTACATTTATGTTTCCAGCAAATGGGTTTTCCTTAAGCTATCTCGTCTTAAGCCTGGTTTGGTCTAGAATCGGGGCTACACAAAGGGTTTTGTCGATCTAAGCTTGTTACGCCTAGACCGTAGACTGGGCCCTAATTCTGAAGAGTCTCCAGAGAAATTTTCCCGCCTCCAGAGATTTAACGACCCTTGAAAGAATTCTTTCAGTGAGTAAACCTTTGTGGTCCGGTCCAAGAATCAGTTCACATCAACAAATCAAGAGTCTTTGTCAAAGAGATTCTTAGATTTTGTGGTGATACTTTGTTTTTTATTGATCTCCATAGCAAAAAGCACAAATGAAGTGAAGAAAATTTAATAACTGAATTGTGGAAATGAATAATATGGTCAATTTATTATCATTTACTCCAATGATTGCATACCGTTATTGCATTAATAAATTGAGAGTATCATTACTTTTAAAATGGCGTTTGCTGTTTGGTTTATGTTTATAATGTTTGTAACTACTCTTAATGCTCTATTCGTTTAGGTTCTCACAAATTTTCAATTTAATAGTTGTTTTTTTAAAGCGTTACGCCTCAGCATGGAAATGATATTGGGAGCTGAAAATAAATGCATTCAACTATACATTCCAGGCATAAAATATACAGGTGAGTTTCAGGATGTCAGAGCATAGTGCTCTAGAATCTATACAGCCTCATAAACACATTATTCATTTACAAACTTTAAAAATAGTAATGTCAGGGAGGGAGGTCATCTTAACCCTAGAAAGATAATCTACGTAAGCGATACACAAGAATTGCTGTCTTTTTTTATTTCGCAGTATAGAGCGCTGTCTATCTCAGTTAGCTCAGTTGTCGAGCAGAGCTTGCGCGGGGCGGCTTTGTTACGACGGTTAAGTACAATAATTACGGAGAAATACGTTTACATACGTCCGAAAGACGCATGATTACCTTTTGTGTAACTTTCAGACTTATTCGTATAAATGTGATTTAGCAAAATAAAAAAAAAATAAATATATATTTTTATGTATAACGGCTGATTATTATTTAAACATTCATAGCGTATAAAAAGATACGATTTAGACATAAAATGAAACATTATTTTTCATTTGAAAAAAAACTTAATATTTTGTAGTTGATTTGTAAGAAGTTTACAGAATTTTGTGTTTTTTTTTTATTTACAATACCTTTTTTTAATTTTTTCGTTTTATTTAAAGTTCAAAACCCTACACTAATCATTAATAGAGCCCTACGTAACATTTTTGGCTTGCCTTGGAATACACCTGTTAAAGATATTTACCGTCACGCACTTATATTGCCATTAAAGATTGTTCCTTGCTTTGAGATAACAAACATCATTTTTAATATTATTCAGTGCAACACCCACACAAATATAAAACTGAACTATAACAACGACGTTCACCAATATAATTCATTCCAACACAACAAACTACCTATATCAAAAATACACTCAACAAAGTTCGGACTGAAATCATTAGAATACATTGCCTACACTAACTATAACAAATTGCCTGAAGAATGAAGACAGGTATTATGCCTCTAACAAATCTCGAAGCGATATATTGAAATCCTATTTTTTCAAATGTTATTTGGAAAATGAGTCATAAGTAGGTACAAACTCTGTTCTCAAAAATATACAGACCTAATACATCTTGTATTAGATCTGTATATTTTTGAGCCCGTGCCTTACATTGTATTTTCGTGGTTTGGTTTTTTAATGCATTCCTATAGTCCATCATTATTGTTTTTTTTATTATCTCCATAGCATAGTTTTATTAAATGTACATTTGTTACTTAAATTTAATTTTTCCGCGACCGGTTTCGATACAACCGTATCATTCACGAGCAGAATTAAAACTAGTTTTATGATACGGTTGTATCGAAACCGGTAAAATTAAATTTTAGTAACAAATGTACATTTAATAAAACTCTTCAAAAAATAAAATTTCTAGAAATTGTTACATAGTTAATGCCCAAGAAATACAAAAAAAGGTAAATACAAGATTATATTTCTACGGTAAATGATAAATTTCAGTTTTGTTTAATTTATTAGTATTTTTCAAACAATTCATCAATGTTCTGTTTCTTTTAGTGATATAATACCAACCCTGTATGTATAACTGTATGATAACACCTACCTACATCAAGAAATTTATCTGGAGTTTCCACTTGCTGAACACCGAAAGGAGGTATGGATCCGTAAATCTTCCACGGCTTAAGATCACGGTTATGACGCCGATACTTGTACGAGTACTTTTAGCCCACATCCTATCTTACACATACATGCCCGTACCATCACAGTCCCCGGAGATGGAATAGAGGTTAGAACTATTTCAATTTGAGTATAGTGTTTCGCTTCATCGTTAAGATTGATGAATGGTAGATTGTTCAAGCTTATGTTTTCGTTCGTTGCATACTACTATCAAGTAACATTAACACTACACCCTAAAATATATTTAGAATCTTAACGACGTAAATAATGAAGCCGTGTATATAAAGTGCGACTCGCGACCCGTGCATTGGACGGATCTACTGTCTAATTTGCCCTATCAAAGAAAAGAAGAAGAATAAAAATAATGTGTTAACGACGTAAGTGAAGAAAGGGTCTAAAAGTCTAAACAAATATGCGCCCGCGGCACGGCGTATTGGACGGACTTAAATTCACCCGAGCGGGCCTGGAGATTCGACCTTTCCACCGGGTTCATTTTAATTAGTTCAACGCTTTCTGTACCTCATTGTACACATCAGAACTGTGGGTTGACTACACTGCAACCCAATGGCATAAGTTAAAGGTTGCTTACAATAACGCTTATCGCCAACTTTTCCGCCTACCGAGATACTGCAGTGCTACAGAAATGTTCCTGGAGGGACGAGTACATACTTTCCGTGCACTTCTCCACCACCGCATGGGAAGTTTATGGCGCAGACTGTGCCATTCGAAGAATGCGATCATCACCGACATGACTGCCTGGATGGAATCTCCCCTGATGAGCCTCTGGAGACGGGAGACGATGAAATACCCTCCGTAAACGGCTATTTACATTCATTTTAGTGTTTGATACATACATAATTTTTTTTTCTCAGTTTCATTTTTCATGCTTATTCGTTTATTTTATTTAATTTATGTGTTGTTATTTACTTTTTACCTTAACTTATTATTTATCTTTTTTTGTTATTTTACATTATGGAATGTATTGCATTGCATTTCCCCTGCATACATTCTGGAATAAACTTATATTATTATTATTATTAATTAATTCTGAAGAACGTGTTACGTGTAACATATCTATTTCGTGAGCAGGTACTGCCCAAAATAGGTACTGTTTATTGTCGATGCTTTATTTATTTTTTCTTTTTTTTTTAACTTTGTTGGTTGGCCAAACCGCAAGGGGGCCGGAAACGTCATTCGAGGAAAGATGGCGGCAGACATCACGTAATTTTTTGGGGCGAGAGGAGATTTTTGAGGAGGAGTTTTTGTTATGAAAGATTCTAGTGCGATGTAGCCTAGAAAGGGTTTTATTTTTCGTTCTGTGAGTGTATGACGACTCAAATGGCATAGAAGACTTATTATTTTATTTAATTCCTGGCCGGATGCCGAGTGATTGCTTTATCTGCGTGCGGAAGTGAATTTAAACTGTAATCAACGGACGATGTATTGATTACTTTGCTCTCCTTTGGCCGGTGAGATTTCTTCTTCTCTTACGCTTGGTGGGTGTAGATCAGCTGTGCCTGGTTGTTGGGTGGAATCCTTTTGAATGAAGCGGCTTTGCGACTCTGGGGGAGTGCGCCGACATTGATTACTTTGCTCTCCTTTGGCCGGTGAGATTTCTTCACGCCGTTTGGTTGGTGTAGATCAGCTGTGCCTGGTTCTTGGGTGGATTTCCTTTAAACTTGTGGCCCCATGACGTGCTGGACGGTGTCTTGGGGATTGGAGGAGTTTGGAGAAGTGTCACGACTGTCACGGTGACGGGACATGTGCGGTATTAAAATTAAACGTAATTTGTTGACTCTCTCGTTCTACATCAGTTGATAGATGCTCAAGGTATTTATGTTTTGTTTACTTTTCCTTGGTTCAATTTTTCTCTTGCAAACTGCAATAAAGTTAACATTAATTTTCACTAGTAAAATAAGCGTCTTTTATATGCATGACCTCCAAATCCTTATCTCCACTATCCTGCGATGGAGTTCTACTTGCTCTGAGAAGACAGCGGTCGGATGACAAAAGGTATAGGTACTACCTACACAAAATTATATTACCTTATGAATATACATTGCGTTTGGCGGCCCAACAAAAGAGATTTTTAAGTTTAAAAACTGGTGCTCGGATGGGATTTTCAGTTCATGCATATATCTGTAAGAATGGTCTTGATAATTTGTAAGTTATCTGTATTTTACGATGTATTTTATATAGAACGCATCAGTGTGTGTAGTTTTTAGGTTACATGTTTTCCTAATACGCATTTATACTTGTTTGACGTTTCTGTTTAGTTTATGTGTTGCCACATAGATAAAATGCATGATAATATATTGTTTTGACAATTTAAAAGTACATTGTTAGCAGTGACAGATTTGTGGGGAAAATATTTTCTCTTTACTGGCAATACGTGAATTTCAAATGTCAACTGTCACCTGCCAAATTGAAGTGTTTGTTTATCAACGTACATGGTAAATACTCAAAGCAAAGTATTATTATTTTTTAGGCAACATACTGCCAACATACAATATATTTAATTGTTTTCGATTCATCGGTTCGATTTATTCTCGGCTTTACACGGTGTCCGGTAAATTCTATTATAGTATTAATTTGCTTTAATTAACCCTTCGCCCGTCGCGCCTTTTTTGTAACGCGAGGTGTCGCGTGGGGTCACTTAGGACCCCAAAAAAAATATGATTAAATTGTTGTTATAGCATACATTTTATATGTTATTTTAATTGATTACAGTGAGGTGATAATGATTGCTTTGAAATAAAAAGAAATGTTAAAAATTAGTTATTTATTTTCAATGCAAGAGCTTAAAAATTAACAAGAAACATTTTTTTGAAATTTTGAATCATATTTTTTAATTGAAAACTTTAAAAAAAATCTAACCAATTTCCATCAAACTCATAACTATTTGAGGTTGATATAGACTTATTATTATTACAACAAAAAAATCAACCAAATACAATAAAAAAAACATATAAACTTGATTTTTCATATTTTTTTTTTTTTTTTCAATTATTTCTGGCTTTCACCCTTCAAGGGTGTTCTAGGCCATCATTTATAATTACAGAGAAAGGAAAGGTGAATTTATATATTAATTTTATTTAAATGTGCAAATTTCAGAATTTTATGGAAGATTGGAGTAGAGTTCAGACTTAGAAGAGATGAGATGTTGAATGGAGGAGAGGCAATTTTTGATAACGCTTGATAGAAGAGAGGATATTTATTTAGAGAGGGACAATCAAAAAATATGTGATCTAAAGTTCCCACATCTAGACCACAGAACGTACAATCTGGGGAGTCAAGCACATGAATTTTATAAAGGTGAGAAGGAACGGAACAATGTCCGATTCTCATACGAATAAGTAAGGAGATTTCTTTTTTGGAAAAATGGGGGAATTTTTGAAACCACGGTTTTGATGGGATAGTCCTTTGTATTGAGGCGTAGCGGGCACCCTTGGATTGACTAGCAATGCTCCAATACTCTGTCCAATCATTGCGGGATCTATCTTTGATGATGGAAAAAATATCAGACAGGGGAATATGGTTTACGAGGGTAACGGTAGGGTTAGACGCTCCTTGTTTTGCCAAGGAATCAGCAATATCGTTACCCACTATGCCAACATGTCCAGGAATCCAAATCAGAGTGACAGTTTTTCCAGAGCTTTGAATGGAGGTTATCAATACTCGAATAAGACATACAAAGTGATCATCAGGATGAAGAAGAGGACTTGTTTTAAGTTTTTGGAGGGAACTGAGAGAGTCAGAGAGAACAAGAGAATGTTCAAAATTATTTTTTATTATATATTTGAGAGATTCAATAATCGCAATGCACTCGGCAGAAAATATTGAAAATTGGTTTGAAATTGAATAAAATATTCTTTCATTAGAATTATTGTGGTAAACGTTAATACCAATACCACAGTTAGGAGAGTCCGGAGATTTGGAGCCATCAGTAAATAAAAGAGAAGAGTTGGGCCATTTAGAAGAAATAATGTCATTGAACATATTATTGACAGTACGGGCTGGAAGATTGGAATGACTTTTAAGGATGCCGATCCCTTCTAAAATCGTTGGGGATAGGGTGACGTGACTATATTTTAATTTGTACAAAGGAAGAAGATCATTTTTGATAATTTGAAGCTCTGAGAGAGAGCGAAAATTTTTACAGATGGCAGGGAGAGGTTTAGTTCGAGCTCTGATTGTAGATGAATGTGTTGAGTCGTTGAACAACGAGACTCTGGGAATAATCTGATGACTTTTAGAATTTAAACATTTAAGAACAAATTTGTCAGCAAATAATTGACGCCTTAAATAAAGAGGAGGATCAGAACATTCTACTTGAAGGGAATTGATAGGCGACGATTGCATCGCGCCAGTTATTATTCGCAATGACTTAGATTGAATTTTGTCTAATTTACTGAGTGCATTTTTGGATGCAGTACTAAAAAGTGGGCAGGCATAGTCGAGATGACTTCGAATAAGTGCATTGTAGAGCAACTTAATGCAGATAGGATGAGCACCCCACCAAACGCCAGTCAATGATCTGATAATATTTAAATTTTTTTCACATTTAGTAACTATATTATTAATGTGGGAAGACCATTTAAGTTTCCTATCAAATGTTACTCCCAAAAATTTTACTTCGGAAGCATTGGGGATTGGAGGGTTTTTAAATAAAATTTGAACAGGGGGGTTATTATGACGATTTGAGAAGGTAACACACTGACTCTTTTGTACTGAAAGTTCAAGACCATTTAAAGTAAGCCATGTGCAAAGGGCATCCATGGCTTCATTAAGATATTTGACGGCGGATGGAATGATTTTGGATGATAAGAAGAAAGCTATGTCATCTGCGAACTCAACAACTTTTACTTGAGGTGGAATGGTGACATGCATATCGTGTGTGTATATATTATACAGTAAGGGGGATAATACATCGCCTTGGGGTAAACCCTTCCAAATTGACCTACACTGAGGAGTAACATCTGGTAGCTCAATGAAAATTTTCCTATCGAGAAATAGATTAATAATAGATTGGACAAACATGAGGGGTAAGCCAAGGCCTAAAAGTTTTTTTTTAAGAATTGGGATGGAAACATTGTCAAAGGCGCCTTCTATGTCTATAAAGACTGCAAGACATACTTCTTTGTTAGAAATGGATAAATTAATATCAGTGCTGATGATGGCGAGGTTATCTTGTGTAGATTTCTTTTTCCTAAATCCAAATTGGGATGGAGAGAGAAGATGATTACTCTCGACAAAAAATTCTAACCGGTTTTTAATTAATTTTTCATAAATTTTACTAAGGATGGATGAAAGAGCAATTGGCCTATAGTTGGATCCAGAATTGGGTGATTTGTTCAATTTTAGAATTGGGATGATTATTTGAGAACTCCAGTCATCAGGTATTATGCCAGTCTGGAAGATTTTATTTAAGATGCTTAAAAAGTGATTTAGAACATTATCATTACTATTTTTGATAATGCTATAAGGTATACCATCTCTGCCTGGAGATGAGTCCTTGACTGTTGATAAACAATTTTTTAATTCAATTAAAGTGAATGGAGAGTCAAGCCAATGATCAGACATAGGAGTGTTGTGGATTGGAGTTATTTCATCTAAGTTAGGTACAGAAGGGGGGACAATTTTGTCCAAGAACTCGTCTATCCATTTAGAATGAGAAGCTCGAGGAGATGTTGGACTGAAGGAGGATCGAAATCTTCGAATCATAGACCAAACTTCCGAAATTGGAGTGTTCGGAGATACTGAACTGCAGAAGTTGTACCACCCGGATTTTTTTTTGACCTCAATACCCTTTTGGCATTGGCTTCGGCATTTTTGTATATGAGATAGTTCTCCATAGTCATATTGTGACGATAGGAAAGTGATTTAGCTTTCCGAATTCTCACTACTTTGGAACATTCCTCATCCCACCAGGGAGATGGAGGGAGTTTTTTGAGAGATTTGGTTATAGGGGGAGGATTTGATTTATTGATTGCAGTTACGAGCATTGATTTGAAGTTATCGTAGTCATCTTTGACAGATAATGTATCGGTATAGGATAAATTTTGTATAAACTTATCCATATGTGAGTTAAATTCGTCCCATTTGGTGTGTTTTGTTTTAATCTTTGTCGAAATATGGGCCTTGTCTGAACGGAAAGAAGTTTGATAAGTGATGGTGATCGGGAAATGATCACTGGAGCAGGGGTCGGGGGACACCACCCACGAGGAGAGAGGTGCCAGATTAATAGAGCATATGGAGAGATCCACTGCACTGGGGTTTGTGTTGGGGCGAGAGATTCTAGTAGGAGATCCGTCATTCAAAAGAAAAAGGTTGGATTCATCTAGGAAATCCATCACACTTCGACCGTCTCGATCACAGAAAGCAGAACCCCAGACGGGGGAATGAGCATTAAAATCACCCAATAAATAGAAAGGAGGGCTTAGTTGACGGACAATTTGCAACCACGCTTGTTTATTGAAGTGCGATGTTGGGGGAAGATAGATAGAAACAAAGGAAGTGTCCTTTATTTTAGCTGCAACCATTTGAAAGTCAGCATTGGGGGGTTTGATATTATTTATTAGGAAAAACGTAAGCGATTTTTTAATAAAAAGGGCAGCACCACCGCCCGTACCTTCCGGGCGATCATCGCGGAGACAGGAGTACCCTCCCACATTAAAGTGGGTGGATGGAGTAAACCATGTCTCGAGACAGCAGCCACAGAAACAAGGTTTGAATTTAATAGGTTAAGAAGGTTTGATTTGTTAGAAATAGCACTGCGGCTATTCCACTGAAGAATTCTGACATCTTGAAGAGCCATTTTGAATAAATGATTTTAATGTGGAAATAATAGAAGCAGCGTTGGACGGTAGATTAGTTTGAGAAGAAATTAGGTCAATTAGAAGCATAATAAGAGTTTGAATAAATGAAGAATTATCTTGGGAGAGTTGTTCAGAAAGCTTTTGATAGTTTGTTGAAGATGAATTATAATTGTTTGCGCACCCATTTGTGGCGTGTGAAAGAGGAGAACCATTGGGATTTAAGAGAAGTGAGTTGTGTTGTTGCTGATCGTATCCACGAGCCTGTTTAGAGATAGGGTTTTTGTATGTGAATTTTGTTGAACGGGAAGATGTTGAGGAGGTAGCGAGAGGGTTGGATGAAGAGTTACTGGCTAAAACCTCGGAAAATGATTTTTTGACAGGCGGGAATAATTTAGAAGCCTGCAGAAAAGACAAGTTCTCAGAGGCCATAGAAATTTTTATATTTTTTTGGCGAGATTGTTCGGGGCAAGAAGAGTTAATGGCGGAATGAGCGCCTAAGCAGTTAAAACATTTAGGTGAAGAGAGAGAAGAACATTGGTCAGCCGAGTGGTTTTCTCCACATTTGAAACATCTGGGAGGGGATCTGCATGCAGCTTTGGTATGACCAAAACGGCAGCAGTTGAAACATTGAGTGGTGGGATAAGTGTACATTTCAACTGGTAAGGAGTTGAAAAATAAATAAATATGGGAGGGAAGAGATTGTCCTTCGAATGTGATGACGACAGATTGGGAGGGCTTCCAGGAAACGATGCCCTCAGAGGTGTCCTTATAATTTAGCCTCCTGGCTTTTATGGGATTGCCGATATGTTGGGGGGTTGAAAGTGAGGATAGGATTTCTGGAATGGACAGATCGGTCGAGATACCCCTGACCAGGCCCATTCGAGTGACATTGAAAGTTGGGATGTACGCCTTGAATTTAGAATTAGATGAAATAAATATATTTTTGATAAAGTTGTTGGCGGCTGAACCTGACAGGAATTCAACAGAGATTCGGAAGCGACCCTCGGCTTTAACACCTCCAGGTTTAATCGAAAGGTTCTTGTTATTTGAAAGAAATTTACCAAATTCAAGAGGATGGATGGTTTTACCTTGTTCAGTTTTTTGCGCATATACAATGTAGGGGCCACGGGAATGAGTAGAGTAAAAGATTGTTGGAGGAGGTTGAGGAAGAGCTGGAGGGGACTGAGAAGACAAAGGCGAATCATGTTTTTTTGGGGAAATTGGACTAAATTTTCTTTTTTTAATTGAGGTTAGGATGACAGATTCATTGTCTGAAATGTTTGAATGTTCTGAAAAGTCTATTTTATCTGAAATGTCTCCATCTGGAGGGTCAGGAGGGGGATCTGGGGGCTTTGTAAGGGGTACAGGAGGGAAATCCTCCTCCATTGTTCAAAAAATTACAGCTTATATAAAAAGAGACAGAAGTAAAAAAATTATATAAATATCTGAAAATGAGCAGCAAGAAGTGACTCCTGGAAGATCAGGGGGGAGAAGATTCCAACACACTAAACTTTTTACAGCCAAAACACAATAAAAAGATTGGTTTAAGAATATTTTTTGAAAGAGCAAAACAAAAGAACTGATGACAGCCAAATGTTATTGTTGCGAGTCTCGATTTTTCATATTATTTTGTTGATTTTTTTAGCCTCACGCCGAAACACAAGTCTGTATCTCACATCGAACATGCGCAAACTCAATTTTCTCGGCGCTTGCGTCAAGTATAGTCCCTTTTAGGAAGCTACCTAAAGTAAGAAATCAGTGGGAACATTTAAAATGAACATAATTAGCATTTCTGTAAAACCTGGGCTTTTAAAGACCCCACGCGACGGGTCGAGGGTTAATATTATTATTTATAAAAAAAAAAAAAAAATTTTAAATACATTATTATTTTTTTTTCTCAAATTTAAAATTAAAAAAAAAAACAAAACAAAATGGCGATTTCTAATATTAACGGTGCCACTAAGGAGGAGATGATACAGATGTTATCTGAAGTGAATATCACTCCAGAGCCTACGTTATCAACTATGCGGGAACAGGCTCGTATATATAATAAGAGTTTAAAACAATCCAGTAGTGATTCTCCACAACAAAATGAAGGCAATAGTGATAATGCGAGTCAGACTACAAACATAGTCAATAATTATTATCAATCGATAAATACAAATACGTCCGTACATTCTTGGGGTATTAAATTTTCTGGATCTTCTGATGTTAGGGATTTTATACAACGTGTGGAGGAATTATCTAGATGCCGTCATATAGAACTGTCATCGGTTGTGACGTCCTTTGCTGATCTTTTGGAGGGGAAAGCTCTCTCTTGGTATAGGACTATTTATAAAGATTCGTTATCTTGGCCTGAGTTGAGAAATCTCCTCATAGCACGTTTTGACCGTTGTATTAATCAAACAGAGACCCTAAAAGCTTTATTCGCGTTGAAACAGAAATTTAATCAAAGTGTTGTGGATTACGTTGATGAAATTAAATTAGCTAATCTCAGATTAGACGTTTAACTTACGGAGGAACAGTTGGTAGACCTAGTTTCTGATAGTCTGTTACCTAAATACGCATTGGCTATCGCATATTTTGCAGAAAAGGACTTATCTTCTTTGGTAAATGTGTGTAGGAGATTTGAAAAGCACTCCGTAGATAAACCCTTACCGCATTTTACTTCTCCTCAAGCAACATCCTTTTCTCCTACACATTCTTCTTCTTCGAATGGTAAAAAAACTTTAAATTGTTTTTATTGTAAGGCGCAAGGTCATACAAAACGTTTTGTAGAAAACGGAAGTTTGATTCTCAGAAGAATTCCGACAAACGCCGAGATGACCCCGCTCGCACAAACCCAAAAAACTAGAGTGTGATCCTCTGCGTCCTGCTAGCAAGGATGCCAGGAGATCATCACCCTTAGTTTATAGCTCCAGTAACCGGTTTTTCAGGCGTGACATGGACGCATGCATGCCGATGGCTAGTTCTGGACAAGATATAAGACCCCATGCGAATATTTCGATTCAAAACCTTGTCTTTTCAGGTCTTTTGGACAGTGGTGCGACTGTCAGTTGTTTTGGCGGTTCTCTTTACAACTTCTTTGTTAGTTTAGGGTTTAATTTAGATAAGTTAGAATCGTACGTTACCACCGCTGTTGGTGTACGTCAAGATGTAATTGGTACTATGCGAGTACTAGTTACTATAATAATTTTATGAAATATGTTACCTTTTTTGTTATTCCTTCTCTTTCACCTGTGATTGTTTTGGGAGTCGACTTTTGGAAAAAATTTGACATCGCTCCTCAATTGTTTTCAAAGGCCAAAAGTGGACGTGATGTTGAAAATACTATAGGTGAAATTCGCAAGATCACGTCAGCTTCCCTACTGTCCCCTCAAGACAATCGTAGGTTAAATAATGTTATAGATAAATTTAAGTCAATTTCTTTTGAAAAATGTGGATTGGGTCGTACTCATTTAGTTCAGCACAAAATTAATACGACCGGAGATCTTATTAAGCAACGATATTACCCATTGTCTCAAACACGTCAAAAACAACTTAAGGAAATGTTAGATTTAGGTGTTGTTCGACGTTCGCGTTCGGCTTGGTCGAACCCGGTTTTGATTGTGCCTAAAAAAGATGGTTCTGCAAGGTTCTGCTTGGACTCCAGGAAGCTTCACGACAAGAGATTCGTACCCCTTGCCGTATATTTAGCGTATTTTAGACAAGCTACGTGGTGCAGGCTTCATATCTTCTATTGACTTATCGAAAAGTTTCTGGCAAATCCCTTTACATAAGGATTCTTGCTGCTAAACGGCTTTTGTAGTACCTGGACATGGCTTGTTTGAATTCGTTAGGATGCCGTTTGGGTTAAAAAACGCTCTTAGTGAACTTCAGCGTCTGGTAGATGCACTTTTTGGTCCAGAGTTCGATGAAAACGTTTTTTGCTATTTGGATGACCTAATTATAATTTCAGAAGATATCGATTCACATTTAGAGCAATTAAATAGGGTTTTCTTACGTCTGAAAGAAGCAGGCTTAACTGTCAATTTGAAAAAGTGTTAGTTTTGCAAGGATGAATTGAAGTATCTCGGTTACGTTGTGGATGCAAAAGGACTTCGCACAGACCCAGTTAAGTTGGAATGCATTCGTACTTACCCCATTCCAAAGAATTCTAAACAGGTAAAAGCTTTCATTGGCCTGTGCGGGTATTATAGGCGTTTTATAAAGGATTTTTCAACTATTGCTGCTCCCTTAACAAAAATCACCGGTTCAAGGAAGGGAATTAGTAATTTTTCTTGGTATCCTGAAGCGGAGATGTCTTTTAAGAAATTAAAGAAAGCATTGACTTCTGCCCCTGTTATTAATTGTCCGGATTTTTCGCTTCCTTTCACGATTCACTGTGACGCGAGCAACGTTGGGATCGGGGGTGTACTTACACAAATTTTTGAAGGAGAGGAGCACCTTGTATCTTATTTCTATAGGTGTCTTAATGTGCATGAACGAAACTACGGCGTGACGGAGCGCGAACTCCTAGCGGTGTTAGATTCAGTCAACCATTTTAGGCCCTACATAGAAGGTGCTTACTTCACTGTGGTAACGGACCATTCTAGTCTACAATGGTTAGTCTCACTATCTAACCCGACAGGTAGACTGGCTCGCTGGTCTACTCGTCTGTCACAGTACTCTTTTGACGTTATTCACAGGAAAGGTAAAATAAATACGGTTCCGGACGTTTTTTCACGTAAAGACGTTTCTTTAATTTCTTCCATTGATTACGTTCCCTTGAGTACAGATACTTGGTATAATAAATTATTTTCTAATTATAAATCAAATCCACAACGTTTGAACAATTTTCAAATTAAGGAAAATAAATTATTTCGTCACACTAAATCTCGTTTCGTTTTGCAGGAGGACACAGCTTGGAAGCTTGTTGTTCCTTTTGAGGACCGTAACGCTGTTCTATCTAAAGAACATGAGTCGGTTATTTCTTGTCATCCAGGAGTTTTTAGAACATATAAGAAGGTTCAACTTCATTATTTTTGGCCAAGGATGTATAATCTCAACTACTAAAAGCATTGTTAAAAACATTGAACAATACATATTCCTTGTACACGGAGTGCCGCAAACGTGCGTCTGCGACAACGGGAAACAATTTATTTCAAAAGACTTTAAACAATTGTTAGCAGAGTATAACGTACCTCCGCCTTTTTATAATGCTTAATTTACTCCCCGAAATAATGTGGTCGAACGCTATAACCAAACCATTGGAACTGCTTTGTCTATTTTAACCGAATGTGACCAGCGTAATCGGTCCAGATTTCTGCCTCAAATTCAATCAGCTCTCAATAACACGGTTAATTTTGCAACCGGCTTCACGCCCTTCTTCCTCATGCACGGTAGGGAACAAATTATTGACGGAAACTTTCATAAAAATAACTTATCTTCTGGTGTCGTAGACACTACGGGACAGCAATCTAGGGACGAATTCGCTAAGAAGTTGGAAGACTTAGTTCCAATTTATTAACAAATTTCAAATGCTTTGTTACAAGCTTTTAAGAAAAATACCCAACACTACAATTTACGCCGTAAGATGGTTAATTATGAAGTAGGCGACGTGATCTGGAGGAGGAATTTCGTTCAATCCAGTGGACCGAATTATTTTTCTCACAAATTGGCCCCTAGATTCGTTCGCAATGTTATTAAAGGTAAAGTCTCTAATTTGGTCTATACTCTTGCTGATATGAACGGTAAAATTGTAGCAAATTTTCATGTAAAGGATATTGTTCGCATTGATTAAATATTTCTTACTCTTTATATATAGATGAAACCAACGTGATAGTATGCGGGGTTACCAACCCTGCATGCTGTTCCATTTGTTTCGTCAGTGGTTTTTCTAGTCACTTGCTTTTGGGGTTTGGTACCCTCAAGAGGTTTTGTCTAGAATTTTCACGAAATTTCCTCAATCTTGCTACCTCATTATTTCTTTTTAAATTTTTTGTTTAAATTCTTCGGAATTTTTTCTATAGGAGACGTCGTTTACAATGAATGTCGTTTTCTCTGATCCGTGTGATCAGTGGCGCCCAATATTTTGTTTAAGTCATATTTTGTAATTGACTTAGTCTTTGACGAGATTTTTTTATTTAAAATCAAAAAAAAAATATTTTTTTTGTATGAAACGAGTCGTTTCGCCTTCCTTATAGGCTACAATTATACTTACACACTGATGCGTTCGAAAAAAAATAGGTTATGTTGTACTATTTTAGTGTTTAAGTCTGAATCCTTCTTCTCAAGTTCGTTGGAATTTTCTCCCGAATAATGATTTTCCAAGGACTTAGAAAGAATGATTCAAAACTTCTGTTTATGAGAGATTTGAGCGACTTTCTTATGTACAGATTGTTAAAATTTCAACAATTAGTGATTAAGTAAATTTTTTCATAAATATACCATAGCTATGTTAAATAGATTAAATCTGGTATAACTTTCCTTAAAGTCAGTTAGTTAAGTTTGTTAAGAATATTTGTTAAGAAATTTTGTTCTTGTCACAAACAAAGGTGGTACTGCTCTGGCATACCTACCCATTAAAGTAACTCATATTTGAAGTTTATCACCTTACCTCTTATACAGGAAAGTGTATTTTGTCTTTTAGTTTTAAGTTAACATTAAGCATTTACATATATAGGTCTCTCACTGCTTAAACCAGTGTTGTACTGTTAATTTTGTCTACCAGTGTCGTTCATTTGGATATTGTTCGATCACACCTTATCTAGTGTCGATTATCTAATAAGTATATTCGATCACCAAAATATCATTGGTTGTTCAAGAAATTTATGACTTTTCACTTACCTGATGTATTAAGTGTTATTTTTTTGAAGGAATGCCACCTGGGTTTATCTTCAGTCTTTTCTTGCACAAGCAACGTCCTCTGAGAATGGTTTATAATAGTTACATCTTGTATTTTTGTATAGAATCAAGAGTATCTTTTGAGGTTTACTTTTAATAGCTAGGGGTTTTTTGTTTAATTGTAATCCCTAAGCTCTAAGCCTAACATTCTAGATCCTGTTTTGCTTCTGTGTTCCTAATGAATTTATTCATAATTTTGATGGATAAGTAATTAAAATATCTAAACCCTAATCTAACCTCTTTTATAGATAGGTAGTGCCTCGGTATTGTAAAACCTGATCTAAACCGTTTGACAGATAGGTATGTCTTTACATATAAACCCTACTCTGACCACTTTGTAATTGACAGTTTTTTTATAAAACTTGTTATATGATGGACAAGTAATTTTTGTATAGAATATAAGGATAGAGAAAGAGAGATTTAATGTTAATTAACTCTCTCTTAATAATAACTAAGTGTTGCTTTTTTCTATAAAGGAAAGTGGGAGCTTGAGTTCTCCATACTCACTAGTGTTTTCTTGAGAGATTGTCTCTCGTCATGTGAGTAACGTGTTAGTAATCTTACAAGCAAGCTTGTAAAAGTGGAGGTATTACCTCATTTTCAAAGTTTTCTTTTGTATACCGTTCTGTGAATGGTTTTGTGTTTTTTTTTAATTCCTATTTTAGTATGTCTTATGTTATTGTTTTTCTGATACTGTGATGCGTTATTTTCTTTAACAGATATGGAAAGAGAGAGTCTTGTTGGGCAGTGTCCTAATAATTTTACTTCACTAAGCGGCGTAAAATTTTCGGGGGTTGTGGGGAAATGTAATATATCTATTTCGTGAGCAGGTACTGCCCAAAATAGGTACTGTTTATTGTCGATGCTTTATTTATTTTTTCTTTTTTTTTAACTTTGTTGGTTGGCCAAACCGCAAGCGGACCGGAAACGTCATTCGACGAAAGATGGCGGCAGACATCACGTAATTTTTTGGGGCGAGAGGAGATTTTTGAGGAGGAGTTTTTGTTATGAAAGATTCTAGTGCGATGTAGCCTAGAAAGGGTTTTATTTTTCATTTTGTGAGTGTGTGACGACTCAAATGGCATAGAAGCCTTATTATTTTATTTAATTCCTCGCCGGATGCCGAGTGATTGCTTTATCCGCGTGCGGAAGTGAATTTAAACTGTAATCAACGGGCGATGTATTAATTACTTTGCTCTCCTTTGGCCGGTGAGATTTCTACACGCCGCTTGATGGGTGTAGATCAGCTGTGCCTGGTTGTTGGGTGGAATTCCTTTGAATGAAGCGGCTTTGCGACTCTGGGGAAGTGCGCCGACATTGATTACTTTGCTCTCCTTTGGCCGGTGAGATTTCTTCACGCCGCTTGATGGGTGTAGATCAGCTATGCTTGGTTCTTGGGTGGATTTCCTTTAAACTTGTGGCCCCATGACGTGCTGGACGGTGTCTTGGGGATTGGAGGAGTTTGGAGGAGTGTCACGACTGTCACGGCGACGGGACGTGTGCGGTATTAAAATTAAATATAATTTGTTGACTCTCTCTTTCTACATCAGTTGATAGATGCTCAAGGTATTTATGTTTGTTTACTTTTCCTTGGATCAATTTTTCTCTTGCAAACTGCAATAAAGTTAACATTAATTTTCACTAGTAAAATAGGCGTCTTTTATATGCATGACCTCCAAATCCTTATCTCCACTATCCTGCGATGGAGTTCTACTTGCTCTGAGAAGACAGCGGTCGGATGACAAAAGGTATAGGTACTACCTTCACAAAATTATATTACCTTATGAATATACATTACAATATTTAAGATGTTTCTAAATGAATAGCTCCGAAAGTTATTAATTCATCGTCTAGAAAAATAAAATCTGGTGCTCAATCGAACTTTAGTTATACAACGTATTACAATTATTTTAGAGGCGTTGTACGTTAAAAAAATTATGGTAACGTACTGTTTTTATTAATCTAAAATTTAAATAACTCACATCCCTTGTGAGGTATGGAAATGAAAATGATAATTCAATTACGAATTCGCCGAAATAACTTAAATTGTGAGCCTCTGGCAAACCCTTGATAAATGTGGTTATGTCTCGCCTTAATATCAAATACAGCAAATCTCGCACTATTCAATGGTTGTTTTTCAGAAAATCTGTTGCAATAGATACCGCACTGTCAACTTTCATGACTGCAATGTATTTTCACTTGGTATAGTGGCCCTTTATTTTATATTATTATATTATTGTGAAATAGTTACGGTAAAATAATAGTCAATATAGTGTAAATAACACAATGTATCGTCTGGGATCGGTGGTATTGAAAAAATACACGAAAAGTGCAAACTCTATTATGCAACTGTTATGGTTTTTGTTTGGGACGCTTATATTTTGCTTAAGAAGTAGGTGTCAGTAAAACCTACGAACACCAATTATTTAAAATGTTCGCTATAATAGTTAAAAAGTAACATTGATTTTCTGCCTTTTCTACTATTTTTATCTATTCAGAAAAGAAAGATGACCCGAAAAAATTAGCATTAAAAAAATTACGTTATTTTAATTTTAATTACTCAAATATGTTAAATCCATAAAATTGAGAAATATTTACAAACAGTGAACCATGCATGGGTAAATCAAAAGCGAAATGAATTTGAAAAAATACGTCATGTTGAAGGAAAACATAAATAATGTCCACAGATTTTTTAGTAGAACCTCAAAGATTTTTTTTTTAAATTTAGTGATATTTTTTAAATACTCACCACTTATAAATGTAAAATTCATTTATTCGAAAAATACTCGCAGGAGTAATAACACACTCGTAATATAGGTTGGGAAATCGAAATAACTCTAAAATATGCTCCCATCGAATTGACATATTTATCATTGAAGAAGAACATTAATATGTTACGTGAAATTATCCGTAAAACGGTGTCCAAAAACATTCCAAAACGACATCAAATTCGGAGAACAAGCAGATCTTTGTAATAAACATAAATAAATAAACTTTTTTTTTCTTCGAGGATCAAAGCTTATCAGGATAATAATTTTCGTAGAAAAATAATTTGTACATCTCATAATTTAACACCTATTTAAGATTTAAAATATTTATTCAGTTTTATAAATGTTTACATTATATATTATAAAAATTATTCGATGAATTCAAAGTATTACCACTAAATAAAATTTATCAAAAAAATGCATTACTTCAAATGCACAAAGATAAACTAACATCAAAGTGATGTTAAGGCCGAGAACCTTAGGACAAATAATAATCCCTAAACTTAATACAACAACAGCCCAATATCATTACACATACTCAGCCATAAAATTCTTTAACGAACTCCCTAAAGAAATACAATCCGAAAGGAATTATGAATTTTTTAAACAAAAACTTAAAAAACATTTTACTTTTAACTAGATTTAGGTATGTGTTACGATGTGCCAACTTATATTTCCATTATGAACCTAAAAATGCCAACTAATATTTTCTCTGTATGTATGAAAATTCACATTATGTTTCATTATGTACAAAAAATGTCAACTTATATTTTCATTATGTATAGAAAAAATTGATCTACATACATTCAATTGTAACAACTGTTAAGTATGTATAGTACTGTCAATCTGATAGTGCTCCCTCTCTAAACACGAGAATTTCTCAATTAGGGAGGTATTGTTACCACTAATATTATATATTATATATATATATATATTGGTTAATTGTATATTATATGTATTGGTTAATAAATAATAAATAAAAAATAAATAAATAAAAAATAATAATACTGTACATTATCTGTCAGAGTACATATTAAAAATCGTTATGTAGTGAAAATCGTTATATAGTGAAAATCTTTATATTTATACACTAAAAATCGTTGTACAGTTTTAGTCATAGAAGCAATCTTATTTTAAAACAGTTGGTATTCTCCAAATGAGAACGGGTCGTTTTTTCGTTCGGCTATCAAATATTTCCTCCCAGCAACTTGTCATCTCAAGACGAAGGATCGCTCCTCGCTTTCCTTACGGTCGTCACCATCAACAAGGCATATCCAAAAGAAAACAAAAGCCCTAATGGAAAATGCGAAATTCCCTATGTTGAGCTAAGGTAAAAAAATTTATACCTCACATTTATCTGCAGCACATAGAAGAATCTACCAACTTTTTCGTCAAAATTTAAAAAAAGTTAATACAATACAATGGATTGCACATTACAATGCGTGGCAAGGATTAGAGAGACGTTTATATTTCAAAGAGTGACCGCAATATTTAGCCACAGTAGTTAGCTAAATAAAGGATTTTTAAAAATATATTTAAAAAAAAATTGGAGTACAAATTTTACATGCTTTCTTCACTTTCTTCACGTATTAGCTATAGTCCGGTCACTTAAGCTAAAATAAGGGGATAACCGCTAAATGAAACGGAATAAGCTGAAAATTGAAGTAAACCTTTATCTTGGTATTTTGCATGTTGTCTCAAAAGTCTCATAGGGTAACGTGTGAGCGTCTTTGGATATTTAAGGTCAAAGGTCACGAAAATCAGTTTTTTGGAAATATCTAGCTTTCTTTGCCTCTATTCGTATTGTTGTAGAGCAGGGGTGGGGAACCTTTTTAGCGTCGCGGGCCATTTGGATGTTCATATTTTAACCCGCGGGCCGCACTCCGATTTCTCTCGGGGGGGGGGGGGGGGGGGTGAGCCGCATTCGAATCAAAGAACTGGTATTACTGTATCTAATTTAAAAAAAATAGTTACGTAACTGCCAACACTCTTTAATTATAGCTACACTCAGAACATGCAAATGGTTTTCCTGAAATTCTGGCTGCATATAGTCTGCAACCAGAATTTTAAAACTGAACTTTGTACACGAGAATGGTTTCCGTCAAAATGCATCAGCAAATGAAATCACAACTGAAATTTTTCGTTCTATTCTGAACACGGAACTAGTTTCAATTTAGATTAAATTTCCATGCGGGGAATTAAAACTACACTCAGAACAAAAATGGCTCTAATTCCGGCAGCTTAAAGTAAGAAACTAGAATTTTATAAATGTACTTAAAACTTAAGAAATGCGTCACAAATGAAATAAATCCTGATGCGTTTTCGTTGCATTCTTAACACAGAACTGGTTTTAATTACAAATTGAATCTGTACGCGGGGAATTAAAACAATACTCAGAACGTGGGTTGCTTTCCTCCAATACTGGCAACGTATATGCAACTACAAATTTATAACTGCATATTTATACACTTCACACTTTTATATTTATGCACTTCACACACGAGAATGGTTTCTTATGAAACGCGTTAGCGAGGTAAAACCCCACCTGAAATTTGTTCGTTGCATTCTTAACACAGAACTGGTTTTAATTATAAAGTTAGTTTGTACGCAGGGAATTAAAAATCCACTCAGAACATGAAAATGGCTTTCCTACAATTCTGGCAGAAAAAAGAACGCAACTAGCATTTTATAAATGCACTTCTAACACGAGGAATGCGTCAAAAAATGAAACCCCACGTGGAATTTTTTTCGTTGCATTCTAAACACAGAACTGGTTTCAGTTATTGGGTGAATCTATACGCGGAGACTTAAAATTACTGAGTGGAGCCATTTTACTGAGTTTATAAAAATGGCTTTTCTCTAATACTGGAAGCAAAAAAGCAACTAAAATTTTAAAAGTGCACTTCAAAAACGAGAACGGGTTTCTACGAAATGCGTAAGCACACGAAACCACACATGGAATTTTTTCATCGAATTTTTTCACGGAATTTTTTCATTGCATTTGCACACAAAACTGTTTTTTCCGTCAGAGCGAATTGGATTGTGAGTCCATAGTTTTAATTAATACTGCACCTAGAACAACAAAATGGTTTTACCTTCGAAATGCGTTGTGGTTAGCAGATAAATGGGAAACAACAGGAATTTGCATTGTGAACAAAAGATTGGCTTTACCTTTAGAATGATAGGAGTCCACTAGTCACTGCATAGGAGTCCACTAGTAAACCAGCTTAAATTAAGTTGTACTCTGATTACGTGAATGGGTTTTCTAGTAGCATATTTTTTGTCCGCAATATAATTTTATATTTAATAATTAATTAAAATAAATTACATGTAGTGATTTTTTATGCCAGAAGTGTGGCAATTATTATGGCAATAATGTTTGTATTATATACAAAATGTTAAGGGACGTGCTTGACTTTATATAACCAGTGATTCCTGTCTTTATTTGGGAAGATTGTTATATCTAGCTTTTAGTTCATCATCGCTTTGTAATTGAATAATTTTGTGCTGCAGATTATCAGGCACATTCTATGGTTCAACATTGAACGGTGTAGCAAATATGTTCAATTCTGTTTGCTCTCTTTTCATATCCTTAAATCGTTCATTAAATGCCTCACTTAATTTCACGCAATTACCAGCGTACTCAAACGATGTAGAAGGCTTTTGTCCTTGCAGTGTTGGAAAATGCGTTGTGTTATTCATTTCGAGTTACTTTCCACAGCCATAATTTAGTTTCAAATGATTTCACGTTTCACTCATCTTCAACTTTTCTTTTCTTTGTAGTTGTCATTAATAGGATTTTATTGATTTATTATCCACTTTACTTCCGCAACGTCGACTAGAAAATATTTTTTATGACAGACTGCCTAAGATTCCCCTCCGAATAGAGTTGCTATCAATCCTGATATATCGGGACTGTCCCATTCAAGAAAATTAAAAGTTCCGATGGAATTTCACTATCGTTTCACAATAACAAATTAAAATAAAAGTAAAATGGGAGGTTTTATCACGTTTTCATTGGTATCTAAATAACTTGCTTGTAACAATTTTGTAATAAAGTCTTAAAAATGCATCTGAAACACCGTGAAAAACCCATCACGTTCTGTGTAATTTTTTGTGGTTCTTTCAGCAGGCCGCGCCAAAAGTGCCGGCGGGCCGCACCAAAAGGCCTCGCGGGCCGCATGCGGCCCGCGGGCCGCAGGTTCCCCACCCCTGTTGTAGAGTGTAAAATTCTCTACAAATTTTGTCTAAAATTATTTTTTATACGCTTAACCGTTTTTAAGATTGAGTGCGAAGAGTCCGAAGCGCTAAGCCATACGTGCTATGGCGCAAGGTCAATGGCGAATCCCAGTTCATAGTACGGTTTTTTTCGTTAAATATTAGTTAATTAACTATTATAATTTATAAATATTACTCATAAATCAAAGAGTCATTTAATATTACTTGCCTATAAGTAAAAAAGTAATTATGTGATTTTTAAAATATATTTCATTAACCCTTTGAGGAGTATTGCCGCACGTATGCGGCAGCACTTGGACGATCCAAATAGAGTATTGTCGCATACGTGCGGCAGCACGACTTTATTTTGTTTTTTCTATGCCGTGTTTGTAATTTCGATTAAATTATGATTTATAGATAATACAAATATATTTTTCAAACATTTTTACATGTTTTTACCAAAATTGTTACCTATTTCACGTTACTGATTACGTAATCCAGTGGCTCTCAACATTTTACAAATAAAAAGGTTTCAAAAATTTTAATTTATTTATTTATATTGAAAGAAATGTACAATTATAAAGGGATAATACTAAAAATAAAAAAGTGGATTATTCCGATGGCTCTCAACATTTTACAAATAAAAAGTTTAAAAAAATTTTAATTAATTTATTTATATAGAAAGAAATGTACAATAATAAAGGGATAATACTAAAAATAAAAAAAGTGTACTAATCCAGTGGCTCTCAACATATTACAAATAAACAGTTTTCAAAAATTTCAATTTTTTTATTTGTATAAAAAGAAATATACAATAATAAAGGGATAAAATTAAAAATAAAAAAGTGGACCAATCCAGTGGCTCTCCAACATTTTACAAATAGTGTTTACAAAAATATTTTTTTTTATTTATAAAAAAGAAAGTAAAATAAAGCGCAGTCGTCAAGCACTTTTGTTCAATTCCAGGAATCAATTCCAGTTCGCTTCCAGGAATCCATCGTGCCCGGGGTATACGGCGTAGCAACAGTAGGGCGCTACCGTTGCTACCGTAGGTAGGACACGTAGGAGATGTTTTGTGTGCAGTAATTCCAAAATTCATCCAGTGCAAAGGAAGGACACAAAATTTATGTGTGTTGCATGTAATTTTCCATTATGTATGTATCCGTGTTTTGAGGAATACCACACGAAAATAATATTTTAGCTAGTAATTTAAATCTAACATTATTCACATGTTGGGAACCACTGAATTTATACCTTATTTTTATTTTTAGTATTATGTTTTTAATACTGTACATTTCTGTTTTTATAAATATTTTTATTAAAAAAAAAACTATTTGTAAAATGTTGAGAACCACTGAATTGGTCCACTTTTTTATTTTTAGTATTATCCCTTTATTACATATTATATTTCTTTTTATATAAGTAAATAAAAAAATATAAAAAAATTGACAACTTTTTATTTGGAAAATGTTGAGAACCGCTGAATTTATAATTTATTTTTAGTATCATGTTTTATTACTTTTTATTAGGTACTGTACATTTAATTTTTTATTAAAAAAACATTTTGGCAACACTATTTGTAAAATGTTGAGAACCACTGAATTTGTCCAACTAAATTTACGTAATGCTTACTTATTCAATAAGAAAATGTTATATATAGTAATAAAAAAGCTCGGAAATTAACTTGTGTAGTAAAACAAGGTAAAAAGATAATTAATTAAATCGATTAAAAAATTAAGAAAAACTTGAAAAATAACTCACTCCCATGATGTAGATGACAAAAAAATAACTCATTAATCAAAGGGTTAAAGATAATTGTATTTTAAGTAGGAAAGAAATTAAGAAAACATTTTTAAATGATATTTTTATTTAGCAATCATATATAAATAAATTTGTACAGTCTAAGTTGAAGTTTGGGTCGAATTTATTTTTACTTTAGTTATTAGTTTGCCATTATCAGGGCCGTATTTACTTTATTTAGTATAGGCCACTTCATTTGCGCCACTTCACTTCCTCCTTCTCAGAAGTTGCCACCTATTATCACTCACTTGTAAGTAGTGGCGTAGCCAGCATGGGTGGCACCCGGGGCGGAAGTCACCCTCCCGGGGCGTAGTGTCACCCCCCGCCCCTATGCAAGTTGAGAAATTCAAAACTTCAGAAATTCAAAACGCTAATTTCGACTTCATAAAGTTGGTCCATCCTGGGGGGGGGGGGGGGGTGGCGAGGGAATTTTTCAGAATATAGGTTATTACGCCATACGAAAATATAAATAACAGACCGTGTCCATGTGTATGCAATATCTTGGTTACGTGCATGCAATATCTTGGTCAAGTGGCACCACCCGGGGCGGTCTGCCCCCCCCTCGCTACGCTACCGCTTGTAGGCCTTTATTAGGTGACGCACAATTTTAAAAATAAATATTCAAATATAGGTTAAGTATGTAGGTATTAAAAAATGAAATAAAGAATGAATTATTCGTAAAATAAAAGTGTAACATGAAACAAGATTTTTTTTGTTTGACAAAATCATTTGTAATAGCTTCATAGTTGCTTCTAGGCATAGAAGATCCGAAGAGTAAAGTGTTTCTTGCGATAATGAAGACCTTTGGTATTTCTTCACTCGCTTTAAATAGGAAAACTCCTTTCTCCAGAACAATTTGTGGCCGGAGCGCAAAGTGCAACGCGGAGAGCTATATCCAAGTTTGGGTAAACGTTGCATGATAAAGATGGTTTCCTCAAAAACTTTCCTTAGAAATATTCAGTGATGATGTAGATTCAGGTTTCTCTGCCGTCTTTTTGGAAGAAATGTGGCCTTAAAAGTGTACCCATTCCTGAACTAAATCGTCTTCTAAATCATTGCACAAGAGACTGAGCTTTTTCTGAGACTCTTTATGTTAAAAGTTCACCCATTTTTTTAAATGATTTTTTTTTCTTTGAAGTATTATGCCTTCATAATATGCATTATGTCTTCCTTCGCATATACCTTCTCTCTAATGCAGATCTCAGTCAGGAAGTTGTTTCAATATCCTCATTTCATGTTTCGTCTATAAAGTTTTTCTCTTGGTCATCTTACTCTGAATGTCGCCCTGATATTGCTAAAGTGCACTCATTTCAATTGCACTTTCTTCGAAATAATCAAGTTTTCTTGCTCTGGTATAACAAACTCGAGAAGAGATCCATAAAAATCAGATACCGTCAGTACATCAACAGATGAGCTCTGAATCTGAGCACTCATTTTATTTAGTCTTTCCAAAATAGCATTCCAAAATAGATTAGTAACCAAAGAAAGGTAGCCCACTGCCCAAGCATTTTTTGTGAAATATTCGCACCATAATCGCACGATGCAATCCGCGGTCCCGTAAGGGATCACTGGGCGTCTGAAGGTTCCTTTAAGAGGTAAATAGGCGTAGAGGCTTAAAATTTTATTTTTTTCATAAATCGATGGTAAAACTATTCAAACTTATTTTCTGAAAATTTCAAACCAAAATTCCACGCCATTTAAAAGTTATATGCTTTTGAGTGAGTGTCCTTCGGTTGAACTACCACTGTTTTACTGCCACTCTTATTTTCAAACGCATTTTTCTCGAAACTACTTTTTTCGAATTTGTGTAACACCTAGCTCCTACAGTTTTTGATCAATCATTATCAAACTCAGCACATAGTTTTTTTATATAAATGTGCTCTGTTTGAACCTCAATCCTAAACAATATCTTTGTTTTAACTTTTTTTTTTGTCAAAAAAACGTTCAAAAGAATGGTAAAAAATCAAAGTACTAAATTTTCACATTTCTCAAAAAAATATTCATTTTCGATTTTTTTGTAAGAAGTGAGGTTCAAGTAGAAGAAACACTTATAATTTTTTTTTTAATTGATTTCGGATAAAAATTGTGACCTCCAGCCTCCAGGAGTTACAAATTGTCCAGCCGGATGACTGGTCAGTGGTTGAGTGGTCAGTGGTTGAGTAGGCATAGCGCTTGGGTCCCACCCGAGCGTCGCGTGTTCGATTCCTCGATTTAAAAAAAAAAAACCAAGGGATGGCGACTTACAATGCGCGGCAGTTGATATCTCCGTTATTTTTTGAGGAAAATATTTGAATATTTTAGAATATTGTCTTGAATATATACTTGTGTAAAATGACCGCAAGGTATAAATAAAATATATGTATTCCTTATGTGTTAAAAAAAATCATGAAAATCACAAAAAATACGAGGTCATACACATATTTCTCCCCTTAAAAGCTCGTGCAATAAAGGTAGCACACTTGAAATATTTGCACTACAATCACCGGTCCTGTACGGGACCACTGGGCGTCTAAAGGTTAACAGATAGGAAACTCTATCTATCCACAGTGACTTTTTTATTGTTGTTTATTTTCGTACACAAAATTAACGGTTTACCAAAGCGAGCGAGCGCCGCTCCCTGAACTCTGCCGCCCCTAGGCCGCGGCCTATAAGGCCTATTGACAAATCCAGGGCTGGGCCCATTATGGGAGTTAGTTTTCTTCTTCTTCATTGTCGCCTTCTTCTTCCGGTCGCTCAACAATTTAAGAGTCATTATCATCAACATCCTCGTTATCAATGACATCCATCTCCAAACCTTCAAATACTTCAAGGTCATATGCGATTTCTTCGTCGAGATCATGTTGATACGATGAGCGTTGAGACATGCATGTCCATTACATTGGCCACAAGCTAACGAACATTGCAACCCTGATTTTCAGCATCCACAGCGAGAACCAATTCATGCAGTTGCTGAATATTGTACTATGCAGTTCATCTGGTGAAGGAGGTAATAATATTTTTATCAGTTCCAGGACTTCATTTTGCACTTAACCCCATCCCCGGGGTTCGAAATCATTGCCACTGTTCTCAGATTTTGGAGCATTATATACTGCTAAAAAAAAGCGTGATCTATTTTCGAAAAATATTTAAATAGGATAGTTTTCTTGTTGACATACTTGAGCCAGTGGATCCCAATTTGGTAGCTTCTCTAACGTTTTGATAACAGATTTTTTTCCTTTTCTAAATAGAGCAGAAGTCGTGTCACAGCCACTAAACGTGAGTAAGAATAAAATGTGTTTTTTACAGCGGGGATATTTATCAAACTTTTAGTGGAGTATATTTAAAAAATAACAAATCAATATCTTTTCCTATGATGACGGCAGTCCTTTGATGTTCTGGTTCTGATCACATGGAACATGCTCCGTAGGGATATCTTTAAGCTATGACAATTGACAATGTAAATTGGGAATCTTCATGATTTTTTATATAGTTAGAAATCTTTTTCATTGACTGTGTGACTTGACCATCTTGGCGAGGCTTTCTTATTAGAGATGGTACTGGCTTTAAAAAATTACTGTAGCAAACGGCGTGGTATTTTTCTTCAGCAGATATCAAGTCACGCTCATAAGAAACACGATATTTTACTAACTCTCCTAAAGAATACTTCGTTCTTCTGCTCTTTTAATAACATTGTCTTTGAATTCGATAGTGCTTACTTAACTAATTGTGCGTTTGTACATTCACGTCTGCTGATTCATCAGCCGCTTCGCCACAAAGTAAGCATAATTCTTTAAAACCAAACACTTCATTTCTTTTATTGCGATGTACACTTGATGATGTTGAAGGTTCATTCTCTTCGAAGCGTTGTTTCGATGCTCTGATTGAATTTTTACTAATAAATGTATACTTTCGACACTTGGTATGAACATTCATAAGAGTTAAAGTGTTATAATTAAAATATATTAAACATATTCGTTATTTGTTTTTGGGGTGTTATGCCGTGTTGCGCTTCCTCCTTTTTTAGCCAACGTTTCGGACATCATTGCGCAGTGTCCATCATCAGGGCAGATCCGGATCTGCCGAATCTGCCCTGATGATGGACACTGCAACAATGTCCGAAACGTTGGCTAAAGAAGGAGGTAGCGCAACACGGCATAACACCCCAAAAACAAATAACGAAAATTCTTTTGGCCGTGAAAATCTTAAGACGTATCTATATAACATAATTCACTTAATTACTTTAGTAATAACGTTTGTGAAAAAGGTAAGTAATATCAAATGACTAATTAATTTATAAGTAAAATAAATTAAACAGTTAATTAACTAATATTTAACGAATAATTAAGTTAAAAAAAACCGTAATGAACTGGGATTCGCCATTGACCTTGCGCCATAGCACGTACGGCTTAGCGCTTCGGACTCTTCGCGCTTAATCTTAAATACGGTTAAGCGTATAAAAAAATATTTCAAATAAAATTTGTAGAGAATTTTATACTCTACAACTTTTATATCGAATGCAAATACGAATCGAGGCAAAGGAAGCGAGATATTTTAAAAAAACGGATTTTCGTGACCTTTGACCTTGAATATCCAAAGACGCTCATACGTTACCATATGAGACTTTTGAGACAACATGTAGAATACCAAGATAAAGGTTTACACAATTGTTCAGCTTATTCCGTTTCACTTAGGGGTTAAATCCTTATTTGACTACTAGGACCAAAGATATTGAAATATAAGTAGATATGCCGACCTCCGTAGTCCAGTGGCTAAGACTCTTGACTCACATTCCGGAGGTCGCGGGTTCGAACCCGGCATGCGCAAATAAATTTTATTTGATTAATTTGTGTTATTTCACAATTAATTCATTTAAAATAATATATAGTATATTTGCGGCATGTTCCAGAGTGGAAGATACTATTAGTATCGCCCTGGTGTAAGACCACCATTCAGAATTGAAACGTTGCTTGAAAATGGCTTTAGCCGTGTTTAGTGACCAGATCTGAATAGCCAGGTACTTCCCAACCTTCCTCTTCCCCACCTCCTTCCCCTCCCCACTAGCTTCAGCCTCACAACATATCCCAATTGGGGATGCCATAGTCTCACTGGCTCCAGACGGGAGCAGTTGAGATTCTTGTGCGGTATTCACTGAAAAAAAAAAAAAAAAAAATATGCTATATTCTGTATTTGAATATCGTTGACTAGGACTAATTCGATAGTAGGTCCGTTTAAGCACCGAGGTCGCGCGTCGCATATTTGTGTACGCGCTTTCTTTACTTACGTCTTTAAGATTCTGACTTTATTTTAAGGTATTGTGTTGTCTTAAAAAAAAAAAAATATTTCTCCTGGGTGTTCTTTCGCATTCGTCGCGTTCCCCTTCCGCTTCCCCTTCCTCTCCCGCGTCACCTTACCCTCGGGCGTTCCCACTCCGCGTTTTCCGCCTTCCCTCACCGCTCTCCTCTCTCCCGCTTCCCCCGTCCCTCTAACCTCCCTCCCGCTTTCTCCTTTTCCCTCCCGCGTTCTATACATTCAGTTTTCAAACAAGCCCGCGTGCCACCTATTGCAATTTTTTGTACAAAATTCTTAAGGTTAGAACTCACCAGTACATAAAGAAACCTTCGCGGGCGTGCTCACAACAACTCACCAAAGATTCATCGCAATCGGATGAATAGTTTAGGAAATAATTTCATAATGCCAGAGTTCATAACTATATATATAGAAACCATTGCAGGTGTGCGCACAACAACTCACTAAAGTTTCATCGCAATCAGACGAATGTTGTAGGAAATAATTTCATGACGCCAGAGCTCATTATTATATATAAAAACATCGCAATCGGATGAATGGTTTAGCAACGCATAAGAAACAAACATACATAAATATAAGCAAGCAAGCAAACATATATTGATTTTTATATATATATATATTGTTTCGTGTTTCAATAATGTCCAATTAATTTTATTTGCAGATGACCTAGAGCTTTTCGAGATTACCAAATGTTTAAAGGATGTAAGTACTTATTCTTCGGCAAAATATATAGGCTTGCAAGCTGGTGTGAAATAAATAAATTATTCCAAAATGCGAAAAAATGATTCCACGTGAGTTTTTACCGTTCACAGAATCCAATATCTACTGTTCATTTAATAATAATAAAATTATAATAGTACCATTCATCAAAGACCTTGGTGTTGTTTTTGACAGGAAACTTACCTTTGATCGTCACTGTGAAACGATTTCCAAAAGGCTATGCAAATTTTAAGTTTTGAAATTCGTAACAGAAGGGCTTTTCATAACGTTGAGTCATTGAAACTGCTTTACTATTCTCTTGTGAGATCGCAGCTAGAATATGCATCTCCTGTATGGTCTCCTATACTTGTAACTTTCACCGCTTGGAGAAAATACGAAGGAAGTTTCTTAGATATGTTAAATACAAATTGAGACAACCTATCATTGATATCTGCTACAGTACTTTAATGTGTAATCTAAAACTACCACTATTTACTACCCGTAGAACTATTAATGATATTCTTATACTTTTTAAATTATTGAATAACCTGCCCTCCAAACCTAAGTTTTATAAATACCCGTATCCCTGTTAGATCCACTCGGCTCCACCATTTTTTCCACTTCGATATTATCAGAACCTCTCCGTTCTGAATCAAAGCCAAGATAATTACTTGTGAATATAACTGACATGTTTATTACAAAGCAGAACCTGTTTAAAAATAAACTGTTTTTATTAATTTAATAATAATAGTTAATAATTTAATTAATTTAATAATTTTTGCATAGCGTGGGTTGACTAGATGATCATTTGGGGAAGTGTGTGAATCATTTAAATCTGGTGTGTATAAAAATACATATAATAAAAAAATTAAAATTAAAATGGAGTTCTACAAATTAAACTTGATAACAATTTATCAAAGAAAATATTAGCGCCCAACATAAAAAAAAACACTTTGAAATTATGTAATGCCTGGGGTAACAAAAATAATGTATTTATAAAAAAAGATTGAGATGTGCCTTTGTATTCCCAAATATGAATACAATGATAATGCAATTATTTCCCATTTTTAATAAATATTTAATAAATTTAATAAATTTATATTATCCCATAACCGCAGTACAAAAAACGCAATAAAAGTTTTTTTGGAAAAATTTTTGATGTGTTTGTTAAAAATATAAAAGGGGAGAATAACACCTTTGACTTACCAGTATTCATAAATTTAATTTTTTTTACATAGTTGTCAGCTATTCGCAGTTTTTAATAACAAACGAACATTAAAAAATAAATTATTGTAAAAAAAGATTAATTACCATAATTAAAAAAACACATGTTTCAGGTTTTTTCCAATGCATTTTAGCGAACTACTAACCATTTTTAAAAAAATATTTTTAATGCAGTTCTCATTTTCTCTGTATGACGCAACTTATGAGACCCCAGGCGTTTCCGAATTCCAAAGTTGAAATAATTGACACTCACTACTTGTTTAATTAATAATTTCTGAACGAATTTTGGAATTTTAAATGTCTTGTATATTTCTTACATTTTATGATGTCGTATTAACAAATACCATTATAGAATTAAGATAAAATTACCCTTTATATTTTTGAATTTGAAATATACTTTAGAGTTTAAAAATTGCCTTATTTTGGCTTCAATCACGAAAAAATGTTGTTTTTTATCGTTTTATAATTTTTTTTTAATTTTGAGGTTTGCTTTTATTCTTCTTCTTCTTCTTCTTGCGCCCTGTCCGTTCAACGGACGTTGGCTATCATGTTGGCTATGCGGACTTTGTTTACTGCGGCCCGGAACAGCTCAACTGTAGACTTGCCAAACCGCTGTCTCAGGTTTTTCAGTCATCAGGTTCTCCTTCTTCCAGGGCCCCGTCTTCCGGCAATCTTTCCTTGCAATATGAGATGCAGGATCTCATACTTCTCTGGATGTCTCATCACATGTCCAAGATATTGAAGTTTTCGGATTTTTATAGTTTTAATTACTTCCTTTTCTTTATTCATCCGAACCATAACATCTTCGTTCGTAACCCTGTCCATCCAGCTTATTTTAAGTATTCTTCTGTAGATCCACATCTCGAATGCCTCAAGTCGCCTAATTAGTTCTTCAGTAAGCGTTCATGCTTCCATTCCGTAAAATAATATCGAAAACACGTAGCATCTGACCATTCGCATTCGTAATCCAAGGTTGAGATCATGACTGCAGAACATTTTTTTCATGCGGATAAAGGTTGCACGAGCTTTCTCAATGCGGCATTTGATTTCAACTGAAGGATCCCATCTATCATTTACATTGCAGCCCAAGTAAACAATACTCTTTGCCTTCTCTAGTTTTGTTCCAGCAATATAAAGATTTTCATCCAATGCGTTATTTTTACTTATGAGCATGTATTTTGTCTTATTTATATTCAGTTCTAGCTCAAAATTCTCACAAGTCTTCACTACTTGATTCAGCAAAAGTTGTAAATCCTCAATGTTACTTGTTAGAAACAAACAGACTTGTTAATTGCTTTTATTCCCGAACGATAACAAAAAAATTGACTATTTAATGCATTGCTTGCACATCTTAAGACGTTCATTTCTTTGAAACGTTTACCAACATATGTTTTAGATATTGAAGTTATAAGAAACATCTTTTTCAAGAAATTTTTATAAAATAAAGCCCCTAAAATGAAATTTATATAACCTTTATAACCATTTTCTCACAATTCAATTTCCAACATACGATTATTGTGCGATAACTTGACTAAAACTGACGAAAAACTTCACTAATAATAGAGAATATATTGATTGCATAAATTTAAGAGTGAATTAGTGATTAAAATAGAAATCATGAAGTAAAACTACACATATCCCGTGGGGGCCAATTTTTTCGTGGCGTTCGCGGTTAATGTTTTTCCAGCGCACACGCTAAGCAACGCAACCTTACGGATATGAAAGGAAACAACAATTTGAACAAGTATAATACAACGTTACCGGATTAACACATTTTTTTAAATTTTTACTAAGAATTTGATAAACAAAATGTCCAGTCTTTACACAACGCTCAACAAAAACACAGTTTAACGGTCGTGAAGTGTTTTTTTATACGTAAGGCTGATAAAATAGCAGTTGGAAACTTTTTACTGCGAAACTTTAGAATATATTGAGTTCGAAAAGGATCCGTGAATTTTTTTATTTATTAGTACATAACCTCTTTATAAGTAAGGATTATTTTAGAGAAACATCTGTGTACTTTATAATTACTGCTCAATTATACAACAATATACCACTTTAAATATTAAACCGATCACTACTGCAAAACTATCCAAATCATCAAATAAAAATGAAAAATAAAACAAATCGTCTTATATAAAGCGTTCCTTTGGGCCGAAATTTTAATTTTACTGGACAAATTTTGTGTATGAATGTAAATCTGGTTTTTGCAAATTAAATTTAAACCTGTCAAAATGTTTTTAACACTTGACGATTTCGTATTAGATAGGACAAAATTATTTATTTTATGAACTCGCTAAAAATTGACGCAGTTACCCCTAAATTTTGGGTTAACCAAATTATTTAATGGCCTATATTTTATAATTTAAAATACAAAATATACAAAATGGCTTGCAAGGTGAAATAGAAATATCAAAGTTCCAAATTATGGTTCAAATTGCTTTTTAACATTTACCACCCCAAATGTAATCCAAATTTAGGCGCAGTTGGGAATTTATTAATTTCTTTTTAATCGGTTTATGGACATCAGATGGCGCTGCTTTTTAGTATAGTTTAATTTAACCTATTTTTTCTGTAATTTTTTAAATTTTTTCACTCTCACCTATCGATATTTCAACTATGTACAAATGCTGAGCGCGCGTTTAGCGTATTTCTCGACTACGAACCGATGCCGAAGGGACACCAGTTGCTCGGAGCATCTTTTATTGAAATACTGGCAAAACAAGAATAGCATTCACTCACACCCGACGCCTGTGTTCTAAAGATTGCAATCTGCTAATCTATCAAACTGATCGGCCATTTTTGCACAGAGTCAAGAGTACACTTGCAATTCGTCCAAGCTTAACAGATGTGCACTATCTGCAGTATCTTCGAGCTCTGTACACTCTGCTTCTAGACACTAGGCTTTGTTGGAGCACCCGTGCCTAAGCTGGTCACTAGGTATTGCAGTATTATATTGACTAATCAATGACTGAGTTGGCGTTGCGTCTGGGTCCCACCCAGGCTCATTTAGTAAGTTCAATTTCTAGACGGGCCAAGCCCTCCATCACGACACAAGCAAATGTTGTGGTTTACTTATAAAAAAAAATAAGGTTATTCATAACCTGGGAATTTTTGTCTTTCTTTTTGATTGAAAAATAAATATATTTATGTACAAGCTTACTCGATATAACTTTGAGTAGCTAACCGAAGAGCTCTTCAAATGCATGGAAGAGTTCTGATTGCTTCATAAAAATTAAATTTTTGAATCTCCTTTTCGGTACAGAAATTATTTGGTTATCAGCCAATTAACGGTTTGTCCTTCCCTGAAAAACACCTGTTAGTTCAGTGTTTTTTTTACATTAGTTTTACACAGGAGATCCCGAGGAAAGGAAGAAGAAGTTCTGGGAAGGAAAAGGGTACGAGGGGTTGGTAGGAATCTAAGGGTCATTTTGCCTAGGAGTGAGGGACGTATGAATTCATCCCTCCAATTGCGGTACAAGGCGATGGGTCGAGAGAGACCAGCTGGAGAGGTCTAGATAAGGTCTATATAAGGTCTGGATAAGGTTTCCCTCAACAAATCTGTCTCGATCCGGCCTGCCATGCAGTAGGTGGACGAATGCATTGACCGCCAAGACCACCTATACAAACCTCTCCCCTTGAACCCGGGCACCCCTGCTAGGTCACCAAACGTAGCGAACCACTTAGGGTGACCAATGGCGAGGGTGTTGGTTATCCAATAAAGCATTCCCGGGGCGGCGGTACCCATATACGCCTCCCAAATTGAAAAAGTGTGGCTCTTATAATAATTTTGTTTAATCATACAAAGGTATAACGGCTTTTAGTTCGGTATGGCCCTAAGAAAATATTTTTTGGCTAATGTCACGAAAGAATAATAGGCGATTCGCCCTTGTGTTAAAATTTTGTTTTCATTTGTGGATATTGCCAACTTTCTATCTTAAACGGCTGTATGTACGAGGTATAGTTTCATGTCACTAATAAATATGATTATGACATTAACAAAACCAGGCTAAACTTAAAACACCAGTTCTGTAGTTAGGCCCCTGTGATCCTGAGCCTTTACGTTCGAGCATTTACTTGACGCTACCAATAAATACATATAAATTTCTAAGCACGTCTCGCGCCAAACTAAGTTTCCGTAAGTTTCCCTTATATCGTGACATTAACTGACATCTGTTGTCAGTGTTTGGAAATCGTCTGTCAATAACGATATATCAAGTAAATGCTTCTGTAGCATGGTTTAATCAAATGGTCTGCCAATTTCGAGACTTTTACTGTAATTGACCCAAAATAAGTAGTAGATATTTTTTATCAAGGTGACCGTTGAACGATTGGTAGGTTTTGTTTTGCTATTTTTACGCATGTTTCTGTATTTTATAGATAAGGCGACAATAATTGCAAGTGTGAATGTGTACATACAGGCATACATTTTCATATTTTCAAATGTTTTTATCATAGTAGGCATATGTCCGTCCATACGAGGTGTGGATGCTCCGCAGGTTTTTACTGCTAGGCCCTGCGGGCGGCTTTTAGTTCGGCTTCGCCCAGTTTGAGTAGGAACTGGGCGAAGTTCCAAAAATAGCCAGTTCCTCGGTCCACTGTGATCCAGTGACAGCTAGTCACCGAGACAAAATAACAGAAACACACAATGACGCCATTATATGTAATATACTCGTATATTGCAAACACATCTAAAATTAAATTAAAAACGCATTGCAACTCTGAGCCCTTAAATTATCAAATCCTCGCCATGAAAGTTTCAACACTATTTGAAACTCATAAATTTATCAAGCATCAAAATTTGGATACCTGGACATATGACACGAAGATCAAAATGAGCGCCCATCATAATCTCAAAAAAGGCAAACTTAAAGAAGATGGACCGCGAGCCTCCGGTAACAAGATCCAACCGAGTAGATGCAGAAGGTCCTCAGCCAAGTCACACATCAAGACAAGGCGACTCAATTTTAAACTGTGTTATAATATAGAAAATCTACATAAAAATAGAAATGGATGATTACATTATTGAACAACTAGAAAAAAAAAATTTACATTCAAAATTTAATTTGTGACAACACAAATGACTGTAACACAATACTTGAAATGACTCCAAACTCCTTTACCGTAATACATTTAAACATACGATCCATAAAGAAAAAAATTCACCATTTTCTAGTAAATCTAAATTTATTAAAAAAAAACAGACATAATCATACTGACTGAAGCCCATTTAAACATTAACTCGATCATTCTAACTCTCCCCAATTACATCAACTTTCAAAGTTCACATTGTATTAATAAGAATAGTGGTATTGTAATATATACTAAAGCAAAATTTAAGGACGTATGCTTTGCTGAAATAAATATGACCAATGCAAACTGTATTATTATAAAACTGAATATTAATAATAAACTGTATATACAAATAATGACAGTCTACATGACACACTCAGCTATAATAGCAACTTTCATAACCGAACTGAATAATATTATCCTAAACAATAAATGTGCAAACAAATTTCTAATTGGTGATATTAATATAAACATTCCTGAAAACACCCATACTATTGAAAAAGACAATTATATCAAGATGATGACCGCTTTATACTTTAAACCCTGTATAAATAAGTATACTAGAGGATTTAACAATCAAATGCCATCGTATATTGACCATATATGGTGTAATTCCAACTACACTGATAATCTCCAAACAATAATATGGAGAAACAACATAACGGACCATCATACATGTACACTAAATCTCATTATAGAAAAACCAAAAATTAATAATAATAGTAATGACTCTGCCATTAAAATAAAAATAAATCAACAAGAACTATATGAAAAACTGTCTCACGAATCGTGGGAATCTGGACTCACCACAGAATATGTGAATATAAGTACATCACAATTTCATGACACCTTTCAAAAACATATAAAAGATTCAAGCTATGAAATACCGAACAAAACATATAAAAATAAATTTTATAAACTTAAACCGTGGCCTCGTGGTTTCTACACGAGAAAAAGAAAAATTATTTAAACTAACTAAAAAATATCCACTAAATAATCCAATCATCTCATACTTTAAAAAATATAGAAACAAACTAACGGCACTAATTAAAACTACCAAAGAGGAATTTTATAAACAAAAGGTATTGAATTCAGGAAACAACAATAAACAAATTTGGAAAACAATAAATGAAATAATTGATAAAAAAAGGAAAACAAGTGACATTTTAAAGCTACGTATTAATAATGGTACAAGTTTTGGATAACCCTAAACAATGTGCAAATGCTTTCAATAAATTTTTTTCTAATGTCGGAAAAAATCTCGCAAGCAAAATAACTAATATCGTAGATAATACCACATCTACCGCAGAAAATGATGTAACATCATCAAAAAAAATATAGGAAAATTCGAAACGGTAACTGAACAAGAAATTGTTGATATAATAAAAAACCTAAAAACTGAATCAGCACCAGGTTTCGATGGGATCACTGTTGAAAATCTAAAGACACATCTTAACTTTTTGAAAAAGCCTATTACATATATTATAAATAATAGTCTTAAAAGGGAACCTTTTATCAAAAAAAAAAAAGAACCTACCATCAAAAAAAAACTATTATTACACCGATTTATAAATCAGGTGATTCTAAAGAAATTAGTAACTACCGACCTATATCAGTATTATCAAATATCTCAAAAAATTTTGAAGAGGTAGCTAAAAATCAAATCCGAAATTTTATTGGAATTAATAATATATTGAGTGACCAACAATTTGGTTTTCGCGCAAAATAGCCACACAGGACGCAATCATAGATTGACGACTTCCGTAGTCCAGTGGGTAAGACTCTTGACTCACAATCCGGAGGTCGCGGGTTCGAACCCGGCATGCGCAAATAAATTTTATTCACAATTAATTCATTTAAAATAATATATAGTATATTTGCGGCATGTTCCAGAGTGGAAGATACTATCAGTATCGCCCTGGTGTAAGACCACCATTCAGAATTGAAACGTTCCTTGAAAATGGCTTTAGCCGTGTTTAGTGACCAGATCTGAATAGCCAGGTACTTCCCAACCCTCCTCTTCCCCACCTCCTTCCCCTCCCCACTACCTTCAGCCTCACAACATACCCCAATTGGGGATACCATAGTCTCACTGGCTCCAGACGGGAGCAGTTGAGATTCTTGTGCGGTATTCACTGTAAAAAAAAAAAAAAATAGATTTAACAACAAAAATACATCAAGCACTAGACAAAGGCAAAAAATCTCTTGCAATTTTCATAGACCTAAGGAAAGCCTTTGACAGAATAAGTCACAAAAAATGACCATACAAGCTTAACGAAATCTGAATTATAGATAACGCTAACACATGGATAGAAAGTTTCCTGAACTCTAGAAATCAATATGTAAAAATAAAAAATATTCTTAGTGAACCGAGTACAAGCGACTTTGGAATACCACAAGGCACGATTTTGGGCCCTCTTCTATTCATTTTGTATGTTAATAATATCTTTGAATAACCAATAACAGGAAAACTTGTTTCATATACAGATGATACTGCAATTATATTCCAAGCAAATTTATGGAATGAACTTGAAACAACTGCTAATCATGATATCAATATCTTAAAATAATGGTTTGACGAAAATTTATTAACTTTAAACATTGAAAGAACCTATTATATACCTTTTAGTGTAAATATTAAAAAAAAATACCTCCTATCGCCTTAAATATTAAAATTCATAAAAAAAATGCACCACTTAAATATTAACATGCCAAAATAATGACTGTCTATGCATAGCAAATAAAAAAGAAATAAAATATTTAGGGTGTAATAATAGATAGTAACCTTAAGTGGAAGACTCGAATTACCAATACTATAAATAGATTAAGAAAACTTATATACATATTTATAAAAAATATTTATTTTTATTTATTTAAAAGAAATATACTTAACTTAAAAATTATTAAAAATATATACCATGCTCTAGCCCATTCGATAATACAATACGGTATCGTTGCATGGGGAGGAGCTTAAAAAACCTCAATTTTGCCATTGGAAATTACTCAAAGATTAATAATCAAAATTATTACTAAGAAACCATCAGATTATTCAACCTCTCAACTTTTTCAAGACTTTCAAGTCCCACCTCTAAAAAATAAATATATTAAAAATACGCTGCTACAAATACACAAAGACTATTCTAAGAAGTCGCACCACGCCATGGTACGCGTTGAGAGCAATAGGCAAAACACAGTGGGTCGCTTGTGTCCGCCATTAATGCATACCAGTTTTGCACAACACTACTACACGTACAATGGTGTGGTTTAATCAACTAGCAATAGAGCTGAGATTAGAACCCGACTACAATAAATTTTAAAAAAATTATACAATATTATCTTAAATAATATTTAGCCACTTAGAACCGCATTACTTATTAAATAATTTATTTTACATTATTTTATTTTTTTATATTATTTTATTTTGTATATTATTTTATTTTTTTATACATTTGATGTATGTAAGTACATATGAATGATGTATGTGTTTTAATTTTTAATTAAAAAAAAATTAATTTAAAAAAATATATATATAGTTACAGTCTCGTAAAGGTTATATCTCTGCCCCAGAAGTACCCGACCTGACGTATTTCTGGTGGTTGTTGCTTTAAGAAAAAATTATGGTAAAAAGTACTAACCTTATTAAGCTTAAGTTTCAAGGCGCTACGTTGTTTAGTGTTTTTTTGGCAGCCATCAATAGCGAACCCTCTCAGATAATTTGTAAACATCGAAAAATTGGTCATTTTTATGTGATACAAAACTGTAATTTTAAATGTCTAAGTCCAACCAATATCAAAGCCAAGTTTAGATTCTACTCTGGGGGCATCTGCTTCTTCGTTTACAAAAATAAATTTTTGGTTGGAGAGATCAAACGAGGACGTACGAGCTGCCGAGATGAACATCTCAGTGGCCGACCAAATGAGGTGACCACGCCAGAAAAAGTAAAGAAAATCCACAAAATGGTATTGAATGACCATCAATTGAAAATGCGCAAGCTAGCAGACATAGTAGGCATTTCAAAAAGTGCTGTACATCGCATATTGACTGAAAATTTGGACATGAGAAAGCTGTGCGCACGATGGCTGCCGCGTTTGCTCACAATGGCCAAAAACGGCGTCGTGAGGATGTTTCAATCGAATGTTTGGCGATGTTTCACAGCAATAAAGCTGAGTTTTTGCGTTGATTCAAAACCATGAGTCGTCACTTCACATTTGAGACGAAGGAACAGTCAAAACAATGGACTAAAAGGGGAGAATCGGCTGCAAAAAGGCAAAGACAGTTCCAACAGCAGGCAAGGACATGGCATCAGTTTTTTGGGTTGCTCATGGGATAATTTATATTGATTATCTTCAAAAAGGAAAAACAATCAATGACGAGTAATATGCGAACTTATTGGAGCATTTGAGTGATGAAATCAAGAAAAAACGGCCGCATTTGGTGAAAACGAAAGTGTTGTTTCGTCAGCAGAATGCACCAGTTCAGACATCCGTTATCCCGATGGCCAAAATCAATGAATTAAAGATTGAATTTCTTTCTCACGCACCCAATTCGCCAGATTTAGCCCCCTCGCATTATTTTATTTTTCCAAACCTGAAAAAATGGCTCGGTAGTAAAAGAATTGCCAATAATGAAGAGGTGGAATCTGCGGTAGATGGCTATTTTGAGGTGCTCGACGGTTCTTACCATAAACAGGGTATCGAAGCTATTGAACAACGCTGGGAAAAGTGTGTCGACCTGAAAAAAGACTATGATCATAAAACACGAAAAAATTTCCCAAATTTTTTGTGTTTTCTTGGTTAGGTCGGGTACTTTTGGGACAACCTCTTACATATATATATACAGCGCCCTTGAGGTGATGGATGGTAATGGATTCCAGCGTACATATATACAGCGCCCTTTAGGTGATTTTTCACAAAAATGGCGCTATATAAATCATCCAAATATTATATATAATAATAATAACAATAATAATAATAATGTTTATTCCAGGATGTGGGGAGGATAGTGCAATCCCACACGTCCCATAAAGTTGTACATATTTACACAATAGATAAAGTAAAAAAAGTAAATAGAATAAACAAATATAAAAGACATAAGCGATAATAAAAATAAAATAAATAATCAATTATAATGTAGGACGTGGTCTGGAGTGAGCTCGGGCCCAGCGCTCGCTCAGGAGTGACGCTTGGTGCTGGAAGGCTGCGATCACCACTGTGTTATCGGAAGCCATTAGCCGCATCCTGGCTCCAGTGACCCGGTGTCTCACCAGACCGGCGAATCCGTGTAGTCCTAGCTCCGTAAACATTGAAGATGCGCTGCTGTATCTTCTGTATCCAAATATAATTCTGCAAGCATCATTGAATTGGATCCGGAGTCGTTCTATTGAGCTGGTACGGTAGTGACACCATGTTTCACATGTATATAGGTTAGTGCAAAATGCATTGAACAATGTTTTTTTCACATTGTTACTGCATTTGAAGAATCTTCGGGCAATCATATTAGACAGTATACTGATACTTCTCCGCTGTCGTTCAATATCACCGTCATCCGAGAGGTCTTCAGTAATAATGTGTCCCAAGTATTTTACATTCTTAGAAGCGTTTATGTTTTCCTCATTAAGTTTTACACGGAGCATTTTCTCGGGATTTTTTCCATGGTGGAATGTGATTAGTTCCGTCTTCTTGGGGTTGTACATCATATTGTGGTCATTTGCATATTCTTCACAGATTTTTAATAATGTTCTCAACCCCTTGATCGACGGAGCTAGGAGAATCATGTCGTCCGCATAACTTATGTGATTTAGGCATAAATTATTAATACGACAGCCCGCCCTGGTGTCCAGGCGATTTGATAATTCGTCCATGTATACATTGAACAGGATTGGGGACATACACCCTCCTTGCCTTACTCCTGATCGCAAATATATCGGTTGGGAGTACGTACTTGCCCACCGTACAACGTTTTCCTGCTGAGAGTGCCATCGGGATAGTGTGTTGATATACATTTCTAGCTTTCAATTTCTCCCATAAGGTTTTATGACAGACCCTGTCGAACGCTTTGCTCAGATCTAAGAAGCATCCGTATACAGTAGTTTTTCGCTTCTTGTAATATTCTATTATTTGCTTAGCGGAGTATATTGCCATATTAGTGCATAATCTGTACTTAAAGCCCATCTGATTGTGTTTAGAATAGAGTTATATATATTTTTACTATTTCTAATCAATGTTGCATGTTAGTATTTAATGATAATGATTTGAGAATCAGATTGTAACCTGAAAATGTAATTACTCAAGATTGTACTACATGTATATGTATATAAAAACTAAACTAAAAAAAAAAAAAAATTCATATAGCCTTTTACCGCCTATAAATCCGAGTACTATACGTATACCTTGGTAATACCTTGGTAATATACGTCCATATGCGAGCTGGTTACGGAATTAGCGACATCTTTTGGCAGATTCTTGAACTAAAACCCGAATTACAACGGTAGCTTTACTTGAAATTTCACGAACACAGATGTTATTTGTGGTGCGGCTTATAAGGCGTGACGTCGGACATGCAGTGGAAGTCGGGTTCTGGAATTCAACCACACGCAAATCCTAGGCTATTAATACTGTTTGATTATGTATTTGCAAATGCGCCTGGAAAGAAAAGGTCCTAAGTGTTCCAGAGGTGCAAATATCTTTTTCTGTTTTTGCTGTTTCTAGATTTTAGATTGAGTTTCGCAAATATTGTCTTCATTTAATTAAATATTAATATGAAAATATTTCAAGCACCCCATTCGTCTAATGATTGAATTTTCGCGATATTTCGTAGCGACAAAGCAACAAAACATTTGTGTAGTATATAGCTGTTACACATTCGTGACATTACATTCCTTAAAAAGTAAATTTGATAAAAATTTTCTTGAAAATAACTTTAAGAATCAGTTTTTGGAAAATAAAAGTGGTTCTATATAAATCTTTGGGCAGGATCCGCAGCATTCTATATTATGTGAAAGCAGAAACTATTTAGAATATTGCAAATTAAACAGTTTTCAATTTTTATTTGTCTATATATTTTCAAAAATTCCATATAATCATAAAAAAAATCACGATTCTAATTGAAAATAGAAATTCATATTACTTATAAGGTATTCTCCAAACAACGTTAAAGTAACCTATGAACCCGAAGTAATTATGCCTACTGGGAATAGTTAAATAATTAAGCTGACAAAGGCGACTTGGTAACAAATATAAGAAAACCCATATAATTGAATAAATTTATTGTAGACCATCCCCTTCCCCCACCCCATATGTTATGTATATAAAGCGTAGATTAAGAATGATTTGTATCAGTCTTAAGATGGCCTTAACACGCTGTAACCGGTTACGGTAACAAATAAATTAGAGTGGAAATAAGTTTTATTTTTATTATAGTGTATTATTAAAACTATTTAGTTAGCTTAGGTATAAGTTATCCTGTTTTGTTCAGTAATTTAGTTATCCGTGATGATTTCGCTGCAAATTTGTCTCTCCCGGCCGTGGACTAATCTGCTGTTGTTTAGTTGGAGCAAGATGGTTGCATGACTTCGAGCGAGATAAGCCGGACTACCACTGGTTGAGGCGGGGGTGTCGCATATCGGGGTAAAAATAAATAACCCGTTAACCGGCAGGGCAGTCTTGTTAGAAAAAAAGTCTCATTAGAAAGAAAAAGATGAAGTTATTATAAACACGCCTTCTAATTCTAATTCAAGTATTTTATTTAATAAATGTCGCTTCGGAGAATCTGTAGTTGGCACAAGAATAGTTTTACGTGGCTTTGGGCGGTAAGTATTATAGAATTTTGTCATGTTACATATATACTCGTACATGGTCTGTCGACGTTTGTTACAAATATTTTTAATTACTGTTAATTCTACAACACGATGACTTCATTTGATTTCTACGTCCATAAATGTTGTTCGTTTGACTCACCTGCAAGTGCTTTTATAAATATGCCGTTTCAAAATATCCAAAAGAAATTCTTTTTTAGGTGCGTAATATATAACCACACATTGGTGTATTAGGTTATGTTCATGCACGGGGCATGGGGATGAGAGTAACCTTGCGGCTACTCTTGCTAAGACGCTTAAGGATTTCGCTGAGTTATGCCCAACCACCAAACAAGAAAGGTATATCACAATTAAGTGGTACTCACGATTGTTCTTCTAGCTTGGTGACAGTCATAGATGTGCATGAGCGCTCGATATTGTTCTATTTGATAAATAAACGATAGAAATCTGAGTCACGTCAAGTTCACACAAAGTATACGATGAAAACGATAAGGTTTACACTTTATGTAACGATATGATGGATAACACTTCGGCGTGGTGCGAAAATGTCACGATACGGTCGGGGGTTAGCAACGGACTGACTTGTTGACGATAAAGCGCTTGTCACTTGTTGACCGTGTAGTCAGGCACCCTTATTGTGCGGAATTCCCAAGTCTGGGTTCCTGCCGATCTCGTATGACAATCGGAGCACAAAACGAAAGAAATCCATCGGCGTTATGAAACATTCCGCCCACCAAAATACAGCAAATTGCATTTTAAAGAAAAGTTGAACGTTAAGCGAAACGCAGAATGCCATGAAATGTAACGTCGATGAAAAGAAGACGAAGCAGAAGAACTAGTTTTAAACGATAACTAGATGTAGATAAACTAGACGAAAAGAAACTAAATGATACGATTAACATAGACGTAAAAAGAATCAAACGAACCGCAAAACGATGATGATTAGTCACATTGCCTAGGCAATGGACACGATTAGGTGAATGGTCTTGTAAGTGAAGATCCATTCAAAGTACGAAGCGTAACGATAGCACAAGATTTTTAATAATGATTCTAATCACTTGCTCCGTAGAGAGTGATGTCCAATGTTTGGTTAAAGATAGAATACGAATTTCGAAATGATTAAGTAAAAAATCCGAACGACGAGAGGCTTTGTTATGAAAGTTGTGTACGAATAGATAACAGTAAGCAGTAAGACGTTGGAGTTTCCGAATACGATATAATTTGTTTAATAAAAGTTAAGCAGAATATATCATGTTGGACTAATGACAATTGAACTCGTTCTTCAGAGTGGAGTTCAGTTTTGTTAAAATGGCCATCTGAGATGGGCCAAGAGTCGTTTGGCTGGACAAACCCGGAGGGCTCCGCCCACCATAATACGTTACGGATAAGAACGGCCTGAGAATGGCCACGTGAAGCAATATCCGATGGATTATCAACCGATGATGCTTGACGCCGATGATTAGATGCGATAACTGTCAAGAGCGATAATTGGTCGGTGTAACGATTCCCGTGACAAGTATCATCGGGTGAATCATCCGGTGGCCTCCACTTCCATCCCAATACCCTGAGAGTAAGAAAATGATCAACATTCTTGAAGATTATATCAGTGAGATAGTAGCTCGGCGGTAAGTTTCGGTAGGCGCGAAGTTTTGGTTTGCTACAATCCGACTTCTACAGTTCAAGTTGACCTCGTTTGGTATGTTCGATAACTTCGGATTGCGTTTGTTGAGCTTGTTCCACACTGGAACAGCCGACGACGATTGAATCGATATTTGAATCCGAAGTGATCGCGTATCGTGTGAGTGATAATTCGTAACCATTATTTTCTGTCAACGATCTGACAATACGGTAGGACAGAATAAAGGCAGAGATATCAGAAGTCACAGGGTGTAATGGGTAATCCGGGGTAGATTCCGATAATTGATGACGCCAAAATATTCTTTGGAAAGCGTGATTTGGCTCTTGTGGGCATATTTGGCGATACATTTGCCGTACTTCAGCAATGAACACCGCAGATGGCGAACGAAAGTTTTGCAGAAGTTCAGCAATGTTTGTTTGAAGCTTGGGAACGATAAGGAAAGCATCATTTGACGATGATTCATTCACCTCCGTCACCGAGGCATCGAAGACAATTCGCAAAGTAGTGGTAACGGTGCCCGGACGAAGAATGCAATGACGAAGTATGTGATGCATTTCCTTGAGTAAATCTTTTCCAGGAACACGTGTCATGTGACCACTGTGCAAGTAGTCAGTCATGAAAGCGAAGTACGGTTCACGTAAACTGAGCTTTACTGTCGGTTTACGTTCGATTGAAAGGATGATGCGCGAAGAGACTTCGCGCGAACCTGGGAAAGCGATATCCTTATCCTTTTCGCCAAAATGTAAGGCTACGATGAATTGTCCCGAAGGGTCACGTGAGTGATTAGTGTGATGGACCTGCTCATCACGTTGTTCTTCAGGAGTGAGATGTGAAGACTGAGGGAATGTGTCAAACTCTCTCAGTTTCTTGACCTTTTCAGAAAGACGGTACTGGTTGGTTTCGATAAATTGACTAGAAAAGTCACGTGAGCGATAAATGCGATACACTTGGTCACGACGTTGTTTAGTGGGCTGTGAAGACTGAGGAAATATGTCCAACTCCCTCAGTCACTTGACTTCTTCTGGAAGACGATACTGGTTGGTTTCGATGAAGGAGTTTGTTTGACGATCGGTAGTAAAACCAACCGAATCCAGAGGAAGCCAACCGAATGGTGAATTGATAGCTGAAGGCTGGTGAAGATCACCCGTTAATTGGGGTCTCGGTAGAGATGGCAAGATCTCAACATCTCGAAGTAGGTCAGTCGCTCTTGTGTCAGTTGTCAGTTTGTGACAGTCAGAGTCGGCATGAAGTATGTCTTGGAACAGATGACAAGATAACTGGTCGAATTGAATCGTTGGCGATGGAAGTAACTTCGTGTTGAAGGTAGTTTGTCCCTTAACATCGACATCGAAATTAGTGACGCCTGACGCGGTTGTAGAAGATTGGCCTAAGCCATGGATTTTCTGAGAGCTGACTGGACGCTCGGCAGTGCGATTAGATACGAAGTGTGCTTGACTGTCTGAATTGGTCAATCCACGAAACGTTTGAAAACTGCCGGAGGGATCACGATTGCTAATATGAGCAGTAGGCAAACGTACGATGGATCTGTCACCGAAGTTAGCGAGGAAAAGAACTGGAGGATCTGAAATAGAAGCTCCTTGAATGGCAAACGTGGTGGGTCGTTGGTACTCCTCTTCAGCAGAAATGTTGTCTTCCCTATGAAGAAGAGTGTGGTGCTTACGATGACATTTCTGACAATCAAACACAGATTTGCAATTCGTGAGAAAATGATAAGGCGTGAGACAATTCAGACACCAACGGTGTGCCTTGGCGAATTGAGCACGTTCCTGAACCGATTTGAGTGTAAATGATTTGCACTTAGCGATATGGTGAATACCCTTGCAAAACGCGCACTTTGAAATGAACGCAGTCAAGGACCCTTTGGTTTCAGGTTTTGCCTTATTCATGTCACAAGTAAGCGATGACGTTTGTTTTATGACAGCTTGATCATGAAATGTTGAAATGTTTTAGTTTGGTACGGTAATGTTCGCGGGCTCCGATTCAAAAGATTGATTCGTTAATTCCTTGTGAATTACGACGATTTTGAAATAAACATTATCAAAAGCTACGCGAACTTGATCTTCAATGTCCTTGTTTCCCTCATCTAAAGCTAAGATATCAGCGTGAACGGTTTCAAAATCATTAACAATTTTTTGCAACTTCGTATAATACGCTAAAAATAATGGATAATTGGTTGCATCTTGCAAAACGCTTTGACCGACCTCATACACCTTGTTTATTCTGCTGATGGCAACGTTCCGTCTTCTACGCAAGCCTTGTAAAGTACTAGACATTTTTTTTTTTAAATAAACAAATGTACTAACGAAATAAACAAGAAAACGATGTGAATTAAAAAATAGAATTCGATATAATTTAAATACCCGGTAAGTCGTAAATAATTAAGAACTGTAACCGAATTCTACGATTTATTGTTCGAAATTCGTTCTTCAAAATGACATTTCAATTCACGTAACATTTCATAGCACTCTTTCGTTTTGTCAATGAAAGAATTTATTATACGAATTTATTATATCTAAATGTTCGCTGGTCTCGGCACCAAAATGTTCATGCACGGGGCATGGGGATGAGAGTAACCTTGCGGCTACTCTTGCTAAGACGCTTAAGGATTTCGCTGAGTTATGCCCAACCACCAAACAAGAAAGGTATATCACAATTAAGTGGTACTCACGATTGTTCTTCTAGCTTGGTGACAGTCATAGATGTGCATGAGCGCTCGATATTGTTCTATTTGATAAATAAACGATAGAAATCTGAGTCACGTCAAGTTCACACAAAGTATACGATGAAAACGATAAGGTTTACACTTTATGTAACGATATGATGGATAACACTTCGGCGTGGTGCGAAAATGTCACGATACGGTCGGGGGTTAGCAACGGACTGACTTGTTGACGATAAAGCGCTTGTCACTTGTTGACCGTGTAGTCAGGCACCCTTATTGTGCGGAATTCCCAAGTCTGGGTTCCTGCCAATCTCGTATGACAATCGGAGCACAAAACGAAAGAAATCCATCGGCGTTATGAAACAGGTTATATTTATTATATTTCAAAATATTTTCTTCTTCAAAGATTTTTTTTTTCAAATGTTTTCATTTGGAAATGTATACCGAAAATAATCGTTTATTTTTCTAAGAAGCAAAATTTCGCCATGGCCCTTCTCTGAAGATATTAATTTGTAATAATATTATAACACATATATTTTGTTAAATAACTGATTTCAAAGAATCTATTATATTGAGTTTCCCGAAAGCTTTTCTGTTACCAAAAGCAAAGGTTATGCCCCGTAGACAATTCGACTCCTACGAGATTTCTTATAAGGTCACATGAAATTATTTTTTCTTTATCTTTATTTTTCAAAGATTATTTTTTAAGATTATTTTCTAAGAAAGACGTAAATAATTCCAATTTACTATTTTTGTACTTCTCGTGATCGTATCCCTGTAACAAGATTGCCGTTGCACACAAATCAAAAATTGCATTGTAAGTAAAAAAAAAACATGTTTTATTTTGTAAGTGTGATATAATATATGTCGTGTGTGGTGTTATGAACCCCGTATTTTGTAAATTTTAACTAAACCTACTAAGAAGATTATTCAACAAGAAAAGTTCAATGCTTAGATCGGGATGCTGCATCCTCCGTCTCATTTGATTGACGATCAGCAACTTTTGAATTCTCCTCCTTTTTCAGCTTTTGATTAATGTGTGCCTACCTACTAAGCTGAATGCAGCTAGTACATTATAACATACATGTATGTATCATAGTGTTGATGTTTGATTTGATATAAAATATGCTTTTAATTTTAAAAGGACTAAGATAAAAATAATAAATATATAAATTTAAAATATTATGCTATTAATTTAGCAGGAGAAAGATGAATAAAAAACGATTTATCTATTTTTACACCAATGTATTTGTGTTGACTTCATTTTCCATCTCAAAAATTTATCTATTTTTACACCAAGGTATTTGAAGTTGACTACATTTTCTAAGGGGTTGTGGATACACGTTTTGAAACAATTGTGTATAATCAGGTTATTAGTGGTAGAAGGCTGACTTTTAAATGATATGCTAAAAGTAATATAGTTGGTTTTTTGTGTGTTTAAAGTTAAAATTCTATTATTCAACCAACTATTTAACAATCTTAAACCTGTATTACATTTGTCAAAAGTTTCATCCCAAGTTTTACTCTGAAATATTAAGGCAGAGTCATCTGCTAAACTTACAATGTTTTCAGGAATATTCAGACTGCTTAAATCATTTATATAAATTAGAAACAATATTCGCCCAACACACTGCTTGTGGGACACCAAAGCAGATGGATTTATCATTGTTTAACATTTTTATCTGTATTTGCTGTATTCTATTACCAATACAAGATCTGAACCAACCCATCGCTGTATTATTAATGCTTTATTTTTTAAGAAGCAATTCGTAGGAAACAGCATCAAATGCTTTTGACAAGACCAAAACCACCGCTATAGCTTTGTTGCCATAGTCCAGCGCGTCAACTTTGGTCAATGCCCTTAATACAACATCACTCCTCCCTTTTCTCTCTCAGACAACTGAATTGATTGTCTGAGAGTATTTTGTATTTTTATAAGAATGAAACTATTCGCCAACGGGACTTGAACCCGTGTCCTCTCGATTGCCGGTCGATTGCTCTTGACCACTGAGCTATGGCGGCTTATCTCATACCCGCCAAATGATTCAATATATGCTAGTGTTTCATTCAACAATTACTGCTTATTATATTTTTTCCACCTGAAAACAACCAACTTTATTTTTGCGAGAGAAACATTGTAAGTGTTAAGTCCCTCGCTAGGTGGCGTCGAGACAAATTATATCTTAATTTATTGGGGAAATACTTAAACTTGTCAAATATTAATTATTATTTTTAATTGTAAAACTAACGTTTTTAAGACAAGATTTTTTATGCATAGCACAAAGGGTAACAATTATTATAAGCAATAATTATCAGCCTGAAACACTCATCCACATTGAAAAATCTTCCGAGAAAAGATACATGACGCCAACGGGACTTGAACCCGTGTCCTCTCGATTGCATAAAAAATCTTGTCTTAAAAACGTTAGTTTTACAATTAAAAATAATAATTAATATTTGACAAGTTTAAGTATTTCCCCAATAAATGAAGATATAATTTGTCTCGACGCCACCTAGCGAGGGACTTAACACTTACAATGTTTCTCTCGCAAAAATAAAGTTGGTTGTTTTCAGGTGGAAAAAATATAATAAGCAGTAATTGTTGAATGAAACACTAGCATATATTGAATCATTTGGCGGGTATGAGATAAGCCGCCATAGCTCAGTGGTCAAGAGCAATCGACCGGCAATCGAGAGGACACGGGTTCAAGTCCCGTTGGCGTCATGTATCTTTTCTCGGAAGATTTTTCAATGTGGATGAGTGTTTCAGGCTGATAATTATGAAACTATTCATTTAAAAAATCGTTAATTGGTATTATTTCAAAGACAGAAACGACTAATACTACCACATACCCAATTTGTCAGTTGTGGCATCTAGTTGTGGGAGCACGATGTTCATAATTATTGTAGCCAGCTCTTATTTTGTACCTGCCGTTTGATTCCTACCGAATATCATGAATATTGAATAAAACTCTTGAGCCTCAGTTTTAAATACAAAAACTCTTTCCGATCCGGAATTGTTTCCCCTTTTAAATTTGCCGAAACCATTTCGGTGGCCCTTAACTTTAACCGTCAATAAGAATTTCCTCTCTGTTCACCTGATCATGTGTTTTCTCTACAGAACTTCGGGTTCATTTCGCAGCCGGCGTTGGAACAAGTTTACCCGAGGTATTGTGCTAATAAATAACTAACGGAGACTTCGAAAGGAATCACTACCCTCATGGAAAACCTGAACAAACCAAAACAGGCTTCCAGTAAGTAAACGAACGCATAAAAAGGAGTGCATTAAAATAATGGAATAAGAAAACGTCGTACTAATGAAATGGTCTTTGTTCTAAGTGCTACTTTTAAACTAGAAATTAAACATTTAGTTGCACGTGTCGTAGTTTTGCCTATAGTCTCTTATTGAGGTTAATTATTGTTCACCTTTTGTAAAACCTTCACCCAAGAGCTAATCAACTTATTTCCTTCTGACTGAAGGTCTATTCCGCATCACTTATTGAGCCTCTCTAAAATTAAATTTTAATTTTTCGGGCTCGTTGGTTTGGAGGATGAGATGATTTTTTCGACATTGTCTTAAAATATTATTTTTTTGTAAGTAAGTTTTGCGAAAATTGCGCAGCATATATCGTTTTCTTCATCAAAGATTGGTGGTCTCTCACCAGGGCAATATTGATAGTATCTACCACTCGTCTAATTATATTACAAACTACGACACTGACGTTAACGATTTAATTCTATTTATTTTTAATAATAATACAACTTTTTAAATATTTTTATAAAACCTTAGGTTACACCGAAATTCAAACCAGCGACATCCTCGGGTTATCAACAAAATGTCTGGGTTAATGATTCTCACTTTCAGGAGCACAACATATTGATGATACAGAGCATTTTTACGTTAACCATTAGTACGTGTATAATGGTTCTTCATCACAATCATTACTGCATTTGAGCTTCCGTATTCCTGCAGTATATATTTCCTACCCGAAAAATTAACATAAACCACTAAGGTATGTAAATATTTAGGCTGTAACAATGAAGGTGGCAGAGGTACGAACCTTGGCTCTCGGCCCAAAGGTCACAGATCAATTCGCAGCATGCAATTTCGTCTCTAAACTGTTAACATAAAACTCTTATTTAAAATAATGAAACCTCTGCTGTATTTTCTGCCCGCCGACATCACAGCTCGGAGGTTTTTATTGCACATTTGGTAGAATTTATAGTTCTAATTAACTGGCAGCCTTGCTCTGGACTTGGAGGTCGCAAGTTCAATGCCCGGGGAGTGCAAAAAACAATATTTTAGAAATTTCTTAAAAAATTTGAAGATATGAAATAAATGTTATTCGAGAACTTGGGATATATACGCTCAGTGAAAGATCATAATAATAACTAGCAGTTAAAAACACGCTCCGCAGGTTTTTGCTGCTAGGCCCCGGGGGCGGCTTTAACTTCGCCCAGTTTGAGTGTAAATAACCAATTTATAAATCCGATAACAACTGGTTCCAAAAATGTCAGTTACTCGGATCCACTGTGATCCAGTGACAGCTAGTCACAGAGTTAAAGTAACCGTGACAGGCAATGACGCCATATGTAATCTCTCCATATCCGGAAAGATACTTAAATTCTAAAAATCCGTATTAATTATACCTAGGGAAGAAATGTCCAGATGCAAGCTGCTGGCGGAAGTAGCGACATCTTGTGTTGAATTCTTGCATTCGAAACCGAATTATAACACTAATTTTGTGTGAAATTCTACGTACACAGATGTTATTTGTGGCGCGGCGCGTATGGCGTGGTGTCCGACATGCACTCGTATTGGGTTCTGAAATTCAACCACGCAGACGCTACGGTAATAATACTGTTCGATAACAGGATTAATTCTAAAATACTATGTTTGTAACTTCACTAAGATACCCTTTGTAACCCCCGTTTCATTAACAAACAAAATCGGTCAAAGGTTGTGCAAAAGTGTATTTCGTTTTGTGAAGTGACTAGATCGGGATAGTCAATTACTTCTCACTTTTCCTCTTACCCTTGTCTCCTGTGCAACATTTTCAAATTACATTTCATTTAAATAAACTAAATTGGTAACACCTTACTTCCACTGTCTGTTGTAATAGTTGTAAATCATAAGTGAGAGAAATCAAAATAATTTGTTTGTTGGTTTAAATTGTATTTGAAGAATATGAGATTAAAATTATGAAAACTTTTCCCCTCGTAATTAGTATTTTATAAAACGTAAACCTTTCACTGCTTTGAAAATATGTATTGTTTAATTTTTAAATAAAAAAAAATTACCCACTACAACTTACCTCAAGTAATGTTAATATTCATCTTCGTAGACGCTGCACTAAGAATAAAGCGTGGATAATCTCGTAGAGTACTTTTACCCTGAGTGATGAAATTAAAGAGAGTACCTATCATGAAGAACATTACAAATAAGCATCTTACGATTCGCGAAAAAACTGTTAATGTTTCGTTTTATTAAAGTTGAGCATTGCGTATTAGTATTTATATCTATTAGTATTTATATCTATTAGTATTTATATCTATTAGTATTTATATCTATTAGTATTTATATCTATCAGTATTTATATCTATTAGTATTTATATCTATTAGTTTATCTAGACAGGTTTTTTTGTAAATTAGAATTATATCCCAGGTCATTTAGAAGAAATTGAATAAACCTTTTGATGCATTAAATCAATATGCATAAAAAACTCGCTCATAATAAATCTGTCTATATCACCAAAGGCATGCAAGCTTTCACATCCCTGTGATTCGAGTAGGTTTTTGGTGGACTTGAAATAATGCCTGTCCAAAACCGTGTTTGATTTTGTGGATTTTTTGACATTTTCTTTTGAGCAACTTGTATGCCCAAACGTGCAAACTCGTATTTGGTTAATTAAAAGCCGAGTGTGCATATTGCGACCCAGAGAGCAGGCAGTGCCACAGCCCAGCGAGACGTGCCATGGCAAAGGGGTGGCATAGAAGGGTAGCAAGGGTAGCAGTGGCAGCTATTGTAAAGATACCCTAGAGGTGAATGTGTATTCGTTTGACGTCCCGCGCTTTTATTTGGTCGAGCTCATATTTTCCCCCTGCCATTATTTTTCTCGTTTTCCCATTTGTTGGTGGCAGATTATAATCCCCGGGAGCGAACTGTTTGAAGGAAACGAACTGTCTGTTGGAAGCAATAAAATATCGCAGAAAATAACAATTATTCTTGAAATTTATCACTTAACCGACTTGGGTTACAACTTTGAGCCGGTAAAGTTTTTAAACGATTGATAATTTCTGAAAGATATAGAAAATTATTGATTATATGTAATGACTTTTTTTTAGGTAGGCTTTTCGACTACCACACTATGCATATGTCCGTATTATTACTTTAAATAAGCAAATAGCGTTTATTAAAAAAATGCTTATTTTAAAAAATAATCAAACTTAACAACCGCTACTAAGAGATTACACCACTAGGTCCTGCTATGGACTTTTTTCTAACTTTTTCTTCCTCCTATTAGTTACAGGAAGAAGACAATTTTGAGAGAAGGAAGAGGTAAAACGAGTAACAGGAAAAGGTTGAGTGGTGGGTAGGAATCTGAGGGGACGGGTGTGTGAATACACCCTTTCCAAGAGTGCAAGACGATGGGTCAAGAGAGTCCGACTAGAGAGGTCTAAATATTTTTTGTGGTTTCTGTGGAAAAGATTACTTTTTTTAAACACACATTTTGATGTGTTTTTGTGTTGGTAATCCCAACGCCAAAGGGCGTCTGGCGCGTCATTTGACTCCAGACACTTAACATGTATAGAGGTAGACTGGTCATTGTCTGAGTTGGCATCGCGTTTGGGCGTCGTGGACACCCGGGTGTCGCGAGTTCGATTCCTCGGCTGGCCAAGTCTTCCATCACTATGCGGATTCAAGCAACATTTTCCACTTACTGTGGTGATAATAGGAGATTTTTAAATATTGTAGGGTTATCCGTAACCCGGGAATGTTTGTCTTTCTTTGGAAAAAAACAAGCCTACAACAAACTTCTTATGAAGTAAATCGTTTTTCTCGTATAAATACAGACAAATACTGATTCTTCATACATTCACATAATGTAGTTCTGGTTGTCTGTTTGAAAAGATAAAACCCAATAAAATTGAACTTCTGTCCAAGCAAGCTTCAACTTAAAATTTAAAAATTCACAGTCTGCGAATATATCCAAGGCGACAGCAAACTTCCCGTAGAATGTGGAATCCGGAACTCAAAATTCCGTTTGACTTAATTCGTATGACAACAACAGTGCAGTTGGTTTTATCCGGAAATGGCTGTCAGCGTGTTTACGGAAGCAGAACTTACTGGATACATAATGCAGCGAAAAAATTGCATTCACCAGTACAGTTAGCTCTCGGCATGTTTAATGCATGGGGGTCCAATGGAATTCTTAAAGCTCAGATAATGCTGATGTTAGCATAAAACGGCTACAATCAATAATAATACAAAGAACACTCTTAAGAATTCCAGATATTCAGTGGGGCAGAAAGATATTCGTTCTCACTTACCTGAAGAAGTTTATGTAGAAACAAGAAAAGAAGAAGGTGATAAAAACAATACAGCGAAAACAAATCAATCGAAGTATATTTTTGCTTTGTATACTATTTTGATCGAACAATTGTATCGGAATACCCACCATTAGAATAATAGATCTAACTACGTAATTTATGTATTAACACATAAGAATTCTTGCTCGAAGTCAGTGAAACTACGGCATCCCTTTATTAGTTTTGACTGACGAAAGTTGGGAAAGTGTGGAACATGTAACATGAATCCTCGGCTGGCTAAGTCCTCCATCACAATGCAAGCAACATTTTCAGCTTTCTGTGGTGGTAGTAGGAGATTTTCAAACAATGTTGGGTTATTCGTAACCCGAGACTGATTGTCTTTCTTTAAAAAAAATTTAAAAATAAGAAAGAGGGGGATTTAAAAGTTAACAGGATTATCATAATATCTGCTTAGTAAACGTAGCTGAAGTCATTCAAAGCATGCATTGTTTTAATATGAGATAGTGGTATTTCAGTAGGGTAATTCCTTCAACAACAAGTTACAAATAAATTTTGAATAAATATTTAATATTTTTTTGTGAAATACCCACAATATTATTTTTTTTTGTGAAGGACATAAATATACATTTTTTAAAAGATGAAAGGGATGTAGCGCAACACGGTATCACATCCTAAAAATAAAACTCGGGAAAAATTGAATATATATTTTTTTTTCGAAGAAAACTTCTTCGGAAAGGTATCTCTATGATGGCATTATTTATTTTAATGAAAAGACAAATAACTTTGTTTACATCACTTTTATTTATACACAATCAACATGTTTCGTGAACGATGTGCACATCGTCAGGGTCAAATATATACTAAATTTAAAAATTAAACAAAGATCACATATGGGTGGAATGGGTAGAAGGGAGGAGAAGGGGTAAGAGTGGGGGAAGTTTATTAAAATTAGTCATTTCAAAGTCATAGGAAAGGAAGACCGGTTAACTGGGAAAAGGTTCAAAAGATGGTTTATAAAAATTTGCTGCTTATTAATTAAGTATGTCCGCTTTATTATTTATATTTTTCCTAATTTCTAAAATCGCTATATTATTTATCTGTGATGCCTTGTAACCAGTATGTACCTAATATTTTAAGTCCATGGTTTTTGTCAAAATTATTATCATGTTTTAATAAATGATCTGCGAATCTGATTCGCTATTGCATATACACAATCAACAACTATATATATTTCAACAACAATCAACAACTAAATATATATAACATATTTCGTGAACGATGTTCACGAAACATGTTGATTGTGTAATGTGTATAAATAAAAGTGATGTAAACAAAGTTATTTGTCTTTTCATTAAAATAAATTGTATTTATTTATACAGCGCCCTTGAGGTTGATTTTGAACAAAAACGGTAAAACAGAAATATTATTATTGTACAGTAATAATAAGGGGTTATTCTGGAATGCTATTACATGCACTTTACAATACAGACTGCCTATCAACATTACCGCAAATCATCGTTGTTTTAGGCTGAAAACTAACGAATTCAGCCTGCGCCGAAAAACTATTTTTGATCTTCAAATGTTCCAAATCAACTGCAAGTTTTACTGTTCAAAATTTGTGCACCTACACGTAAAGTGCTATTACAAAAATGGTGAATACGAAATGAATGCAAGGCCGGTGTAAGCACAGCCAACAAGATTAAAAAAGCACGCTTAGATAGTTGGGTATGAAGGATGAACAGAGAAAGGAAGTTTCAGGAGATTAGATGACATGCACATGGATGAAAGAAGAAGTGAATGAAAAGTTCGAAAAGGACGTAGCACGATTGTGATAAAAGTGATAAAAGCTTTTTCAATTAAAAAAAAAACTACAGTTACGTTTATACGAAAACCAATTGATTTTATCCATTGTTTTCTGATACATTTTTTTACTCTTCTGTTGCTATTTTTATATATATTTTTACTTACTGACCAATATTTTAAATATTTAGTTACTGTATTTTTTTTGTAACTGTACTACTATTTCTAAGAAGAATATCTTACAGTCATTATTTTTTTTTTTTTACAATAACTCCACTCAGGAGGCCCTGAGGAAAATAATTTCCATCAGGGCCTTTTTCATCTTTGAGGATGCTGTGTGGAGGGTCTTTTTATGAAAAGGAAGGAGAGGAAGTTCTGGGAAGGAAAAAGGGGCGGGTAGGAATCAGGGGTTGGAGTATTCAAGAATGACGGATGTATGAATCTCTCCTTACCACTCCGGTGCAAGGCAATGTTCCGAGAGAGTCCTGCTGGAGAAGTAAAAAAAATCTCCCCGAACCAGCCTCACTGGCTTGCCAGTCACTTGGTGGGCAGACACATCCGCCGCCAAGATTCGGACAAACCTCACCCCATGAACCCGGGCATCCCTGCTAAATCACCAAACGTAGCGAACTACTTGGGGTGACCAATGGCAGAGGTGTTGGTTATCCAATAAATGATTCCCGGGGCGGCGGTACCCATACCCACCTCCCAAATTTAGTATTAGTAAATTGAAAAGCTCCCCAGTTAGATTCGAGTTGATTTCTCGGTTGCTGGGAAATAAAAATTGTAAATGATTTTTTTGTGACAATTAAAAAAATATACTGAAAACCTTAACTAAAAAAAAAATAAACTACATTTTAAAATATATATATATATATATATATACATATGTTTCTCTTATTCTATTAATAAACTAAATTTCAAAAAATAAAAAATATCTGCTTTATAATTTTGATTAAAAATATATACATATTATATATTTGACATATCTATATTTTTTCAATATTTCTACAAATATTATGTAAAGGGGGTTTATATTTTGGGTGGTTCTCAGCAATAAAAGTGCTTATCTCAAGCAACAAAAAAGTAAGATCTGTAACTCCTAATACGGTTTAATTTCAGAAAGAAACTGAATGTACAGAAACACGCAAGACGGATTCATAGAGACGAGTGAGTTCCAAGAATGGGCGCCAAGCAGAACTTTCCAAGGAGCCAAAGAGCCTCGGAGCCAAGGCGCTAATAATAATAATAATAATAATAATAAAAGTTTATTCCAGAATGTATGCAGGGGATGTGCAATGCAATACATTCCATATTTAAAATAACAAAAAAGATAAATAATAAGTTAAGGTAAAAAGTAATTAACAACACATAAATTAAATTAAATAAACGAATAAACATGAAAAATGAAACTGAAAAAAAATGATATAGATATCAAACACTAAAATGATTTTTAAATAGCCGTTTACGGAGGGTATTTCATCGTCTCCCGTCTCCAGAGCGTCATCAGGGGAGATTCCATCCATGCAGTCATGGCGGTGATGATCGCATTCTTCGAATGGCGCAGTCTGCGCCATAAACTTCTCATGCGGTGGCGGAGAAGTGCACGGAAAGTATGTACTCGTCCCTCCAGGAACATTTCCGTAGCACTGCAGTATCTCGGTAGGCGGAAAAGTAGGCGATAGGCGTTATTGTAAGCAACCTTAAACTTATGCCATTGGGTTGCAGTGGCATAAGTTTAAGGTTGCAGCTAATAATACCAAACACCTAATAGTATAGCGACCTTGAAGTTTTAACCTCTTACTAACGCCAGGCTCCGTTTGGCGCAAAGGCAGCCTTGTTCTTACTACTTCGTCGAGAAAATTTATTTATTTATTTTCGACTCCACAAAACTGTTTATCCAAATACATTATGGCTAAATGGCTTCGTTCTTTCGTTAGTTAGTAAATATGCAACTTTGATCCATTTAAAAACAATTAGGTTCAATTATTGCTTTACGCGAATGTGTTAAACTTATTTAATTTAATGGCCAACTATTTTCTCTCCTCCCAGCCCGTTTTTTTAAATGCGGCATGTCAGCATACACGCTCCGGGAGACAGTTAAGAGTGTGAGGAAACGTTTCTATTTAGAGCAAAAAATCCAGCCCACTTTCGGCGCTTTGATCTTTTGAATTGCTTTCAAAATCACGACTTGTCGTCATAAGGGAACAGGAGACTTGACCCCCTCTCCCCCTTTGCACGGGGCGATGTCAACTTGTGGATTTTATTTCAGAAGTTTCCCGGGGACTAATTTGCCCCCAAGGTCCTGCTCACTTGCCATACATTTGTGTTTTATACTATGTATTTAGATTGTTTGCTGTTTTCTCAGAAAGCATCACTTCTTCAGCGATATTTGAACGAACCACTAATTTATTTAAGCTTTGCATTGGCGTATATTGCGGTGATGTCCAAATTCAACATTCTGGAATTGATTTTTAAATTTACGAATTACCTAGTGCCACACTATTATAATTTCACGTTAACTTGTTATAGCAGATGTTCGATGAATGGGAGTGCCGATATCATCTTCTGGTGACCGATACCATTTTATATATACGCAGTACACAGTATTTATTTGTATATACACAGTATTTTTTTGTAGATTGCTAAAATATTAATGTATCGTAGAACAATGTAAATTTTACTCTCTTATGTTTAATAATGTAATTTGAATTTGATTTTATTAAACTAAATATAACACATTTTTTAATCGAATTACTTCATAAAATGTTTTAAGTTCAATCTTACTTCGGATGACGTTAGTTTCAGGAACATCGAATTTCATTTATAGTTAGCAAAATAAAGCTGGGGTTGAAAAATCTGCCGTGCATAAAAATGCTTTACCGAAAGCTATATAATAATGGCTGTACCGATTTTGTACCGCAACTTAGCATGGAAACGACCTCCTACCGTACCGCTGCAAGACCCGCAGTCGGGAGATAAGAAGATCGATTTGAGCCCAGCATCCCAAATATGCCGAGCATTCTGCATTATGCATATATATCTTATATTATCTACGTTTCTCATTTTCTTATCTTCTAAGCCGCGCTGTAGATACCTTTTCATATATTCTATCCCAAACCCATGATATTTTAGAATAGAGACGCATTATCCTTGATACAGGGTTTATCGTAACAATTTGTTTTTTTTTAAATTAAGGATTGTGACAACTACTTTTTTTTGTGTACAAATATCTATATCTGTAAGATTTCAACAGCAGAAATGAGAGAAGGAATATAATCCTTATCCACTATTTCAAACCTGTTGATAATTAACGTACTAAGTTTTCACGTTTCCCCCAATTTTTCTTTTATAATAATTTTGTGAAAGACAAACTTTGCAGTTTTTATCTTTTTTCCCATTCCTGGCTATGATATGGACATCACTATAAAAATATTCACAAATTAATTCCTTTGCATCTTCCAGTAAAAGCTCTACTTCAACATCATTTTTGCTGTCAAATGTTATTTATGGGAACGAGGGTGAAGTTAATTTTACAGCATGCTCGAATAATTTATAAAAAAATTGATTCTAAATTAAAATGTTACCCAAAACATCAAGGACTTACTAATAAACGAGTTCACAAAGCACTCTTTTTAGAGTGAATTGACTATTTAAAAAAAATGTGTTTTAAATTTTAGAAAACTGATAAATAATTGTGATAATTAATAATAATTTATTAATAAGGGGAAAATGTTTATCAAAGTGTAAATTATATTGTTGTTTAATACTTGGTTACTTTATTGACCAGGGATGAACAAGAAATTTTGTTTTCCTCTTACAACTAGAGTAATAGTAAATCCTAGTAAATCAAATCTAAAATATTGAAAGCATCTTTCAAAGACACGATATACCCCGAGGGTGCTGTACTTAAAAGGGCTTCCCATTCCTCAACGCTGCCCCGAACGGGGAGACGTATAAATAACTCAAAAAATATTGTAGTAACTCCGGCGTACCATCTTGGGATCGGAAGGAATTTTATGAAATCGCTAAAGGAAGGATAAAACGATGCGCCACGTAGTGTACAATTCGGAATCGGACCACTAACAATGACACTCCTTATATAGATGGCGATAAGGTTGGAATTCAAGCTTAAAATCAGCCGTTTGTCTTGATTTATGTGTAAAAATACATGACAAAAAAGCTTGTAGTCATTTATTTATTTATTTAAGGAACATAAACAGCCTTAGTAACATAATACAACGTGTCCGGAAACTCGTAGTACAAGCGGGAAACTGGTGAATCTACATCACGTAGAGAACCCAAAAAAAAAATTTTTTTTCGATCTCAGCATTTTGATTTTAATATTATTTTTTTTCTATTTTTTCATTTTTTCGGCAACTAAAGGGTTAAAAAAACTTTTGAGCCCGGTTTACCCTTCGATGCATTTTATAAGACATTACATAGCTGAAATGAACCCCATAGTGAACAATTTTTTCAAATTTAACCAAAAAAAATCCAACTTCGGACCCGATTTACTCGAAAACGAAAGCTCAAATCAAAAAAAGTTATACTACAAAATCGACTCCAAATGTGATGTGGAGTCTCCAGTTTCCCGCTTGTACTACGAGTTTCCGGACACCTTGTATACATAAGAGGATGATAAAAAACAGACCAATTATTAATGTTCACAGATAGGTATTTAGAAACATAAAAGTCATGTTGTCATGTTGTTGGCATATTACAAGTTGGACGTCAAAATGTCATGCGTGTAAATACATCGAATGAAATTCTCAGGTTTTAAGGTGGGAAAAGCTTCCATTACCTGTAAACGAAGAGTTTAAATCCACCAAATAAAAGAATGACTAAATTATAATAACTTTTCTTTTAAATAATAATTATTATTTTATTTTATTGTGAAGTTTATGCAGAAAAGTTGAAAAAGTTGTAAACTATATACGAACTATTTAACTAGCTACAAAAACTTGCCGTTTTGTCCATAATACCTTTTTTAACTGATATACACACCTCAAAATCCTGTGTTTTTTGCGTTTGGCGGTTACGATAATATTAAACTTTTAAAAGAAACGACCAAATCACCTACACGAAAACATTACACGTTCGGTTGGTGCTTACAGCATTTTCAATTATTGTATTTAAGTATTCGCGGCGTTTACTATATTTTATTTGTATGCTTTCTAATAACACTTGTCGTTTACTATAACTTGTCAGTATCCATACCCATGCGTGGTAGAAGAATAAGCACGATGTTTTGTTTTCTTTCTTTACTTAATTACTTATTTGTGTTCTTAACGAAAGATTATAAAAATTCGTATGCTTTGTTTTATCTCATTATAAAAAGTACATATTTGTCTTATGTGGTGTAATAATTTGTACTGTTAGCATTTTAAAATTTTTAAATAAAGATTGTCAATTACATTTACATCGTTTTCATTTCAAACACATTTTTTGTATGTTGTAAACCAAACGAATTTCACCCAACAAAAATAACGACACACATTTACAGCTATTCAATATTTTAATACTGATACATATACTTTGGCGCTTACCGCAATCTATGCAGCTGAAAATAAAATTGATTTTCAGAATTCATGCATTTTTGGTTAACACAAAAAAATGTCAACTTCTGTAAGCGCCAAAAACATTGTCCTTCTTCACATATGAAAGATTTAAATATTACCATTTGATAGATCTTATTTTTTCAGCTAAGCATTTTAAAAATTACATTTCCGTAACCACTGGTTTAAAAGTTACAATTTTTTTCTAAAATCTGAAAAATTTTTTGAATCTGGTGAACAATTTGGTTCTTGGCTGTTACAGTAGTATTGCTTTCTTGCAATGATATACAACAAAACCAAAACCGAAAGGGGGTTCGCAAGTAGGAGTTTTTTTCTTTAAAGCTGTTCTCATAGACCTGATGCTTAATTTTTGTCTGGACTAAACTTGTTAAAATACTTATAAAAAAACAATAGTTTTGAAGGCCATGATGTTTACTGCTCGCGGTATGTAATGTATATTATTTCTATGTAATCTATATATCTAATTTTCAAACGAAAACATAACATTTTACTTACTGTGTAGTGCTTCGCCTTAATATGTTTAATCATTAAATCGGCAATAAATGTCACAATGTTATAATGAAGTATTCAACTTTAACATATGCATGTTCTCATTATTCATGACTCACAAACGTTCAATTATTCCTTAATTACTAATCTGTACACGTTTAAAGCCGTCGTTAGCTTTATGTGTTCATGGGGACAAGTGAATATCGTCCCGCTGAAAATTAAGTGTTGCCTTACCGCGCCATCGAACAAATTACACTGCATTTTAATTATCGGATTCTATGTAATCCCTTCACTGGGGTCTGAAGCCACTACTTATACGTACAAGTTAGGAGATATACACACACCCTTACGGTAAGGCACCACTGTTTCACGCAGTGGGTACAAAATTTCAATGTTCTGGACATGGCAATAGTAATATTATGTACATATTATTTAAAAATATATCACTTTCCAAGAGTTAAAATAATATTGTATCGCGAAAAATATTGATGAAACTGATGAAAGTTAACAAATCTTTGAAAATCAGATTTTGTAATATAAGACTTGTATTCCTTAAATATATTGTATCTGTAACGTATTAAATGAAGTAAATACAATATTTTTGCATTAACTATCATAGCATAAATAAAAATAATATTTCCTAAAGGTTTTCACAACATGCGAGAATTTTAATGTGTTCGTATATTTTGTACGATAGGGTTTAGGGGTTGCAATCTTTGAACCCCAAAACATATACATACGGTAGATACTTTCAGTTGTTAGTAAAATTGGTTACTATCGGTTACTATATATGGTTACTATCGGTTACACCAAGCATATCTATGGAGGGCCTGTTCGGAAGATTGCTTCCGTTGAAAGAGACAAGATTTTCATTTCGATCCCTTTTAGACGTAATCAGACAAGATTGGGTCTTTGAAACATTAAATTCAACGAGATTATTTTTACCCCAAGAGAAAACACTCTCGAGGTAACCGTCCATTCTTTGCTTCAAAGCCTTACGAGCTGTTGGAGTTTGTGAGCCCTTTGGGGGCTTGTCAAACAAAAAGCTATCATGAACTGTACTGTCATCCGCGTAACAATGAATTGGTGCACATGACAAAAGGTCGTTGATTTGCAACAAAAACAAAGTCGGAGACAGAACCGATCCCTGCGGGACGCCAGCATTTATCGAGTGTGAGGAAGAGGTGAAACCATCGACTACTGTCTGAATCGACCTCTCCCTCAAGAAGTCGGCAATCCATGTACATAAGGATGCGGGAAGTCCGTAAGAAAGCAGTTTGTTGACAAGTCCTCGGTGCCAAACCCGGTCAAAGGCCTTGGAGATGTCCAGTGCAACCGTTTGGGTCTCACCGAAACGTTCCAGGCATCGCCCCCAAACATGCGTCACATACGCGAGAAGATCACCGCACGAGCGATTCCGACGGAATCCGTATTGACGGTCGTTAATAATTTTGTTCTTCTCGAGGTATGTGAGCAGTTTGTCGTTGATCACACGTTCCATCACCTTAGACAGAACTGATGTGATCGCTATGGGGCGGTAGTTGGCCGGGTTGGAGCGGTCACCCTTCTTTGGAATAGGATGGATAACCGCTTTTTTCCAACCAGAGGGCACAGAGCCAGTCTTCAGGGACAGTTTAAAAAGCTTCGTCAAAATTGGAGCTATTTCTGCAGCGCACCTTTGCAGTACCAGGGCAGTATTCCGTCAGGCCCACTAGCTTTATTAACATCAAGCCCTCGTAAAACATGGAGTACTTCCCGATGCCGGATCCTCAGCTTTTTCATACGAAAACCGCAGTGAGGAACCGACGTCGGGACAGCACCTTGGTCATCGAGGGTTGAGTTATCCGCAAACATTTTACCTAGTAAGTTAGCCTTTTCGGTGGCGGTGTTTGCATTTAAATGTGCCCGCAGACCGAACCAATCTGCTGACCTATAGTGCCACACTTTTCTCTTCAGCCTCTCGTTTGGTGGTCTGAAGTTTACAGGGATTGATGTCGTCACCAGGCAGTGGTCCGACGATCCTAAAGGCGCTGTGACTTCAATCCTGTAACCGTGTGGCACAGTAGTTAAAAATAGGTCTAACAGATTGGAACGGTGAGTCTGGACATCAGGAACCCTTGTAGGCTCCTGAACCATTTGCTCCAATCCGTAGCAAAGGGCAAAGGATTCCGCTTGGCGTCCAGCTGAGTCTGTTGATCCTGAGAACTTCAACCAAGGTTCGTTATGAACATTGAAGTCCCCCAGGACCACAAACTCTGCCATAGGGTAGCGAGGCAAGAGGTCATCAATAGTGTCGCTTAAATGTTTGAAGAGCTCGGACGTGTCTGATTCGCTAAGGTTCGGTGAGCGGTATAAACACGCGTAGAATCTTACCGTACTGGCAAGATTGACGCGTACCCACATTACGTCGAATCTGGAGTTTTCCAGATTCAACAGTCGCACACAGTTGACGTCATCTCGACTATAGAGACAGACACCTCCTTTAGGTCTGAACTTGCTTGCGAAGGTGAAGCCCAGGCAGTCCAGATAGGAGGCGTCTACAGGCTCGGCTATCTGCGTTTCAGACAGGAATTAAAAGTTGTTAAAAATACCCTCGACTCTGTGCAGAAACGGGCGGTCCGTTTGATAGATTCTCCCATCTTAACAGACGGATTGCAATCTTTAGAGCACAGGCGTCGGGTGGGAATGCTATCCTTGTTCTACCGGTATTACAATGGAAGATGCTCCGAGGAACTAGCATCATGGATCCCTTCGGCACCGGTGCATAGTCGGGAAACACGCCAAACATTTGTACACAGTTGACATTTGTCACATGAGAACGGGTCGTTTCTTCGACTCGTTCTTGTGTTCAACAGCTCGGCTGTGGAATGATTTGCCGGCCTCTGTGTTTCCTCCTTCCTACAACATGGGTCTCTTCAAGACCAATGTTCATTCCTTCCTCTCCCCAAAAAGACCCTCCACACAGCATCCCAGATGACATAGGCCCTGAGGGAAATTATTTTCCTCAGGGCCTCCTGTGTGGAGTTAATGTAAAAAAAAAAAAAAAAACGTAACCCATTTTCGACCAAAATTGGAGATACTAATCAATCGATTTTAAAGCTGAAAATCGGTGTAAAGTATCAATGACTTGATGAAATTTGCACAGCTATTTCTAATATATTTTTCGAGAACAAGGAAATTATCTTCGCTATATGATTTCCACCACCAGCTATGAAAGTTATATCTATTTATATATACATAACATATATATAGATACAAATGAATTCATGTCTGCTTGCTAGCTTGTTTTCTTGATTGTTTGTTTGTTTATTTGTCATTCTTTGCTAAACCATTCATCCGATTGCGACGAAACTTTGGGATCTGATGTGCGCATGCCCACAATAGTTTCTATATATAATAGTGAGCCCTGGCGTCATGAGACATTTTGCATTGCTAAACCATTCGTCCGATTGGGATGAAGCTTTTGTGAGTTGAGGTGCGCACGCCCGTTAAGTTTGCTATATACATACTGGTTAACTCTGGTGTTATAAAATTTGTATAAAAAATTCACAAAAAGTGGCGCGTGAATAGTTTGAAGAATGTAGAGTGTATATTTCATCTAGTTTAGTAGCAGGGAGGGAAGGCGGGAAGGGGTGGGGAATCCTGGCGTCATGAAATTGTTTCCTACACAATTGCGATTAAAATAAGGTGAGTTGAGGCGCGCACGTACCCTCGAATATTTCTATATATGCATATACTTTTGAACTCTGGTGTTAAGAATTTTTTATTAAAAAAATACGATATAGGGGGTCGATGGAGGAAAGGCGGGGAAGATGAAGGGAACGCGTGCAGGAGGGAAAGAGGACATGGGAGGGGAAGGGGAGGCGGAAGAGGAACGGGGATTAATGGGAAAGGACACATAGGGAGAAGCAATTTTGTTAAAAAAATAATGTAACTAAAAAATGTTATGAAAATGAATACAAGAGAGAAGTGTGATTATTACTGTGGAATTAGCGTCTCAGGAATGGACCTTTAGCAGGCGGCTTTGTGTAATATTTTGTATGAGGATAGGTTATTTAATAAAAGAGTATAGTGCTTTGACACAGTTAAATTAATTTATTAATAAAGTACAAATAACAATCAGGGCTAGACTGAATTCTGAATGGGCATATTATGGAGCGTTAGTACCGTTTAATCTTGAGGAGTTGATGTGTGGGCGATGCCATAGGCGATTCATGCTGCTGCCTTCGGAGATATGCGGTCAGCTCCTTTCGCTGCTGACATATGCTGAAACGACGGGCTGGAGCAACGGACAGGTCTCCAACCCCGCGGTTTCCCGGCGACGTCCAGTCCCAGGGCGGTTGCCAGCTAGCCGACTACATTGATGGCGGCCAAGGTCAGCGATATTCGGCCGCATCTCTGCGAGCACCTCTGGCTCCAGGAGTAGTCGGAAGGTCTTATGATGGCTGCGTCTGCAGATGCTGGATTTGGTTAAATCCAGCAGAAATAATGTGCTCCCATGGTACACCGCTTCTGATCCAGGATTTTATGAATTTGCTGATGGTCTTCAATAATGGATGCCGCTGATGGGCGCGGATTTAACAATCTTCACATGTTGTAAAATAATGGCGAACTATGTCTATGTGATTACGTCGACCCGCCACAGGGACGGTGGCCGAGGTCACCTGTGGCTGGTCAAATAATGAGGAACTTAAGGCCAGTCCTGCCTAGTGAACCCCTCTGTGCAGATACTCATTATCACAAACTGAGCAGAGATGAACATTTCAATGCTTCCAATGCAACAATGTTGAATGTTCATAAACTTCACACTAAAAGTACCTATTCACAGAGATAATTCACTTGTTATATTATTTTTATATAACAATTTCTTTTTGAAAGTGGCATTGCAGCGCATGCCGGGAACTCGCTAGTATATAAAAATTCAAAACGTATAGCAAGACACAATACTGTTTGTTTGAAATAGTTATTGGAGGTATTATAATTTAACCAACCAATTAGCGCAAATTTGTTCGTTATATCCATCATGAGATGTTGAGCTTTGTGGAATCCGTTGTAGTCTTAGCCACTGGACTACGACCTCCGTAGTCCAGTGGCTAAGACTCTTGACTCACAATCCGGAGGTCGCGGGTTCGAACCCGGCATGCGCAAATAAATTTTATTTGATTAATTTGTGTTATTTCACAATTAATTCATTTAAAATAATATATAGTATATTTGCGGCATGTTCCAGAGTGGAAGATACTATTAGTATCGCCCTGGTGTAAGACCACCATTCAGAATTGAACGTTGCTTGAAAATGGCTTTAGCCGTGTTTAGTGACCAGAGCTGAATAGCCAGGTGCTTCCCAACCTTCCTCTTCCCCACGTCCTTCCCCTCCCCATTACCTTCAGCCTCACAACATACCCCAATTGGGGATGCCATAGTCTCACTGGCTCCAGACGGGAGCAGTTGAGATTCTTGTGCGGTATACACTGTAAAAAAAAAAAAAAAAAAAATCTACTAAGACTTACTAGAAGAATGGTTAGGTTATTAAGTATGGAACGTAAAACAAAATATGGTAACACAAAATACAAACATTACCCCAGGTAATATTTGCTATTCTTTGCAAATTCGTGTTTTTCATACCATATTTTTATAGTATTATTAAAAATTAACAACACTGTAGAGTGTGAAAACACAGTTCGCGTCAATCACACTGAGACTTAATGATGTCAGCAGTTTGACTGACAATATAATTTATAGTCGTTCAAATAATGTGACAGGGCTTACTCTAAATGAAAACAATGACTGTGTTGGTTATTATGTATGTGAATTTCAAATATAAAGTGGCACATCGACCTTACCAAGGCTGGAATTAAAGTGTCTTGTCGAACCGGAAAGAAATATTTTAATAATTATGAAGTAATGCTAAATGAAAACTAAAAAAAACCACATAGGATGTAACTAATTCCAGAATAGTAAATACGAGTATATGATCAATTCAAATTAACTAAATAAATAATCTACTGTGTGTTTACAAGCATTTAGAGTTAAATTATTTTCTTTATTCATTACGGGTATAAAAAAAATTAACTCCACACGAGAGGAGCCGAAAGGAAATCATATCCGTCAGGGCCTAACTCGTTTGCGACGTGGATTTAACTGGACCTTGAAGAGGAGGAAGGGAAAAACACAGAAGCCAGAAAATCATTCCACAGCCGTGCTGCTGAACTTAAGAACGGGCATTAAATCGATCCGTTCTCAAGTGCCCAAGGTCAATCTTATAAAAATATAAATCGCAGTTATCTACATCTGCCCGTTAGATCACTTGGTGCTAGTTCTTGGAAACATCTTCCAATTCCGATAGAACAAGGACAGCATTCCCATCTGTCGCCTGTCTCCAAAAACTACAACAACTGCACAACCCGTCAAAAATCACGGGACATTAAAATTGGAGGATTTGAGGACCAAGAAAACCTACCTCCTTCTTTAGTCAGCACATGATGATGGACACTATAAAGCTGTCCAAAACTTTGGCTAAAGAAGGAGGTAGAGCAACACGGCATAAAGCCCAAAACAATACTTTTGGCCGTGAAAATCTAAAAACTATCCGAAAGGAAAAGAAAGACGTTTTAAATTATTTTAATGTGTTTGAAACGTCTTTCTTTTCCTTCCGGATAAGTTTTTAGATTTTCACGCCAAAATTATTGTTTTTGGGGTTTATGCCGTGTTGCGCTACCTCCTTCTTGAGCCAACGTTTTGGACAGCGTTACAGTATCCATCATCATGTGTTGACTAAAGAAGGAGGTAGGTTTTCTTGCTCCTCAAATCCTTCAATTTTAATGTAAAGAATTATTTATTAATAAAATTGTGTCCACTTTATCGCAAATTTAGTAATGATAATAAATAGTAAACATAAGTATTTCCAATTATGTATTTGGGAGGCGGGAATGGGTGCCGCCGCCCCGGGAACCTTTATTGGATAACCAACACCTCTGCCATAGGTCACCCCAAGTGGTTCGCTACGTTTGGTGATTTAGCAGGGGTGTGCCAACCTAATGCCAATTTAATGCTTAATAATGATTATGATGATAATGATTATCTTAAATATTTATTACCTATACTTTATTTATCTGATGAAAAATAAACGACCTAACCTCTTTTAAATTTTGAAACTCAGAATTCGATTATTGTGATCTCCTGCATTTAATAAATCTACGTGTACCTACACTAACAACTAGATAAACATTAACATGCATTCCCCAATACAACGTTTACATAGTCTTGGTAACAAATACTTAATGGATATATTATTTGTCAACAATTTGAACTTGGAAAACTTCAAACGCCGTATGTGACAACTATTTCTACCTATTTCGTAAACTATTGTGAACACCAATTTTAAACTTTTTTATTATTATTACTGTTGATTTGGCGGATATTGGCAGATTATCTGTTTTTACTGAACTTACATTCCATGTTACCTACTCTGGGTCAACTCTTATATTATTTTATGTAACCTATATTTTGCTTCTTATAATTTAAGATACCTGTATTCTGTCAACTATTTAATTTTCCTTGTAATTAAAAAAAAAAAACGTGTTCCGTATTATATTTAAAAGTCCTTTTTGGGGGGGCGTTCAAATAAACTTCAAAGGTAGAAGTTCAGACATTTTGAGAATATTATTACATCACCGACAACCGACATCAACATATAAAGTCTTCCAATTCATTAGATAAATTTAAAAAAAATGTTAAGATTTTTGTGTTGTCAGAGGATTGGCATACTATTTTTTCGTCTTTGGCCTTTTTTTAAATAATAAAAAAAAACATATTTTAAAATAATAAGATATATTTTTTTAATAATATTTGTTTTTTAAATAAAAGATTTATATATACATATATATTTTTTAAATAACCAGATTATATTTGAGTCCCATTTGTAAAAATCGGAGTGTCACCCTAGTTGTTTTGAACTACCTTTGTTTCTTGGTGGGTATAGTAATTAAGGATTTGTTTTATGGTCTATATTGTTACAAATTACCCATCTGGTCACCAATATAATATTGTTATTTCTTACTTTCCGCATATAATATTTTAGTGTTTTGGATGAAGTGTTTTGTATTTTAGTGATTTTTTTGTATTTTAGTGATTTGTGTGTAAATGCACCACTCAAATTTATGAATTTAACCTCAATACAGGCTGCTAGTCCTAGTGAGGTTAATATTTTTGTAAAAAAAAAATAAGAACACATGTATGGTGAAAAATTATAAAAAAATACATAAATAAATATTTAATATAGTACATAGTATAAGTTAAGCTGGTTGTTTGTTTTTACCAAAAACAAATAAAAGGTTTAGGTTTGTTTTTGCATTATTTTAAAAAATCCCTATTTGTCGATTCATGCACCTGAATGCTTTATTCAATAGCCGCCAAAGCCGGTACAATAATATTTCAGTAAATTTATTCTCACAGTGCGCCGGCGGGTGCGGGGAGTGCCGGGACTGTAATTAAAGCAGGTAAGCCGGCGATCAATTATTAATTAGCCATTAGTGTTTTCGTTGAGCTTCCGTACGATTCTATAATAAAAATTATATTATCGGGTGGGAAATAATATTCCATTGGTGATTTCACTTCGATAGGAAGGTGAAATTAGTTTTTGCTGGAGAAAATTCACTGAAAAACTCCAAAATCTCTGAATAAGATATGTGCAGGCAAATTAAAAAAAAAATACGAAGTGTAGAGAATACAATAAAGTCATATTTCACCCCAGGTGCGGTCTAAATATTACGTTTGCAGATGCTCTCCCTGTTCACCGATGTTCTTCTTGCTTAAAATTGCTCCCACTAGGATGTTTACATAATAACACTCCAACATAAATATACTTAGGTGCGTTAAAGTACGTAAAGTATTTTAAAGATATAACATTATACTGAACGTAAATATTAACCACATCTTCATAAACATTTGAAGGAAAATGTGAATTTTGATTTGGGTAGTTAATGCATATGTTTGTAAGATTTTATAAGAATTTTAGTTTCTCGAGATAAGGTTATGATGAGACACATTTAAAAAGATAACCCTGGCTTCTTCAGTTCTAATATAGCAACTTTACTTTTATAATGGATACATCAAAAAAAATTGCTAAAAATATTGTGCTAAATAATATTCGGCGCTTAAAATGATCGAATGTATCTAAAGTTTTAAAAAAAAACTAGTTTCGGACCCCCGCCGCAGCCCCCTCTTGTCTCTTTTATTTGTTTTATACTTCTGTTTCCTATTAAAAATAAAATTCCTATTAAATTATATTATGACGGCCAGCATAGTGGAGTGGTAAGGCGCTTGACTCGCATTCCGAAGGTCGCGGGATCGAATCCCGGCGTGGCAAATAAATTTTATTTTAGTAATTTGTGTATTTCACAATTTATTCATTTAAAATAATATATATGTAGTAGGTATATTTGCGGCACGTTCCTGAGTGGAAGATACTCTCAGTATCGCTCTGGTGTAAGACCACCATTCAAAATTGAAACGTTGCTTGAAATGGCTTCTGCCGTGTTTGGTGACCAGATCTGAATAGCCAGGTACTTCCCCTCCTTCCTCTTCCCTATCTTCTTCCCCTCCCCACTGCCTTCAGCCTCACAACATACCCCAATTGGGGATGCCATAGTCCCACTGGCTCCAGACAGGAGCAGTTATGACTCTTGTGCGGTATTCATGTAAAAAAAAAATGTTTTCATCCGTTCAGTATAGATATGAGTACCATCACACAAGCAAAGGTCTCTCTAAAATGATTTACCTGTACCTAAAGTTAATAATATATGAGCTCTGAAAGTATGGTAGGTACGCAAAGAGAATTAGTTATTATACGTTTTATTTTTAATACAAATATAACAACATTACTTCCATCACACGGATAATTTTTTAGATCGTCGTGGATAACAATTCTTCTAATAATATTGTACACAATGACAATGTGCGCACTTAAAATTAAGGTACCTCTCACTCAAAATCATATTTTTTGATAAAGTACTCGAAAGGTGCGTTTATTAAAAAAAACTTTTTTTCTTTAATGAAATCCTTGAAGACTTCATCCCGGAGAATATTTCATTGATGTCCTCCTTCAAAAAAATACAATCCATTATGGCGTGCCCAGGGGAGCAATCAAAGAGCAAATATGGCGCTATCTGCTTAGCATTTTCATCTTCCCTTTTCATCCCGCCTGAATTTATTTTACACTTACTTCTAATGAAACGTTAAATCACCTGATTTTTACACCCCGCCGGGAACTCTGCCGGATATATTTATAAGCCTTCAGGTTTATATTAAAATTCCTAAAAGCTCTCGGGAATAGCTTGCAGCAATAATCTTAAATGCTAATTCGTTATTTTATGGTTTATTATACAAGATATTGCATATTCAGGTACGTAAAACTAGACATTAAAATATGTTATAAACCATATGTTAGAATTTGGTTTTTTTGTGGCAGAAGAACTTTAATGAAAACAATCTTTCAACTTATTTATTCACTTATAAACACATGTTACAAAAATAACTTTTTCCCGACCTGACAAAGCACTAAAAATTGTGGTCATCAGACCATTTACTAGTTAATTCTAGCTGTTTCCAAGAGATAAGAGAGCCTTTACCTAAAAAGCTCATTATTTATAACATAAAAATCTCAGACAAACAAAATTAAACAATTGCGAATTTCATACCACTATAATTATGTGATATACAGAAATCTGCTTTATCGACTATCATTTCAATCAGTGTAGCTATCAATTGCAAGTAGGGAATCTGCAATACTAAACAAGCTTCGAAATGTTACGCTAGAGGTCAGTAACCTTCGTTTTTTTAACATACAGTACGTACAGTGACACTACAATCTAGAGTTGTTTTAAATAGTGAAACAGATAATATAACGAGCCAGTGAGTTATGGGGCCCTGGAAGAAGGAGAACCTCATGGCTGAAAAACCTGAGACAGTGGTTTGGCCAGTCTACCGTGGAGCTGTTCCGGGCCGCAGTAAACAAAGTCCGCATAGCCAACATGATAGCCAACGTCCGTTGAACGGACAAGGCACAAGAAGAAGAAGTGAGTTATTGCAAGTTTAAAGTAGTTGTAGTGCAAACCTGCTGGATTCTAAAATCATAACTGAGTGAGCATTTCAATATTAATAAAAGTCAAAACAATAAGTATTATTGTCACCCAAGCTACTACGGCCCGACCCGGCACATACTTTCAAGTAATTCAAGTCACTCCACCTTAACCGGTCAGCAATGTTAAAAAGACAATAGCAGTCAAGTACAATAAGCGTGTTTACACGTCAACGCGTGTGTCATCACAGAAATTGTTCTAACTCCGTTATTGTTTTAGTGACATCCATAAAATAAAAAATGCAGGGTCGATAGTGAATCACGCTGTACATCTCTATTCAAGTTGTCCATAGAAAAATATAAACAGACCTTATCTGTCAAGTCACACGGCGTCGGATATTTTACTCGTCAAAATGGCCCACGGACCGCTGGATATTGTTAATTTTTATCAAATATTTTGTATGAAATGATAAAAAAGTGAGGTGACAAAAGTGTTTATTATACATTTATACAAAAGAATAAGTATTGTTGTTTACATAATCTGTGATTTTAGTACCGTTTTCACATAAAAACATCACGTGAGTCATTTTTACAATTTTTTCATGTTTCCATTCAAAATTTCAATATTTACAAATGTTAATATTTATTTGTAATATAACAATTTGAAAGATTATTTTATAACCTTTCTAAAACAGTTTTTACTATTCGGCTACGTTCAGAAATGTTTCATTTATTGAGCTTTAATTGTGAAGCGGTAATAACACAAAGTTTTCTTAAAATCGACATTTTGTTTGAGACATTTTAAGTCAATATAGGCGATTTTCTGAGAGGTTAAATCCAGGTTTAACCATCGTCCAGTTTAAAAAAAAAAAATTAATTTTTTACAAAATGGACTCCCAGGGATTTATCAGTCAGGCGAGAAACGCGGTTGAGGCTCTAACCGATCTAATAATAGACCCCAGTAGCAAACTGAACAAAGATCGAATTGCGAAAATGATTCCAAAAACTAATGCTATTCTTGGAACCATAGCGCAAATGGCTACAAAAATGGCAGCACTCGAGGGTGAGCTAATAGCTTTCAAAGCATTAACCAACAAACCTAACCCATTAGAATCTACAAGTGAAGCGGCCGATGAACTTGAAGAGAGGAAAAACAGAGCAAATAATCTCATAATTATAAACGTTCCTGAAAGCACACAACTGAACCAAATTGAAAAAATCAAAGATGATAACTTACAAATTACAACCATTCTGAAGAAAATAGACAATAATATAGAACCAAATTCCATCAACACATTCCGCCTTGGAGCAGTGAGGCCTGATAAATCGGGGCCCATTAAAGTGATCTTAAGAAACTCAACTGAAGTAATGAATATCCTCAGAAAAAAAAACTTTTATCTTAACAACTCCCCTGTCAAATTTTTTTCCGACCAAACTCCGAACCAAAGAAAATATTTATCAGATCTACGTCAATCAATGAAAAGTAGGATACAGGGAGGTGAAGTTGGACTAATAATCAAATATATCAACAGCAAGCCAACAATAGTTAAGAAAAATCCAAAAAACTCAAACACATCAATGGATACGGCCAAAACATCCGCGGCTGCCGAACCAAACTCTTAGAGTTGCAAACTTCTATTCCTTTACTTCAAAACGTCGATGTATTTCTCCTTACTGAAACCTGGCTTGATCCTGATATTCATACCGAGGAACTTGGATTCTCATCTTATAACACCTACCGCCTTGACAGGAATCCAACCACCAGCAATAAAACCAGAGGAGGAGGAGTTCTCATATCTGTCAAAAAATCACTGCCATGCACTCGATTAATTTGCAAACATCTAGATGTTGAACAGGTTTTTGTATTACTAAAAACTAAATCAAGTAAAATTTTACTGGGATGTGTCTACATTCCTCCTGGATCCAACATCACAGTCTACCGAAACCACATTGATGACCTCGAAACCTTTAAAAATAAATACCCTGATGCCAGAACAATTTTATTTGGTGACTATAATACCCCTAGCATTGATTGGATGAATAAAAACTATTATAACAACTTAAGCCTACCAGAAAATGCTCGTGAAATAATAGATATGATGAACTTACTCGCTCTACATCAAGTCAATCAAGTCTACAATGCCAATAACCGGCTGCTGGATTTAGTGTTCTATAGTGATCTCTCAATTCACATTGTTAAATCAGTTGACGAGCTCCTCCCCCTACACTGCCACCACCCCGCTTTAAGCATAACCATCTTGATGAATAACTCACCAGACGATACAACTATTCTTCCTAACTTTACTTATAATTTTTCCAAAGCTGACTATCATAATATGAACCAATATCTTACAAATGAAGACTGGTCATTTCTTCACCTCAACAATATATAATATTAACTATAATCTTGAAATTTTTTACACAATTATCAACAGGGCCATTGAAAACTATGTACCACTTTCACACTTCAAAGAAGCGAAGTTCCCAAAATGGTTCAACAGCAAGTTAATCAACCTGGTTATTTGCAAAAAAACTGCACACAAAAACTTTAAAGAATCTAAATCCCTTAATGACTATAAGTTATTTCACAATTACAGAACTCAATGTAAAAAACTATCAAAACAATCATATTATAATTATATAAATGGAATCGAAAAATCTATACCCTCTAATGTAGAAAACTTTTTCACACATGTAAACTCTCTTAGAAAAAACAAACAAGGTTTACCCATTTCAATGCACCTCAAAGATAAGAGTAGCACTGATATGAAAGTAAAGGTTAACTATTTTGCTGATTACTTCAAAAGTGTATATGACGAAGATATCCCAGAAAATTACATACCACCACCTTCCCTTATTGAGAGCATGCATATCCCTGCTTTACACATCAATATAAACGACGTTGAATCTAAAATTAAAGCTCTAGACAAAAACAAAAAGGCCGGACCTGATAACGTGCACCCCAATATTCTCATAAATTACATTGCTTCACTGGCTGAGCCGATTTGTCTATTGTTTAATCAATCGCTTGACACAGGTTGCTTCCCGGACATTTGGAAACGTTGTTATCTAACGCCTATACTAAAAAAGGGTAATAAAAGTGATGTCACTAACTATAGACCTATATGTAAGCTATCTATAATTATAATATATACTATATTAATATCCCCATATATTAACCATCTCATTGTTCCAAATCAACATGGATTTTTGTCAGGTAGGTCAACTCTGACAAATCTCTCATTATATGAAAACTTTAAATCAAATGCATTAGCTAACAAAACTCAAGTCGATTCCATACACACAGATTTTATCAAGGCCTTTGACAAAGTGTGCCATAAAATTCTACTGGTTAAACTACGTAAGCTCGGTATTGACGGAAAACTTTTAGACTGGTTTGCAAGCTATCTATCTGATAGAGTTCTACTTGTAAAAATTAATTTGTTCTATTCCAATCAATTTATAGCTTCCAGTGGTGTACCTCGAGGGTCCCATTTAGGCGCAATTTTGTTTTTACTGTTCATAAATGATATTGTTGACATATTTGATAAAGATGTAAATGTATTGCTTTTTGCAGATGATTTAAAAATATTTAAAATCATCAAAACCGCTGAAGATTGTGCCTGTCTACAAAATAATTTAAACAAATTAATTAGTTGGTATTCTGTTAACAAACTTTATCTGAACATAAATAAGTGTTATTCAATAAATTTTTACAGAATAAGTCAACCAATTATCCATCCTTATGAACTTAACAACTCTATCCTTACCTCTGTCGAAGAAATTAATGACCTGGGAATAACTTTCGACTCTAAATTAAACTTTATATCCCATATAAACTCAATCTATAATAAAGGTATCCAAATGCTTGGCTTTGTTCTTAGAAATTCTAGAGGTTTCAAGAATATTTCAACTTTAAAAATTTTTGTATACGTCCTTAGTACGTAGTCAAGTCGAATATCTGGTCCCCCCATTTTAAAATACATTCAGATTCAATCGAAAAAATTCAGCAGAAATTCTTAAGACACATTAATTTTAACCTCGGTATTCCTATTGAATAATAATTTCCTTCAAAAATAATTTCTGTGCAATCGTATAAAAAACAGAAAAAACCAATTCAAGCTATAAATAATGGCAGAATCTTACAATAATAATAATCTTCAAAACAATTACATAAAATAACATTTTCATGACTTGCCTTTCACGCTGCGGGTAGTTAATTTTTTGTTTTTAAATTATAACATCGACATTAAAAAAATATGGCTTGTTTGAATGGGATTTCACGGAATAAATGAAATGGGCAGGATACTTATCGATTTTGAGGTTGGATCGTGTTTTCATCCTTCTTCTGTTGATATATTTTGGCTCTTTAGATGCCTTTATCCGCTCGTAAGGACCATGTTAAAGTTGTTTTTTTTTGTGGCAGAAGAACTTTAATGAAAACAATCTTCCTTCAATGGCGAATTTCAACTTATTTATTCACTTATAAACACATGTTACAATAATAACTTTTTTCCGACCCGACAAAACACTAAAAATTATGGTCATCAGACCATTTACTGGTTAATTCTAGCTGTTTCCAAGAGATAAGAGAGCCTTTACCTAAAAAGCTCATTATTTATAACATAAAAATCTCACACAAACAAAAATAAACAATTGCGAATGTTACACCACTATAATAATGTGATATACAGAAATCTGCTTTATTGACTATCATTTCAATCAGTGTAGTCATCAATTGCAAGTAGGGAATCTGCAATACTAAACAAGCTTCGAAATGTTACGCTAGAGGTCAGTAACCTTTGCTTTTTTAACACCATAATGTTTAAAAATTAGAGTTTCTGTACAGGATAGAGAGCCTTCATAGGTTTACAAATACTTCCGAACAGATTTACAAAAATATTTTAAACAATACTAATCTGTTGCAGAAGCCTTAGATGAATAGGAAAAAATATAGCCAATTTTAAAAATAAACAAATAATTTAAACCCGTTATTTCACTAGGAGTTTGTCAATGGGGGAAATAATGGTTAGGAATACTATGTGGTAATTTTAATATTTGATATGAATGCACATATAATCAAATACTGGGTGTCCAAAAAGGGTAGCGGGATTTTGTATTGTTTGTGACGTCATAAAGGAGCAGTGCGGGGATGCGTGGTATGGACAGCGTTGAGCACTAAGAGTATGGATATTAGAGAGACGGCATGTAAAGTGTGCACACCCTCCCGAAGTGTGATTTTTAAAAAATTTTACCGAACGGTTTTTAGACGGCTGACATTGGCTTTTACACCTCGGTCGCGTATAGAGCTCCCGGTAAAACGTTTATAAAACATAGAAAAATGATCCAGTGCGCCGTAAAGTTCTGTAAAAGTAGTTCTATGAAGACCTTTAAGAAAAAAGACGGTCCTACCTTTCCAATGTAAGTGTTTAAACATAGCTTAAATATACATTTTATAATTTTCGGCGTGTTCATTTCAACCGCGATCGCCATGAGCCCGGATATTATCACGTGACTCCGACTGCCAATGGGCCGAATCAGTCAACTTAAATTAATTTAATAATTAATAATTACTTACCTAAAATTTTTAATGTTTTTATTAATCAAACGCACAAATATAAAGTTGAGATTTACACATATCATAGGTATGTGTTTTTTATCATTTAGCTTATTAATTTTTAAACATTTTTACTTTGTCTTTTTTGCACTGTTATTTTTAGTTTTTTTTTCCTACTAATTTAACACTCCTTTTACATATGTTTACAATGTTAATTTGTAATCACTGTATTGTTATGTAAAAGTCACATTGACATGCCCCCGTGGTCGAGGGGTAAAGCTCTTTAATAGCAATCCGGAGGTCGCGGGTTCAAATTCCGGTGCGCGCAAATAAATTTTATTCGATTGATTTGTGTTTTCAACATTTTATAATTAAAAATAATATAAGACGTATTTCCGGCACGTTCCTGGTGGAACATACTCTCAGTATCGCCCTGGTGTAAGACCACCAATTAGAATTGAAATGTTGCTTGAAATGGCTTTAGCTGTGTTTGTTGACTAGATCTGAAAAGACGGGTACTTCCCCACCTTCCTCGTCCCCATCTTCTTCCCCTCCCCGCATCTTCAGCCTCACAACATACATGCCATAGTCTCTCTGGCTCCAGATGGAAGCAGTTTCGATTCTTGTGATATGTATATATATAGATTTAAAATGCCCGTTTTCTTGAAAATTCACCTCAAGGGTGCAGTATGAACGTATGTATATGTATATACATATATAAAATTTAATAATATAATTTTTTATTATTAAAGGCTTCCAAAAGACCCTGAGAGAAAAAGAAAGTGGGTTGATGCCTTAAATCGGAGTGATGACTGGTTTCCAATCAAATCAACCCGCATTTGCTCCTATCACTTTTCGCAAGATTGCTTCTATACAACTGAGAAAGGATTTATAAAATTGCACAGACAGTATCTTCGCTTTCAATTGAAAAGGTACTTAATATTTTATTGCAATAACGCTTCAAAAAAATTCGGAATTGGGCTGGATATCAAATACAATTTTTTTTTCAGCCTACGACTGAATCAGCAGACCCATTAGCCTACAATAGATCACATGAGTTACTCGATGAAGTGGAAGACACTCCTCGTAAAAAAAAACTTAGATTAGAAGCGCGGAAGTGGAGAACGCTCTTCATTGAACGCAAAAAAGAGCTAAAAAGTTTGAAAGCGTCACGTAGACGGTAGTTAAAAAAGATTGCCAGTTTGCAGGGGATTTTAACATGTTTACAAGAAGGTAAACATGTTAATGAAAACGAGTTTACGGACTTGGAGTCAATTTCAATCAGTAGTAGTGAACTTTATAACCGGCAGCTATAGAATAAAGGAAAACCGACAAAAAAAAATCTCCCCGGCCCTTAGATCGTTTGCTCTAACTTTACATTTTTATTCTCCAAAAGCTAACGATTACGTACGAAGAAGTTTTGGTATATGTTTGCCACACGCTAGGACCCTTGGGAAGTGGTACGAGAGTATTGATGGCCAGGCTGGTTTCACAGTGGAAGCATTTCGTGCTTTGAAGATGAAGGCTGAAGCTTCAAGTAAAAAAATACTCTGCGGACTAGTGATCGATGAAATGGCCATAATGACTAAGATCGAATTTGATGGCTCCAATTACCATGGATTTATTGACATAAGTGCTAAGTTAGACGGCGATTGCCTGACAAGGGCAAAAGAAGCTTTTGTCTTAATGGTTGTAGCAATCAATGATAGTTGGAAGTTGCCTGTTGGATTTTTTTTAGTAAATGGAATTTCCGGTGAACAAAGGGCAAATTTGGTATGTAAATGTTTGGAAAAGATTCATCTTACGGGTATTGATGTGGTATCTTTAACGTTTGATGGGTGTCCGGCGAACATTTCTATAGCCAAAATTTTAGGCTGTTCGTTCGATCCTACACAATTAAAAACTTTTTTCGAACATCCATCCATCAGAAGATTTTTGCATATTTTTAGATGCCTGCCACATGATAAAATTAGTTCGAAACGCTTTTCAAGCCAAAAAAGTAATAGTTGATGAAAATAAGATTGAAGCCAAATGGAATCATTTGGAAAGCTTAAATCAAATTCAAAATGACGAAATATTACATTTTGCGAACAAATTGATGCGTTGATGCCGATACATATAAATTTTCAAAATCAAAAAATAAAAGTTAAATTAGCAACACAGTTGTTCTGTGAGAGCGTTGCTGACTCTCTAAATTTATGCCTTAGTTATTTCATAATCTTTTTTTTTAATTAAGTAAACGCTGAGGAAGTGAGCATTGCTCAGGAAATATGTCGGTTTTTTATAAACAATAAACGTGGTTAAAACTAAGAAAACTATTAATTATGAAAAAGAAATTCGTTCAGCAAATAATACGTAATGGGCTATTATATTTTGTGCTTAAAATACGAAAAAACTGAGGAACGTTTTTAAATTAAAAATAAATTAAATAATGAGCCCATTACCAGTTCGGCCCTTCCTTGTAAAGCGCTAACCCTCCCCCCGCTCGCTGAGCGGTAACCCCGTCTGTATCCCCACTCTCCGCCGCCGAAAAATGGAGACAGCTACACTGGTTTTGGCGGTATAATAGGTTCCGAAATGTTTATGCCGCTTCCTTACAATCATAGTTCCATGGTTGAGCACCACTTCGTGGAGATTCAGTAACAATGGAGTCGCACCCGGGAACGCACGGTGCTTTTTGCCCACAAGTCTATTACCAAAACGGTGATTGTATAGTTAGCGCTTAGCGTTTTTATCGTGCGGTATATCATTCTCGCAATGCACCAAGTAACGAGAGAATTAGAAAATGGATTAGGATGTTCGAAAATACCAGATCAACTGTGCGAATTCAAAACATGGGTCGCCGGCGCCCGTCTATTAAAGGTGAAGAAACGATCGAAGAAGTAAGGGCTTCGGTTTGCAAAAATCCATCGTTATACATTCGCAAAGAATGTCCAGCATTCAATACCAAAAAATGGTCTATGCAGTTAATTTTGATGAAAGACTTACATGTAAAAGCCTGTAAAATCCAGGTGGTTCAATAACTGAAGGACACCGATTACGCTAATCAACTAAAATTTGCCAACGAAATGCTATTAAACTTTGAAAACATTTTGTTCAGAGACGAAGCCAATTTTCATTCATCGGTCCATATTTCCAAGAAGGTCGACGCGGGCGAGCACTCACTGTAAACAGTGAACGTTACTGCGAAATGCAAAAATGCTTTTTGGCCCAACAGTTGTAAGAGAATCAAGGATACAACTCAAGAACATGATTCCAGTAAGACGGGGCCACTTCCATACCTCCGACTTAGCAATTGCTGCGGTAAACGAATTATTCTTGAACAAGGTGATTTCTCGTAAAGACACCATTAACTGGCCTCCCAGGTGTCCTTATCTCAGCCCTCTGGACTATTTTCTGTGGGAATACCTGAAAATTAATGTATACGAGAATAAACCCTCGAATCTGATTCAATTGAAGCACAATATCACATCAGAAATTGCAGCAGTCTCGCGAGTAATATGTCAACGCGTTTTTACTAATCTTCGCTCGAGGTTAGAGGAATGCCAGCAGCGTGAGGGTCGTTATCTAGAGACCATTATTTTTTCAAAAAAATTGCAGTGCAGGTGTCTGTAAATAAAACATATACAACCAATTTGACTATTCATATTTTTTATTTTATACAACTATCAAACCCAATAAATACCCTTTTTGACACCTTGTACATAAAAACAGTGTCCGGAAATTCTGACTACAGGTGGGGCAAAGCAACATGCTTATTTGAATTTGGCGCCATGAAGCGATGCAATGGTTCGACTCCAAATGTGATGAAGATATCAATTTCTCGCTTGTACTACTAGTTTCCGAACAGCTTGTATAGGTATGTAAGTTCATTAATAGCAAAGGAGCGTTTAATTTTAATGTTTTCCAATTATATATTGTTTGGTTTATTATTTAACTTGAAAAATTTATCTCCTCAAACTTAGGTAAATATATTTACAGCCATTATAACAGTTTTACAATTTTAAGAAAGCGAATAATTAAATAGTTTTCTTAACACTTAGTGTTATAATTAAAACACTTTACAATAAATTTATTATTACATATTTGTAAAAGCACTAACTTTGTGGCTCGCCATAATTTACAATAAAAAACACGTAAATTTGTTTAAGACCACTTTTATTTTAAAACACTACCGGTTTCAGTAGTGTTTTATATTCCATAAAAGCATCCAATTCACTTTAGAGGTAGGCAGTAATGCATCGATTAATTTTTTAGATTTAACACTTACTTCAATAAATAATAGAATTGATTTTAACATTTTTCGTAAACCGACATACACAGATATAACTATACATAATATGTCAAATCATCCGGCTTCTCATAAACATTCTGCTTATCATTCAATGGTGTACCGGCTAGTAAAAATCCCTCTATCATCTGTTAATTTCGCGATTGAACTTTAAAAAATAAAACAAATTGCTCTAAATAATGGTTATTCCACAAATTTAATTGATAAAATCCTAAATAAGAAACTAACACTCATTTCAACTAATACATTTTTATTTAGTACACCTGAAAATAATAATAAATACCGTTCAATGGCGCAGAATTTTATATATATCCAACTTTTCATCACTTAGTACAAAAAACTTGCCTGCCCACAGTAAACCCGCGTTCTATACCGATAACAATTTAGGTAAATTACTAAAAAACACTAAAGATAGAGATCATAAATTAAGCCACTCAGGCATTTACCAACTATGTTGCAATGATTGTCCTTCGTTCTACATAGGTAAAACAACTAGAAATGTAAACATTAGAATCACAGAACATTTAAGATGCTTAAATAATAATAATTTTTCAGAGTTTGCTAATCACCTAATTTCCACAGATCACACTTTTAACAAGGACACAGGAGTTAAAATTCTTCACCGTAAAAATAAAAGCAAAAAATTAGATAATTTAGAAGCCCTAGAAATCAGAAAATCCCTAAATAATAATGCTAGTATTTTGAATAACCAAATTAATTTATCTTTCAGTCCCATTCTAAATATGTTTCCAATTAACCGCTCTGTTCTTTCCGGAAATCCTGCAATTACCCCCATCCCTTTGCTCACCTCCCACTCAAACACCTAACATTCTATATCATAGTTTAGTTATAATATTCTCCTGACGAAGGAAGGGTGCTTCTGAAACCGGTAGTGTTTTAAAATAAAAGTGGTCTTAAACAAATTTACGTGTTTTTTATTGTAAATTATGGCGAGCCACAAAGTTAGTGCTTTTACAATTATGTAATAATAAATTTATTGTAAAGTGTTTTAATTATAACACTAAGTGTTAAGAAAACTATTTAATTATTCGCTTTCTTAAAATTGTAAAACTGTTATAATGGCTGTAAATATATTTACCTAAGTTTGAGGAGATAAATTTTTCAAGATAAATAATAAACTAATAAAAAAAAAATTATTATAATAAATAAAAAATTTCAAAAGATTTTACGAACATCGTTTTAGAGAAAAACTGTTATGTTATGATGCTACTGTACAACTTACCGATGTTACAAGTAAAAGCCTTCAAGGCGTAAATAAATAAATTACATTTCAAGAAACTTTATAAAATCAGTTAACAAAATATTTTTTTTCTTTGATCTTAAAACCTACAAAAAACCGTAAAAATTTTTTTTACCATCTACTTTCAAAAACGTTTAAAAACTTAGAAAAGAAATTGGATGGCCTGGGATTTGAACCTCTCGCTCAAATTTGAACGCCAGTTGACACTTCTACTAGCAGATAACTAATATAAATGAACAAATTTTGAATCACCCAATTATGACGGATAAAAAAATTGTTTCCTGTCACAAAGGGAAGCTTTTCTCCAGTCTCAGGGAAAGTTTTTAAATTCGAAAGTTTCTCGCTTGACATCCAGAGCTTCGATCTGAAACAAATTAAATGAAACTATTCAAATTTGAATAGCTTAATCTCTTTAACAGCAGAGTTTTCGAAGTTCATTTCGCCTCGGGGTGTTTCACAGCCTTCTGCATCAGGAGTGGGAGAAGAGGCGTCTTCTGGTGTAGTTTCATAAGTTTCTCAGACAACATTGCATATTTCCAATTCAAGGTTTTCCGTAATCGATCTTAATATTACGTAATAATTTGATGGAGTGAAAAACTCATAATTGCCTCGATCTTATCTATTACGCCTGATAGATGCTTATGTTGAAATTAATGTGTTCTCAAATTTTCGGTTTAAACAGCCAATATTTGAAATCCTTGGAATCCATTTCCACTAATAATATTTAATTTACACGTTGGTGTAATCGGTATTTACGACGATAAGGAGACTAACGGAGCAGCTCCCATAGGTCCAATGTGCTATGTTCCATGTTCCACTCTACCCCTTTGACAGCAGCAGAAACTAGCTTAGATTGTAAATCCATTTAATAAAGTTAACCAGGCTTCTTAAGAGTAACATGACAATAGCGCCTTGTTCTTTCCAACAAGGCGAAGCATTTGATAATGGTATAATCGGCGTTTTAACATTCTTTTCGCAATTTCTATATCACTATCGGTTCTAAGCCTGTTGGTGTAGCTCTTGGTGCCTTCCAGTCCCCATTTTATATTTTTTTAGACAACATACCTACAGTTATATGTATAAATTCATTTTACATTTAGTAGTGGGTTCATTTTTAATATTTTTTGTCATGGTTAGGTACAGATTAGAAAGCAAGTACGTACTAAAAGTTGTCATGTTAAAGTGAATAAATTAACAATATAGAGATAATAGTTTTGATTTACGTACATTGCGAGGTTGTTTTTATTTTAAACCTTTCAAGACAAGAGTACAGTGGAAAATACCAATGACTGTAATACATGAGTTTGAACTGAATAAAAAAAAATAATTTAACCAATATAATAACACCCCCCATACACACAAGCCCTGCTTATTTATAGGGGTACATCAAATACATATATTATGTAATAAATTAGTGTAAAATTTATTGTAATTTATGTATCTTTTTGTGAATAAAAAAAAATATATCTCCTAGGTAGGGCCTTCGGGCATTGCAAGATTTGCGGATAAGTGCGAGCAAAAAGTTTGAAATGTTGTATAAAATAAGATACCTATTCAATCTGGTATTGCGTTCACGGCAACGAAATGCAATCTTTTCTAATAAAGCTAGTGATTCAATAAGGCATTAATTAATCTGTTTTAAAAAACATTCTAAACTGCTTGCAGAACTCGATAATAACATTATCAAATTTAATTTTAATTAACTTTGGTATTGAGTATCTCGAATAACAAATGCAAGTTCGTGATAAGATCTTACATTTGACTTATCACACAGTATGTAGTTCAAGGGAAATTGGTTTCTTGAATGATTTTGTGATGCGTAGACGCCCTACGGCTAAGCCCATTTGAGCCATATGACTGCACTGTGCAAGTGTCTCCTGAGGTGTCAGAGTACTGTTAATAGACATATCGATCGCCCTGTTCCTTAGTCAGTCATCTCGAAATACCAAATTTAGAGATAATGAGGAAATCAATATACGAATATTACATAATATTATGTTATACCAACTTTAAAATAACATCGGGTAGTAAAACAGTCCTGTAGATAATTGACATTTTAATATCTCGTGATATTTTCTGGGTTATTAGCACAACCCAGACAATATCACTTTTTTTTCACTACACGTTTTTCTGCATGGTGGAATTTTTTTTTTAAACATGTAGGAACTAGCTTTTTCCCGCGGCTTCGCTCGCATTGTATTAGGGGATTCCCACTCCACCTCCTCCACCCACCTTTCCCCCACTCCACTCCTCCATCAACCCCCCTTCCCCCTTCCCCCTTCCCCCCATACACCCCTTCCCCCACTCCTCCCCCCTCCACCTTCCCTCTTCCCACTCCACTCATCCATCAACCCCCCTTTACCTCTCCCTCCTTCTCCACCGACCCCTCGCCCACCCCTCACCCCTCCCCACTCCACCTCCCCCCACCTTCCTCCATCCCTCCCCCTTCCCCTTCCTTCCCTCCCCCCTCTCCCACCCCACGCCGCCTCCTCCATCTTCCCTCTCTCCACTCCACTCCCCCATAAACCGCCTCCCCCTCTATCTCCATCCACTCCCCCCCCAATCAACCTACTTCCCCCCACCCCCCACCCCTCCCCACACCCTCCTCCATCCTTCCCCTTTTTTATTCCCTTCTAATTTTTTATTCAAATTTCATAATGCCAGAACGCAACGGTAGTTTCATACAAAATAACGAACAAAAAAAAAAGAATTATCCAATTTGGTGCAGTCGTTTGGGTTTATGCGCATATTCATTTCGATTCATTTTTAGAGATAGTTATTAAGTACGACGCCAACAAAGCACTCTTTTTAGGGTGAATTGCCTGATTAAAAATAAAACATCGTTTCCAAGGTGACAATTGGTTTTTTGCTTTTTTTCTGACGTTTGCAAGAAATCGATTTTGTTAGGGACAGAAAACGTATAATAAATATTTTCATAACGCCAGAGATTATTCATAAAGCCAGAGCTTACCAATACGTATAGCCTATAGTACTTGCAAATAATGTGGCTTTCTATTAGTGAAATAAATTTTAAAATCCATTCGGTAGTAAATTTCATTATCCTCGTTATGGCATGAAATTGTTTGAGGCTATTAAATTCTGAACTTCCGTTGAGTTCGAAGTTATTAATATTGTTACTCTCTGTCGTTCATATTTTAATGCACTTCGATGATGTTTGTTCGACATCTTCAATTTGTTCACAGATCGAGTACATTGGAGAATCAGAGAGGCCTATCAAACACAACATTCTTCCCATATTAATTTCATTTTTGTTTCCCGCTATTTTTAGAGGTTAATTATAATCATGTTTCGTTTGTGTATCTTAGCATACCTTGCCTGTGTTTGAATTATTTGTTTTTAATGTTCAAGTTTTTATTTAAATGAGCTTTTATAACTGTATTGTTTTCATTTAAGTGGGAACATCTGTAAAAATCCAGCATAAGTAAATAAATAAATAATTTTCTCTGCTGGACTGCAAAAAATAATCTCTTTTTAAGATGAAGCCATACTAAATAATGCAAAATCATAAAAAAATCACATGTTTTGTTTTGAAATTTTGATAGCTTAGAAGTATTACAGATGCTTCAATTAAATACTGCGTATAGAACATACCTTGGCCCTTAAAAATATCGGTCATTTTTTTTATAAGTCTTTTAATAAGCCTTTAAAAAAATAAAGTATAAGGTCTATAAAAAACACTTTCAAGTCCAAACTCTCCTATTTATAAACCCCTTTTCGGATTTGGTTTTATTGAATAATGTGGCAAATTTAGTTTCTTTTATAATAATCGCAAAAAAAATGATATTTACGCCCGAACTTTACAAAATAAAATAAAATATGCATTTTTTCGTTGATATTTTTGACATCAATCAATACGGCCCGCACTCTACGAATTTCGATTATTGAAGTGACCCTTATGGCATGGGCACAAGAACCATGCACTGGGCACTACCTATTTTGTATCAGTCCCGCCCCAACCGGCGTAGGAGACAGTCGTGTTATTTTGCGTCGCTTAGTTTCGTGAATTCAATTTTAAATTTCAGTTTTCTCACAATAAACAATGCGTAAAACAGGAATTAATATTGTTTACAGGCCTTTACGAAATCAACCTGTAAAAAAAATTCTCAAATACCTTTTCCAACCTTTCCAAAAGCTTTTTTTCAAGTATTTTTAAACTCCTCCCATAAAGGGCGTGAATTCCGATTTCGATTTTTTCCTGAACTATTGGATCGCCTTAATTACGTGTAGTGAAACACAGAAATGTTGGTACGTTGTGGTGAAGAACAACTATAATATGTTTTTTTCGTTATTTGTTTTTGGGGTGTTATGCCGTGTTGCGCTACCTCCTTCTTTAGCCAACGTTTCGGACATCGTTGCAGTGTCCATCATCAGGGCAAACAAATAACGAAAATGCTTTTTGCCGTGAAAATTAATTTAGTAAAATTCCTCGCTATACACAGAACGTTGTTAGTTTTTGGTGAAGAACAGCTATATGTTTTATTATTTGTTTGAAATTCCTAAACACAAGAACGTTGCTACGTTGTGGTGAAGAACAGCTTTAATATGTTTTATTATTTTAGTAAAATTCCTCACTATACACAAGAACGTTGTTAGTTTGTGGTGAAGAACTGCTTTATGTTTTATTATTTGAGTGAAATCCTTAAACACATGAACGTTGGTAGTTTGTTGTGAAGAACAGCGATATGTTTTATTATTTGAGTGAAATTCCTGAACACCAGAATGTTGTTACTTTGTGGTGAAGAACAGCTGTATGTTTTATTCTCTTCTTCTCTGTGTGTCGTATCAGGTCCCCCCGACGTTGGCGATCACTATTGAAAATGTCTCTCTGTCTTGCGCTGCCCGGAATAGCTCCTCCACACTTCTAATGCCGGTCCGCTCTCGTATGTTACGCAGCCAAGACATTTGTCTCCTACCAGGCCCCCGGCGACCCTCTATCTTGCCTATCAATATGTTTTATTATTCGAAAGAAATTCCTCACCAAACACAAGAACGTTCTTACTTTGTGGTGAAAAAATAGCTACATGTTTTTACTTACACTACATTTATTTTTTGTATCTGTAAAAAAACAAATACTTACAATATTAAATAAAATAAATTGAATTCCATAATTATTTTCTTTGCCGACTAAACCCTGGGAAGTAAGTGTTTTTTATCTTTATTGACCACTTTTCATGCACCTTTTCATACGCACCGCTGGCGCTGGCCTATTTCAGAGACAATCTGTTTCAGGCTTTTTTCAATAGGCTCGGATACTCCGGGAAGTACCTCTAATGCCGGGTGAAAAATTGAACGGAAACTTTATGATTTATAACCCCACCCCCTCGTAAATGATTTACTTTCGCTTTTATTTGCCATTCAAGACTTTTTTACAAGCTCCGGATAATTATGATGGATGACCCTTTGTTCGGATATTGAATTTGCCGTTTAAAGGGAAAAATTGGATTGAACTGGATGGGTATCCTGGCATAAGTAAACAAGGTTAATTTGCGATTTCAATTCGGGGGATTTTCTTTATTTGTTTTTTAAATTAAGCTATTATTTATAACCCGGTGTTGCCCGATTTTCAACACATTCTTCGCTTTTTTAACACTAAAATATAAAACAGTCTATGGAAACTCTTCAAATTAATTTAATGTTATTAAACATTTCATAGATATTTAACTGTCAAACTCCAAAAAAATTTTAAACAAAATCTTAAGGTTTACCGTAGTACGGGCTTTTACAGTAACAGATACATGATGAACATACCGTTATTATTATTTTTAAAGTAGTAACGTTAACACAAAGATGAAAAATGTTTAATCATTGAAGTCATTGAAGAAAATACGACTCACTTTCGAAAGATGTGAAACAGAAAAGACAGAAAGAGATTCAGCAGCATCTAGGAATTGAACCCAGGACCTCTTCCTTGCCGGAGAACTGCTCTGATCATTGAGCTAATTCACTCGTTTATATTTTTTCAGTAATTAAATATTCCGGTTTGAAGTTTTACTAAGTTATTCCAATATAAAAAATGTTCATACTAGACTTGTGGACAAGTCAATAGATGTGGCACGTTAAAATAAAAATGGACATAATATTTACTTTCTTCAATATTAGCAAATTTACTTTGTGGCGACATTTTATTTAAACGAAAACGAATCACCTTGTATGCACTTATTTAATCAAAATTTTCAACCTGTTTAAAAACTAATGATTTCCTCTATCAGGATAAATTTAAAATTAACAAAAATAATACATATGAATATATTTATCCAAGAAACTTTCTAGATTACATTAAGTTCGGGTAGAATCTTGCAACGATAAATAAATATAGCAGACAAAAAATATGCGTTAAGATAATGAAGATAATGTTGGTAGCTCTCAGTCGAAGGACAGTTAAAAATTACGCTGATTTGGTTGAATTTCATAATTGGGAGGCGGGAATGGGTACCGCCACCCCGGGAACCTTAATTGGATAACCAACACCTCTGCCACAGGTCACCCCAAGTGGTTCGCTAAGTTTGGTGATTTAGCAGGGGTGCCCGGGTTCATGGGGTGAGGTTTGTCTAGGTCTTGGAGGCGGATGACCAAGACACACTGAACCCCAGATTCCTACCCACCCCTTAAACCCTTTTCCTTCCCAGATCTCTCCTCTCCTTCCTTTCCTTAAAAAACCCTCCACACAGCATCCCCAAAGATGACATAGGCCCATAGGGAAATTATTTTCCTCTGTGCCTCCTGTGTGGAGCTCATGTAAAAAAAAAAAAAAAAATTAACTCAGTGGTCAGAACACTTCCCCGGCAAGGAAAGGGATCTTGGTTTAATTCCTAGATGCTACTTAATGTTTTTCAAAGTTTTCCATTATAACAAATGTTATGCAGAAACGTTCACAGTTTTTTTTTTTTTTTTTTTTTTTTTCGGCTATTCAGCTTTCTTTTTTTTTACATTAGCTCAACACAGGAGGCCCTGGGGAAAATAATTCCCCTTAGGGCCTATTTCATTTTGGGGATGCTGTGTGGAGATTCTTTTTAGGAAAAGAAGGAGAGGAAGTTTTGGTAAGGAAAAGGGTATTGGAGGTGGGTAGGAATCTGGGGATCAGTGTGTCCAGGAGTGACGGACGTACGAATCCATCCCTCATAATGCGGTCCAAGGCGATGTGCTGAAAGATTACGGCTGGAGAAGTCAAAATGACTCCTTCAACCACTCTCCCGATCCGGCCTGCCATGCAGCTAGTAAAACCTCACCCCATGAACCCAGGCACACCTGCTAAGTCACCAAACGTAGCGAACCACTTGGGGTGACCTACGGCAGAGGTGTTGGTTATCTAATAAAGGTTTCTTGGGGCAGCGGAGGCGGTGCACATACCCGCCTCCCAAATTGAAAATGAAGCAGTTTTACCGCTTGGACCATTAGCAGGTTTTCACGATAATATAACATGACCAGACATAAGTATGTTGTATGAGGCGTACATGACTTATTAATTAATTGTTAAGTAGGTTCGCCTTAAGATCATTTCTTGCACATTTGTATAAATTTTGAGTTGTACCCAATGAACTACGAAAATAGTCGGGAATATGTAAAATGGTTGCGTTTGCCATTATTTTAACTAAAAAAAAAAACTTTTTACAAAAGGTAATTTATTTTAACAAAAATGAACAACTTTCTACGAATTCTAGGAATATAACAGTACATGCGTCAACTAGTAAATCAATCTTCTCACCGATTAGCTTTTTTCTGAGAAATACTTATATCTCGGAAAAAAGCTCATCGGTAATACATATATACATATATACATATATAAAACTCATCGGAAATATCTATATCTCGGAAAAAAGCTCATTGGTGAGAATACCATTTCATACTGAGAAATGCATATAAACTATATCGAAAAACTTTTTTGAAGCTTTCGATACAATCGGTGTGATTAATTTTATCACCAATTTTATTCCACATTTGTTCCGTCGACTCGCTTGGAAAGCATATTATCTCGTGAGAAATTTTTTGTCCTTGCAGAACAACAAAAGATGAAAAGCAATGCTTCTTGCGATCTTTTTGATAATTTTTTTTTTTAACTCAATTTTTGGATCAATTAATTATTGTTTTTAGGTGTCAATTTTAACATCCACACACCGCACCGCGTGGTTCGTCGATGGTGTGCATTTATAATATTATCATTATATCCTTACTTAATCTATTCAAAGTTTAAAATTTAGGTGCTTTGCACAATAACTCCCTTACTAACGTGTGTTAAATTTTACACAACCAATAAATAACCATTTGCCACAAATTAAAGTATGTTGTGTGAACACACGTTGTGTGAAAACAGCAAACAAGTGTGTTATTAGTAAGTCACTCCGGACTTAAATATCAATAGCATCAATGTAAGATTCAAATGCAGGATAAATTTATTAGGAGATAATTGCTAATTGGAACAATAATAAAACTTGTGGAAATAGGCTTTGGTCCCGCCTTTGATATCCGCTTGCTGGAGTGCAACGGGTGGACTGCACAATGCAGCTGTCTGTTAAGGTTTATGTAAAGCGTGGGTGCAGTGAAGGGGGTCATTCCGTAAAAGTGCAATTTAACACACGAGGTTTTCCCCGCCCTGTACAGTGCACAGGTCGGGCGGGGGTGGGTCCGCGGGCCGTGCGGGCGGCTCGGGCGTGCGGTACCGTCTAACTCAATTTAAACTTTAAATTAATGCTTGTGGTGCGGTATTGTAGATAACCCGGAGTTCACAGCTCGTGACGTTAAATATGACAGTAATTAAACATGAAAAGAAAAGATTGGCATATTGTACTTCAAGTTCTAATCACAAGGCGTGGTGGAAATTTGAATTGAAGACAAGTATATTAAAGTATAATTACTATTATCTAAATAAAATATTATTTATTACTTTTTTGACAGCATTGATCTATTGCAATTTCTATTATCCTCTGCACTGAAAAAAAATCAAACGGAAATGTTTATTTATTTAAAAAAATACTTTTTTAAACTGAAATCAAATAAAAGAAACTGTTCCCTTTTCTACAAATAAAAAAAACATAATGGTATTTAAGAAAGCCGTTTGTTGAGTCCACATGGATCTTAAAGATATTAAAAATAAATTATTTAAAATTCCTTATGCCAAGCTCGCTACATTTCTGGGCTTCTGTCATTTTGTTCGTTTTACTTCATTCTTTTGTGCGTATGTGTTTTTGCCTGTTAGTAATAATACTGCCCTTATGAATCTTAGGTATGTAAAACCAATGGCATAAATATAAGGTTTTTGAAGTATTTACGATGTCCAAGATCGGTTCACATTTTCAATATCGAAATCGCTATAAAATATTCGTTTTCACTCCCACCTCAACACAGTGAATGTACAATAGAACACGTAGCTTTATGTGTGCATCTAGCCTTTATGTTTATTTTAATTTCTAATATTGTTATTATTGTAAGATCGATTTTTACAGTCCGTGGAACAGGCTATTGTTTGAAATTTGTTCGCAGAAAATGGGTTGTTTTGGGAAATGCCGTTTAACGATTAATTAATTCGTTATAATCCCGGGCACGAAGCCACTGAAAACACAAACAATTGAGAAGTTAGTAAGATAAAAAGTGTTGAAGGTAAAAAAACAAATTAATATTTTTATTGCGTGTTTATAAACAAGATTGTTATAAAAAAGTAATTTGAAATCTTATTCGATGTCTGATTTTTGTTTTGATTTTAATATTAAAAATTAAATTTTTGTTGTAATATAGCCAAAGTAAAACCATTTATGGATTTTCTCCTTGTGGTTTACCTCTGCTAAAATAGCATAATAACGAATATTATATAATTAAATTTATAAAAAAGTAATATGAAGCCAAAAATATCAAAAAATACATAAAACCAAAACTTGCATGAAACAAAAAATTATAAATACATTGGTATCCATAAGAAAATAGGTTGTATCTACATATACACCAAATCATAACAGTATCTTTTTTTTTTCATTTATACGAATATAGTAAAGAGGTGTGTTCGTGATCTGATTATATTAATAAAACAGTATCTTTGCAAAGTATACAGCAAAGTCGCTTTCACTGTCTGTAAGCTTAGATATTTTAAACTACGCAGCGGATTTCATGCTGTTTTCACCACGAGATATAGTGATTCACGAGGAAGGTTTAGGTATATAATTTGTCTAATATTTGTGTAAATTGATTGAAATATATAAAGTGGGGTTGGCAAGCGGGCAGCGGGCAGCAGCGGGCAAGCGGGAGTTGGTTATAAAGGTTAAGTAATGGCATTGTATTTCGTTAGCCACAGCAACGTGTGGCTGGGTCTGCTGGTTATAAATATAAACAATAGAAGTGTTGTGTTGAACTTTGGTGGTAAAGTTACATTTATTCTACGATGATAATCACATAATAGTAAATTATCAATACGGAATGACAAAAGTCCCACAATCTATATAATGTTTCATAATAATTACTAAACTTGACCATTAATTTAACCCCTCCGATTTTTCGCGAATTCACTTTAAATGTTAAACGAAATGTCAGTTTTACGAAAACTTTGTGTTATTACCGCTTCACAATTAAAGCTCTATAAATGAATCATTTCTGAACGTAGCCGAATACTAAAAAATGTTTTAGAAAGGTTACAAAATGAGCTTTCAAATTTTTATATTTAAAATAAATATTAACATTTGTAAATATTAAAATTTAAATTGCAAACATTAAAAAAATGTTAAAATTACTCATGTGATGTTTTTATGTGAAAACGGTACTAAACTCACGGATTATGTAAAAAAACAATACTTACGCTATTGTATAAATGTATAATAAATAATGTCGTCAACTCACTTTTTTATCATTTCATATGATAAAAATTAACAATGTCGAGCGGCCCGTAGGCGATTTGGTGGGTAAAATATGTGTCAACCGTGCGTCTGACAGAATAGGTCTTTTTATGTATTTTTATGTATAACTTGAATAGAGATGTACACTTGGTCCACCATCAACCTTTTACTTTATGTTTTAGGGATGTCACTAAAATAATAACGGAGTTACAACAATTTCTGTGGAGACACACGCGTTGACGTATAAACACGCTTATTGTACTTGACTGCTCTTGTCATTTAAACGCGTATATCTGCTTACGTTGCTGACCGGAACGTAATCCATAAAGGGAGTTGCTTTTCTATGACAAATATTTGTTTGTAACTTTGTATGTTTGGTTGCCATTTCAGAAATTGATTAAATTTTAATACAAAATTTATACATTTTTTTAAAGCTTTTCAATCAAACCACAATGTTGTTTAAGTTAAAAGTTCCAAATTAGAGTCCTATTTAAGAAGAACATCAAGTGAATTGCTTGGTAACTTTCTGACTGTATCGCAAGTCGCTGTCGTGAACCGACGACGCAGCAAGAATCGGTTTAAATATTGTACTACTTTACCCCTCCGCTCTGCTTTTTTTGCACAACTTTTTAGCTGCTAATAGTTATGTTGATGCCTCAAGAAACTTTAACGCTGCTCTCTTTATGGAGAAGAATGTTTTCTTTTTATTCACGATGAGAAAGCACTTTGAATAAATTCTTAGAGGTTAACTCCAGCGAACCGTAGGTCATCATCAAATACTCAGTATGTTTCTGGATGAACCAGTTCCCTGTTATAGAAGAGAACGTATTCCGAATTTGTATCTAGTAAACTGGTCACATTTAAAATTTCTGAAAACCAAATTCACTTGCTAGTTGATACTAAGATCATGACCCTCAGATAGATCTGTTTCAGGATCAAAATATAGAATGCAATACCTCGATTGGCTGAATGGGTGGAATCCTCTTTGATGGCTCTACGGAGACAGGTCCCATCAATTGACACTCCACTATTGAATCTATATTAAATATACAAACGTTAATAAGTTTTCTGTTTAATTTCACTTACTTTTATCATATTTAAAATTTGCCGATTATGGAAGGAATTCCCTTCTAAATCTGCCCGGAAAAAACTATTTTATTTGTTTTACTAATTTATCAGTATAGCTGACTATTTTTGACCTCATCATAAAACAGTTATGAAACTGTCCCCGTGTGTGTAATAAATTCTTTTATTTTCCTATCAATCTTTTCTAGTTGTACCATCGTTACATGATAATGTCGTTTCTTGACTATTCGATACAGATAACCATCATTAATATACATATGAATATGTTATGTATCTACTTAGTTCTACTATAATAATTTTCCATGTAAATATACAGTTTTCCAAGAATGCCCCTTAATGGTAGCCGAAAAATATCGGTTTTTACCGCGTATATTCCCTTGTGGAGGTTGAATGATACTGGTCTGTGAGGTTTCTGGAGAAATAGTATTGTAGCTTCTTGGAAGAACGCGGGGGACAAGTCTTGAGGTGTACCTACATGACTTTCTTCGGAAGCAGATGGTTGATAATTTTCGTCACTTTGGGCATTATCTTCCAGCACAAAGTCTTTTAATTCACTGGCTGAAGCATCATCCAGTTCTTCGGAACTGAGCTTTTGGTTTATCAACTTCGATATTTCGTCATCACTTAATGAAGAAATGGTAAAAATCCAAAACTAACACAACTTTGGTCAAAAATATATACGCACAGTAAAACAACAAAAAAAACTAACCCCAAAACTAAACAATTTGGGAGGCGGGTTTGGGAACCGCCACCCCGGGAACCATTTACTGGATAACCAACACCCCAGCCATAGGTCACCCCAAGTGGTTTGGTTTGATAACACACTGACCCCCAGATTCCTACGCACCCCTCACACCTTTTTCCTTCCCACAACTTCCACTCCTTTCGTTCCCTAAAAAGATCCTCCACACAACATCCCCAAAGATGACATAGGCCCCGAGGGAAATTATTTCTTCGGGGCCTTCTGTGTGGAGCTAATGTAAAAAAAGCTAACCCTCTAACAAAGCTCAACTATCTCAAAAATTATGACATTTACCTGATCAATGCGTGCGCCACTGCAGCGATCTCAACAACGCACGTCTGAGTTTGCTAACAGTGACGACACATTCGGATGCACCATTTAAAAGAGACAAAATATTAAATTTTAAATCTAGTCTCCTTCAACGGAAGCAATCTTCCGAACAGGACCTCCATCGATATGCTTGGTGTAACTCAAAGTGACCAGCGCAGGTACGGGGGCTCCATCGAAACCAGAGTTAAGTTAGCCTCTCAGAAACTGTGCAGGGCCCGCAGATACTTTAATAATACACAACTGCTATCCCTGTACAAACCGCAAGTGCGCCCCATGATTGAATTTGGCAGCCACCTCTGGTCTGGAGCTCCGAAATACCTAAAAAAAAAAAACCTTGACTCTATGCAGAAACCAGCGGTCTGCTTGATAGATTCTCCCATCTTAACAGAAGGTCTGCAATCTTTAGAGCACAGGCGTCATGTGGGAATGTTGTCCTTGTTCTACCGGTATTACATTGGAAGATGCTCCGAGGAACTAGCGCCCCTCGGCACCGGTGTAGATTCGGGAAACACGCCAAACACGCGCCCAACATTTGTACACGGTTGACATTAGTCACGTGAGAACGGTTCGTTTCAATGACTCGTTCTTGAGTTCAACTGCTCGGCTGTGGAACGATTTGCCGGCCTCTGTGTTTCCTCCCTCCTACAACATGGGTCTTGATGTGATAAAGAAATAAAACAACCGACTTGTTCAAGGCAAGATGATAGACAGAGATTTTATTCATAGAGGCATAGATAATTAAATACACAACAGTACAACAAATGACGTTAGGTACTTGGTTTTTTTTTTTTTTTTTTTTACATTAACTCCACACAGGAGGCCCTGAGGAAAATAATTTCCCTCAGGGCCTATGTCATCTGGGATGCTGTGTGGAGGGTCTTTTTGAGGAGAGGAAGGAATGGACATTGGTCTTGAAGAGACCCATGTTGTAGGAAGGAGGAAACACAGAGGCCGGCAAATCATTCCACAGCCGAGCTGTTGAACACAAGAACGAGTCGAAGAAACGACCCGTTCTCATGTGACAAATGTCAACCGTGTACAAATGTTGGGCACGCGTTTGGCGTGTTTCCCGACTATGCACCGGTGCCGAAGGGATCAATGATGCTAGTTCCTCGGAGCATCTTCCATTGTAATACCGGTAGAACAAGGATAGCATTCCCACCCGACGCCTGTGCTCTAAAGATTGCAATCCGTCTGTTAAGATGGGAGAATCTATCAAACGGACCGCCCGTTTCTGCACAGAGTCGAGGGTATTTTTCAGGTATTTTGGAGCTCCAGACCAGAGATGGCTGCCAAATTCAACCGTGGGGCGTACTTGTGATTTGTACAAGGTTAGCAGTTGTGTACTATTAAAGTATCTGCGGGCCCTGTACAGTACGCCCAGTTTTTGGGAGGCTAGCTTTACTCTGGCTTCAATGGAGCCCCCATACCTGAGCTGGTCACTTAGGGTTACACCAAGCATATCAATGGAGGGCCTGTTCGGAAGATTGCTTCCGTTGAAAGAGACTAGATTTTCATTTCGATCCCTTTTGGATGTAATCAGACAAGATTGGGTCTTTGAAACATTAAATTCAACGAGATTATTTTTACCCCAAGAGAAAACACTTTCGAGGTAGCCGTCCATTCTTTGCTTCAAAGCCCTACGAGCTGTTGGAGTTTGTGAGCCCTTTGGGGGCTTGTCAAACAAAAAGCTATCATGAACTGTACTGTCATCCGCATAACAGTGAATTGGTGCACATGACAAAAGGTCGTTGATGTGCAACAAAAACAAAGTTGGAGACAGAACCGATCCCTGCGGGACGCCAGCATTTATCGAGTGTGAGGAAGAGGTGAAACCATCGACTACCGTCTGAATCGACCTCCCCCTCAAGAAGTCGGCAATCCACGTACACAAGGATGCGGGAAGTCCGTAAGAAAGCAGTTTGTTGACAAGTCCTCGGTGCCAAACCCGGTCAAAGGCCTTGGAGATGTCCAGTGCAACCGTTTGGGTCTCACCGAAACGTTCCAGGCATCGCCCCCAAACTTGCGTCACATACGCGAGAAGATCACCGCACGAGCGGTTCCGCCGGAATCCGTATTGACGGTCGTTGATAATTTTGTTCTTCTCGAGGTATGTGAGCAGTTTGTCGTTGATCACACGTTCCATCACCTTAGACAGAACTGATGTGATCGCTATGAGGCGGTAGTTGGCCGGGTTGGAGCGGTCACCCTTCTTTGGAATAGGATGGATAACCACTTTTTTCCAACCAGAGGGCACAGAGCCAGTCTTCAGGGACAGTTTAAAAAGCTTCGTCAAAATTGGAGCTAATTCTGCAGCGCACCTCTGCAATACCAGGGCAGGTATTCCGTCGGGCCCACTAGCTTTATTAACATCAAGCCCTCGTAAAACATGGAGTACTTCCCGATGCCGGATCCTCAGCTTTTTCATATGAAAACCGCAGTGAGGAACCGACGTCGGGACAGCACCTTGGTCATCGAGGGTTGAGTTATCCGCAAACATTTTACCTAGTAAGTTAGCCTTTTCGGTGGCGGTGTTTGCTAGTGAGCCGTCAGGTCTGGTAAGAGGTGGCAGACTGGATTTGCAGAAATTGCGACCTATTGAGCCCGCAAGTGACCAGAATTGCCTGCTGCCATGCGGGCATGCAGTCAGCTTTCTGCTGATCTGCTGGTCGTGCTCGAATTTTGACCTATTTATGATTCTCTTGTTTTCCTTTGCCATTTTGTTGTAAACTGTTCTGTCTTCGGATGTTCTAGATGTGTTGTAGGCTCGGTAAGCCGCGTTTTTTCGTCGCACTGCTTCAGCGCATTGTCGACTGAACCACGGCTTTGAGCCTACACCAGTTTCCTTAACAGTAGATTTGATGATGCCATCCATCGCGGATGTGATGACTTCACCAATTTCCTGGGCACATCTTGAGGGATCCGAAGTCCGAAAACAGACAGCTGACCACGGAAAAGCATTGAAATGTGCCCGCAGACCGAACCAATCTGCTGACCTATAGTGCCACACTTTTCTCTTCAGCCTCTCGTTTGGTGGTCTGAAGTTTACAGGGATTGATGTCGTCACCAGGCAGTGGTCGGACGATCCTAAAGGCGCTGTGACTTCAATCCTGTAACCGTGTGGCACAGTAGTTAAAAATAGGTCTAACAGATTGGAACGGTGAGTCTGGACATCAGGAACCCTTGTAGGCTCCTGAACCATTTGCTCCAATCCGTAGCAAAGGGCAAAGGATTCCGCTTGGCGTCCAGCCGAGTCTGTTGATCCTGAGAACTTCAACCAAGGTTCGTTATGAACATTGAAGTCCCCCAGGACCACAAACTCTGCCGTAGAGTAGCGGGGCAAGAGGTCATCAATAGTGTCGCTTAAGTGTTTGAAGAGCTCGGACGTGTCTGATTCGCTCAGGTTCGGTGAGCGGTATAAACACGCGTAGAATCTTACCGTACTGGCAAGATTGACGCGTACCCACATTACGTCGAATCTGGAGTTTTCCAGATTCAACAGTCGCACACAGTTGACGTCAGCTCAATGTTTATTTAATGTAACCCGGAATTAATTCCAACACCCCAACTACAGTAAATAAACTAAAATCTCTAAAATTAAATACAGTGTTTTATTATATACTAACATTGCAACTAAATATTCAACTGAATCATACTCATATCATTCACACATTTTTAAAGTAGAATGTCTGACTACAGGGGAAAAGGTTTCTTCATAATCTACACCAGGCTTCTGCGTAAAGCCTTTAGCCACTAGACGCGCCCTATACCGCACACTTTTATCACTATTCACTTTCTTTTTGTAAACCCATTTGCACTTCACTAGAGTTTTGTCTGAAGGCAGTTCGTTCACAGGATCCCACGCTTTATTGTCTTTGAATGCTTGTAACTCGTCCTCCATAGCCTCAATCCACTTGTCCTTATCTGGACTTAATAGGACTTCTTGAAAGGTAACTGGATCCTGAGCAATTTTTGAACTTGTTTTTGTACACAAGTTTGTGTAGCCATAACGCATTGGTACTCTTCTGGTACGCTTGGCAAGTAATATTTCTGACTCTGGTTCATCTTCTTCCTCTGTGGTCTGCTGTAATGTAGAATCAAAATCAGTCAAAGCATTGAGATAATCAGATCCTGAAAAAATGTTTAGACTTTACGCACTATCTTCCTTAACACTCTTGACTTGACTGTCTGACTTATCAGTTTGGATTACATCCCCAACTGAAATATTTAGTCTTTCCGCGCTAGAAGATTCTTCTTTTACTTCTTCCTTGCCACTCTTGACTTGACTGTCTGACTTATCAGTTTGGATTACATCCCCAACTGAAATATTTAGACTATCATCGGAGTGATGTTTCTTTTCAGTATTTTCATAGACTACTACATCTCTGCTTGTTGTGATTTTACGCTTCATAGGGTCATACACTCGGTAGCCTTTCACATTTTCTGCAAAACCAACAAGTATGTGTTTCCTTGACTTTGTATCCCACTTAAGTCGTTTCTCCTTTGGGATGTGGACCATTACTTGACTACCAAATATTCGGATGTGCTTTAAGTCTGTTTTCTGATTTGTCCAGAGTTCGTATGGTGTTTTATTATTTAAACCTGACGCAATGGATCGATTTCTGAGATAGAATGCTGTATTTGTGGCCTCTGCCCAAAACTTCTTATCTAAATCTGCGTCAAATAATAAACACCGAGCTCTCTCTACTATAGTTCTGTTGATACGTTCGCTCATACCATTTTGCTCAGGAGTATAAACATTTGTCTTATGATGCACAATGCCTAAATCCTTTAAAAAAATTTCAAATTCATTACTACAGAATTCTAAGCCATTGTCTGTTCTAAATATTTTTATTTTTCTATTTTGCTGATTTTCAACTAATGACTTAAATTCCTTAAAATACTTGAATACTTCACTTTTATTTTTAAGAAAGTAAACAAAAGCCATACGTGAGTAGTCATCAATAAATACAAGAAAGTATCTCGATCCACCAATTGAGGTTATTTCCATGGGTCCGCACACGTCCCCATGTACTAGATCCAATGAATTTCTGCTTCTTGTTGCTGCATGGACAAAAGGTAGTCGCAACTGCTTTCCTTCGCAACATATTGTGCAAGTACTCTTGTCAATCTTACACTTATCTGTGTATGATTTACCCGTTACTGCACCGTCTCGCATTTTATTCAAGTCATTTACATTTAAATGTCCCATTCTCCTGTGCCAGGTCACATCGCTCACTGAAGTAGATGTAAACAAACACTGTTGATTATCTAACCTCAACTTGTAAACACCATCTATTAGTGTAGCAACTGCTACCAAATCCTTCTTTTTGTTGTAAACACAGCAACAATCATCTTTGAATTCTACACTATTGCCATTCTTTATGAGTTGACATATTGAGATCAAATTTGTGGTAAGATTAGGAACACAAAAAACTTCTTTCAAAGTAACCTCAAATTTGCAATTTGTAGTGACCGTTATTATGTCTACACTACCAACGCACAATACAGGCATAGCACTTTGATTTGCTGCTATTATTTCCTTGATCTTTGGCGAATAAGATGCATTTTTTATTAGGTTTACATCCGGCGTCATGTGAACACTCGCACCACTGTCTAAGTAAAAATCTTTTTTACTATAATTCCCGCTCAAGAAAACAGCCGAAAACGCATTAGTTTTCTTCATTTGTTGCTGATCATTCTGTTTACACTGCGATTTATAGTGACCGTATTGACGACAACGGTAACACTTTATGTTATTTCTGTCAGTTTTGTTTACATTCGAACTGACCATAGACGACGAACTACGACGTTCATAGTTAGAACTGTCACTTCTGCCAGTGCTGCCAACTTTAGAATACTGTTGGCGACTGTGCTGCCCTCTACTCAAGAAAGCGCCACCACCGGAAGACGTGTGTTCGCCTTCATTTCCTACAAGGTCAAGTAATTTGGCCTTCATGACATCAGCAGTAATGGCGATACCGGAATGCTCTATAGCGATGATCATGGGGAAGTATTTTTCAGGTAAACCTGCCAACAGCAGGCTGCCAATCGACTCATCTCCGATCTGAAAACCCGTACCAGATAATCTTTGCGCCGTTTCGATTACTTGCGTGACGTAGCTTGTCATTGACTCGCAACTTTCTAGACGAATCGAAATTAGGTTCCTCAGCAAAGTTATTCTTCTGGAGAATCCTGAGTCATCGAACATAGATTTCAGCCTTTCCCATAAGTTCTCGGCACTTGTTGCCTCTCTAATATGAACATACAATGACGGATCAATAGTTAAAATCAATCTGGCTTTCGCTTTTGCATCGTTTTCTTTGTCTACCGTCGTAATGCAATTTGATAATCCTTCCAAAACTAACATGTTTTGTGTTGCAAAAGCCCAGTCACGGTAATTTTCACGGCCCTTTAGTTTAAGAATATTGGCCAAAAGAGAACTGGACGCCATATTGGTTGATTTTTAAACTTCGTTGTTTAACACACAAAGATATAATTTTTCTTTTGTCTCCTTATCACCACAGCCAACGCCTATTCTAGCTACCAAAAAAAATCACAACAAACTTTACTTCACTGCTAGAAAACTATAGGACATACTGGGCAAATAACCTGATGTGATAAAGAAATAAAACAACCGACTTGTTCAAGGCAAGATGATAGACAGAGATTTTATTCATAGAGGCATAGATAATTAAATACACAACAGTACAACAAATGACGTTAGGTACTTGGTTTATTTAATGTAACCCGGAATTAATTCCAACAGGTCTCTTCAAGACCCATGTTCACTCCTTCCTTTCCTCAAAAAGACCCTCCACACAGCATCTTCAAAGATGACATAGGCCCTGAGGGAAATTATTTTCCACGGGGATGCCTCCTGTGTGAAGTTAATGTAAAAAAAAAAAAAAAAAACTTTATGTGCCCGTCGATTTGACGGAGGTTAGCTATCGAGGGCATCATACATTTTGATTTTTAATTTAGCCTCTACCAAAGTACGCCGTCAAAATGTACAGAAACATGTGTCATGCAGTTACAAAGCGCATAAACACCACAAGGACCGGACAAAGCTTTCTACGGCCTCGTAGAGCCTGAGGATAAAATACATACGAAGTGTTCCATGAAGTTTTATACTTTACATGGAGTGATTAATATTTCGGGCAACCCGTTCCAACAAATTTATTTTACAGTACGTATGTTGTCGTATTTTCCGATTCTAACAATATTATTTAGCTCAATTATAAATAACATTATTTTATCATTATTTAATATTTCTAATACTTATTTTGATTGGGAAGCCGGTAGAGTTTTAGTTATAAAAAAATCCATATTAAACTTCCCCTCAGAAAATCGCCAATATGCACTTATAATGTCTTTAACGAAATGACATTTTACGAAAACTTTGTGTTATTACCGCTTCACAATTAAAGCTCTATAAATGAAACATTTCTGAAGGTAGCTGAATAGTAAAAACTGTTTTAGACAGGTTACAAAATAAGCTTTCGAATTATTATATTACAAATAAATATTAATATTTGTAAATATTAAAATTTAGAATGCAAACATTAAAAAAAAAAGAAAATGACTCACGTGATGTTTTTATGTGAAAACGGCACTAAAATCACAGATTATGTAAACAACAATACTTATTCTATTGTATAAATGTGTAATAAACACTTTTGTTACCTCACTTTTTTATCATTTCACATAAAAAATATTTAATAAAAATTAACAATGTCGGGCGCGGTCGACCCGCCCGTAGGAAATTTGGCGGGATAAATTATGTGTCAGACTGCGCGTCTGACAGAATGTTCTTTTCATGTATTTCCATGGACGACTTAAATAGAGATGTGCAGCATGATTCATTATCGACCTTTCACTTTTTATTTTAGGGATGTCACTAAAACAATAACGGAGTCAGAACGATTTCTATGGAGACACACGCGCTGACGTATAAACACGCTTATTGTTCTTGACGGCGGGTCGTATTTTTAATGCGTATATCTGCTTAAGTTGCGGAGGGGTACAGATAATTCATGGAAGAGTGGTCTAAACCAATTTGAAAGAAAACAGCACCAATTTAGCATTTGAGGTTATTTTTCACAAAAACAGCTGTATACAATGCAAATCATCCAAATAAGACATTTGTACTCCAAGACCCCAGAAGGGCAATTTAATTGACTATCTACATTAGAAATACATTCAACATTTAAAAAAATGTTTGATCAATTACAATAGTTTTAAAAAATATACTGATTTCTGGCAAACGCTCCAGCACATTTATATATGAGGTTTACAAGATTTCAGAAAATATGGTTATCTTTGTTGATATTATAACTTAATTAGAACTTAAATAATTACCCCTATTCTATCAAATAATATTACCCCTATTCTACAGCGATATTATTTGATAGAGTAGGGGTAATTATTTAAGTTCTAATATCAACAAACTATGACTGATTTCACAGAAAAGATTACAATTAATATTATGCTTTAATTCCACTAATTTTCTTTATCCATTTTCGGCCCATTGTTTTGAATGGGTCTGTATCCTGTCTTTACTGTTTTCTTTATTTTGGGTCTGGGTATATTCTTGCCTCTATTTCATTTGATGCCATCGCCTGATTGTGCGGTGTTACGTAAATGATTGTTGTGGTGGCCCGCAAAAATGATCTTGGAACAAAATGATCAGACAAATTGAAAATTGTCTTTTTGATCAAGTACATAGTTGAGAGTTGGATTGTATCATCTAATATCTAATGTACTTTAATATTAATATTAACTGATGCAAGACGTATTTTTTAATGTTCCTTTTTTGTTGGTTATTTCAGACTATTTGTTTTCGAAAGACGCAAATACTCAAAGTCGATATAGGGACCTGCTTGACGAGTCGATGCATCTGTTTATGTCCTTCTCAACGTTGGATACCGTTCAAGGAGAAATAAGATCTATAAAAACTTGTTGTTAGTTGTTGGAAAAGTTGAGGGGTGAATAAGAAAATATGTGATGGGAGCCACAATAAGCACCTTCATGTTGTGTTCACTTGAGTTGTTTGGTTCTAGAAAATATGAAATTATCTAGTCAAATAAGTAATGATCGTGATTTAATATATGAAGAAATTACAAGTATTAAGACATTTATTCTGGTAGGTGCTACAAGCTTCGTGTCACACAGACCTTAAACTTTAGAGATCTTCAAATGTTTATTAACTAGTAGAATAAAACCAACTTTGAAAACCTTTTAACACCGCGGGCGAATGGGATACAGTAAACAAATCTCTGGAGAACTAAGGTCAGCGGGTAACTTCTGCGTATGAAACTTTTGTTTGGGATTCTAATAAAACCGTTTTTACACGGAACAAAGGGATTTAACCCGCCCAAATCCACGATGCGATTATAGTTTACAACGCTCTTTAAAACGTCAATACCTTGTTATGAACCACGTTGCGCGCCAGTTGTTATGGGCAGAACGCATAACTGCTATACAATATGTCCCCAGGCCAGCTCACGGTAGAGACAAAAGTACCCTCTATCTCAGAGGGCAGGTCGCACGAATGCGTCGGGATCTCTCTTTCTCTCTCTCCTTCTCTCTCCCACAATCGTCTGGGAATACTCACTGGGGAAAGGCTCCTGCCGAAGCAGATTAACAACAGGATGTAATTAATAGACTCATGTATTGTAAATTCAAACACAGTACAAGGGTTATTACAGCACAATTCAATTCAAGTGATGCATGTTACACAAACCTAGCTATCGAGTTTATATCTCATGATCCCTGTCAACGAAACTTTCTGAGTGGTGGCTTTACGCGAGAGTTCAAACAGTCTATCGTTACGGACACATTAAAGAGGGTAAATCAGAGGACAGCTTACATGGTGATTGAAGAATCCTTCGGCTCTCGGGTTCAGCAGGGCTCATCCCGAGTCTAGGACAGGTCCCGAAGTTCACAGGCATGGTAGAACACCAGCGCTAACACTCGTATGTACTTTAATTACATCGCAGATGTTACTGCGTTTAATTTGATCGGGCTAGTTAGCCGCGAACTGTATAGTTCGCGGAGGAGTGTCACGTGCGCCCGAGACGGCTTGTACTACTCGACTGGTGGCGGCGCGGCGGAGCGTGCCGGAATGCCGAGGGGAGAGGAGGTAGGTAACAGGAAACAGCGGGGAGCAACGAGTTGTTGCCCGCAGCGGTTTGCTTACTCGCGTTGGCGCTCCCTGTTGCTCCAAAAACGTACCATAACACTTCCCCCCGCGCTTGGAAAAAAAAGCGACGTGGCAATGGAGCTGTAGGGGAAAAAAAATCCTCTTATGCTTCCATCGGGGTTTTGAGAGATTCGTTGCTTGAGAGATTGCCTAGCTAGAACATACAGTTTATGCTATAGTTTAGGTCACAATGTTTGTAGGGAATGGATGGGGGTACATGGAATGTTTGGAAAAGACAGCTTTGGGGAGAGTACATGGTGTAAAACAACATACAAGGTTATGCAATTGAAAATAACAATACACATGGTTATGCAATTGAAAATAACAATACACATGGTTATGCAATTGAAAATAACAATACACATGGTTATGCAATTGAAAATAATGACAATACATTTGTACAAGAGAAGAGAAAAGGTGTGATTCTAAAGTTTCATTGGTCTGGGAGCTAAGTTTGCGAAGCGTGGATTTGTTTGGTTTCGGAGAATTTCGAAGAAAAGGACGTGGTTTTACAGATTCTAAGGATTACAATATCACTGTAATCAGACCCATTTGAGATAACACTCAAGAGTACACTTGGGCCTTAGAAAACACTTGGTTTGGTCGAAAACGTTGAAGTTCACGAAGTGGAGACTGTGGTTGCTGTGCCGCGACTATGGTTACAGAGGCCATTGAAGAGAAGAATCCAGTATCTGCAGACATGCCAGTACGAATCCTAAGTGTTATTATGGTAAACACGGATCGTATATAATGGTTATTGAAGCATAGTGTAGCTCAAGATAACTTGTATTGGTACGCATTCAGCGAATACTGGTGGGTCAAGGTAATGATGGTTTACACATGACGATATATGCGTCACTGCATGACAGAGCAAGGGACGGCAAGGTTGGCATTGATAGCAAGAGTAAGAACAAACCTAGGAGCTAGCGTGCTCAGAAGGTAGTTTAGAGTGTCATAATGTATAGTGGGACAACTCGGCTTGCTGTGGCACGACAAGACAACATACATATGAGCGGTATGGTCTGTGCTTTTAGGAACAAATGCGTAGAAAATGGCAGCAGGAGGGACCTTGTAACCACAGCGCGTGCTGTCAGGAAGTGAAGCTCAGCTTGGCTGTTGATGATGACATCCGCCTGGGCTTCTTTTTAAATCCGGGAGAAATTATTATTAGAGCAAAATTCTTGAAGTTTACCTGCCTAGGGACCAATGAAGAAAAGGTTTGGAGAGAAACAAAATGTGTCCAGAAAATGAAATAAACGAAATTTAGCCACCGACTCAGAGAGTGACGAAGAGAGATTCCTAACTAAATTGTGATTACAAGAACATTTTCCTTTTTCAGGAAGACTTGGCGTTTGCCGAGTGACAATATGTCTTGGTTAAAAAACAACCGGCCCTCTATGGCCTATGTTAACATAAGATGGTAACATTTTCGTAGAATTTCAAAGAACAAGACAAAGAATCGTGAACTAGTCACGGCAGAGGGAAACCAATTCATGAATAAAGGTTGTCAAAAAGAGACAGACGTTACGCCAAGTGCATATCGTACATATCCAACATTCATGAATGTGTTTCGTAGAATTGAGAAAGAGAAAAAGGTGAGACATATGCAGAGATTGAGGGGGAAAACCTGTAGATAACCGGACAGTTACCTATTCGAACTCCAAGTGAGGGCGAAATATGGTCAACGACAGATTTTTCACTTCATAACATACGTCTGAGAACATGGGGGAATGGGGGAGGAGGGGAGGAGGGAGACGAGTTACGAAATTTGCTAGAGACTGGACTAATTTCCAATTCAAACTCTATGTGAAGATGAAACATAATCAACCAGCAGATTTCCTGACTCTTTACATTTATTAAAGGAGGAGAGATTTGAATACACATTATAACAAAGAGGCTAATCTTTCGCGTGTATTGGGCAAAAGATTAGGGGTCATTTTAAAACTTCTACATGATTGTGAGAAAAGACAGACCCTTGCTCCAATTTCACAAACCTGGGGGTTTTCTTATTCGTTCTCCAGACAACGAGTTATGTGGTTTTGTGCTCAATCGATTAACTCCCACAGCACTATGCCCCATAATTGACAGTGAAGCTGAAAACTAGTCCTTTTGGGATAGTAGATATTCCTGGGCTTCTTTCCTTTTGCAAAGAAGTAAAAAAACAGGAAGTCCACGGGCATCGGCGTTGAATGACAACAAAGGGTTGTGGACTACATTTCGTAGATCGCACACAAAAGGGTTTGATATTATTTCGTTCGCACGACTCATGGTAAGTGTTTTAACGTCTCCACGTATAGTGTACAAAATATGTAAGTACATACAAGATACAACTCAATTATAGACAGAAGTCAAAGAGTTTATACAAAGCATCTTAAAGAGGATGGCAAAGCCGATATTATGTCGTTCACACGAATCACGGTAAGTGTTTTAACGTCTCCACGTGTAGTGTACGGAATGAACGATTTACAACAAATTTGCCCAGTATTGAAAGACAGTAGCCCAATTACGTTCGAAAAAGTGGGTCCCCATTCAATACAGACGGCGGGTGGAATGAACGATTTACAACAAATTTGCCCAGTATTGAAAGACAGTAGCCCAATTACGTTCGAAAAAGTGGGTCCCCATTCAATACAGACGGCGGATTAAGCGGTTCTCATGCCAAAAGACACACGACCAAAATAGAATATACAAAACGGTACTCATGACAAATATGTCACACGACCCACTCAATAACATTTAGCTATGAGCAAAAGTGATTATGACGAGCTTCTCGTATTGTGGCAGGTATTTTAAGGATCCCTCCTATAATGTAACAGGGTTACGTTTAAATACAACACAATAAACGTTAACAATGCTTGTTTTAACACAGTATATGAAGATTTGTTAGATTAACTAACTCCGTAGCCCAGGAGCGTACGATAGAGTAACAAGGAGGTAAACAATTTAATGTCACTTCATATGTTATAAAGGCGGGGTGATGACAGAGTACATTTCTGTTTACACCATGTGACAAACAAAGACAGACCTATATGGTTTTACATACTGTCTGTTGTAGCAACTTCAGTGGGAACAAACAAAAGGGACCAATAGTGGTTTTACATACCCTTTGTGCAGTTACAACATACCGGGTTATGTGCAATTTAGGTTGCAAACAAGAGTTGAATGCCTAAGTTTACAAAACGATTGTCAAACAAAATATTGATGATTCACGTTAAACTGCGGTTATTTATGTATGGAAAACAGGGCTGTCGTTAGGTTTTATTAACCTTTTCCGTCAGGGCTGAGGCATGTAATACAAGACATACATGTTGAGAAGAGGGACAAATCGAGGACTTCTTATAACAACAAAAGACCGAGTATTTGGTTTTACGTACTTTAGTTGAAGCGGGCCCAAGAAGATTTGTATAAGGGTGGAAAGACCAATTTAAAGGCTTTTCCTTTATTTATATACATATGATTTCAAAATGGACGTGTCAAAATCCAATTTGTTAGCAAAGAGCTCGGGTAGGACGCCATCAATTTTTTAACATTTGAGAAAAATTGAAAACTACTGTACACAAGGAATGTGATTATGTGAGTAACCACTTATTTTTTACCATGATGAGTAAAATATGGAGCTTGTTAAGATGGTTTACTTGTCCTGGGTCGTGATTTAACGCTTTGGAGTTTACCAAATCCGACTTTAGAACGACGCTCCAGTACTTACAGAACATAAAAGAAAAATTTTTTGAAGAGATTCCTTCCGATATGATGAAAAAAAAAACAACAAACAAAAATGGTGAAAATTACAATATTGCATTACATAGCAAGGCGTGCCATGGCATGAACGTTGCGTAGTGTGAGGGGTTGAGAGGCAATGATTTGGGTTCATGACTTCCCAAACACTGTGACTCGACGGGTGTCTCTGCTCTAAAGTGATCAATTTTAGAACAGGTGAGAAAAAAAATAAATAAAAAACGTGTGAAACAAAAATTACGGTGGTTGCCAATTCACGAACATGAACGGGGTAAACTACACCGTGGAGTGTACATAAATTTACAAAAATGATTTTTTTTAACAATATTCGTTTTATCAACGAAAGGGTGGACATGTAATTGACACTTTACACGCCAGACATTGTAAGACTTCAATGTGCTTACAAAAAGGGTTGTGGTGATACACACTGGATCATTTTGAGTTTGCTGAGATAGTGGGGGTAGTTTTACTCGACTCCTCACTTCCAGTCTTTGCGATATCCTTAATATGGTAATTACCAATGTGCCTTCCAGAGAAGTCAGACAAAGAGTACACTAGATCTGATATCTTTCTTAGAACTTTGGCCTTCACGAAACGTGGTGCCAGCTTGGCAGAGAAATACGTGGCTCCTTGGGAAAGTGTGTTGTTCTTTCTCCAAACTATGTCTCCTGTGTTGAAGGTGACATGTTTCCTACGTAGGTTGTATCTGTCCGCACTCTTTTGATGAGCCAGGAGTAAAGCATCAGTGACTTCACTGTAGATGGCCGACAGTTCTTCCAGACGATGGGCATAGTCCGCGGTAGGGTTGCTAGTGGCGGCAATTGACGTAGGAAAGTTTGTGTCCCTATGTAGAGAACCGTGAACAACTTGTTCCATACCGTGTTTTAAGAAGAAAGGTGTGTAACCAGTGGCCAGGTTAACCGTGTTGTTCATAGCAGCCTGAATTTTATCTAGGTTTTTACACCAAGTGCGTTGATCTTTATCAACTAGAATAGCCAGAGCTGTGTTGATTGTCTGGTTATAACGTTCGACAGTGTTATTTTGTGGGGTATACAAGGTATTATAGTAAATGTCCTTGATTCCGTATTTGGCAAGAAAATTTTTGAATTCTTGAGCAATAAATTGTTTTCCGTTGTCAACTATTACGGTTCTGGGTGTTCCGTAAGGTATAAAAATGTGTTTTTCCAGAAGTTTGATGATGGCGGACGCATTGGCTCTTTTTAAAGGGAAGATCCAACAGAATTTAGTGAAAACATCCACTACACTAAGTATGTGCATGTGTCCGGCATAACTTCGAGGAAAAGGTCCGACGAGGTCCATTGACAATGATTGTAGGGGTCTGTCGGCACGTTTGGGGTTACCCATTAGGCCGGCAGGTGCTGCCGTGCTATGTTTATAAGCTTTACAAGTTTCACATTTAGAGATGTAATTGCGAATTTGCTTAAAGAGACCAGGCCAGTAATACTTCAAGGTGATCTTTTTATACGTCTTGAAATTTCCTGGGTGTATGGAGTCGGGAGCACTATGATTGTCAATGATTATTTGTTCTCTACCTTCGAGGGGAACGACAAGTTTCCACGAGTAATCTTCGAGGATGGATAGTGGTGCCTTGCAATTACGGTATAATTGTCCTTCTTTTATGATAAAGTTAGGAAACTTTTGTTGGTTATTTTTACAACCTTCGAAGATTTTCAAGTACCATTCATCTTTTGTAGATGGAGGGGGGGCAATTGTGTCAACATTTAATGAAGCTAGTTCAATTCTTGAAAGGGCGTCGGGAACAATATTGTCCGCGCCTTTACGGTGAACAACATCAAAATTGTATTGAGACAAACGGGAGGACCAGCGAGCGAGCCTACCGGAGGGATTACTTAAAGAGATCAACCATTTCAAACTACTATGGTCTGTGACTACAGTAAATTTGCTACCGTCTATGTAACCGCGGAAATGGTGAACAGAATCCAATACAGCCAATAACTCTTTTTCGGTAATTCCGTAGTTTTTCTCGTGTTTGTTTAGTGTGCGGGAAAAATACGCTACAGGGTGTTCGCCATCTGGGAATTCTTGAGTAAGAACTCCACCGATTCCTACATTGGATGCGTCCGTGTGGAGGGTAAAAGAGAGTGCAAAATCCGGGCAATTCAGAACGGGAGCTTTTTGAAGGGCATCTTTTAAAGTTGTAAACGCTTCTTCAGCTTCGACAGACCATCGGAAATTGCTGACACCTTTACGGATGCCGGTAATTTTATTTAAGGGGGCTGCAATAGTGGAAAAGTCTTTGATGAATCTCCTGTAGTAACCTGCGAGTCCAAGGAAACCTTTGACTTCCTTCGCGTTCTTGGGACGGGGAAAATTTGCCATGGCTTCCACCTTAGCGGGGTCTGTTCTTAGGCCTTTTTCGTCGACAATGAATCCCAAATAACGTAGACGGGACTTACAGAATTCAGACTTCTTCAAGTTGATGGTTAAACCAGCGAACTTGAGTTGTTGGAAAACTTTTTCCAGCATTAATAGGTGTTTTTCAAAGGTATCGCTGACGATGATGAGGTCGTCAAGGTAACAAAACAGGCTGTTATCGACTTCAGGACCGAAAAGTTTGTCCATCGGTCTTTGTAACTCGGCGGGGCTATTTTTTAGACCAAAGGGTAATCTTTTAAAATGGAACATTCCCCTACCAGGTACAACGAAAGCAGTTTTTTCGCACGATTCTGCGTCCAAGGGTATTTGCCAAAACGCTTTGCTGAGATCGACAGAAGAGATGAACTTGGCGTTACGCAGCTTGTCTAAGGTTGCGTGAACGTGAGGTAAGGGATACGCATCAGCTTCCGTGCAAGAGTTTAAACGTCTACTGTCGAGACAGAAACGTGCAGAGCCGTCTTTTTTAGAAACCAAAAGAGTTGGGTTGGTCCATGCACTTCTGCTGGGAACCACCACACCCATTTTTAACATTTCGTCAAGTTCATTTTCTAAAAGTTTAAGTTTTTGGGGGGCTAAGTTGTAATAACGTTGCTTTATGGGTGGGCCATTGGTTTTGATATGGTGCTCAACCAAATCTGTCAAACCTAATCCGCATTTTTCGAAGGATATTGATTCGAATTTATTGACCATTTCCTTTAGTTGGAGAGCCTGGTCCGTGCTTAAATTTTCGTGAGGTATTATTGTGCGGATCTCACTAATTTGAGCGGCAGTGGAGGTTTCGCCAAGAGTATTAAATACTTGGGGAGCAACATTGAATGCCTTCCAGAAGTCAACGCCAAGGATGAAATTCTGGGATATAGAGGGCACTATTAGAAAGTTGATTGTAACTATTTTATTGTTACAATTGATTGGCAGGGCCAGGGCACCGATGACCGGCTGAGAAACATTATCTGCAGTCGTCAGGTGTGTCGATTGGGGCGAAATTCTAAAATCACTGTTAACAAAAGGCAGGTGAGCATTGTTGCCAAGACAGCTGACAGATGCCCCACTATCGAGTAATCCGGAAAAGGTCACATTGTTAACAGAGAAAGAAGCATAGGGTCTCCCATCTTTAGCTTGTTTGCAACAAACCGAAGAAACATTTAAGGTCTGGTTAAAATACTTAATGTGTGCTAACCAATCAGTCCATTCTTTAGACCTTGGTTCAGAATGGGTGCCTGAGAGGTTATTATTTAGTTTTTTGGCCTCTTCATGTAGAAATTTGGTGGGGGCTTGGAGAGATCCACCTGAGGTCTGACATCGCTTGGGTTTTGTAACCTTTCCATGTCGTGTCTTGATTTCTTGAAAATATTGCGCAGTTCGTCGCGTGGAGGAGAGCGGTCCCTAGAGTGATGTCTCTTGGAAGTTCGGGGTTCCTTGGATTCCAGAAACTTCGCTTGCTTGAAACAAGTAGTGGCCAGATGGCCTACTTTTTTGCAAAAAGAGCATACTTTTTTGTTGTCGAATTCTGGTTTTAAACCAGACGAACGGCTTGGCACAACTACATTATTAGACACATTCTTTATGTTCTTCCTATCCTGGTATGATTCCAGAAGGAGACAGACTTCGTTAAGCTGGGCCAGGGATGCAATTTTCTGCGAGGTGATGATGTTCTCGTATTTGCTTAAAAGGCCATCAGTTATGACTGGTAATAGTTCAGCTTCCGAAACGGGATGTGAAAGCTTGATGTTAATGGATTCAGCCCTTTCTATGAATGTTGCTACAGGTTCATTTACCAGTTGTTTAATAGATAGTAAAGATAATTTGATCCTGTGCTGGGCTTCTGTTTTTCCGAAGCTCGAGATTAGGGCAGATCTGAGTTTATTCCAATCTTTGCATTTAGTTTTTTGAATGCGGTGCCAGGGTATCAATTCTGGGGAGATGAGTTCTATGAAGTTTTTTCGTAGAATCTCGAATGGGATATTTTTGATAGTAGCCGTTTCTTCGATACGGTCGATGAAATCCAGTACATCGGAGACGCCATTATATTTGACTTTCCAAGAGGATAAATCGTAAGTTTTATCTTGTGTCAAGGTGGGTGCGATGTCCTGTTTTATCATTACTTGCGGCATAGGTTCTTTGTTAGGAACAAGATTATCCAAAACTTGCATAGCCAAGCGTGAATTATTTTCGCTTGATGGGGCGAGGTTTATTTTCTTAATATACTTTTTGTTAAATAAAAGTGCATAAGCCTTTAATGTAGATTTAGATTTGCTAGATGGCGAGAGTCCTCTATCCTTTAAAGCAGTTTGTAAGTGAGTTTTGGATAAACTGAGCACGTTGGGAATGATACCCAAATTGGATGATGCCATAGCTTGATTGTTTTCCATTGTGAGTTTCCCGGGAGGTGAAAAAATTTTGCCAGGGATTTCCTTTAGCAAACGCAAAATTAATTTTGTGAGGCACTTTTCACTTGGTAACCACTGGTTGACACTTCTAACATAGTTATAGAAAACTGTATTCCATACTACAATTTGGTATACATGACACCAGAATTCATGGTCAAGGTGGAAAAAAAATTGGCGTGGACTGACCTTAGGGGAAACACTTTTTTATTTTTCACAAAGCACTTTTGGAAATTCGGTGAAATTCACAAGTATTAAACTGATTTTTCAAAAAATTGGCCAGGACTGGCCTTTAGAAAACGGCTTTTTAAATTTTCACAAAGCACTTTGCACTGAGAGGGGCACTAAAATTCACAAAAGGCACTCTTCTGGCAAATAGGAACAAACTTCCGGATGAAAATAATTGAATATGGGATTTGATACGTCAACCACATTGAAATTGTTTTATTTATTCATGGAACCAATCATTGATTTTATTATATTATTTCACTTTCCTTTATGTAGGGAAAAAACACAATTCACTTTACACTTATGCTGAAAAAAAAAACGGTACCTATAATGCAGAATAGGGAAAAAAGTCATTATTTTGTCCATTTAGTGTAATATAAATTGTACTAATTTAATAGACACAAGTGGGCCAATTGGTATATTGTGCAAAACAACAAAAAAACGTCAGTCCGAAATTTTTGATTAAAGGAATTCGCACAATAAACTGGGATTCCAGCATCAAGTTTGTAATAATCATTTCCGTTGCTAGCCGGTTTAGTTATAAAAGGGCGTTCTGATTAAAAAAGTGCTGCATAGCAACAGATAATCATTTGTTCCGACGGGTTTTTTCGTTGGAATTTGGCGCGGGAACAGTTGCGCGCGCAGTCCGGAGACTAGGTATTTGCTGCGTTAATATTTGCCGTTTGCATAGGCGCGAAAGCTGTTGCGGACCGGTGTTTGTGGCGCGTGCGCAGTCAGATTCGCGGTTTAAATTTTGGGCGACCTTCTACTTGCTTCTAAAATGGCTACCTTTAAAATGCGGCGTGATTCTACCCATATGTTTCTGTGGTTTTTTCACAGAAATTCCTGTACACTGGATGTAGAATAACAAGTTATAATTAATGTTCACAAAACAATTCCTGTGCAGGGAGAATTTCGACCAGTTGCATCCAGCAAAACGATCGGGACAGAGGGAGAAAAGAAAGAGAAAAAAAAATTCCGAGGCCCCACGCTGTGGCGACAGTTGTTATGAACCACGTTGCGCGCCAGTTGTTATGGGCAGAACGCATAACTGCTATACAATATGTCCCCAGGCCAGCTCACGGTAGAGACAAAAGTACCCTCTATCTCAGAGGGCAGGTCGCACGAATGCGTCGGGATCTCTCTTTCTCTCTCTCCTTCTCTCTCCCACAATCGTCTGGGAATACTCACTGGGGAAAGGCTCCTGCCGAAGCAGATTAACAACAGGATGTAATTAATAGACTCATGTATTGTAAATTCAAACACAGTACAAGGGTTATTACAGCACAATTCAATTCAAGTGATGCATGTTACACAAACCTAGCTATCGAGTTTATATCTCATGATCCCTGTCAACGAAACTTTCTGAGTGGTGGCTTTACGCGAGAGTTCAAACAGTCTATCGTTACGGACACATTAAAGAGGGTAAATCAGAGGACAGCTTACATGGTGATTGAAGAATCCTTCGGCTCTCGGGTTCAGCAGGGCTCATCCCGAGTCTAGGACAGGTCCCGAAGTTCACAGGCATGGTAGAACACCAGCGCTAACACTCGTATGTACTTTAATTACATCGCAGATGTTACTGCGTTTAATTTGATCGGGCTAGTTAGCCGCGAACTGTATAGTTCGCGGAGGAGTGTCACGTGCGCCCGAGACGGCTTGTACTACTCGACTGGTGGCGGCGCGGCGGAGCGTGCCGGAATGCCGAGGGGAGAGGAGGTAGGTAACAGGAAACAGCGGGGAGCAACGAGTTGTTGCCCGCAGCGGTTTGCTTACTCGCGTTGGCGCTCCCTGTTGCTCCAAAAACGTACCATAACAACCTCCTCAAATGCTTCAATCATTAAATCAAGATTTTAGGTATTCCTAAAAAATATATTTTTGCATCCGTAAAAAATATTTTAAAAATTGTGACGATTCTGTATAAAATAATAAAAAATGTTTTCCTAAAAGTCGACACATTTCTATGTCAGTTGAGACAACAAATTTTAAATTTCTATGGGAATAACAGAGAAGACAAATCATTAATTCATTTCAACCTCATTAACCTACGTCCAATATTACGATCTCCTTTTAGTTATGTATGACAAAAAGAGATGTAAAATAAAACGTTAAGACCTTTTGCCTATCTGTAGAGATTATTTTACTTCTCGAAGTGACATCATAATACGTTTGTCGTCGCTTTCTAGTGCATTAATTTGAAATGTCTGAAAACAGGGATTACAATATTAATTATCTTGCTGCAAAAAAACTTGGGTTGCTTGACATTCCGTTTTCATTTTAAAAAGAGCCACAAAAAAATGAGGAACCACATCGGAAGGTTCGGCCAACCGACTACCTGATCCTCAAACCAGAGTCATTTTTTAATTCCTTTCTGCGTATTTCCTTAAAATTAACGACAAAATGTTACGATTCTAGACAATCAGATGACGGGGGATGTTTTTTGTTTAGTTTTATGGGTTTTGGGTTAATTGCAGGGTCATGCCACATTAGTTCAGAAGTAATAAATGTTTATTTAATTTCATTTTATTTTTATCAAATAATCTTTTCGTGGAAGACTTGATTAAGACAATGACAATGCAGTGCTTTTTTACAATAGCTCCACACAGGAGGCCCTGAGGAAAATAATTCCCCCCAGGGCCTATGACATCTTGGGGATGATGTGTGAAGGGTCTTTTTAGGAAAGGAAGGTTAGGAAGTTCTGAGAAGGAAAAGGATGTAAGGGGTGGGTAGGAATCTGGGTGTCATTGTGTCCAAGAGTGACGGACGTATGAATCCATCTCTTCCACTGCGGTGTAAGGCGATGTTCCGAGAGAGTACAGCTGGAGAAGTAATAAATATATAATAATAAAGCAAAACCCGGACAAATCTCTGCCCACGAACCCGGGCACCCCTACTAAGTCACGAAACGTAGCTAACTACTTGGAATGACCTTTGGCAGAAGTGTTGGTTATCCAATAAATGGTTCCCGGGGCGGCGGCACCCATACTTGCCTCCCAAGTTGAAAAGTAAGGCATTGAACTGGCAAAGGAAAGATAATTGTTGAAATGCTCTATAATTGAGATTCCTGATATGTACCTATGTGTTGTAAAACCATATAGTTACATTATAGGTAGAGCCATGTTAATTTGTGGAGATCTGGATGGGATACAAGGCCGATAAAAATTATAATAATTTCCACCTTTTTATAACGCCGTTTAGTGATAAAGTCACGTCAAGTGTACTTGATGGATGGGATAAAAAGGTACGCTTAATTAGTTAGGGCATTCAAAAAGGAAGAAACATGACAATACTTCATCCAAAATACGATTGTAAACATTACTGCACCACCATAAAACTCTTTTGTGAGGGTTGGGTGCAATATTTAGAATCTTACCTAAAACTACCCCCATAAAATAATTATTTTAAAAAGGGACTTTATTTCCATTGAAACAGTAGCAAAGTGACGTCTTTACAAATGATTATTACATGGAAGGAAGTAGCAATAAATATAAATGGTTAGGTTTCAATGAATTGAAGGTACAATTTGCAATGAATATTAGGATTTTAAAAATATATATTTTTTTTGAATTATTTATTATTTTTACTATTTTAGAACGCTCACTGTCTTTGTGTAACTTGCTATTTCGATCATCTTCTAAAATGCATATTTTTCATAATAACGGCATGCCGCCGCCCCGGAAACCGTTTATTGGACAACCAACACTTCTGCCATAAGTGACTTCAAGTAGTTTGTTACGTTTGGTGACTTAGCAGGGGTGACCAGGTTCATGGGGTAGGTTTGGTTCCGGATCTTAGCGGCGGGTACGTCTGCCTAGCAACTGGCTCTGTGTGGCTGGCCGGGTCGGGAGAGACTGGTTGAGGGAGACCTTTTGACTTCTCCAGCAGGAAGACCTCTCCCCAAAGATGACATAGGCCCTGAAGCGAATTATTTTCTTCAGGGCCTCATGTGTGAAGCTAATGTAAAAAAAATACTGTATGTCTGCACTACAGTATCCACAGCCTAAGTTCTTATAGTTTCGTGTAGTACTAGATGACGTGTGGTCGCCATTTTACGATTTAATATAGATTAACTATAAACGAATGCATTACATAATATTTAGGTAAATATAATAACAAAGTCTTTGTTTTGCTTTTTTGAAAAAATCTTTTACATCTACATTCTTACTTATATTTTATTATGATAAACACGTCGGATTAATGTTTAAATGAGAATTTACCTAATAGGTTTTTGTCGTTATGTTCCTGTGAAATAAATATTTTAATTTGCTATGTAAACTATTTCCACTCATAAAAGTAAAATTTATCCTAAAGGTTATCTCTAAATTTCGGAAAAATGTTAAAACATATAAGTGAGTATTATAAAAAATACTAGTGTGCAGTTCACACCGGTAGAAGCGAAACCTTCAGAAAAAGATTCGGAAGGCTACGAAGCACCGCATAAAGAGGAGACCGATTATTCTAACCCATTCTCTATAAATGTTATAGATGCATGTGTTTGTCTCCTTTTAGTGTCGCTTTTTCGTTTCATCTAGTTTCAAATCACAACGGTGCGAAAGAAATTTTCACTTCAAAGTAATTATAAAATTATTTTTTCGTGGTTTGCTTATTGTTTGTGGTTTGCTTTTTAGTGTCGCTTTTTAGTTTCAACTAGTTTCAAATCACAACGGTGCTAAAGAAGTTTTCACTTCAAAGTAATTATAACATTATTTTTTCGTGGTTTGCTTATTGTTTGTGGTTTGCTTTTTAGTGTCGCTTTTTAGTTTCAACTAGTTTCAAATCACAACGGTGCTAAAGAAGTTTTCACTTCAAAGTAATTATAACATTATATTTTTCTTGGTTTGTTTATTGTTTTTTTTGTCGCTTTTTCGTTTCATCCAGTTTCAAATCACAACGGTGCTAAAGAAGTTTTCACTTCAAAGTAATTATAACATATTTTTTTCGTGGTTTGCTTACCGTTTTTTTAGTGTCGCTTTTTCGTTTCATCCAGTTTCAAATCACAACGGTGCTAAAGAAGTTTTCACTTCAACATAATTATAATTTATATTTTCGTGGTTTGCTTTTGCGTAAAACTGTAAAAAAAAGAAAATTCGAGTGTTCTTTAAGTATTGTATTTTTCTTGTAATCTATGTCTCTACGCAACTAGTGTTAAAACCACTCAATCTGGTATTAACTTAGATCAGCAAACATATTTTTTGTAAATGTATTTAAAAAATGATAGTAGGTCGGTGTCAGCCCTTACTAGTACCTAGCGCATTCCACATGTGGCTTTCTGAAACAATGATGCTCTTCTCGAGGCTAACGTGACCCTAGGCGGTCGCTGCCACAGCCGGCCCGCCTTGTTGGGCGTTTCAAATAATATTTGATTATTTATTATGAATGATTATTTTTTTAATATTTCAGTTTTAGGGCACAAAATCAATATTTTTTTCTTACAATAAATTCATATAAGCCAAATAAAAAATATTCACAACAATATTTTTACAAAAAACCCGAAATAATTTCCAAATCCAATAGAGTAACGCTGTGTAACAAGACGGTTTGTCGAGGGTATTTTTAGCATGGTATGGGAAAGGTTAATGAAGTAGAACAGTGGAATAACTATTTTTGCAAGACAATCCGCCTTCGCAGAGCGGGATTAATCTGAGATCTGTAGCATTGGGAGAGGATCAGTGAGTATGGAGTAAAAGCTGTAGGGAGGCTTCCGCTGCAAAGGCAATCCAATTTAATTTAGTAGTCAGAACTAGTCTTAAACATTTACAATAGAAAATATTTCATATATTTGATTCATAATAATTTCCCATGGCAAACTTTGGACCCTCATCATTTATTTATAAAATGTGTGTGTTCAGTTTATTTTATTTTTTCTGGTTGGTTAAAAGTAAAACACAACATATTTATGTGATTTAGAGGAAAAAAGAAAGTTCAAAGTACATAGCTGAGCAATCCAGGTTATAATATTTTCATTTCTACTAAAATACATAATATATCGAGTGGTGGACTGAATTGCGCACATACGACAAAATTAATTGCGAATAGTTTTGTAAAACTATTACGAGCCCTGCATCATTTTCGGAAAACCTTTTACGTGAGGCATCTCATTTACATTGCTTCAGTCGATATTCGTCCTTCTTCCGACAGTTCCACGCAACACCGCAATCCATCGGGGGTGACACCTAATACTTATTTTTACATGGAATATAAAACCTTTAAACGTGTAGAATCTTCATTGATTAAACTTCAAGTTATTTCCGACAAGGAAGATACCAATCTCCAGTCTTCTTTTTCAATGATTTTAGTTTTTACAGTACGATAACTTCTGGGGGTGGGAAAAATGCGGTGGTCTCGGAAGTAAGTTTCTTAGTTGTTTCAGTGGCTAATCCCCCACTGTTTATCCTCTTCTTTCCCCGTCGGACCGCTGTTAATTGTTCGCTCTGGTTTACCGTCAACAAGGAAATTCAACGAAATAATGATAATCATTATATAAGATCGCGAAGAGTTACTTCAAACAACAAATATTCTTGTACAATTATTGTGAAAGAACTTGTTATAGAAGCAGCCACTCGAAATCACGATAACTTAACAAGAGTTTTAATAAGCCCTTCCATTTGAAGCCCCTCAATCAATAGGCCACTTGCATCACATTTTTTTAAATTTTTTTCCGGTTTAGGCAAATATTCTAAGACATTCTGTATTTTTTTTTTTTAATCGTGTTTTTGAAACCCTGGGGATTTTTTGAAAATTTCAATACGAAAAATCAGACCATTTTTTATAAACCGGAAAGACGGGACATAATTTTATAGGTGTGAAAAAACGATAATTACATAGCCGAAAATCATTAAAAAAAAAAAGAACGTTTTCCACACGAATGGCACAGGAGAATAACGAGGCATACCAAAAATATTACATCTCATAAATATTTTTTTCCTTGATCCATCTTATTGATCATAAATCATTATAATGTACAGCGTCTATATTACTAAATTCAATGTAATATACTTGAACTTGTAAATTGTAATAATAATAAGAATATTATAAAATTTTATTTTGTTAAAATCAGCACCATAATCATTATACCTCTAAAACATGTACCGATATCCTCTTCACGTTCTGAAGAGAACCCCGTAGCCATTAATTGTACGGGGTTCTCTTCAGAACATCTGTCAAAAAATCAAACCAAATGATAAGTTCGCAGAGAACAAACAATAAATCTAGTGAACGAATTAAAAAATTCGCCTGAAATCAAAGTGATGCCATATAAAAAAATAAATCAGTGTGGAATTTTATAAAATTAATAGGAACATTTTCGGCGACGGGACATTTTCATGTAGTGACGTCACGAGCCCAAATAATGGATTTATTTATTTAAAAATAAAAAAAACTGTACATTTCTATAACTTTTTACTAACATTTTCGTAATCTTAGTAAAAAACTCTATCCACACGATTTTTTCCAAGTCGTTATGAAGTCCATGCAAGTGGCCTATTGTCTGTAGTCTTCCATATTTTTGTTACAAAAATAACGTTTTGTTTCAAGAGAACAAGAAAATAAAATGCCTTTAGTGAAAGCATTTTTTTTCGAGATTTTGTGGTGTCAATTACTATAATGCTGTATATTTTTGGCGGAATCAAATTGCAATACGAGTATGATCGAATATTTTTCTCAAGGATGCTATGCAGTATTATTTAAAGAAGAGGAAGGAGTAATAAATAAAATTATGTGAAAGGTAGGATGTCCAGTTAGTAATTCCACAGGCAAATTGCTCTTGCATGTTGATTTTTATTTATTACCGTATGGGTACTAAATATTCCCATTTATATCTCTACTTTTATATGGATTAGCATATCATTATAAAGGTACCCTTAGTCATGAGGTATTTAAATGAAAATGGAACAAGACATGCAGAACACCGAGGATTTTGTGAAATGATAAAATCAAGCTCTGTCAAATTATTCAACAAATATGTTTCGTGTTACGCAACTTTCCATATTTCAGTTGAAATGGTGAAAGTTCTGAAAAAAAATATTTGAAATTAAATAACATAATGTCATATTTAAAGATATTAAACGAGAGTGTGAAAAGGTGTAGATAGTCTAACTAAAAAAAGTCAGTACAGCCCTCAAAAAAATTCAGAAGTTTGGGAAACTAAAACAAGAACAACAAATGGATTATTTAAAATATTTCATTTGCCTGTGTAACTCGCTTAACGTTTGTCTCCGTGATTTGGCATCAGTTGAGTCCTACTAATTGAAGGTATCATCAACCGAAACCCGAAGCCGCGGTAATACACTCGCCAAGAAGTTGAATAATTTATACAATTCCATAGAATGACCTTCAAACCCGTTCCCCTACCGCTACCAGATAACGTGATTTGAATTCCACGAAGTCATACAATTAATAAACCGAGTCTGCTCGGAATCTAGATCATCCGCGTACCATGATTGTTTATTTTTCTGAAGAACTCAGGTATACTTGATAAAATATTTAGTTAGTTGAAAACATTCGTAGAAGAGGGGTTAAAACAAAAACAAAAAACCGAACGAACAAACAAATCAGGATACGTATAGCAATGATATTTCACATATTACTCAAAAAATAAATTACAGGAAATGTTATACGGCAGCCATCGCCCATAGAATACTCATCTAACAAGAAAATCAAATAAATAAATTTCAGATAGGAAGAACAACATAATCATTTTTTTAATTAGAGGTAAGTACTTAAAATTTAAGCTAATTTTCATCTTTCTTCATAAATCCCCTGCTTTGCGAGAAGTTTATTTTGTGAAGTTTCCTTTGCAGTGGGCAACTATTAAACATAAATAAGAGAAGTTGATGACTTAAGAATAAGTAGAACTTGTGTTAGTTGGGTAAAAATATATACTGACATAGAATTTTGCCGTGATTCGGCAGGTGTTCAGATTCTTGTTTGATGAAAAGGTTGAAACTAATCAAGTAGATACAATATTTTTAAATAAATACAAATTTTAACCCATCAAAGTAACGTCAGCCAAATCGTTTTTTTTTTTTTTTTTTTTATATTTCCCTTTTTTGTTGTTTTGAAATATTGAATCTATAGCGTTGCACTTGCCCTGCTTAAATTCTGGAATAAACTATTATTATTTTATTTATTAATGTTGCACAATTACAATGAAGTCCCGTTAAACAACGTCGCTCCCGCTGTCTGTACGCTTAGATATTTTAAACTACGCAATGAATTTTCAAGCGGTTTTCACATATACAGGAAGGTTTAGGTATATAAAAACATACAAACACTCTCCCACACCCCTCTCCTTCAATAAGTTACTAACTTAATTTAGGTATAATGTATTATTTATCACACAAAAATATAAGTATATAACAGCGACATGTCATTGGTACCAATTATTGTATTAATTCTATAACTTTGTAAATATTTCCCATTATGTAATAATGTACTGTTTGTTTCTGCAAAAATAAAAATAAATAAATAAATATAAATTGTTAAGGGTTTTGTGTAAATTAATTGAAATACATAACACATAAAAGGAGCGGGCAGGTAAGCGGGCGGTGTGGATTTGATATGCATGCAAATTACAGATGGCGTTGGTTATAAAAGTTGGGTAACGGCGTTGTCAATAGATGGCGTTGTGTTTCGTTTGCCACTGCACCGTGTGGCCGGGTCTGCTTGTCTACTTATAAAATATATTTTTGAATTCGGGATCTGTAGGTACATAAACAAAAATGAGAAGAAATAAATACAGAATTACAAAAAGGACGTAGAAAATTAGAGAGAAAAAAAAAGATTCGTAAAAAATCTGTTTTCTCTATCTATCTCCTTCTTTATTGAATATTGATTTTAGTAAGATATTGTAAATTTTAGGGCATTGTATTCTAAGGATCTTTAACTATTTATTTTGATATCTGGGAATTACAAGTCCATCGTTTTCAATTAGTCTTGGGTTATTAACAATATGCAGTCGGTTTTGGGAAAATACGGTACACCTACTTACATTATATATAACAAAGTATCTCCGGAGGGGTGCGAGAATAACAAAAGAAAGGCTGAAAAACAATAACAATAGTAGTAACTTTTCCTGTCTGAAACACAGAGAGCCGAGCCTGTAGACGCCTCCTATCTGGACTGCCCGGGCTTCACTCTCGCAGGGAAGTTCAGACCCAAAGGAGGTGTCTGTCTCTATAGTCGAGCTGACGTCAACCGTGTGCGACTGTTCAATCTGGAAAATTCCAGATTTGACTTAATGTGGGTACGCGTCAATCTTGCCAGTACGGTAAGATTCTACGCATGTTTATACCGCTCACCGAACCTTAGCGAATCAGATACGTCCCAGCTCTTCAAACATTTCAGCGACACTATCGATGACCTCTAGCCCGCTACCCTACAGCAGAGTTTGTGGTCCTGGGGAACTTCAATGTTCATAACGAACCTTGGTTGAAGTTCTCAGGATTAATAGACTCGGCTAGACGACAATCGGAATTGATGTCGTCACCAGGCAGTCGACCACTGCATGGTGACGACATCAATCCATGTAAACTTCAGATCGCCAAACGAGGAGCGGAAGAGAAAAGTGTGGCACTATAGGTAAGCAGATTGGTTTCGTCTGCCGATAGATTTTAATGCTTTCTCGTGGTCAGCTGTCTGTTTTCGGTTTTCAGATCCCTCAAGATGTGCCCAGGAAATTGGTGAAGTCATCACATCCGCGATGGATGGCTTCATCCAATCTACTGTTAAGGACACTGGTGTACGCTCAAAGCCGTGGTTCGACGAAAAAACGCGGCTTACCGAGCCTACAACACATCTAGAATATCCGAAGATAGAACAGCTTACATCAAAATGGCAAAGGTAATCAAGAGAATCATAAATTCGAGCACGACCAGCAGATCAGCATAAAGCAGGCTGCATGCCCGCATGGCAGCAATCAATTCTGGTCGCTTGCGGGCTCAGTAGGTCGCAATTTCTGCAAATCCAGTCTGCCACCTCTTACCAGACCTGACGGCTCACTAGCAAACACCGCCACTGAAAAGGCTTGCGGATAACTCAACCCTCGATGACCAAGGTGCTGTCCCGACGTCGGTTCCTCACTGCGGTTTTCGTATAAAAAAGCTTAGGATCCGGCATCGGGAAGTACTCCATGTTTTACAAGGGCTTGATATTAATAAAGCTATTAATTTCACAGTAAAAATAGGTCGATATATTGTCACTTAACATGAGCATGGCACTTGCGTCCAAAGTTAATCAAATATATCAAAAGGAAAATTAATTTGCCTGTTTCAGAAGCAGTCACAAGGGAATTTTAAATAATTCAAATAAAAATGATGAGTTCGGAACGATCATGTTTCTGACATAGAAGGTACGTTGAAAATATATATGTAAAATTTGCACATATACGTAACGCATTTTTTACATTAGCCCCAAATTTGAGGCTGTGAGGAAAATGATTCCCCTCGGCGCCTACGTTGTCTTTGAGGAAGCTGCGTGAATGGCATTTTGAGGAGAGGAAATAAAGGAAGTTTACTGACTCTTGCATGGCTCGACTGAAGTATAGGGTTCTCTTGACCGTGCCATGTCTTCCTCACACATCCTCGGTGTCTTCTACCAATCACTTTCGAATTCGCATTACACTCATTTCTTCGTCCATCTGCTCTACGTGCCAAATCGTGTAAGGGTCGCTTTTTAATATTTCTCATTAGTCTCATTACGTATCGGAAATGTAATTCTATCTATATTTAAATAAAAATTCATTTTTTATTTTATTTTATTTATTTATTAATATATGCATATATATTACGATACATTACAAAATGATACTTTGTCTGTCCAACTGGGAAGGATACCCGTTTCAGGACAGCCAAATTGTGTATTTAGTTCATAATATTCTTAACAAAGGAATGGTTTCGTTCAAGATATCACAGGAATTTGCTTCTGTTAAGACAACTTTTGAGAAAATTAAAAATTGTATTCTGAACGAAGGGATGGTTTCTTTATGTCTTTGAAAGAATCGCAAAGATGTGTTCTTTTTTTCATGGTCATTTTGGAGAACATTAATAATTCAATTAAATCATCTATGATGCTATGTGCGGGTCACTTCGAGACTATGCATCCTTAGGTTGGGGTGGATGTGGTAAAACTGTTTTGGACAAACTAGCAAAAGCTCAAAAATCACTACTAAGGGTAATCCTCAAAAAACCATTTAGATATCACAGTGACGAACTATTTAAAGACTTAGAAGTTCTAGATGTAAGACAACTGTACATGAGAAAATTAATTTTAAACACCCATAAACAACGCCACCTCTACCCATCTATTAACCACTCTCACAACACCCGACACTCACGGAGAAATCCAATTGTAACACTCACAACCAAAACATCTCTCGCTCAAAGACACTTCACTTTCTTAGGTCCAAAACTATACAACTTCATGCCTGATGCTTGGAAAAAGGAAAGCACAGGTGTTCTTCGTAAATTGACCACTACTTGGTTTCAACAATTAGGAAGAAAGGAGAGTGAACTTTTACTACACAAAAAATAAAATCAAACACAAACCAAAAACAACTGACAAAAAATGATCTAATTAAAAGATACCCCTATCTTCTTATCTATATTATTATGTGTATCTACCTATCTGTATGTACCTACCTATTACTTTTAAATTAGAAATCAGCTGTCATTCTTATGTTTTAATTGCATATTTTATTTTATTTTATCTCTTCTCTTTTTTGTTCATATTTATACAAAATATGTATGTAGGCTTATCATTTCAAATATTTTATGTTTTAATTGGTTATTTCATTTTTATTTTATTCTTTCTCTTCTCTTTTTTTCTTTTGCTATGCTAAACAAATAACAGTTAGGTACTATATTTTAAACTTTTTTTATTATTTTATTTTATATTCTTTCTCTTCTTTTTATTTCAGCAATTTTCTTTCTTTTTGTACAAATCATTCTCCACATGTTCATACCCATAATTATTTGACTGTCCTAAAACGGGATAATACTCCTAGTTGGGCAGTCAAAATTTAATAAATAATGTATATAAATGTATAATATATTCTGCTAAATAAACAAATAAATAAAAAAAATTTAAAATTTAAAAAATTGCCTTTAGAGTGAATGAGTGGTTTCTTTAGAGAGATCACAAGCAGGAGATTCTTTCCAGGCCATTTTACAATTGCATAATTAGAAATTACATATTTATAAACCTATATTTAACATATGAATCCCCGATATAATATTCCCAATATATATAATATATGAATTCCCAATAATATTTATACATTGTGAATCGGAAATGTAACATAACAATCTGATTTAATTCTGTCCAATATTTTTGATTCAAACGTATCGGAAATGTTCCTACCGAAATTAAATTTAAATGTACCTATTTCTAAAATAAAAATTAAACTAGCTTGTCTCTACTCAGGACATCCCTAGTGAGACAGCAACAATTAAAAAATATTTAAGACTTATGTATAGATATATCTAATTAAAAAAATATATCATTGGGAATCTCTATATTTTTCTCACATTTTACTATTCTTGTGCCTCAGGGATCTCATCTGTGGTTTTCATAAAAATCACTACAAATTGAACACAAAAGGAATACTTTATGGATAGTATGCCACTTGTAAGTACAACGCAACTCTCTGAAGTAAAACAGAATGGAGTCATTGGTGCGAAAACTTTAAAAATTGTATTTTTCTAAAGTACTAATAACTCAGACACACCACGTGCTTAGGGCAGACATAAAAAAATATTTTATGATGTGTAGCAAAAACTAGGTAAAAAAGCCAAAAGTTGTGAACACATCTTCCAGGTACATTACCCAAAACTTCCCCAAACAAAACAGTAATAACATCAGTTTAAAAATAATTTTATTCTTGTTATATAATTTTATGCTCAAAAGAGTTTACGGAAAGACTGTACGTCGTATTATATTGTACAGAGTATTAGTAATGTTGCAGAAAGATTTTTATACGTGAATAAATAAATAAATCTCCGCATTTTATTGACTTTGTTGATTGCTTCATTCATTTATTTGATAAAGTTTTCTTTAATTTGAGCCATACTGTGAATATCTTTATCTATGCAAAAGATTTTTTTTTAAATGATCGTCAGAAACGATCTCGAAATGATCTCGAAACCAATGTATTAACGTAATTATTAATATGGTTGATCAAATTATAATATTTAATCCCTGCACTCTGTAGAAACCAAATATATTGAAATATAAAAGATGTGCTATTCGCAGTTTTTACTGGGTGGAACTGTGTCTCCTGACATCGCCGATGTTGTTATCCAATACCTACTACTGCACATTTTCAAAAAATCAACTAAATGAACTAATTCTTTCTGTATTCAAAATATATTGTTAACTAACACTACTGCATACCTTAAAAAAATCATCAAAATGAACGAATTCTTTCCGTATTCAAACTATTCCCATTAGGTAATAGTCCGCCAACAGTCGCGTCGGGCGGACATCATAACATATCTCTTGTATTTCAATATCTTTGGTAGAAACCTAACACGACCATTTAGGTTCCAAGTAGTAGTAGGTACATACTTTTGATAAACATTCCCCATTTTCCACAGTGATGGATAAAACTATGCGAACTTTCCAGTAATCAGCTCATTATCCGGGCATTTTGGAAAACTTTGGAAATGTCCGGAAACAATTCTGGAATCGGAATTTTAACATGAAATTTCATCTTTGCTTTTGTCGAAATTTAATTGAATTTATTATTAATATTGGTAATATCTAATTAACTTACATCGGGACGGACCAAATTATTGGTTATTCTTCGAAAACGGTCTACTTACATTCGAATGTCCTACAGAGGTTAATAGTTAATATGGAAACAACGAAACGGTTTGGTTATTCACAGTGTAAGGAGAATATATGACGCAAATGCGAATGGTAGAAGAAGTCGGGGACTCCCAAGGAAGACATGGCACGTCCAAGTGAATCAGATACTTCAGTCGGGTCATGTCAAGAGTCACAAAAGAGCATGTATGAGACGATGTATGAATGTGAATGAGGCAAGGAGCGTGTGCGAAGACCGAGTTGTTTGGCGGTCCGTCCTCACTGCCTACCTCTGAGGTGAAACGGTTAGTTAGTTAGTTACCATAAAGTGAATTAATTCATTCGATTCGTTGATTTTGTGATCAAATTTGGTATCGAAAACAAAATCCCGATTAACAATCAAAACAGTCAATAACAGGTAACAGTCAATTCTATCACAGGTTTAAATAATATCGCATGAAAACAAAAAAAAGATTTAGATATTATTGAATGAAATTACATATTGCTTTTGTCTCCATATTCCCTTCATGCCTGAATATTGCCTAAACGGGGCTGAAATATTTTCAATAATTGATTCCATTGGAATTTTCAATATTACAAAGTTTTTTTTCAGGTTTCCATTTGGATCGTCTTAAACCATAGTGAACTAACTCACTTTTTGAAATTTCTGAGTTAGTACTTGAAATGAGGTCTCCAAATCATAATCTAGCTGTTCCAGAAAAAACCAATCAGAGAAATACTGACTAGACCAATGATAGCCAACTTTTCTCTGATTAGTTCTTCTTTCTGGCAGAGCTAGATTATGATTTGGAGCCATTATTTTAAGCTCTAACTCAAAAATTGCAAAGTGAGTTAGTTCACTATGGTTTAACACGATCCATTTTATAACTTACTTAGCTCGTCTTTGAAAACATCTAATGATAGGTAATACATAACCTAAATGTTCTCGTACATCCGTCCATAAACACAACTTTAATTAATTCGAAGACGGGAGTTCTTAGGAAGTTGTGATACAACTAGAATTAATTCTGTGAAGCAAGCACCTCGCTAATATAGTCCAATGTTTGGAATTTACTAACTAGCACCGTTTCTATATTATTTAACCATGTTATAACAGATATAGAAAATACAAGATTGGCTTTAGAGTACGAGATGTAGTTCTAAACAAAACGGTCTCAAAAAATTTTATTTGGATAGATATTTGCCATTCGCCCTTTTTATGTCCCATTGTCCCAAGGTGGTGAAACAAGACGGTCAGCTGTTTTTTGGACTATGTGATGTGGAAGAAAATGTGAAAAGAGGCGTAGAAAGGATGCACGGGAGTAACCAATCTCTAGTTGGGTGCATACTCAATAAAATTGTAGGGATTCCCTCTCTGGGTCTGAGTGGTCTCTCACAAGGACAATATCGTCACTAACTCTTATCTTTTAACTCAACGTGGATTTTTCTCTTTCCAACACCGTTTAGATCATATTTCTCACCATGACAGTAAGGGAGATAAAATGATTTATATGAGACCTATTTGAGCTGGGACAAATTTGGTCTCCTGTGATTAAGAGGATTATTAATCAGAGAAAACCAGAATTTTTAAATCAGATTTTAGACGTATTGACTCTTTTCCACCAAAAATTATAAATTTATTTTGAATGATTGGTCTTTTATCTAGTAAACGCATGTTTTAAATTTTGAGAAAAAAAATATTTTTAGTATAATAAGGTTATACCATAGGTCATTGGCAGTTTTGTTAAATTTTCAAAAAAAGGTTTTGTATTATACAACACCCATTTCAAATCATATAATCATGCAGTAAACTAAATCAATAAATTATCTGGTAAACGCATATTTCAGAATTTAAATTTTCGATTAGATAATGTCATTAAAAATATATATACATACATGTGTTTCTTGACGAAAACTGGTCCGTGTGTGTATTTATTTGCGCATTTACATACTATTATATTTAAGTTTTTTTTTACATTCTTATTTTGCTTAGACATTATAGAAAAATGATAAATACTTATGATCAAAAAATAATTACAAAAAGTACATAATTTTAATAGTCTTATCATCACGCCTTTCAGCATTTTTGGATGTAGGTATAAATTGGAACCGACCTGTACGAATGTAAGAACAAAGAACATCTTTCGACGAAATGTGAATTTTCGGCCGCTGGCTGGTTAAACGCCGTTTTTGTGAAAAATCATCTCAAGGGCGCTGTACAATTTAGGGAACGTACCCATACTACGTGACCAACTTTTTGCAATTTTTAACCCCCCCCGGTGACCAAAATCCTAAGCAACCCGCGGCTCATTTGTATGGAGCGTGACATTTTGACGACCCCCCCCCCCCCTAAAAGTGTCACGTAGTATGGGTACGTTCCCTTATTATGAATTCTTAGGCTCTATTTAATGTTATTATTTATAAGTAGATACAGAAAACACACTTACCTGGCAGGTCACTTCCGTTAAACACACTTTAATAAGAAAGTTTATGCTTGGAGAAGATTCAGCTTTGCAAGCGGGGGGCATTATATTTAAAACACCGGATATTGCAAGATTTTACATTTGCTACCCCCATCACTGTTAGTATTACATTTATGAGAAGATTAGTGGCAAAAGTAGAGTTGATATTTATTTTGAAAGACTGGAGAATTTAGGACTCTTTAGGGCTAGAGAATTTTTATGAAATGACCTTCTCAAAAGCGTACAAATATTTTTTTTTCATTTAATACACAATTAGTTATTTACAATGTCGCGGACAGAGAAAGTGAAGATAAAAGGTTAAGATGAAAGGTTGAAGATGATACGTGAGTAGTATTCAAATAGAGCAATCAACAGCAAACGTATTTAATAAAGTCAGAAACGTTTATATTCATCTCACCAAAAGGTTAAGATGAAGGGGAAGATGAAAGGTTAAAGATGATACGTGGGTAGTATTCAAATACAGCAATCAATAACAAACGTATTTACTAAAGTCAGAAACGTTTATATTCATCTCACCAAAAGGTTAAGTTGAAGGTGAAGATGAAAGGTTAAGATGAAGGTGAAGATGAAAAGTTGAAGATGATACGTGAGTAGTATTCAAATACAGCAATCAATAACAAACGTACTTACTAAAGTCAGAAACGTTTATATTCATCTCACCAAAAGGTTAAGACGAAGGTGAAAATGAAAGGTTAGGATGAAGGTGAAGATGAAAGGTTAGGATGAAGGTGAAGATGAAAGGTTGAAGATGATACGTGAGTAGTATTCAAATACAGCAATCAACAAAACACGTATTTACTAAAGTCAGAAACGTTGATATTCATCTCACAAAACTCTAATTTACTGACAATCGTATAGGTATTCAAAACCGATTTTTTTATGGAAAAATGATTATGGACTATTTATCCGAACGAACATAAGATAAATTAACACTGTGTATCACGAAATTCATCTTTGTCAATAAAAAAGAATTAAATATTTGGCAACACATAAATTTTGTCAAAATAAAAATAAAATTGTCTGTCAATTTTAAGTAAAATACAATACTAATTCATAACGGTACGTAACATTAAATTAAGTTTAATGTTAATTTTTATGTAGGATTATTATAGATGTCTAGCACATAATATATGTATATATGAGTGTATACGTATAACAATAATGCTTCTTGTTTTTCATTAACTGTTAATTTTCCATAAAAAGCATTGTTTCTTTAGACGATGATCAGATTTAGAGGATGGAATGTTAATTTTCTATTGTCGCTTGCTGAAAATGGAAAAACTATTATGTGTAAATTATCTTAAAGCGCATTTACATAGGGTAAACCTACTTAACGGTCACAGTAAAATGAGGGAATCCAAAAATAATGTAAGACCGGTAAGTGTTCTCCGCTGAAAACATTTTGCTATGTGCATATAGCAAGTTGATTGATGATATATTTAATTTTTTTTATTGTTACCAAGTTTAATTTGTAGAACTCCATTTTAATTTTTTTGTATTTTTTTATTATATAATCCATAATATTATTATTAAATTAATAAAAACAGTTTATTTTTAATCAAGTTCTGCTGTGTACTACACAGCAATGTAATTTTTAAGCAATTAAAAATATGTAATTTTTCTACTTTTTATTTTTTCACAATAATTTTTTACAGCATGATATTAATATTTTGTACACTCTCCTAATAAAGTATATACTTGCGCTTATGAGAGGACAACTTATATTTTACAACTATTTGAAAAGATGCAGAGTTTTTTTTATGCGAATACCTCACAAGAGTCCCAAAGCTGCTCCCGTCTAAAATCAGTGAGACTACGGCATCCTCAATTGAGATATGCTGTGAGACTGAAGGTAGTGGGGAGAGGGAGGAGATGGGATAGATGGAGGTGTAAATGTGTCTAGCTATTCATATCTGGGCACCAAACATGGCTAAAGCCATTTCAAGCAACGTTTCAAATTTTAATGGTGGTCTTTCACCAGAGCGATACTGAGAGTACCTTCCACCCTGGAACGTATTATTTATCTACTATTATTATTTTATATTATTTTTAATTAATTAATTGTGAAATAACACAAATTAATTATTCAAATAAAATGTATTTGTGCACGTAGGGATTCGATCCCGTGACTTTCGGATTGCGAGTCAAAAGCCTTACCCCTCGACAACAGAGGCCGTCGAAGTGAAGTGGAATAATAATTATCTCTGTCCAATTTGGTATTTTATTCTAAAATTACATTTTACAAGTTGCACCGGGCGAATGTAATACTTGTACGTGAATGGGAAAATTTTGAGACGTTCCAGAAAGATGTTGCACATTCATGTCAGTGAACACGTCTGGTTATGTCAAAATTGGGTGTAATAGAAGAGTAGCAATAATACGAGATGATCTATTAATTTGATTGCAATGTGGAGTACGTTCCAAGAAACAATCGTAATGTAAATGTCGCCACCGGCCTCACAACATAAGCCAGTTAGAAACATCATAATCCCAGTAGTTTTGTCCAATTCCATACGGCGTAAATAATAAATAATAAATTATTCAGTTGGAAGCTGAATGCTATCTAGCACACAATACTTCAATGATTCCGCAGGCAAGAACTTTAAACCATATAAGATAGGACAAGAAGATAGTTTTGAAACAGTTGTATGACAAATCTGGTTCTGGAATGAGCCACCCACAATAACAGCCGTCCCACCCACCCTCATTTACATAGGAGCCTACTGTATTTTATATGTTCCGCCGTATTAAGCTTGTACTTTGGCATTTTATATTTACAAGTACGTTGCGGTGAAGGAAAGTGTGGTTTAAATTATTGCTTTAATATTCTACTTTAAAACACGTCACGCTGTCGCTAGAGTGGAGGAACCAGGTTAAAGTATTTTGCGGACGTTTTTTACAGTTGTCATTCCTAACTGCATAATTATGACAGAGCCTCGTTGAATTTCAAATTTTCTCGTCGTCAGTGTAGTTTTTTTAACACTTGTAAGATTTTGCTGGAATGCCGTACTTGAAAGATTTTATGTAATCATTAAAAAGACATTATCAGCGACTCTCAAATGAAAATTTGAAACAGAAAAATCAGAAAAAAAGTTGGTCGAAACGTCGAATTGAATTCAGGACCTCAGTCTTGACAAGTTTTCTGCTTCAGACCAATAGACAGATTTCTTTTTATATAATACTACAATCAAACAGTAATAAACTTTAAATAATAAGGTTATTACATGGATAATAATAACCCAATGCGTAGCGTAAATAATGTTATAAAGACATTAAACGGTCATAACAAAAAGTTAATTTATAATAAAGGTATACTTCAAAAAACATGTTTGCACTAATTGTTGGAAACTGAAAAACGACTTTGAATGCTCAGTTCTAAACAAGTTTTTTGGTCCGAAACTGAAGCCATAAATTTGTTCAGTGAACACACCGTGCAAAAAGCCGAATGACATCCCTTTTGCCTTTGTGTTGGGACCGCGGCGAGGGTGGGGGTGGTAAAAGTAGGGGAGATAGCGCTTGCAATGCGCGCTGCGCGCACGGGCGCACTGAGCAAAGGGCAATATGAATTTAGAATAGACCTTATAAATGGTAAGCATTAAAAGCGCCATTTAGTAATTCAATCTTCTCATCGGCGCAATTTTTTTTATTATTGTGAGAAGACTTCCGTAAAAAAGCATGATTTAAAAAATATTTGTATTTTTTCAAAACCAGTTTCCGACATCAAGCAGAATGGCAAGTTATTCTACCCAGCGCGTTCACAGGTCTGTTTCTTATGAAATATTTCATCATCCTCTTGATAGCTTATGCACGGTATTACGTATATTAATATTACTCTCAATAGGTAGAAAACTTGGCTAACTTATCCGATATATATAGCCACTATCATTGGATCGAGAATAAGAAACTCGGAATTTATAAAACAAACAAAAATATGATGAATATATCAAGGTGATGATAAAATTCGTAGGAGGAGGTTCAACCAAATTAGTCTGTTTGACTTGGCCGATCTGTTAGTGAGTTGCTTCCGTGCAAGATTGTCGAGAAAGATCAGTCATGTTTGAAGTATGGACTGGTATGGACCCGTAGATTCTTCATACGAACAATTTGTGTTAATACATGTTTTTAGGTAAGATTTTATATGGGAAGATTTTTAAGAAATTGAAAGTGGAAGAAAAAAGAAAATAAAATATTTAAATTTTCCCTTTGTTGTTTGCATAGTTATCAACAAAGAAAAAAGAAGATCCTAATGATGGGAATGGAGTTCCCTTAGATGTATGTTCTCTCGTGTCCTTAATGAAATTATCTCCTCTCTAAATCTATTACAGAACTTAAATATTTTATAAACTAAAATAGTTGCAATCAATCAGATTTCTCTTTTATTGTAGGTGAAATAAACATTAACATTGAACATTCCATCCTAAACCCTTTTGCAAATGATTATCTTAAAAATACAAAGGACACCTATCTTACCTCCTAAACAGCCCCACTAAATCTGGCTATCAAGCTTTTTCTTACCTTGATCATATACAGGGTGTCCGGGAGTAAAGTGCACTAACTCGGGAGGTGATTCTACATTATAACTAAATAAAGACTAACAACTTTTTCCGAAATTCTAGATTTTTTTTCCCATTACAAAAGACGTACCTACTAAAAATCCTTAGTGTGAGGTACGATCTTACTTGCTGGGAGCCTGCCGGGCACGATTATAGCAACATTGCATGGTTGTGATTGGCCCGTATCGTAACAGCGAAAAATAATAAAGCTGGCCTCACACCCGGTCTAATTTTATCTTTTTTCCACAAAAACTACCCCTAAAAGTTAAAATTCCGAAAAAAATTATTCATCTTTTTTACTTATAATGTCATGTAGAATCACCTCCACAAGTTAATGCACTGTACGCCCTGTATAACTCACCATGTTTTATATTTTTTTTAAATCTGTATATTCTACTTTTTTTAATCTTATCTAGCAAAATTTAGCATTTAAAAAGAAAAATATTAATAAAAAAATTCGAGTTCAGTTTATACGCAGCGGAAGCGAAACTTTACCAAAACAATATCAGCCAATACTTAAAAAGTGAGGTCATAATGAAAGCGATCAATGAGCGCAGACCAGCGTAATTTCCGGTTCATATCTCAACCAATACGATCCTTTAAAAGTGACATCATAATCAAAGAGCGCAGTTGATGCGTCGCATTTCCGTTTCATCCGAAATCCAAATCATAGCGGGGCTATAGAAGTTTCACTTCAAAAATAAAAATACAGTTTAACATTTAAAGCGGACGAACCAAGGATATAATGATGAGGTAATTGATGATTTGCATGGTCAAACATATAAAATATTTAATCAAGTCATGCCAGGTGTCGAAATTACAGAAGACCAGATATTGTAACCGTTTATTGTAAATGTAAAGCATGGATAGTTTTGCGGTGTTCTATCTTAAGGCCTATTCAGATATTAGCGATATTCTCTGCCGTTGTGGGTAGCGAAAAACATTAAGCGGAATTCCTCCGTGTTCTCGTATGAGTACTAACTAGCGAAACTAGAACCCATCATATCTCCTGGGTAGGCGATATATTGTCGCTTGTTTGGCGAAACAGGCACCATCGCTCTCAAGTTCACACACGATTACAGTGTATGTATTTATTAGTGACCGACCGAAGGTTCGGTTTCGGTTTCGGCAAGTTTCGGTAAAAAAATCTAGTTGCGGCATCAGTTTCTGTTTCGGCAGATTTTCTGCCGGACCTTCGGCCGCACCGAAACTCTGCGAAAGATCTCAATGAATGGTAAATTTAGTCTTAAGAATGTTGTGATTGGAAACGCAATTTAAATTAAAATACTCAATTAATGAGGTCCTTTCTTTATGATGTATGTACATAAGTGTTGATTATTGATAAATTTTTGATCCAAGAAGTAGTTAACATGTTTGTTAATTTTTAGTAATATAAAAAAAAAATTCACAAACTTCATTTATTGTTTTTTTTTTTAATTTCATTTAACACATGTAGTTTATATAAGTGTAAAAAGTAAGCCAAATTTCAGTAAACAAAAGATTTTTAACATGTCTACCGACGATTCGGTTTCGGTCGGACACTAGTATTTATTCACATAACTGACAAGACAGGCGAAAACGTCAACACTGTTTCGCTACCCGTAGCAGAAGCGAAATCCGCCTAGGTTCGAACAGTGAGAATACCGCATACCCATTCACATTTCGCTACCCACAGTGTCAGCTTTTGTTATTTATATGCGTAAGGACCGTTATTCGGATTAAACAAGTTAGATAGTTGGTCACTTACGAACTAAATTTAATTTATTTATTTATTTATTGACGCCTGTTAAAGACTTTTACGTATATCGTGTAAGCACCCCGATTTCTTTTAAAATAACATTGTCTTGTTAATTTGTCATAAATGTGGTTTATTTTAAACTATGGTTTTTTTTAAGTGAAAACTTCTAGAGCACCGTTACGATTTGAAAATCGATGAAACGGAAACAAACGACACTAAAAAGAGATAAACACATAGGTACATCTATAGGATTTAGCCTGCGAGAAAATGAGATATTAACACAATATTTATTTATTCGCGGGTACTCGGTTCCAATATCGTATTTTATTTTAATTATTACATTACATTAGATTCATTTATCAGCCAAAATAACATAGTAATAATATTGCAAAATAACAATAGACATTAAAATGTGTACAAGTGTCATTATGTCTTGTAGGTCAATATTAGTTCTAAAGAAACAAATGCTGCTGAAAAAGCCAAAAATTTATTCTGTAAAAAAGTTGGTTTTTTTTAAATTAAATATATATTATTTAAAATTGCCAAAAATTTATTCTGTAATGCATTTTAAATTTTTTTTTTTAATTTAAAATAAACTACTTAAATTTTTTTACTAAATGTGCCGTTATTAGCTTGCCATTTTAAATAAAAAATTTAAGTGACATTATTTAATAGTTTTTCAAACTCTACCGTAGGTACCCAAGCCAATCAATCATTTTATTATTATTGAACCGATGTGGGACATTTTGCAAACTTTAATATTTAATTCTGTAAGGATTTTATTATATATTTTGGGTCCTAGGTATGTACAATGTACATGTCGTATACTTTGTCGTATTGATCCCTGGGACCACTAGATCATTTCTGGTGGGATATAATATGATACGATATATCCACGTTCCCACGCAAGTCTCCTTTAGTCAAGTGGTATATAAAGCGCCTGACGAACCTTCGCAGCCAGACATTCAGCAAACCAAGCGTCAAATCCTACGAAATCCAAAAAATATATATTTTAATTTTTGTAAAATCAATATCCAATCTTCAAACCACTCCAAAATGAACAGGCAAACAAAACGAACGGCAAACAAAGCGTCTCCGAAGAATAAAACACAAATACTAATAAGATGACCAAACGTATAAGTAAAGATGCACTGGAAATCAACGACAAAAATATTGAAAAAATCATCCTTCACATTAATAAATAAAAAGTGATTCGTAATCTCCCCATTCTTGTCTACTTTAGTTTTCTGAAGGTTTCACTTTTCCCGCGTGAGAATCGCACACTCTGATTTTTTTAATTTAAAACTTTTCACGGAGGTATTTCAAAATCTAATGAGCTTTTCGCGTAGTATTTTCAAAGAGCTTTACGGGACTAAATTTCAATATAAAACCGACAAAAGGTTGGTATTTCAATGACGTAAATTGAATAATGGCCTAATAATATCGTTTAAAAAGGTCCTCTACCTCTTTTTATGGGGATGGATATAACATGGCGGGCGTTTCGACAAAGCAACCCCAGCATGTCGCGAATGTAATATATAAGAATAATGACTCGGCGCCATCAAAAATACAGATAACGATTACGATGTACGTAGATAATATAGAAATAGGCTCGGTCAGTTATTCTTAAAAACGAATAACTTTGACGTAAGTCATATAAAGATCAATATGTGATACGTGTAAAATAGTGGTTTTGTAATAAGAACCTCTTTTAATTAAATTGTTTATCCACTTTAGTTCGATATCAACTATGTACATATGTATCACAAGATTTAAAAAAAAAATATTTAGAAAATTATAATTCAATAAGAGAGGTAGTTTTCGATAGATTTTAATTTTGTTTTCTGGGAACTTAATTAAGAAATATTATATATTTTCTCCGATCATACAAATTGTTTTACTGTAGTTCAATCATTTAACAATATTAAAAAAAAATACAATTTCCGAATTTTGAAAATTATTTAAAACATTGTTATTAGTCAAGTAAGTGGGGAGTTTTACCTTGCCAAAAGTCAGGCACTAGCGATTTTGATATTATGTTGTTAAGATCGGGTGTCTAGTGAAAAAAAAAATTTCGACCTTGGGATGGTCGAACGCGAGCCGCCATCTTGGATTGAAGGTGCCAAAATTAGGTTTTGTCAAAATAATTCCACATTGTTTGACTTTACATCAAAAATGGCAAACTTGAAGAAGACTAAATTACGTATATTTTTTGTTTGAAGTTTTTTTTGTATGTCTAATACTCTAATACATAATGACTTACAGCGGTAGAAAGAAGAAAATTTTGACAAAAAATCGTAAAACTCAAGTTTTCTTGATTAATTTTGAAAGAACATATTACACAATATCATTTTAACATATTTCCACAAAACAAGATAATGATATAGCAAAATCTATTTCAAATTAAGGTAATGTTTCGTGTTATATAGAGGAGAGAAAGAGAAGGCAACATACCGCGTGCCTGCAGTCCTGACTGCAGCGTTGTCAGCTCCTATATTGCTGGATCCTAGGATCCCACTATGACAAACCCTACGTCATCGGGTGCACGGATTAAACTACTGTGTAGTGATAATGAACGTTTAATGAACCTTAAAAAAGCTGGTCTGCCAGTGCGTAATCATCGAGTACACGAATGAAAACAACATGATGCAAAACCAGAAGATATAGCGGATGCAGGAACACACTTTCTTGTTGCTTTGTACGGGGGTGACATGAATGAGGAAACCTTTTTAAAAAGTCCGCTACCAATATTTCGACAGCAAAAAGCAAATTCAATCTTGCCTCTTTGCCACCAACGAATGACGCTATAATATGGTACCAAGCATTTAGGACGTACCATTAAGTCCGAAAATGGCATGGAATCCAAAAAAAAAATCAGAAAGCTGGGGCTGGAAACGTGACACCAATGGGCTTGTTCCAGTAAGAATGACAAAGAAACCAGCACCTGAGACTTTATTAAAATTTATTTCATGTATTTATTTATTTATTGTTATTAAGTTTATTTTGTAGAACTCCATTTTATTTTTTTTATTTATTTTATGTATTTAATAATATTATTATTCAATGTATAAAAACAGTTTATTATATAAACAGTTCATGTAATTGTAAAAAAGGATGCGACGTTGGATGCGGCTGCAGGAAACCTGGATTAAAGTGTTCTATTGTGTAATGGTCAAAGATGCCGAAATTCTCCAGGGGTTAACATTTATGTCGAGGGCGAAGATGAAGAGATTTTGTTAGTGGAAGCCCAGAATCACAGTACCATAGGCAATGAGTTAGATCATGACATTGATGACGAAGACTATTATTAAGATGTCAACATCAACCATGGTTGGTTGATGTTGACATCTTTTTATTGATCTTGATTTTACTGATCGTTTTTTTTTGTTGATCCTGGTGGATCAACAAAAAAATATTAATTACGTAATAGCGAATATGTAACCTAATTACGAATAATAGTCGAACTCTGCGCGGCTCAAGCGCCATTTCGAAATATACCATCGCTGGAATATCTGTGGAATAGACTTACTGACCTTAACATTGTCGAAAAATCGCTACAGGCTGTAAGAGAGGTATTTGACCCTTTGGAGACTGCGGCAAGAGAGGTGGGTTTGCAAATCAATGACAATACAACTAAAATCATTATGCAAACCAGAACCCCACACCAGATAAAGTGAAATATAAAGGCACTTATAATTTCGAAGTGGTCGAAGAGTTAACATGCCTGGGCTCCATCATAAGACAACGAAGACCCAGTTGAAGTAAGAAAGAGCGAACAACACTTATTTTGGGTTGTTGCCAGTGTTTAAATCCCGAATCGTCCATAGGAAAACCAAAATAACCCCATGTAAAACAATTATTAGAACAGTCTTGGCCTACAGATGTGACGCGGTAACACTAACAGCAAAGTCTGCGGAACAGCTGGATACGCGAGGAGCAGTGACAGAGGGAGAGGCATGGAGAATCCGCCACTATAATGATCTCTATGATATTTACAAAGCTTCCAGACTCTATACTCATTTAAGGCTCCAAAGACTAAGATGGGCCGGACATGTGCAGCGAATATGCCAAGCACACAAATACCGAAGAACAGGACACGAAAGACGGGCAGATCTAGGCTTAGGTGGGGGGATGATGTCAGGAAGGATGCAAGAGGACTTTTTTTTTATTTTTTTTTTACTTTAACTCCGCACAGGAGGCCCTGAGGAAAATAATTTCCCTCAGGGCCTATGTCATCTGGGATGCTGTGTGGAGGGTCGTTTTGAGGAGAGGAAGGAATGAACATTGGTCTTGAAGAGACCCATGTTGTAGGAAGGAGGAAACACACAGGCCGACAAATCATTCCACAGCCGAGCTGTTGAACACAAGAACGAGTCAAAGAAACGACCCGTTGTCATGTGACAAATGTCAACCGTGTACAAATGTTGGGCACGCGTTAGGCGTGTTTCCCGACTATGCACCGGTGCCGAAGGGATCAATGATGCTAGTTCCTCGGAGCATCTTCCATTGTAATACCGGTAGAACAAGGATAGCATTCCCACCCGACGCCTGTGCTCTAAAGATTGCAATCCGTCTGTTAAGATGGGAGAATCTATCAAACGGACCGCCCGTTTCTGCACAGAGTCGAGGGTATTTTTCAGGTATTTTGGAGCTCCAGGCTGCCAGATGGCTGCCAAATTCAACCGTGGGGCGTACTTGTGATTTGTACAAGGTTAGCAGTTGTGTACTATTAAAGTATCTGCGGGCCCTGTACAGTACGCCCAGTTTTTGGGAGGCTAGCTTTACTCTGGCTTCGATGGAACCCCCATACCTGAGCTGGTCACTTAGGGTTACACCAAGCATATCAATGGAGGGCCTGTTCGGAAGATTGCTTCCGTTGAAAGAGACTAGATTTTCATTTCGATCCCTTTTGGACGTAATCAGACAAGATTGGGTCTTTGAAACATTAAATTCAACGAGATTATTTTTACCCCAAGAGAAAACACTCTCGAAGTAGCCGTCCATTCTTTGCTTCAAAGCCCTACGAGCTGTTGGAGTTTGTGAGCCCTTTGGGGGCTTGTCAAACAAAAAGCTATCATGAACTGTACTGTCATCCGCATAACAGTGAATTGGTGCACATGACAAAAGGTCGTTGATGTGCAACAAAAACAAAGTTGGAGACAGAACCGATCCCTGCGGGACGCCAGCATTTATCGAGTGTGAGGAAGAGGTGAAACCATCGACTACCGTCTGAATCGACCTCCCCCTCAAGAAGTCGGCAATCCACGTACACAAGGATGCGGGAAGTCCGTAAGAAAGCAGTTTGTTGACAAGTCCTCGGTGCCAAACCCGGTCAAAGGCCTTGGAGATGTCCAGTGCAACCGTTTGGGTCTCACCGAAACGTTCCAGGCATCGCCCCCAAACATGCGTCACATACGCGAGAAGATCACCGCACGAGCGATTCCGACGGAATCCGTATTGACGGTCGTTAATAATTTTGTTCTTCTCGAGGTATGTGAGCAGTTTGTCGTTGATCACACGGTCCATCACCTTAGACAGAACTGATGTGATCGCTATGGGGCGGTAATTGGCCGGGTTGGAGCGGTCACCCTTCTTTGGAATAGGATGGATAACCGCTTTTTTCCAACCAGAGGGCACAGAGCCAGTCTTCAGGGACATTTTAAAAAGCTTCGTCAAAATTGGAGCTAATTCTGCAGCGCACCTCTGCAGTACCAGGGCAGGTATTCCGTCGGGCCCACTAGCTTTATTAACATCAAGCCCTCGTAAAACATGGAGTACTTCCCGATGCCGGATCCTCAGCTTTTTCATATGAAAACCGCAGTGAGGAACCGACGTCGGGATAGCACCTTGGTCATCGAGGGTTGAGTTATCCGCAAACATTTTACCTAGTGAGTTAGCCTTTTCGGTGGCGGTGTTTGCTAGTGAACCGTCAGGTCTGGTAAGAGGTGGCAGACTGGATTTGCAGAAATTGCGACCTATTGAGCCCGCAAGCGACCAGAATTGCCTGCTGCCATGCGGGCATGCGTTCAGCTTTCTGCTGATCTGCTGGTCGTGCTCGAATTTTGACCTATTTATGATTCTTTTGGTTTCCTTTGCCATTTTGTTGTAAGCTGTTCTGTCCTCGGATGTTCTAGATGTGTTATAGGCTCGGTAAGCCGCGTTTTTTCGTCGCACTGCTTCAGCGCATTGTCGACTGAACCACGGCTTTGAGCCTACACCAGTTTCCTTAACAGTAGATTGGATGAAGCCATCCATCGCGGATGTGATGACGTCACCAATTTCCTGGGCACATCTTGACGGATCTGAAGTCCGAAAACAGACAGCTGACCACGGAAAAGCATTAAAATGTACCCGCAGACCGAACCAATCTGCTGACCTATAGTGCCACACTTTTCTCTTCAGCCTCTCGTTTGGTGGTCTGAAGTTTTCAGGGATTGATATCGTCACCAGGCAGTGGTCGGACGATCCTAAAGGCGCTGTGACTTCAATCCTGTAACCTTGTGGCACAGTAGTTAAAAATAGGTCTAACAGATTGGAACGGTGAGTCTGGACATCAGGAACCCTTGTAGGCTCCTGAACCATTTGCTCCAATCCGTAGCAAAGGGCAAAGGATTCCGCTTGGCGTCCAGCCGAGTCTGTTGATCCTGAGAACTTCAACCAAAGTTCGTTATGAATATTGAAGTCCCCCAGGACCACAAACTCTGCCGTAGGGTAGCGGGGCAAGAGGTCATCAATAGTGTCGCTTAAGTGTTTGAAGAGCTCGGACGTGTCTGATTCGCTCAGGTTCGGTGAGCGGTATAAACACGCGTAGAATCTTACCGTACTGGCAGGATTGACGCGTACCCACATTACGTCGAATCTGGAGTTTTCCAGATTCAACAGTCGCACACAGTTGACGTCAGCTCGACTATAGAGACAGACACCTCCTTTAGGTCTGAACTTACCTGCGAGGGTGAAGCCCGGGCAGTCTAGATAGGAGGTGTCTACAGGCTCAGCTATCTGAGTTTCAGACAGGAAGAGTAGGTTTGGGCGTTGAGAAAAAAAATGGACTACTCCATGTCGCAGATTGGATACGACGGCGGAGGACAGTGGAGGAGGGCAGTGGAAGCTTATATTGAAGAAGGCCAAGGCTCGAAATGGTCTGTAGCGCCATTGAAAAAGACCTACTGAGGATACCACAATAAAAAAATGTGCCATTTTCCCTACCTCATGGTGGAGGGAAATGAGTTTACAAAATTATTACAATTATGTATTGAAAAGCCCGAAAAATAACAATAATTGGGAATTTCACAATTTTTTAGCAAAATATTCACATTTCCGCCACTGTAAATCGTTACCTATTGGACTTAAATAAAAATTGTAAAACATAAAATTAGGTCCTTACATATGAAACTGGCGTTTTGTATGGGAGGAACATAAAGTCGATTTTTTTTTTAACATAATATATTTATTTAATCAAAGAATGTACCATTGCTATCTATGCACTTTTGCCATCTCATAGGTAGTTCATCGATCCCTTTACTAAAAAAACCATTCCGACGGGAATCAATAAAATCTTTGAAGGCGGTTTGGACTGCCCCATCGGAGTTGAATTTTTTCCCTTGCAAGAAGTTATCCAAATTTTGAAAAAAATGGTAACCTGTTGGGGCAAGGTCCGGAGAGTACGGTGGTTGTCTTAGACATTCCAATTGAAGCTCCTCTAATTTGGTAGCCGTCTGTTGTGCAGTGTATGGTCTAGCGTTCTAACGCGCGTTTGTTGATTTGCTTCACTCAATTCGTAAGGTACCCACCTTTCAAGCTTTTTAACCTTCCCAATTTGCTTCAAGTGGATTAAAACAGTTTTATCACTAACACCGCAACCTGCAGCTAACTCGAACGTGGTTTGCTATGGATCCGCTTCCACAATAGCCTTCAATTCTTCATAATCAACTTTGTTCTCCGGCCGTCCACGGGGCTTGTTCTGCAGGTCGAAATTTCCAGAACGAAAACCTTGGAACCAAAAATGCACTGTGTTTTCTTTTGCGGCACCGTCGCCATACACATCATTAATCCTTCGAGCCGTTTCTGCAGCACTGGTGCCACTCATTGTAACAATAACCTCATCTCAGTGAGCACGCACTTTTTTCAAGTCCCAAACATAATAATAATAAACATCGATTAAAACTACTTTGAATGCCCTTTTACATCGACAATAGTTTGAAGTGATTCTGTGACAGTAATCCAGTTGAAGCGCTTAGAGGAACATATGGTAAATACTGTGAATTCTAACAAATTAACAACACAATAATCAACCGAAAATATCACGCAAACGCATACGTCCACCCCGGAGCACCAACACATTCAAATTCAAAATGAACAACGACTGCAGCGCATGCGCAGATCCGACCATTGCAGCCGATTCAGTCTTTGTGTGCACCTTATGCAAAGGGACATTTCATCTTCACTGTGGTGGAGTAGCAGAGACTTCTTATCGTCGTCTTACTAAAGAACGCCGCGCTCAAATTAAGTGCAAGCAGTGTATAGCTACAACCCATGTGAAAGCCAGCGGTTCTACACCTTTGGAAAGCGAATTGCTGTCTAAACTTCTGGAACAAAATACACAAATTCTTGCAAAACTCGATATCATGACGAAACAATTCGATGATATTCTACTACGCGTTCGCGATCTCGAGGACAAGAATAATGCTCTAGAAAAAAAGAACTCTGACCTCGAAGCGAGAGTTGAAACAATGGAAACCCAATTGGAACAAATCGATAGACTAAACAAATCCAAAAATGTGGAAATTAGGGGGATACCCGAAATCAACGGGGAAAACCTAAAAAATATTATATTTAATATCAAAAAAACCACAAACTCAAACGATGACAACAACATCGATGCAGCCTACCGCGTCACTCAAAAAGTGACAAAAAATCAACCCAGACCTGTCATAATCAAATTCAAAACCTACATGGACCGCGATGATTTCCTCAATAATATTAAAAAATTCAACAAACAAGCTACCAATAGAGAAGAAACACTTAACACAACACTCATCGGCATGTCAGGACCTGGCTCTCGGATATACGTATCGGAACATCTGACATTTCAAGCAAAACACCTGTGGTTTCCTGCTCGGAAGGCCACGCGAGAAAACTTATACAAATTTGCTTGGACCAGGGGAGGTCAAGTGTACGTACGCAAAGATGCCGGAACACCTGTCATTATTATTAATGTAAAAAACAAACATATTCTGTCTCTCTCTTCCACTCATCTGTGAGCAATGCTCGCTTAGCTACAAAACCATCTTTATTGCATTATTGTATTACTTTTATATATTTTTACATTTTATTAACTTTCTTGTACATTTTATTAATTTATTTTTGCACTTTCCTAAAATCTCTATTATTAACAACAGTAAACTATTATTAAATATTTCAAGCGTAAAGGCATTATCTTTGAACATAAATTTTATTATCGCCATTACATTAAATGTTAATTTCAACCTATTACATAAACATGCAGAACCCATTGTTATAAGCGATGTGACTAAACCGTTTATATATTTTATTCAAATAACTCTGTTTTCACTACAAACAACATCAATAGTAGAAATACCTAAACAAAATATTAAAATAGCACCCTATATAACATGTACCATACCAATTATTAAAAATGGAAGATAACATAACTAATACTTTGGACAATATATCGCAGATTCCATGTATCGAAACAAATAGCTCCATAGAAGTTCGAAAAACCCTAAATCAATCTAACCTAAAAATATTTTCCATGAATATCAGAAGTATGAACAAAAATTTCACCGAACTAATGATATTACTTACCGAACTTGACTCAGACTTTGACTTGCTTATTTTGACCGAATGCTGGATCAAAGATAACTATATTCCAAAAAACATAAAAAAATATAACCAATACAGCACCCAGAATAATCAATCTCAAAACGATGGCGTCGTTATTTCCTTAAAAAATCATATACAACACTCTGTAAAGGAAATCACAATAACTAACTCAAACTTACTCAAACTCGAAATAGAAAACATCGTTACTATACTATCAATATATCGATCACCGAGCACATCCAACATAACACCATTTTTAAACGCACTTAATCAATTTTTGGTATGTATTAAAGAACATGAAAATGTCCTTATCATTAGTGACCTAAATATCAATATTATAAATACAATGCATCCCCAAGCAAACGAATACATAAATTTACTAACTCTGCAAGGATTTCTCCCAGCTATCACAGCACCGACTCGTGTAACAGAGTTATCTGCCAGTTGCATAGACCACGTTTTTGCCAAATGCAAACTAAATATCAAATCTTTAATATATCAATGTACTGTTACAGATCACTACGCCACTATCACTTCCATTTCCCATAAAATGCCAAAACCACCAGCATCTACTTTACAACAATACAAAATTTCATATGACACTCTCTTCAAACTGGTTTCCGAGGAAAACTGGTCAAATTTTTATAAACTTAGTGACCCGAACTTAGCATGTGAATCTATCATCAACACCCTCCATAAACATCTGGAAAATGCCACATTAAACCCAAACAACCACCAAAATAGACATAAAATTAAACTGAAACCCTGGATAACAAATGGCATTCTACACTGTATACGTAAGAGAGACAAACTTCATAAATATTGTAAAAATAATCCCACTGACGACGAATCTCTATTATTCTATAAACGATACAGAAATGCTTGTAAAAAAATTGCATGTACGGCCAGAGAAGAGTATTATGGGAAACAGATAGATGAAGCTGCTAATGATAATAAACAAATCTGGAATATTATCAAAGAAATATGCTATACAGAAAAAGTTACCACACCCATAAATAAGATCACCATCGCAGATAAAACATTTAGTGCAACTGAAAACTCAGAAACAATTACAAATCATTTCAACCAATTCTTCTCCACAATCGGATCAAACCTAGCTTATAATATCCTAAAAAAAAATAGAACATCTGAAGATAACCTTGCAAATAATATCTCTCTCGCTAATCTCAGTTATAACCTTTTTAACCTCACTCCAACAACAGAACAAGAAATCACTGAAATCATCTCTTCACTCAAAAATACACACTCCACGGGAATTGACAATATATCCACTAAACTAATTAAACACCTCAAGCCAATCATCAGTAAACCCCTCCAACATATCACAAATCTAAGTTTTCGAACTGGCCTCTTCCCAAGCACCCTAAAACATTCAACCATTATTCCTAATCATTATTCCTATTCTTTAAATCAGGAGACAGATCATCTGTGAATAACTATAGACCAATATCCTTACTGAGTCCGATTTCAAAAATAATTGAAAAAACAGTTAAACGAAGGCTTTACAAGTTTCTTGAAGATAATAAAATCCTGTCAAATAATCAATACGGCTTCCGCAAAGGTCGTAGTGCCTCAGATGCAATTGCAAACTTCACTAAATTAATTTCTGACAAACTCGATAAAAGTCGCAAACCCCTCGCTGTATTCTTGGATCTAGCTAAAGCCTTTGATACTGTATCTCACCGCATACTTCTGAAAAAACTCCTGCAGATAGGAATAAAAGGCATGCCCCTTAAATGGTTTGAGAGCTATCTAACAAACAGGTCCCAGTCAACTATTATCAACTCGGCTAAAGAGCATAGAAGTACAAGTTTACCAAGCACATATGGCGTGCCCCAAGGCAGTGTTTTAGGCCCACTTCTCTTTCTAATATACATCAACACGTTATGCAATCTGAATACTGGTGGCACTATTATATCTTTCGCCGATGACACGGTTATCGTATTTGATGACGAAGATTTAAATTCAACCTTTGAAAAAGCAAATTATGGTATGAACTTAGTTAAAAACTGGTTAGATTCCAACCTCCTAACGCTTAATATAGATAAAACAAAGTATCTACTTTTTTCCATACGTAATCCTAATCTCCTCCATAACTGCCAAAAACTTACCATACATTCATGTTCACAGAACCTTAAAACACCTACATCATTAACAAGAAATTATTTTATTTGTAATTATTTTTAAGAACCATGTATTTTCCTTATGTAAATCTGTTATATGTATGTATATTTCAAATAAAAAAAAAAAAAAAAAATCACCTCACAAAAACTGCTCATGCGATAACCTAAAATTATCAAACGAAATTAAGTACTTGGGAGTTATCATAGATGATCAATTACGATGGGAGTCACACATAAATTCTGTAACAAATAGACTTCGCAAATTATGTTACATTTTCTACTCTCTTAGATCTATCCTTAACCTACAAACACTAAGATGTGTTTACTTTGCACTTTTTCAATCAATTGCTACATATGGTATTATAGGATGGGGAGGTTGTGCAACATCAATTCTTCATCCCATGGTCTTAATACAAAAACTATTGCTAAGGATAATATTCAAATGTAACCCATCACACCCATCAGAACCACTTTTTGAAAAACTCACAGTATTAGACATTCGACAATTATATATAAAGACGATTCTCATATATTTATGGAAAAAGGATTTGATGAAAAAAACACAACAAAAAATTCGCACCCGGTACTCATCCCAACTAAAATGCATAATTCCTCCAACAAAAACAGCCTTCGCACAGCGCCAGTTCTCTTACATTGCGCCCAAAATGTTTAATTCGCTGAGTATTGATATCAGGAAATCGAAAACTGGCGATAGTTATATCACAAGGGTCCAGAACTGGTTGATTCCAAAGGGAAGGGACTATTTTAAAGAATGCCTCACATCATTAATTTAGGTTAACTTGAATCAACTTAAATTAAATAGATTACCTAAACTAACTTAATTAACTTAACTTAACATTTTCTGCAAGGGATAGATATAAAATTATATAATATAATTTTATTATGAAGGTCAACATTTGCCTAAACTGCTTTTATTACTGTTATCTGTATAATATAATATACCATTTTACTTAATTTATTTGGAGGAAAACATCATTTTATTTTATTATCATTTTTTTTATTATTATTTTGTTTTATTTTCATGGTGAAAATATAATAAACCTAAAAACTTTTTTTTTTATTAAAATGGGAGAAAGGAAAATCATCTCTTAGCCCTTTCCACTCCAAGCCTTTTTTATTTATTTATTTTTTTGTTCTTTGTTTCTTGGTTTTATTTCACCGACCGTGGTCGAAAAATCCCCAACATTTTGTTACGATACACAAATACGCCCCTGCAAATTACTCGGCCCCCTCCTCCCAAGTTGTAGAGCACGCCACTGCGCAAACTACAGTTTCGCCCCCTCGCCGCTAGCTTACCGGCGCGCTACGGGCGGCGGAACCCAGCAAAGCCACCGTCGACAGCGAGCCGCCAACCGGCTGCGGCTGTCGCTGTCGACAGCGCTGGCTTGAGCGCCCGTGTTGTCGTAAACCGTTCCGCACAGTTCCGGAACATTCTGCAAGCCACGATGCAGCGTGTTTTGCATAGTGACTTGCGGGAACTCCAAGAATGGCTATGTTCTTTCCCGTCACTGAATCTACAAGAGTTCAGCCCCCAGCTGTGAGTACCTGAACCAATTTAACTTCCCTTATTTGCGTGTGTTCGCAGTAAATTCACCGCGGAGATAAATAGCCCTACCAGAGAGATTATAGAGATAGATTCCTCCATTTTAGATATAACTGTTGTTGCTACCCTGAATTACTATGTATGCATTATTGTGATATTGTGTCTACGCAGGTGTTTTACCCAATATAACCGTTGTTTACCCTGATTACTGGTTTCACTGCCTTCCCCCAGCCCGTAGAAATTTGAGCTTTATTTCAGGAAAGACCCACACACGCCTCACAGATCCTACCACCCTGGTGGTGAGGGCCTCTCCCGCTCTGCTGACTAAAACCTGAGCTAGTCTGTTGGCAGAATGTAGGGACCCCATTTAGGTCCGCTAACAATTTGTAAAAAAAAATTTTCAATGAATAAAGAAAACTTAAAAAAAAAAAAAAAACGGTGGAACTCGTACTCGTAAATAACGCAATATTTCAAGTTTTCCATTTTGTAAACTAAGTGACGCAAAGAAAAAAAACAATTAAGGAAAAAACAAATGAATTTTAATTTTCGAAACACAAATACATGTGTGGCTTACAGATTAACCAAATTAAGCCCGCCAGGCTATAAATATTCCATGCGCGTACATTTCACTCGCGACTTTTACTCAATTCACGCGTAAGCCACTTCGGCATTATCACACGGTTGATCATTTGATCTTTAAACTCCCCGGTTGGAAAAATATTCCGTAAAACTATGATCCAGCGATCGTTTCACAATTTCAATTTTAAAAACTTAAACATGGCGATGTGATGTCCAGGTAAGGTCCCTTGCCCTCGAGACCCCCACCGGAAAGTGAAAAAACCCAAAACGGAAATCATTTCTCCGCGATCGATGCTTGCATAAATAAGAATATAAAGATTTTATTTGGGACAAGCCTCATATTTGCGTCCCACTCATTCTACCGCGTTGTCTGGAACCTGAACTTCCCTTGAGCAAGGGCTACCTGGACCATCAACCCCGTGACGGGCCCTCCATGTCTTGGGCCGGCTACGCCCTGGCGGGCATGTACGTGATGCTGCAGCACCAGTGGATTGGAGGCCTTGTGATGGCTCTATCCATGTGACACCGAGGAACTTCTCCGTCGGACATCCATATGATAACGTCAGTGAGTTTAGATAGAATTCTTAGATTTTCACGGTCTGAACCTGGGGTGAGTCATGTCTCGCATTATATTCACCATTATTTGTCTTTATGTTCAAATATAAGATTGTTATACTGTTTTCCAAAACAAATCTCTTTTATTAAAGTTTACCCATCATTCCTTATGCCATTGCATTTGCAGTATTGTGCCCCTACCTTGAAAAGAGATCTCATAGTGGTTCTACGGATGGCTTCGTCCTCCCAACATATCTTGGTGACAAGATTTGGCGCGTAGCGAAGCAAGCTACAAAGTTGGATGCACGATTGCAATATCTTCCTCTTTATTTAATTACCTTCATACCACAAAAACATAATGATAATAATGTTACAAAACGGGTCGTGACTTGCCCGTAACACTGTCGCGAAGTTGTTGGAGACAGAGAGAGAGAGTATTGCAATTTAGCCTAGCCTATTTATAGCATACCTAAACTTGTGCCTTGATGTAAATTACGAGTTGTATTAAACCCTGTGTACTGAATAAATCATGTAAGGCAAACCCTCCTTATTTTAATTTGCTAGGAAGCTACCTCGAGATGATTTTGGGCGTCCTTCCTGACGCCAGTGGACACAAGCTGCGGCCGAATCCTCCGACCTTGAGGAGATCATGCTTCTACCTAACTGAGCTGGTGGAAAGGGAACCTTCTCCCTGGTGTCCGACTCTGGACGTGGGGCTTAATAGCCACCAATTACACTGCTTTACACTCTATACCTTGGTGCCGACATAGGGCTCATTTGCCGCCCAACACTGCCGCCCAACTCCCAACACTGGCACCTCAACAGTATATGAAGCAATATAAAAGTGTGCATTTAAAGTTATCTAAAATCTATGTAAGTACTAACTAAAAGAGTTATTACAATGAGGAAATATTATTTGTGCATGTTTCATAGGTATATTATTTTTCGGTAATTGTTGGACAAATAGATTCATGTTGAAACAATTTTTATTGAAACAACTATTGTCTCGGCAGATACAAGTAAGGATATTATCATAATAGAACCAATGTGTGTTTTATGTCTATAGAATAAATATCCCTTTTTTTCATTAGCTCCAAACAGGAGGCCTCTAGGAAAATAATTCCAATCATCGCCCATGTCATATTTGGAGATGCTATGTGGAGAGTATTTTTAGTAAATGAATGAGAGGAAGTTCTCGAAAGGAAAATGGAGTTGTGAGGCGTGGGTAAGAATCTGGAGGTGGGTGTGTCCAGGGGTGACAAATGTATGAATCTATCGTATGAATCCCCTACTACGATGCAAGGCGATGTTCCGAGAGAGTCCCGCTGGAGATGTCAAAAGGTCTCCCTCAAACAGTCTCTCCCAATCCGGTCTGCTACGCATTTGATCGTCAGATGCAATGGCCGTACAAAGCTCACCACACCTGCTAAGTGACTAAAGGTATCGAACCACTTGGGGTGACCAATGGCAGAGGTGTTGGTAACCCAATAAATGGTTCACGGGGCGGTGGTACCCATACCCACCTCCCAAATTATCCTAATAAGGGATATCCTCACTCGTGATTAAACTAAAATTGTGAATTAACTTTTTCCTGATAAGAGTTTATGACAAAAAATACTCGGTTTCACTAATGCCCCAAAAAGACAATGAGGTATCCCTTTCACGGACAGGCTTTTATAAATGCTATTATTTAATGGGCTATTAAGTTAACAATACGGCATTAATGTTGCCAGCGCCCGTTTCGGCCGCAATTCAATGCGGTGCTCTCGCGAACTAATCGCAGAACATATTTGAAATTTTTGGCGCCAGAACATTATTCTCCCTTTGCAGGTTTAAATCAAGCTCGTAAAGTAAAGAAAACAGAATATTGTGTCTTACATTCTCTGGAGCAGGAAATGTAACGAGGGGTGTGGAAAGTACACGCGCTGTGGGGGAAGATAGCAGGTGTTGGGTTATTTCTAAAGATCTGCTGTGGATAAACGAAGATAAAAGAAAAATAACAAAAAATAAATTCGCGTTTCAGTTGTTTTTCTTATTAACATTTCAAACATTGTAAAGTAGGTTTATGTATATACAGTGGCGTGCCTCTGATAACATGCTGAGTTTATACGGCACCCAAGTGAAAAGATGGTTGTTAAATTATGAATAATTCAAGTAAACATTAGAAATAAACTTACTTTCCTTCATTTCAAATCCACAAATGGGAAAGTATTATAAGCTAAGCTATGAAAATAAACCATTAAATAGTTTTTACGGCGTCGCGTCGTGTGAAACTCGGGATCATGCCGCTAGCATTAACACTCCTTACGTGGATGGTGATAAGGTTTAAATTCCCGCATCAACACTAATATGGTACTCGTACCGAAGGTAAGTAATTTTTAGGGATTATGATTATACCCCTCATTAGCAGTGCAGAGTTCGTCTTTATTTTTTTATGCTGAATCAAACTAAGATTTGTTTTAAAGTTTAATGAAAATAATGAAGCCTAATGCCATGGGAACTTGGAATAGTTGATTGTAATTTTAGTAGTTACTTGTTGTTTGGTGAGCCAGAAGTCCTACTCTAAAAATATTAGGGAAAGATAAACTTGTCAAAAGCCTCTGCATACGAACATCTGATGGCAACCTTCTTCATTTGAAGTGCAAAATATATATATATATCTCTTATTAGGTAATAATATTGCTCTGCTTTATTTTATTACTCTTTACTTGTAGGAACAGATTCACTGAGTTAAGACATCATGGAGTTTCGAAAACTTTGGTGAATTTTATTTGAAAATAAACAAAATCCGGCTTTTTTCAGTTAACTTCTTTTTTCATATAGATGTAATTTCGTTTTACAGTTTGACAGAATTAATCAACCAATTGTTTATGAGTATCTACAAAAGCTGTACTCATCGTTTCTACAATAAACGTGACAATCGGGGTCTCATTTCTGTCATTCTAGTATACCTACATATATTCATTGACTTTTCAACTAATTGTACACAAAATTTCTAATAATTATAGACAATTCCATTAGATTATTATAACTACAAGCATTTCAGCAAACATAGAATTTATTTAGACTCGGTTAAAAGATAAACCCTTCTTTTATGATGATCTTTCCCTACCCGGTCATCTGGATTAAGCTTATTAAAAAACAAATGTCGTTTAAGCGAGTCCTTAAACCAAATTGTTTACAAAAAGCTGTCTAATAAAACACATCACTTTATTTTATCAATGCCATGTAAGGAGCACTTTAGGAGTAACTTTAATAACATCACTACTTAAAAGGGTTACTAATCAATATTTTAAAGTTTATTATAGTAAAGCGCACTTGAAGTGATGACGTAAAACTGCGCTTTACAAATGTTGCATTATTTTCATTGTGGACAGCGCCGGATGATATGGTGTTGTTGGTAGAGATAAAATGCTAAGAACAAAAGTCAAAAGATCGTTAATACTCGAATTGCAGGTTAATTTTCAAGACCATAATGCTGATCGAAAGCGAAACTTAAATGAAAACAATTATAAATACAGATATTTTTAAATTCCGACCATCGTCAATAGTAATCCAAAATCCTGCAAACATCCCTAAATTCAGTAGACACACATTCGCGAGAATCCTGAAGCGAATACGGCGTTTTGATGCGTTCATTCCATTTTCTAGGTGTTCTGAATAAAAAACGAGTACACACCTCACGTCACCTTGAATATAAAGTGACGCTGTGCGGGAAGTCGTGTTGACACGCGAACATTATTTAATATTGCTAAAATTATGATTCGACAACGATATTATTATTTCTTTGGAAAAGTTTTCCTTGTGGTGTGGCAAACTTCTATCATTTCAATGAATAAGTAACGAACTTCTTGTGAGGAATAATAAAATGTCGCACGCATAATTGTCGATTTAAGATGGTGACAATACCTCGGAGAGGTGAAATCTAAGTGGAATAATTGTTTTTGACTAGATGGTTTCAAATGCATTATCAATCTTCGGTTGCTTTCGAAGATTTTAAGGTCGATTAGAAATTGGGGAAAAGTTAAAAAAAATCACACGACAAATGGGGTATTTCCACTATTACGATGATTACAGTATTTTTATTTTATTTTTATGTTGACGAATAAATTTTCTACAGCGAGTCAAAGTTTCCTATATTTGAATTACCGCCAAAACGATAATTTGGGGCGGGGCCATCGATTGACGTCATGAGCGTGGACGCTCACTGACAGTAATAATTTATGCTGGCCCAGCTGAGCGACGCTTGTGACGTCACATTCCGATTTTCAAACCTTGGGCCGTTTTGATTTTGTCAGTTTTAGACCGTTTTTAAAATCAATAATATGGAATGAAAACATATAAAACAAACATTTTCAGTAGGATGATTAAAATCAGAAAAATGATCTTTAAATATTCCGCACATTTTCAACAGAATCGCTCGTTTGTGGAAATACCCCATTGGCAAATTGTTTTCTCTTTATGACATCAATTTTTTAATGAGAAATAAATATTGCATATAAATTTGAATAATCTTTTAATCACAATTTAGGTGGGGCTTATTGGATAGGAGGCACTTATTGGATAATCAATACCTATGCCATTGGTCACCCCAAGCGGTTATCTACGTTTGGTGATCTGCCCACTTACTTGGATGACTTCTTCAGTAGGACTCCACCGACCAATCGCCTTGCGTCGCAATGGTAGAAATGGATTCGCGGGAAATTATTTTCACCAAGAGAGAAATAGATGATTATTGTATTTTGGGAGACGGGTATGGGTACCATAACCAACACCAACACCTCTGCCAAAAGTCACCCCAAGTTTTTCGCTACTTTTGGTGACTTAACAGGGGTGCCTGGGTTCATGGGGTGAGGTTTGTCATGGTTTTGGCGACGGATGTGTCTGCCTGAGAGAGACTGGTTGAGGTGGTCTTTTGACCTCTCAAGCCAGAATCCCTCGATCCATCGCCTTGCACCGCAGTTGAAAAGAAGCATTTGTAAGTCCGTCACTACTAGACACACTGACCCCCAGATTCCCACCTACCCCTCATACCGATTTTCTTATCAGAACTTCCTCTTCTTACTTTCCATAAACAAATCCTCCACTCAGCATACCCTAAGATTACGTAGGCCCTGAGGGAGATATTTTTTTTAGGGGAGCTAATGTAAAAAAATATATTCATTAAATCTTGTGCGATGTAATTAATAGAACAATTTGGGAGGCAAGAATGGGTACCGCCGCCCCGGGAACCTTAATTGGATAACCAACACCTCTGCCACCGGTCACCCCAAGTGGTTTGCTACGTTTGGTGATTTAGCAGGGGTGCCCGGGTTCATGGGGTGAGGTTTGTCTAGGTCTTGGAGGAGGATGACCAGGACACACTGAACCCCAGATTCCTACCCACCTCTCAAACCCTTTTCCTTCCCAGAACTCTCCTCTCCTTCCTTTCCTTAAAAAACCCTCCACACAGCATCCCCAAAGATGACATAGGCCTGAGGGAAATTATTTTAATCAGGGCCTCCTGTGCGGAGCTCATGTAAAAAAAAAAAGAACAAAAATAAAAGAAAAAAGTTTTCACACCTTTAAAGTATGAACGGATTCATAATACTTTTACACGGTTTCCATTAATTATCTAAAGCAACGGCAAAATAGCATCAATCTACTTTACGAATCCGTTACTTTATTATTTAATGTTTTTATTCACTTTCAACACTAATCAGGCCATAAATTTTAATAATGAATTTTATCATCATTATTTAAGGTTTATGGTATTTTTCCTAGGGTACAATAATAATAAGCTGTCAAAAAAATAATGCGTCGTAAAAAAGTTCGAGATATGACGTTAGTTCTTCACATTGAAATGGAAACAAGTAGATTTGACCCCAAGCTACAAAATATTAGTTGTTATTATTGTTATTGTTGTTAGGTATTAACACACATGCAGTGGTTCGCTATGTTTGGTGACTTAAGAGCGTTTAACCAGCCAGCGGACGAAAATCCACATTTCGTCGAAAGTTGTTCTTCCGATCATGCAGGACGGTTACAATGAGAAAGATTAATTATTCTCCGTACCAGCTTTTTAAAATTATAACTCAATATCGAATTTATTTCAATCCAAATTAGCTTTATCTTTACCTTCATCCAAAAATGCTGAAAGGCGTGATGATAAAACTATTAAAATAGTGTACTTTTTGTAGTTATTTTTTGATTATAAGTATTTATCATTTTTCAATAATGTCTAAATTTAATAAGAATGTTAAAAAAATCTGAAATATATTAGTTTGTAAGTGCGCAAATAAATACACAAATGGACCAATTTTCGTCAACACGTACATATTTTTATTAAAAAATATTGAAATATTGATTTTATTGAAACTAAAATTAAAATTCTAAAACATACGTTTGCTAGATAATGTATTGATTTATTTTACTGCATGATTATATTATTTGAAATGGGTGTGGTATAATACAAAAACTTTTTTGAAAATTTAACAAATCTGCCAACGACTTATGGAATAACCTTATTATACTAAAAATTTTAAAAAATTCTCAAAATTTATTACATACGAATGCTAGATAAAAGAACAATCTTTTGAAATCCATTTATAATTTTTTGTGGAAAAGAGTCAATACGTCTAAAATCTTTTTTGAAAATGACGTATTTCCGGTTTTCTCTGGTAATGCCCTCTTAACAGGGGCGCCCGGGTTCATGGGGTGAGGTTTCTCCGACTACAATTGGCGGCATATGCGTGTGCCCACCTGCTGCGTGGCGGGCCGGATCGAGGGAGACTGTATGAGGGAAGGACTTTCTCAACCTATCTTAGAGGGATGGATTCATACGTCTTTCACTCCTGGACACCGACCCTCATATTCCTACCTTATCTTTTTCGTTCTCAGAACTTCCTCTCCATTCTTTCCTTAAAAAGACCTCCACACAGCATCCTATTAGATGACATAATCACTAAGGGTAAAAAAACGCATAAAGCTGATTCCAAGAAAAAAAAACATTAAAAAAATATGTGTTATGATTGTTTGAAAAATGGGTGGCTGTATGTGGCGTAGTAGGTACTTTTTAAATAAATATTTTTTTATTTAATCCAATCCATTGTACGGAAATAGATTACTTTTTCAAGTATGAGATTACTATGGCTAATATTTAACATATAGCGATTTGGGATTTTTCTTAATTTAAAAACGTTTATTTTTGTTAATTATGATTTTGTTTGTGAAATGATTTCTTAGTCTAAGATCTTTCAAAAAATTATTGGTGTTGGGGAGACCGAGACAGCTTTTTTATGTGAATACCTCAAGAGTCCCAACTACTGCTAACCGCGATGCCTGAAGCAGGTGTGACCCTGGAATCCATAATTAATGTAATGACCGTGGATAACAAAAGAAATTTTTACGATTCCTCTATATGAGAGAGTTTGGTTTTTACCCATGGCTGTTTCCAACAGCATTTATTTCGGGAATGTTGGGTATCTGCAGCCTTAGTTCCAGAAGAGATGTCGCATTGACTGATGGCTTATAAGCTTCTAAATGGTTTTATATCGGTACCAGATATACTGGCAAAAATAGGATTCTATGTCCCGGATAATTTCACGCGAGGCCGCCAACACAGGGTTTTGGTTCTTCCCAGATGCAGAACTAACTTACCTATGGTGATGCCCCTGGGAAGAATCACTAGGTTAATTAATTGCCTCGCAGAAAATGTGGATATTTTCCATATGTCCTACAATGAGCTTAATTTGTAATATATATATAACCGCTTTTGCAATGTATTGATTTTTACACTATTTTTGCAAATAAATAAAATAAATAAATTTATTGGGGAATACCTCACAAGAGTCCCAGCTGCTCCCGTCTGAAACTGGTGAGACCATGGCATCCCTAATCTGGGTATGTTGTGAGGCTGAAGATAGAAGTGGGAACGGGAAGGAGATAGGAAAGAGGAAGTTGAGGAAGTGATTAGCTATTCAGAACTGATCACCGAACAAAAGTTCTAAAAAGGCTAAAGTCATTGCCACGTTTCAATTCTGAATTATGGTGCACCAGGGTGATACTGAAAGTATCTTCCATTCTGAAAATCTTCTACTCTGGGTATATTGTGGGGCTGAAGTTAGTAGCTGTCAATGGTACGATTATTAATTTTTCTAAAAAGCAAAAGCAGTATTTTTAAAGGATCAAGGAATAATTAAGATTTGTACAATTTCATTGTAATGTGAGTAATCACCTCTCACTCGCCCTAATCTCCGTTCAATTCTACATATGAAGCGATGTTTTACGGATTCAAAACTATGTTTTTTTTCTCCCAGAAAGATAAACTGAAGATTTTATAATTTGGGGGGCGGGTATGGATACCGCTGCCCCGGGAACCATTTATTGGATAACCAACACCTCTGCCATAGGTCACCCCAAGTGGTTCGCTACGTTTGGTGACTTAATAGGGATGCCCGGGTTCGTCGGGTGAGGTGCTTTCAGATCTTAGTGGCGGATGTGCTTGCCCACCAGATGCGTGGTGGACTGAAATGGAAGAGGCCGGTTTACGGAAACCTTATGACCTCTGTGTAACTGGTCTTCCACCGCAGTGGGAGTAATGGATTCGTACATCCGTCACTCCTAAACATACTGATCTCTAGATACCCCTCGTAGCTTTTTCCTTCCCAGAACTTCCTCTCCTTTCTTTTCTTATACAGACCCTCCACACAGCATCCCCAAAGATGACATAGGCCCTGAAAGAAATTATTTTCAGATTATTGTCAGATTACGAATAATCTGACAATACCTCAAATTCTCCTACTACCACCTCAGTAAGCGAAAAATGTTGCTTGTGTCGTGATGGAGAACTTAGCCAACCGAGGAATTGAGCGAACGACCCCTGGGTGGGACCTCAAAGCGACGCCAACACGACCCGTTACCGGTCGGAACAGAATAAAAATGACGCTGGCTATAGAGGTATAGTAAAAGGTTGTCTCATGTATTGTTATATCGATGGTAGCACATAGTAAATGAATTATTGATGAATTCGGGGCTATTTCGAAATTATTTTTCGGGAAAGTTTATTTTCTCCCGAGAACCCCGTTTCATAAAAAGAAATTTACGATCCGAACTGGGGTAAAAATATCAATGATAATTTATACACCCTTATATATCTTTCTTAGTAATTTTGAATGAAAATATTCAGAGATTGTGACAGAGAGGGCCGGGTAAGGGCAAGGATCTCGACTAGCGGTCCAGAGGTCACGTGTTCAAATCCCGGCACGCGCAAATTAATTTTATTTGATTGATTTATTTTTTCACGATTTAGCTATTTAACGACGATTTAATAAAATAAGCTACATTTGTGGCACGTTCCAGAGATAAAGTTACTCTCAGTAACGCCCTGGTGTGAGACCACCACTCAGAATTGAAAAGGTGCTTGAAATGGATTTAGCCGTGTTTAGTGACTATATCTGAGTAGCCAGGTACTTCCCCGCCTTCCTCTTCCCAATCTCCTTCAGTTCCTCACTCACCTTCAGCCTCCAACATACTCTAATCGGGGATGCAAAGCCTCACTGGCTCCAAGCGTCTCAGAGCACGGTATTCATATCATAAAAAGAAGAAGAAAATAAAGATAAATTATATATTAAAGAACTTTTAAGATGCTCTTTATTACCACGATGAGAGTAGGTATTTGAAATAGTTTTCTAACTTATTCTCATATTTATCTACCAACTTGCTCAAATAGTATGTTGAAATGTTACTGACAGTATTGATTAACTTTTTGATATAGAACGTTACATTTCAGTATAGCAAAACATGTTAAGCAACTCAGGTTAATGAGCATTTGATTGTAACTCTAGAATATTTGATTTGAATTTATATTTTCAAAATGGAAGTGTCTGTTTTGAAAATTCAGAAAAGCGGTAAAGTATGTACTTAACCAAAATATAACATTTTTAACAGAATTTTATTACATGCCTTTTTCAAAATTGGAAATGGTATTCGAGAATTACTACTAGCCTCATTGACGTACTATATATATAATATAGGGACAAAAATGGTTTCATTTTTCTCCAATTATCTCCAATTAGTTCATTTTGACCTCCAACGCTCCCAAGCTGCAAAGCCGAAAGATAGGAAACTACCGAATCCGGTCCCCGCGTTCGCGTGGAATGGGATATTTCCACGTTAGTTTTATTGCTTAAAAAAATTAAGCAAAACAATACGATGATTAATAAAATTTTATTTTATTTTTATGTTGAATAAATTTTCCACAGTGAGTCAAAGTTTCCCATTTTTTAATTACCGCTAAAACGATATTTTGGGGCGGAGCTATCGTGTGACGTCATGAACGTGGACGCTCACTGTCAGTGTTTATTTATGCTGGCCCAGCTAAGCGACGCTTGTGACGTCACAATCCGATTTACCATCCGCGGGCCATTTTAATTTTGTCAGTTTTAGATCGTTTTTAAAAACAATAATATTGAATGAAAACATAAGAAACAAACATTTTTAGTAGAATGATTAAAATCAGAAAAATGATCTTTAAATATTCTGTACATTTTCAACAGAATCCCTCCTTTGCGGAAATACCCTATAGTGGAACATGTTACGAGGAAGTAATAGTTCTCATTTGTGCCTCTATAACAATCCTGTGATTTTCGCGGTTCTGGGCTAGTATATGAAAAATTACCGTAAGATATTTATCGAGGTAAAAACCAACATGAAATCAAATAATTTTAAATTATTCGAAGCCAACAGTCACTTTATTTTCTCTTTTTTTTCTAAGTCACTTTTTAATTATTTGAATCGAAAAAAACCGGTAAACGTAGGTGTCGTAGGTGCATTTTTTAAAAACAATAAAATACGTAAAAAAATTGAAAAGGCAGTTCAGCCGACAGACATTTTTGAGAAGCGGGAATGGGTACCGCCGCCCCGGGAAGCATTTATTGGATAACCAACACCTTTGCCATAGGTTACCCCAAGTGGCTAATTACGTTTGGTGACTTAGCAGGGGTGCCCGTGTTCTTGGTTCGAGGTTTGTCTGGGTTTTGACGGTGGATGACCTAGACACAATGAACCCCAGACTCATACCTTTTTCCTTCCCAGAACTGCCTCTCCTCAAAGGTGAGATAGGCTCTGAAGGTAATTATTTTTTTCAGGGCCTCCTGTGTGGATCTAACGTAAAAAAACGTTTTTTCCAAATTATTTGTTTTATTTACTTTTTTTATGAAAAATTTGAACTTTATGTGAGTGGATTAAAATCAGGTCAGAAAAAATCACATTTCGCTGACAATGTTTGCAGTTGGTGGGTACATTCTGATGAAAACAAAGGGGTCTTTTTTGCAATCGAGGCATGGAACTATTCAATATTTTCAAACCTACGTTTGAAGTATCGATAAGGGGTTCATATAAAATCATAAACACGAAAAAGGATGCTGGGTGTCGGAGACTTAAAAAAAACAATAATTTAACGAACTGGCAAAATTGATGAAAAGTGTCGAAAAATACAAACATCACTATTATAATTTACACTGAAGTGCGGATTTGATGTTCCCTTTTGAAGAGCGTAACAATTTTCATGATAAAAGCAGCTCACGGTTTGAAGCTTTCTCCTCGATTCGTGTAAGGTTTCATAAATAATTCAGATGAGCTTCTACCGTACTATTTTGAACTGAAAACACTGACATACAATAAATGAGATGATTACTTCAGTGGTATTAATGACAATATTGAGAACAATCGATTTATTCACTATCGCCAATAAAACATTGTGCGAATTTACGAATTTTACTTACAAGATAAGCAACGCATTTTTTTAACTTTAATACCGTACAAAAGTCCCAACCGGTCCCGTCTGGAGCCATTGAGACTGTGGCATTCCCAAATGGGTCATGCTATGTGGCAGTAGAGAGTGAGTAAGTGAAGAATATGGGAAGTGTTGGAAAGTACCTGGCTATTCAGATCTGGTCACCAAACTCTAAAGCCATTTCAAATACCGTTTCAATTCTGAATGGTGATCTATGACCATGGCAAAACTGGGAATATCTTCCGCTCTGAAACGTAAATACGCTTTATGTTATTTTTATGATAAAATTGACTTGAGCTCGTCGGGATTTGAGCCCGTGACCTTCGGACTGCTAGAAAAGAGCCTTATCCCTCGGCTTTGATGTCTTGTTTAACTGAATTAGGATCTGTAGCCACTGGTTCTTTCAAAATACAACTATATACATTTTCATGTTGTAAGTATACTTTGACCGCAAAGTTCCAACTTGCCCAACTTTCACGACCAGTCAACTTCTCAATCGACATCATCGAATTATTTCCAGCCATATTTATATTTAAACATTCAATAGTAAGTAATAGATATCTGAAAAGAAAAAATCACTCGCGACTGCGGTAACTAAAGTGAGATTATACTCGCAATTTTTACTTTTTTTACTTTGTAATTATTACTCAAAACACTAAAATAACTTTAAACGGCAGGCTTGGGGCGGCCCATAACCTTATGAAATGAAAGAAAAAGCAACTCTAGAACTATTTATTTTAATAAAAGTAATTAGACAACGTAAATGACAGTGCACAATCTAGTAGGCGAGAGAGCGCCATAGATAATTAACAGCAGTAAGGTGTATTAGACGCATCGCTAATAAATTTAGCGTAGACGTTCATACATCCATCAGTCCAACCGAAACAGGACTTTCTACCGAAACCGAATCTTCGGTAGCTGTCTCAGTTTCAGCCGAAACCGAAACATTTTAGACATGTTAAAACTCTATTGTTTACTGAAATTTGGCTTATTTTTTACACTTATACGAACAGTTAACATGTGTTAAATGAAATTTAAAAAAAAAAACAATAATTGAAGTACGTGAAAAAAATTGATATTACTAAAAATTAACAAACACGTTAACTACTTCTTAGAACAAAAATTTGTCAACAATCAACACTTATGTTCATTATAAAAGAAGGACCACATTAATTGAGTATTTTAATTTAAAATGCTTTTGCAATCACTGCATTCTTAAGACTAAATTTACCATTTATTGAGATCTTTTGCAAAGTTTCGGTGCGGCAGATTTTCTGCCGAAACCGAAACTGATGCCGAAACTTGCCGAAACCGAAACCAAAACCGAAATCGAACCATCGGTCGGTCACTAAAAATTAGTCTAATTTTGGGAACAATCGATTTGCAAATACATCTTACTAATGTTATAAATGCGAAAGTTTGTATGGATGTATGGATGTGTTTGTTACTCTTTAACTCAAAAAGTACAAAATAGATTTTAATGAAACTTTACAATAATATAGCTCATACATCAGAATAACATGTAGGCTATAATTTAAAAAGCTAGTTAGGAAGGTGACGCGGGAGGGGAACGGGTACGCACGGGAAAGGTGATTCAGGGAGAAACAATGTATTTCTTTGAATATGGCATTGCAATGCATGCCGGGAACCAGCTCGTATTACATATTTAGAGCAGTTCAATAATAGTAAGACAGTAATAAACTTTAACAATAACTTTGTGGTTTCACTCCCAAGGGAAACTTAATTGTTCCCTTAACCTTCGTTTAACCTTTTACCGATAAGGTTTCAAGGAGTATGTTGACTCTAGTTTAGCTGATATCAATTCAGTCCTGCCAAAGTTTTACCTGAAGATGCGCGGTAAGAACCGGAGAGCAACTTACTCTCTAGATTTAACAAAAGACCATATATTGGTAATCAAAGCTGTGCCATCCTTTCCAGGGATCACATCGGTAAGCCGGAGCGGCGGGGTGAAAAATCTAACCAATGGTATCCCTCGCCCCTAATTAGTAAGAGATGAAGCGATGCGGGAATGATAAAGTATGCGAGATCGAAGAACTAATCAGTATGCTCAGAAATATGCATGACAATTAGATGGTTTGTTACACTTCTTCTTTTTCTACGTAACATTCACACCATTCGAAAATGCTTAATTTGTATTGAACTACAAAAAAATGTGTCTGAAAACCAGCTATATTCTAGGAGAAATCATGGATGTATCGCTGCGTAATGACCTTAATTTGTCAATAGTATCATTGATGAACAATAAGCAAAATGTGTAAAAATTGTAAAAATCCGTTGATTAATAAAATAAAAAAAATGTAGACACTCACACATAAAATACCACAATTTAAATTTATTTGAAATGTAGCTTGAAATGGCATTAGCCGGTTTGGTGACAAGATCGGAATAGCCACTTCCTGTATTCTTCACTTAATCACTCTCTACTACCTCACAACATAACCCAATTGGGAACACTATATTCTCACCGACTTCGAGAAGTTGGAACTCTTGTGCGTAATTCATATTAAAAAATCATACAACTTAAAATCTGGGTTGATTGGAAGAAATTTGAAAGCATTCTTTTTAGGGTGAATAGCCCAATTCAAAAAAAATATATAAGAACCTATATACGACAATGAAAAATAATATTCCCATAAATAGGTTAATTAAAATGGATTTTGTAGTTAAATAAATTTATAACATAAAACGAAATACATACACGTTGTATATATATACATATATGATGGTTGGGTCACACGACGTTATACTCTCAATGCGGATTTTGGGCGTGACCTATACAGATTATATATTGTGTTGTAATACAGAAATTACATTCTTCATCCCCCTCCCCCCCCCCCCTCCCCCCAACATCCATCCCCTCTAGCACTGCCATAGGGGGTTGATATATTATTTATTTATTAGCAGCATGACCACGCAGCTCCCTTGTTCATCTGCCATAGGCAGGAGAGAGGGTAGCATCATTTTCAAATATCGCTCGGCCAGCCGATCACGTCATATCATTTAGATTCCAGGCCTAGGCTACACTAACACATATAATATAATATTATCTCTTGCGTGTGACGTCTCTATGGTAGCAAAAATACTTTCATAGTTCAGGTTTGTTTGGCAACTCAAGGGCCGTTTCAGTAAATCCTATTTCAATGACTGAAGTTCAAGTAGTATGAATTGAAAGAGGTATTTCCCGTAAAATATGATGCATGCAAAGTAAATACAGCACCTGGTGTTGGAGCAGCTCTCAAAACAACAAAGTGATTACAATTTGAGTGCTCGTAAATTTCTTGCGAAATCTGGTACTATATTATTATTTTAGAACGAAAATTCAGAACAATGATGCACGAGAAAATAAATACAAAAAGAAATGAAAAGATAACATTACAGAAATTTTGTGTTATTCGAGTATGGATGTGGGCAATAAATGTTTTTTTTTTTAGTTTATGGCACTCAAATCTCGCGACACTGGTGTCATAAAACTGCGTGGAATTTCTAGGTCCATAGTGAAAATTCATTTCTATTCTGCAAGTAAAGCAATCTGTCACAATTTTTTTTTCAGATTTTAAGTAATTATTTATCCTCATTTTATTATTATTTTGCTTCACAAATTCATATTACATAGTGTTTAATGTCAATTGCTATGCATTGTATTATTTTTACGAATATTTTGTCATTATTCATCATTCTTTTTTCACTGCTTTTTTCACCTGCTGAGTTTTAAAATAAATTTGGAACACAGGACTCCGCGCTTCCCTCGCGGTTTATCTTCGATACAAGTAAGATAATACTTACAGATTATTATTTATAGACCCCTCCGACGTTCGTTATCGAGAAGATGGGTTTCATACCCTTAGCCAAAGGGGGATTTTTAGACGAGATTCAGAGACGCCTTATTTTTAATAATATTAACCCTCCGAGACACGAATTAAATCATGACATGTGGTTACTGGTGACAACACCCGGTACGGAAAAGCCCGGAGGGCCCAAAACCGAACCCTCTAAAATTCTTCAAAGTTTTATTTTCTTAGTATTTTCAATCTGAAATTTTTGTTAAGATACGACGAGCTTACTACATTAATGCAAAACCAAAATTCACCAGATGATGCAACTTCATCTCCTTCTTTGGTAAGAGGTAAAAGTAATGAAAAAAATAACAATTGGTTAAAAAGATTACGTTACAATACGTTTTGGGTGATTTATCAAAAAAAAAATCATAACTTTAATGTGGTGTTTTTTTTTTCAAAGGGGTGTTCAATTGGCACTTTGTTGAGTTGTCTTGGAAACACATGAATGTTCAGATGTATACAGAATAGTGAAAGTATCTCAAGATGTCTTCAAATAATTGTGCATTATCTTTCATAAAAGTTAATACTGCTCAAAGACCTATCCGTAGTCCGTTCTCTATTAGGGTAACTATTACCTACATATAAGTGAGGCTAAAATGAGTTAGGAAAGGAAGCACGTGGTGAAAAACCTGGTTAGGTTGGAAAGAACCAGCGCATTCACATCTGGTTGCAAATATGGCAAAGCCATCTCAAGCAATGCTTCGATTTTGAAAGGCGGTATTTCACCTTGATGGTACTGAGAATACCTAACGCTCGAAAACAATAAAAACAATGGGCTGTTGGTTCAATGATGACCAAAGTTTTTATTTTGAAGTCAATTTTCACAGCCTAAAAATCACATGCATTTTTCCTTTTTTGCGTAAAGTAACCAGATATTATTTGATATCAAAAAAATTAACATTCCAAAACTTTTCCGTTAGTGTGGGTTTAAATTGTTATGACTGAAGGTTTTTGAATTGTTTAAACCTCTCTCAGGTACGTAAAACGGAACAGCGATTTAAAATTTAAGGCTGTTTACTTTATTCGTTATTAAAGGCTTCGCATTGCGTCAAAAAGCTTAACGTGACAACAAACACAAAAAATGTCGTCAAAGATATGTAGCCTTTGGAGTAAAGTGCTCTTTTGTCAATTTGCGATGAAAAATATAGTATAAATCAAATTGTTGAAGTAAATGGAATATTGCATGAAAGAGAACTCGTGTTGGGTGAAGGTTGAGAAAGCAGTGTACCTTGACCTTAGATGAGAAATAATATCCTACCGATTTATGAAATGAGGAACTTCCAACCGGAAATTATTTACCGTTTTATTGCTATGGAAGTCGATTAACATGAAGGTCTGTCAGTTTTCTCTCTTGTCCTACAAAATCTACTATTGAAAACATTAAACGTATTTGCAACCAAAATCTATTAGGAAGTAACATTGCAAGAAGGACAAAAAGAAAGAAAAAGAAATCAGTTCAAAGTGTAACCTGACGACTAGGAGAGTTTATTTTTTGAAAATATTTTTATCTATAATTATATCTATAATTTAATTCTTTACTTTTCTAAATACAAAAAAATGAATGTTTGTTTGTCCCTAGTGCGTGCGGATGGCGATGAAACTTTGAGAATTTGATGTGCGCATGTCCGTGATGGTTTCTATATATAATAGTGAGCTCTGACGTTATGAAATTATCTCCTATGTTATTCATTCGACTGCGATGAAACTTTGGTGAGTTTTGTGCGCACCCCCCGAGGTTTTCTATATATACAAGTGAGTTATTGCGTTATGACATTTGTATAACAAATTACAATAGGTAGCGCACGAGATGCTTGAAAAATCAGTGTATTTCAAATGGCTTAGCGGCAGGGAGGTAGGAGGGAGGTAAATTGGAAGGGGAAAGCGGGGGGAAGGGGAGGCGGGAAGGGAAGGGTTGGAGGCAGGGAAACGGGGACGAATGGGAAAGTATACGCAGGGAGAAACATTTTATTTATTTAGGTGGCTTTGTAACGCACGCCGGGAACTCACTAGTTTTTTATAAAATTTTACAATTCCAGCACTTTTTTTAGCAATAAATTGTGGTCGTAATCAGCCATTTTACTCGTAAATCCATACCAGAGTTAATAAAGGAAGGGTTTTATAACTTCTTACAACTTCCTGCGTTCCATGTTTTGTGACACCACACAACCTTTAAAGACAAACATTCCCGGGTAGCGAATAACGGTAAGCTGAAAATATTGCTTGTGTCGTGTTGGAGGACTTAGCCAGCCGAGGAATTGAATTCACAACGCCTGGGTGGCACCCAAACGTGATGCCAACTCAGCCAACTATCCGGTCCAACTTGTTCGATCAAGTGTTTACGCTTGCAGATACATTAGTTAAGACGAACGGCAGCGCGGCCTTTTTTCATAACAAACTTAATTTTTAAATTTAGGCCAAAATGTCCAAGCAAACCGAATTATCTTTTTTTAAAACTAAAGGTATGTCGAATAAATTTTAATATGCCAAGCAGTTATTATATTCATTTTTGTTTTAAATTATTAATAAATTATAGGCCATTGAAGAAATTAATTCTTCCTGACGTTAGACGCAATTTTGGCAAATGTTTGAGTTAATGGTAGGTAATAAACAGTTTTGTCCTTTCTACTATATAAATACGGTGAAAGATAAAAAGCCCTTTGATGATCTTCGATTTGAATCACAAACAACCGGTTCATTGGACAAATTTTCGTTCAAAATTAAAAATTTCGACTAAATAAATCTTTTTTACTATATTTTTTGTTGTTATTCATTATTTTGAAATAGTAGGCCGGGCAAGATGTATATTTTTAGTGATTAACGTTAACACACAAATAATTTCGTCAAAATTTCTTCTTGTATCATGAAAGGTCGAATTATTTAATGGCTTATAATTAAACATTTAAACCAGTTATGAATAAAATAAAAAAGTAATTGTACGGCGATCTTGGAATTATTCTAAACCAACCTTTTGATTTTGAAATATCATTCAATTCGATTGGGTATTTTGGCCTTTTAAATCCAAAATTTAGTTTTGTACGGATAAGGCGGCATGGCGTTTCTCATGAGCAAGCGACATCTCGGATCGAACTCAGAACTATGACGACGAGGGGTTGAGTAAAGCCTTGACTCCAGCGACCAAATGTTAGTGTAAATTGTTTGAAAGTCCTTCAATGACCTTCAAACATTAATTGTTTGAAGGGCATTCAATGACCTTCAAATATTTTACACCAACATTTTTTTGTAAGATTAGGGTGAAGTTGGCGCAGTCCACACAATTTGACAACTGGTCAGGAATGCGGACATCCACGCTTAAGCAATACTTGACTTTATTGCATTTGGCGTTTATTGCATGTCCTAAGTTACGTGGGTGGTTTGTATATTTATGTAAGTTACTATTGAGATGCATCAGGAAGAATAGACAGATATTTATTTATCGGGAAAGATTTCCAACTAATATCGATTACTATTGAATTTAGAGTGCGTGAATAATTACGTAGCATCAAAAATAGAATAAATTTAAATTGGTCAATTTCTCCCGTGTCTCTGAAACCGATTTATATATTAATAGACTTTATTTACAAGTGAGTTCACGAAAGAAATAATCATCCATTACGACAGTGTGTTTATTTAAAATCCTTAATAATTATTAGATCCGCGCAGTTGATAACCAAAAAACTTGACGTTTGACGTTTATCGTTTACGTAAATGTTAAAGTGCGTTCGATATGGAAAAGATGCTACACCAGGAAGAAAACACAGATATTTATTTATCAGGAAAGATTTCCGACAAATATCGAGCATTGCACCAATAACATTATAATAATAACGTCATTATATTGCACGACCTAAAGTTACTAGAATTTAGAGTGCGTAAACATTTACGTCAAAAACAGAATAATTATAAATATTTGATATCATATTATAATTTTAATATCAAATATTTTGATTATTATATTATAATTTTATCATCAAATATTTTGATTATTATACCGGGTGCGGCAGAGAGGACGGACGGTTTTAAAAAAATCATAAAATAGTTAATTTTTACTCAAAAACAAATTTATTGCTGGGATCAGGTTCGCAAGGAAATAGCATTTGAGACAGTCAAGTGTGGAAAATCACATCAGGCATGTGGTGGCCGAAATCGTTGATGCAGTGCTGGAGGCGTTCTTGGAAGTTCGCGTAGACTCTCTCCAACATCGCTCTCTCAAGTTGGGCGATGATGACGATTAGACGATTATGGGGACACCTCAAGGCTAGAGTATACGAGAACAAGCCACGAACTCTGGACGAATTGAAGGACGCAATTCGCATGGAAGTCGCCTAAGTTGAGAGAGCAATGTTGGAGAGAGTGAATGTGAGAGTGAGAGTGAAGAGAGCGATGTTGAGATGAATTTAAAATGTCTTGTGTTTTTATAATGTCGTAAATGATGCCATAATTTTTCAGGTTTACTAATATTCGAAAGAAAGTACCTACTTATTAGAAATTGAATTATTTAGTTTCGTATAAATTAAATTAATTAAGAATTAAATTAATATTCGAAAGATAAATTTCGTTTTGCGACAGGCAATGATCCTGGTACTAATTAAAACGTGTATTTTTTAAATTACTTTTAAATTTTAAAATTAAATTTTATTTCTTTTAATTTTAATATTAAATTTTAAATTGCAAATAATTTTTAATTGATTTTAATTTAAGTTTCACAAATACAGTAATCAAAATATGACATGGTTTTTCACGGGTTTGCGCTAGTGTAATAAAAATGGCTAAGCTTTCATTACAGCAATTAGAACCCTTCAAAATAATATCTCGATAACATCTTCACACGAACGTGCTTCAATCCGTTGAGATTCTATATCAGGTTACAATTTTAGACCCGTATCACACATTACTTTTACCTACATGTGGGTTTTAGCGTCGCTACATTGTAAGTAAAAATACCACATCACAGCTCTAGCGATATAGGAAGCATTTTACCATGAGGCGAAGATGAGACTCCCCTTGCCCTCGAAGTGTTATGACCCAGTAGCTCGGCGTAGCGCATGTTCGCGAATAATTAATAGCGTAATAAAACTACCAGTACATGCAATCTCGTAAATCTTGCTAAATTATTATTGTTACCACCCAAAATTATGCCCCTTGTTTATTCTTTCGAGACGTTGAAAAAAATTCACTAGCTAAGCCCTCCGCCGTTTGACAAACCGACGTATTCCAAATGAAATACTCTTGTAAAAAAAAAAAACAGATTTATTAAGACCTATTTTATTCAGACCCCGGGGCAAACGTGTCACTATAATAACGCAATTTATTTCTTCTTGATTAATCGCCTAAAGAAATTGATGAAAGATGTCTGTTTGTATTACTACTGATACTACTTTTATTATGCAGCACAATTTTATAATCTTTTATCAGAATCAAAAAGTTGTAAATTTCCAGTGGGCGTTCGAGAAAAAAATCGCCATTCTGTGGCTGCAGTGGTAAGCAAAGTATTTAATAATTTTCACCAAAATGTTGGTGCAGCTGAAGGTTCGTAGAAAATCTGTCTTTATATACATTTTCTACGAACCTTGGTTGCGCGACGCGACGCTGGCGGCTTCCTAATTTCCTTTGAAAGATATTGTGAGTGTAATTTGGATGTGATTTTTTTTTTAATAATTTAAATTTTTTTAACAACTGTTGTCACTATTGTCCGCTTAAAACGTACAAATTAACCATTGAAATGGATTGTCATGTGCATTTATTTGTAGAGTGAAAAATACTTCAATGGAAACCTGGGAGAAAAGAAAAAAAACATGTAAATTAGAAATGCAGACGTAGCAAGAAAAATTAAGTCACCAGATCTGAAGTGCTGGGTTTTTAATTTCTTTTTCATCAACACAAAAGTATCAAGTATCTATTATAAAGTGGGAGAAATGCTACAACTTCATAACTCCTACAATATTAGTGATTTTTTACAATCGTGAGACAATCTTTACATAGTATAAAATGAAGTTGATTTTGGTTGGATTTGATTTAACTGATGGCGTTGGTTATAAAGGTTGGGTAATGGCGTGGCGTTGTATTTCGTTAGTTACAGCAACGTGTGGCCGGCTCTGCTAGCATCCATATATATATGGACCTCTTGTCATTTCCGAAATCAAATTTACCAATCTGTGGTACTCTTTTCCATTGTGGTAGAAGGAAAGTTAGTCAAGCGTTTTATTTACGGCCCCTTTGGAAACAACACGAAAGTATGAAATTTAATTTCGCGTTGGACTCTCCTGAAATCCGTCGTGAAAGCTTAAGCAAATAACACTACGCGGTTTAAACTTTCTAAGGATTACTTTCACGCCGTTGAACAAAATGGTTGCTTACTTTCTGCAGAGTTTTGTTGTTTTTGGAAACAATACCATTTTATTCCAAACGTCAATTTACCGAATTCGTTACACTAAGGTTCAGTAAGATTCAAGAATTGTCGAGGCAACTGATAGGTACCGTTGATATTATCAATTCTAAATCTCTTTCAGAAAGTGTGTAGTGACTCCCTAACTCATATACGTAAGGAATCATTTAATTTAAAATATCACTGTACCCACCATTTACCTACATTTTGACTTACTAGTTTGTGCAGTTTAATCATAGACATCCAAATTCAATAGACCAGAAATAACAGGTGAGGGGAAAAATCAACTATGGCGGTACGAAGAGGGGAAGATGACTGTGATTGGTTGAAAAATTAATCTGACAGTATATAGGCATCTCGCATTATAATATCACCATTTAGTTCTTAAAAATAACATCTGCTTTTTAATGAATAGACCTTTTTACGTGGGAGCGCGAATTGCTCGCTACGTTATTAACATATTTGCGAAGTCTGAATAGGCAAAGTAAAGTTCGCATCTTTTCACAGACAACTATTTTATTGCCATATTTAGTTAAGACACTTTTACAAATGTTTCATAATTTACCTACCCCTGTAACCAGCGACAAGCACATTGGAGAACCGCCCACTTTCGTGATTATCGACATATTTTAGGGTTATCACAACCGCTCTGTTGGTATAATTACATAGTATAAAATGAAGGCACTCAAAATGTGCGCATTGATCTTTTAAAATACGCAACGGATTTTCATGCGGTTTTCACCAATAGATAGAATGATTCAAGAGAAAGGTTTATATGTATATTACATGCTTATTATAGTAGAGAAAAGCCGAGAAATTCAAATATTCTATTCAGGCAGCGGGCAGCAGGCAAGCGGGTGGTGAAGATTTTATAAAGGTTGGGTAATGGCGTTGTGTTTCGTTAGCCACAGCAACGTGTGGCCGGGTCTGCTAGTTAATAAAAATAATGTAATTATCTCTTTTAATTAAAATTATTTTACTTGAATTATTTCACACGTTATTTAATTACAATAATACGTAGCACGTAGCAGTTACATTATTATTTGATCCTTTTTTAGATACTCTTAGTATCGCCCCAACTGCTTGAAATGGCTTTAAGCGTATTTGGTGACCAGATTTATATAGATAGGTACTTGTCACCACCACATCGACGCATTGTGTATAAGCAACAACTTCCCCCCTCCCCCTAAACCTCCCAACTTATCTGGGTTCTGCAAATCGGATCGTGCGTAGCCAGGAGTGGCGTATTAATTGGAATATTTTGACGACGAAGGTGCTTTTTATTTATTTTTTGGATATAATATTTTTTGTTTAGGTACATTTAAGCATATATCAGCAGAAACTTAGTAAAACAGTATTATATACCTACACCGACACAGTAACAGTATTCTCAGACTATACATAATATTGTTTAAAGAAATAATATTTTTATAATATATATAACTTCCATTAAATTATTTCTTACATTGTCTATGGACAATGGAAGAAGTGAAAAGAAAAAGACAAAAAGGGTTAAGGATAACATTATATTTGTGAGAACAGCATTCAATAAACAACTTACAGAGGTTTAAATAACGTACAAAAATAACAGCACAGCCTAAGAGAAAACAACATAACATATACAGGAGTTATATTATCGATGCTAAAAACAGTACAATAATAACAGCTGAATAAAAATATATTAAAAAGATGAGCCAACATAGTAAGAAGGTATTAATATGTTGACTGTGATGACGGCCGTGACCTTGAGAAAAAATTACACGCCGAAAAATCATAGATACGAAGGTTTTCGTAGTCGAGGGGTAACGCTCTCAACTAGCAAGCGGAAGGTCACGGGTTCGAAACCCAACATGCAAATTAAAAATTTGAATTATTTCACAATTTACTAATTAAAAATAATTTTTAAATGTTTGCCGCACGTTCTAGAGTGGAAAATACTATCATTGATCAGATCTGAATAGCCAGATTTCCCCACCGTCCTCTTCATAATCTCCTACCACTCCCCACTACCTTCAACCTCACAACATACCCCAATTGGGGATGCCATAGTCTCATTTGCTTCAGACAGTTGAGGGCAGTTGGGACTCTTGTACGGTTTCATTTATAAAAAAAGAAGATTAAAAAAGATAATTTATTCCAACACCGTCAGAGAAGCTGTGTATATCAAATAAAAAATATTTTCTAAAGAAATATTTTACGTTTATAAACAACGTTAATTTTTTTAATTTTCTAATTAGTAACTTACTTTCTAATAACAAGTTTTCCATTTTTTTGTAATTGACTTCAATTGGTTTATTTTTTTGAGTGGTTTTTGATATAATAAGTGGTTCTTCCATAAAGACGGGTTGGGGTTCCTGAATCTGGGGAATAGAGACATAATATTATATTTTTAGGTATAAAAACATTTAGTCAGTTACTAGAGTGGTCTGCACACTACATAATAGTACAATGTGTTTTTGAAGTCATCAAAGGTCAATAATCAATTGGTACTCACAAAGCTTTCTGGAATAGTAGTGGGTACCATACAACTGACGAGCACACATGACTGAGCAGCTGCAGCTACGGCCTCGATCTCCGTCAAGCACATAGTCATAGGTTCTGGTTCGCATTCCTTTTCGAAACGAGACAAAGTTGACAATATTAGGTATATAATCATTATTGCAATTCGATAATTTACATATTTATTACAAATTTGTGATATGCACTATCAATAAAATATTAATTTAAAGGATAATTAAATATAAGAATGAACTCACGACGTGTGTGCTGTGTAGAGCAGGTGCGCAAGAAACGAGAGAAAAATCAGAATCCTCTTGAGGGTTCATCCATCCATAAGTATTATTGATCGTTTCATCAGCTAGAGAAAGACATACATATGATTTCTCAGAGAAGTTGTCGCTTAATTTCTGAAATGGATAGATAATAAAATTAAAATAAATACATGTAATGAATAACTACAAAAAAGAATTATTAGTCATTAAAGAATTTATATACTAACGATAATTCTTTCTGTAACAGGTGACAAAGAGACCGATGGAATCACACCTACACGTAGCACACGTGTGCCCTGTTTGTTTATTATAAAATCTGTCTCTTTGAAATGTTCTGAGCAGATACGAAGGTTACGAACACTTGTCTGCTCACTTTTACCGGATGAAAGTCGCCACATTGTCTTCAAGTTTTCTTTTTTGGGAAATCTTTAAGAAAGTACATAACATTTCACTTTTCAGAAGATAATAGAAAAGAAAAACAACTCAAAAACAAATTAAATTTTATACACACAGCTTTTACCAGCGATTCCTAAGAGAATTTGGAGTCAAAATTTAGATGTAATTTTGTCGTCCGATGACACTTTTTGAATTAAAAACAAAAAACGTGTTTTCCATACATACACATACTCGGAATAACCTAGAGCATTACGCGATATACACTCGTTCTCGTTCCAGCAGTACCGTACATACGAAACAACGCGCTTACCTAACACGTGGTCCGCTGAGACGTGACGGTGTGATCCAAATATAATAATATAATCGGTGGCGACGTGCGATAGAAACATATTTTATTTTAAATTTTGATTGATAAAAAATATCATCGGACAGCAAAATGACACATACATTTTTCATTCCAAACATGCTCACTGTATCTACATTTTACTTCTAAACATACCACGAAGGAGTACAATTAAGAAAGCAAAATATACAATAACGCCTAATAAATAAAACATACTTTATTCCACTTTTAACCCCTTACTAATAACGTGTTTTAAATTTTATACAACTGAATAACCAACTATTTATCTTATATTAACGGTTGTTTATGAGTTGCGTAAAATTCAAAACTCGTTTAGTAATAAGGCCCTTAAAGTGTGATAAATTTAAAAATGATTGGTTTATTATATATATAGTATTGTTTGGTTTTGGGGTAGGTCAGGAAAACTCACTTTTTTTTTTAATCCTCCGAGTACAGGCGAAAATCGACCACTCTGCCTGTCGAGTTTCACCGACCGCAGAGGTCGATTTGGCCGAGCAAGGCTTGTGGACCGGGATTTCATACAAACGGCCGTTCCAAAAAAACGCGTTTTGGTGATCCGATAATCGACTCTTTTCCCCCTCGATCCGCAAGACCTTACGGCGTATTGTCGCTTAAAAACGAAAAAGACGCTTACGCCCTTTCGATTTCCCTCGCCCGCCTCGGCCCGCAGGCGATAATCGACCTCCGCTCCTCGAGTTTCACCGACCGCAGAGATCAATTTGGCCCGAAAGGGGGCACGGACGGCGATCTCTGCGGGTCAGACCAGATTTCATATAAAAAAGATGACGCAGGGTCAACAGCGCTCCCAAACGGCGAAAACTACAATTAGATCTCTCACCGACGAAGAAATTCGACCTCAGTTATATTTTCCGCCGACAGGTTCACCCGTTAAAAAACGTCGAACCGTTTAGTAAAGAGATTTCCCATACAAAACTGATTTTACTAGGAATTTATTCCAATCAATTAAACGGCTATCTCAAAAATATGTTGGAAAAAATGACATTTTAAAGGCCCTTTGCGGGGTGGTAAAATAAGACGAAAAAAAACATTTTGCGAGACATGTTTTTTAATAATCATAAATTATACAAGATTTAGAAACTTTTAAAATAAAAACATGTGTAGCTTCTCATTTAAAATGTTTCACAATGTCGCGTCAAACTTTGCAATTATATTGACATTTGCGAAAAATTCAATAACATCCATAATGCACATGATTTTCAGCCTGTTAAATCGGTTGATATTTTAAATCTTTATGTAATTTTTTCCAACCTTGCAATACTGAACATGGAACATCATCCAAAACCACCGCAAGATTTCAGCGAGGCCCTGACAGCTTTAGCTGACGTAATTTGTATGGGAAATGTTCTTAAACCAGCGCAGGTGTTCGATTTTCAGGCTTTGCTTCAGGTGGTTATGACAACTTTTAACGGTTGTCTTGCCATATAGATAAAATATTATTTTAGAAGATTTTGATGAACTAGGTAGGTACCCTGAAAATTACATAAACGGATAAATAATTATCCACGGGTATCATCTATAAATTATAGCTCATGAACGACTGGAGCAAATTGGATAATTATTTTTGAGTTGGTTTCGTTATTGTTCAGGCAAGGTTTGTATAAACTAAATGAGCTCTGAAATTATAAAATTTGTTTAAAATTAATCGCCGAAATGTATATATGCGCATAGCTTCCGAGCGAATGCACCAAATTGGATAGTTCTTTCTTTGTTGTATTTGCTAATATTAGGACAAGGTTTGAATAAAATTACTGGTGAGCTCTGGCATAACGAAATTTGTTTAAAAATGATTCGCCGAAATGTAAGTACGCTCATAACTTCAGAACGACTGCACGTAATTGAATAATTCTTTTTTTGTTGCGTTCCTTATTGTTTGGACAAAGTTTGTATAAAACTACTGGTGAGCTCTGGCATTATGAAATTTGCATACAAATGAATCCCGGAAATGTATGTACGCGCATAACTTCCGAAAGACTGCACCAAATTGAACAATTCTTTTTTTGTTGTCTTCGACACTGTTAGGACAATGTTTTGTATAAAACTACTGGTGAGCTCTGGCATTATGAAATTTGCATAAAAATGAATCGTCGAAACGTATGTACGCGTATAACTTCCGAAAGACTGCACCAAATTGAATAATTCTTTTTTTGTTGTGTTTTTTTTGTTTGAGGGGGGGAAGAAAACCAGCGAGGGGGGAGGGTAGCCTGGGAAGGGGGAGGGGAACCCGGGAGGGGGTTTTGCGGGATGGAGGAAAGGGGGGGGAGTAGAGTACGCTATGAAAGAATATTTTTTCTGTTCTTTTTTTTACTCGAATAAAACAAAATTTTTAAAGGATAAATACCAGGAGTGCAGAACTAAGCAAGGGAAAATATATTAAGAACATGTTTTTTTTTCAATTACTTCAGCTTTTTGGGAAAGGTGAATTTATATGCATTTAATTATTTTTTTTTACATGAGCTCCACACTGGAGGCCATGGGGAAAATAATTTCTCTCAGGTCCTATGTCATCTTTGGGCATGGTGTGTGGAGGATTTCTTTTAGGAAAGGAAGGAGATGAGAGTTCTGGGATGGAAAAGGGTTTAAGGGGTGGGTAGGAATCTGGGGTTCAGTGTGTCCTGGGCATACGCCTCCTAGACCTAGACAAAGCTCACCCCATGAATCCGGGCATAACTACTAAATCACAAAACGTAGCGAACAAAATAAAATTTTAAAAGAATAAATACCAGGAGTGCAGAACTAAGCAAGGGAAAATATATTAAGGACATGTTTTTTTTTTCTGACTTTTTGGGAAAGGTGAATTTATATGCATTTAATTTTTTTTTTTACATTAGCTCCACACAGGAGGCACTGAGGAAAACAATTTCCCTAGGGGCCTATATCATCTTTGAGGATGCTGTGTGGAGGTTTTTTTAAGGGAAAGGAAGGAGAAGAAGATATGGGAAGGAAAATGGTATGAGGGGTGGGTAGGAATCTGGGGGTCAGTGTGGCCAGGAGTAACGGACGTATGAATCTATTCCTCACACTGCGGTGCAAGGCGAAGGGTTGGGAGAATCTGGCTGGAGAGGTCAAAATCATGCCTCAATCAGTCTCCTCCGATCCAGCCCGCCACGCAGTGGTTGGGCAAACGTATCCGCCACTAAGACCTAGACAAATACATACAGTTTCAGAATACAATAGTGAGCTTTGGCATCACGAAATTACGCGAGAAAAGGCCCGTTCTAAATCCTAGGGGCCTGCGTCAATAATAATAATAATAATAATTGGATAATTTATAAAGCGCCGTTTTTGTGAAAAATCACCTCAAGGGCGTCATCTTTGAGGATGCTGTGGGGTGGGTTTTTTAAGGGAAAGGAAGGAGAAGAAGAAATGGGAAGGAAAAGGGTCTGAGGGGTGTTTAGGAATCTGGGGGACAGTGTGGCCAGGAGTGACGGACGTATGAATCTATTCCTCACACTGCGGTGCAAGCCGAAGGGTTGGGAGAATCTGGCTGGAGAGGTCAAAAGCCTTCCAATAATTATGGTAACAAGGGAAAGGATAAGAGGGAGATTAATGGACTTTTTGTACGTAAATAAATAAATTATACACAGCGGGTACCCGGCATGCGTTGCAAGGCCACTTTAACCTCGGGGTCCATTAAACTGCAATGGTTCCATCTAAATCTCGGAAAACAACATTATAATGCAAGCGCCTGTAATATATAACATTATAAACAACGGGTACCTGGCATGCGTTGCAAGGTCACTGTAACCTCGGGGTCAACTTTACTGTAATGGTTCCATCCCGATTCCCGGGAAATAAAAATTTAATGCAAGCGCCTGCAATTTATAACATAATATACAACGGGTACACGGCATGCGTTGCAAGGTCACTGTAACCTCGGGGTCAACTTTACTGTAATGGTTCCATCCCAATTCCCAGGAAATAACATTTTAAAGCAAGTGCCTGCAATATATAACATGATATACAACGGTTACTCGGCATGCGTTGCAAGGTCACTGTAACCTCGGGGTCAACTTAACTGTAATGGTTCCATTCCAATTCCTGGCAAATTACATTTTAATGCAAGCGCTGCACTACATAACATTAAATACAACGGGTAACCGGCATGCGTTGCAAGGTCACTGTGAACTCAGGTTTCTTGATATATCTAATTTAACACACACTCCTCCTAGCTTCATCCACGTTCACACGTCAAATCGCATAGTGTTTTAACCCGTCAGTTGCTTCTGCAACGGGCAAAACCTAGTATATATAGTATTGTTTGGTTTTGGGAGAGGTCTTTTTCCGCGCACTTTTTGGTTGACGCAAAAACGACCAGTACGCCCTTTGCGTTTCACCCACCTCAAGGTTCACTTTCGGTTGAAGCAAATTGGGACTGAAAACTGTAAGCAAATTTTTTTCGACAAAATGAAATATATACAGGGATTTATTCTCCGATACGAATCGGCGGCGAAAACTAGAAGCTCTACTCGAATCACTCGATTCGGCTCGGTTGTATTTCCCGCCGACAGATAGCGTTTCAAAAAAAAAATGACAAAAAAAGACTTAGCATTTTCCTCAAAGGAAAATGCTAGGTCTATGGTCAAAATCTTAGATGTCAAATTTTTAGCCTAACAAAACGGAACTCTCGGCGGTTTCGGTCGTTGTTTTTCGGAAAACGACATTACCGCCGAAAAACCGATTCCGGGCTAGATGTTTTTTGAAAATACGATAGCCGGATAGATTCCGCAACTTTTAACACCAATAAAACATATGATTCTCATATAAAATACGTCAGGAGATGCTGACGAAACACGAAATTTTCCGAAAAAAAATCATCAAAATACGCGCTCACAGATTCCATCGGAAGTTTAAATATTCCTGGCCAGTTCAAATTAATACGTTTTTCATTCGGGGTAGGTACCTACTTATTTCGGTAGTATTGCAAATATGATGAAAAAAGCTAAGATTGCCGGAATCTAAGGAAATGCGCAGGTACCTACCTGAATGGGTACCTACACAACGAATTAGGTTTTAATGCAATAAATACTACGGTAAGGTTGTTTCGATGATACAGAATAATGGAACTTTTTTTAAGTTAATTTTCACGTTCTGTGATGGTTCTACTCAAATTCTATTGTTTTATCATTACAGACCAGTTACATCACAAAACTGAAATAATTACAGAACTCGAACGGAACTTTATAGAACTGAAAATTTACTAGAAAAATTTAAAGAATTGTCAATTTTTTTTATTAATTATTTTATTTTATTTTTAAGTGTGTTCTATTTGGACATTGTTAAATAAAAAAAATAATTACGCGTGTTCTAGGCAGGTACTTACTTCCAGGGACTTTTTTCATTTAAAAATCAAAACATGATATTGAATGAATTTATTTATAGTGAAAATTATTTTATGCTCAACAGCATAATGACGTCGTTTTGGTGAAATATTACAACAAAGTACCTACTTAGTACTTACACTTGCAAAATGAAATACAATACAACTACAATAGTGAGCTCCGGCATAATGAAATTTTGCACTGCTAAACCGTGCAACCGATTGTTATTGTTAATGGACTATTTGTGCGTAAATAAATTAATTATATACAGCGGGTACCCGGCATGCGTTGCGAGGCCACTTTAACTTCGGGGTCAACTAAACCGTAATGGTTCCCTACCAAGTCCCGGGAAACAACATTATAAAATTATGCACTTTATAAAATTATATACAACGGGTACCCGGCACGCGTTGCAAGGCCGCTTTAACCTCGGGGTCAATAAAACTGTAATGTTTCCATCCGAAGTCCTGGGAAACTACATTATAATGCAAGCGCCTGCACTATATAACAGTATATACAACGGGTACCCGGCATGCGTTGCAAGGTCACTGTAACCTCGGGGTCAACTTAATTATAATGGTTCCATCCCAAGTACCGGGAAACTACATTATAATGCAAGCACCTGCACTATATAAAATTATATACAACGGGTACCCGGTATGCGTTGCAAGGCGACTTTAACCTAGGGGTCAACTTTACTGTAATGGTTTCATCCCGATTCCCGGGAAATAAAATTTTAATGCAAGCGCCTGCAATTTATAACATAATATACAACGGGTACACGGCATGCGTTGCAAGGTCACTGTAACCTCGGGGTCAACTTAACTGTAATGGTTCCATCCCAATTCCCGGGAAATAATATTTTAAAGCAAGTGCCTGCAATATATAACATGATATACAACGGTTACTCGGCATGCGTTGCAAGGTCACTGTAACCTCGGGATCAACTTAACTGTAATGGTTCCATTCCAATTCCTGGGAAATTACATTTTAATGCAAGCGCTGCACTACATAACATTATATACAACGGGTACCCGGCATGCGTTGCAAGGCCACTGTGAACTCAGGTTTCTTCATATATTTAATTTAACACACACTCCTCCTCGCTTCATCCACGTTCACACGTCAAATCGCATAGTGTCTTAACCCGTCAGTTGCTTCTGCAACGGGCAAAACCTAGTATATATATTAATGCTTGGTTTTGGGGTAGGTCGGGAAAAGCTCACTTTTTTGTCGACGCAAAAACGACCAGTACGCCCTTTGCGTTTCACCCACCTCAAGGTTCACTTTCGGTTGAAGCAAATTCCGAATGAAAACTGTAAGTCAATTTTATTCGACAAAATGAAATATATACAGGGATTTATTCTCCGATACGAATCGGCGGCGAAAACTAGAAGCTCTACTCGAATCACTCGATTCGGCTCGGTTGTATTTCCCGCCGACAGACGGCGTTTGAAAAAAAAAAGTGACGAAAAAACCCGCTAATTTCACAAAGGAAAATGCTATATAGGACTATTGACATAGGTCAGGATCTCAGATGTCAAATTTTTAGCCTAACAAAACGGAACTCTCGGCGGTTTCGGTCGTTGTTTTTCGGAAAACGACATTACCGCCGAAAAACCGATTCCGGGCTAGATGTTTTTTGAAAATACGATAGCCGGATAGATTCCGCAACTTTTAACACCAATAAAACATATGATTCTCATATAAAATACGTCAGGAGATGCTGACAAAACTCGAAATTTTCCGAAAAAAAATCATCAAAATACGCGCTCACAGATTCCATCGGAAGTATAAATATTTGCTGGCCAGTCAAATTAACACGTTTTTCATTCGGGGTAGGTACCTACTTATTTCGGTAGTATTGCAAATATGATGAAAAAAGCTAAGATTGCCGGAATCTAAGGAAACGCGCAGGTACCTACCTGAATGGGTACCTACACAACGAATTAGGTTTTAATGCAATAAATACTACGGTAAGGTTGTTTCGATGATACAGAATAATTGAACTTTTTTTAAGTTAATTTTCACGTTCTGTGATGGTTCTACTCAAATTCTATTGTTTTATCATTACAGACCAGTTACATCACAAAACTGAAATAATTACAGAACTCGAACGGAACTTTATAGAACTGAAAATTTACTAGAAAAATTTAAAGAATTGTCAATTTTTTTATTAATTATTTTTTTTATTTTTAAGTGTGTTCTATTTGAACATTGTATATATATACATTACGCGTGTTCTAGGTAGGTACTTACTTGCGGGGACTTTTTTCATTTAAAAATCAAAACATGATATTGAATGAATTTATTTGTAGTGAAAATTATTTTATGCTCAACAGCATAATGGCGTCGTTTTGGTGAAATATTACAACAAAGTACCTACTTAGTACTTACACTTGCAAAATGAAATACAATACAACTACAATAGTGAGCTCCGGCATAATGAAATTTTGCACTGCTAAACCGTGCAACCGATTGTTATTGTTAATGGACTATTTGTGCGTAAATAAATTCATTATATACAGCGGGTACCCGGCATGCGTTGCGAGGCCACTTTAACTTCGGGGTCAACTAAACCGTAATGGTTCCCTACCAAGTCCCGGGAAACAACATTATAAAATTATGCACTTTATAAAATTATATACAACGGGTACCCGGCATGCGTTGCAAGGCCGCTTTAACCTCGGGGTCAATAAAACTGTAATGTTTCCATCCGAAGTCCTGGGAAACTACATTATAATGCAAGCGCCTGCACTATGTAACATTATATACTACGGGTACCCGGCATGCGTTGCAAGGCCACTTTAACCTCAGGGTCAACTAAACTCTAATGGTTCCATCCCAAGTCCCCGGAAACTACATTATGATGCAAGCGCCTGCACTATATAACATTATATACAACGGGTACCCGGCATGCGTTGCAAGGTCACTGTAACCTAGGGGTCAACTTTACTGTAATGGTTTCATCCCGATTCCCGGGAAATAAAATTTTAATGCAAGCGCCTGCAATTTATAACATAATATACAACGGGTACACGGCATGCGTTGCAAGGTCACTGTAACCTCGGGGTCAACTTAACTGTAATGGTTCCATCCCAATTCCCGGGAAATAACATTTTAAAGCAAGCGCCTGCACTATATAACATTATATACAACGGGTACCCGGTATGCGTTGCAAGGTCACTGTAACCTAGGGGTCAACTTTACTGTAATGGTTTCATCCCGATTCCCGGGAAATAAAATTTTAATGCAAGCGCCTGCAATTTATAACATAATATACAACGGTTACTCGGCATGCGTTGCAAGGTCACTGTAACCTCGGGGTCAACTTAACTGTAATGGTTCCATTCCAATTCCTGGGAAATTACATTTTAATGCAAGCGCTGCACTACATAACATTATATACAACGGGTACCCGGCATGCGTTGCAAGGTCACTGTAACCTCAGGTTTCTTCATATATTTAATTTAACACACACTCTTCCTCGCTTCATCCACGTTCACACGTCAAATCGCATAGTGTTTAAACCCGTCAGTTGCTTCTGCAACGGGCAAAACCTAGTATATATATTAATGCTTGGTTTTGGGATAGGTCGGGAAAAGCTCACTTTTTTGTCGACGCAAAAACGACCAGTACGCCCTTTACGTTTCATCCACCTCAAGGTTCACTTTCGGTTGAAGCAAATTCCGAATGAAAACTGTAAGCACTTTTTTTTCGACAAAATGAAATATATACAGGGATTTATTCTCCGATACGAATCGGCGGCGAAAACTAGAAGCTCTACTCGAATCACTCGATTCGGCTCGGTTGTATTTCCCGCCGACAGATAGCGTTTCAAAAAAAAAATGACAAAAAAAGACTTAGCATTTTCCTCAAAGGAAAATGCTAGGTCTATGGTCAAAATCTTAGATGTCAAATTTTTAGCCTAACAAAACGGAACTCTCGGCGGTTTCGGTCGTTGTTTTTCGGAAAACGACATTACCGCCGAAAAACCGATTCTGGGCTAGATGTTTTTTGAAAATACGATAGCCGGATAGATTCCGCAACTTTTAACACCAATAAAACATATGATTCTCATATAAAATACGTCAGGAGATGCTGACAAAACTCGAAATTTTCCGAAAAAAAATCATCAAAATACGTGCTCACAGATTCCATCGGAAGTTTAAATATTCCTGGCCAGTTCAAATTAATACGTTTTTCATTCGGGGTAGGTACCTACTTATTTCGGTAGTATTGCAAATATGATGAAAAAAGCTAAGATTGCCGGAATCTAAGGAAATGCGCAGGTACCTACCTGAATGGGTACCTACACAACGAATTAGGTTTTAATGCAATAAATACTAAGGTAAGGTTGTTTCGATGATACAGAATAATTGAACTTTTTTAAAGTTAATTTTCACGTTCTGTGATGGTTCTACTCAAATTCTATTGTTTTATCATTACAGACCAGTTACATCACAAAACTGAAATAATTACAGAACTCGAACGGAACTTTATAGAACTGAAAATTTACTAGAAAAATTTTAAGAATTTTCAATTTTTTTTATTAATTATTTTTTTTTATTTTTAAGTGTGTTCTATTTGGACATTGTTAAATAAAAATAATAATTACGCGTGTTCTAGGCAGGTACTTACTTCCAGGGACTTTTTTCATTTAAAAATCAAAACATGATATTGAATGAATTTATTTATAGTGAAAATTATTTTATGCTCAACAGCATAATGACGTCGTTTTGGTGAAATATTACAACAAAGTACCTACTTAGTACTTACACTTGCAAAATGAAATACAATACAACTACAATAGTGAGCTCCGGCATAATGAAATTTTGCACTGCTAAACCGTGAAACCGATTGTTATTGTTAATGGACTATTTGTGCGTAAATAAATTAATTATATACAGCGGGTACCCGGCATGCGTTGCGAGGCCACTTTAACTTCGGGGTCAACTAAACCGTAATGGTTCCCTACCAAGTCCCGGGAAACAACATTATAAAATTATGCACTTTATAAAATTATATACAACGGGTACCCGGCATGCGTTGCAAGGCCGCTTTAACCTCGGGGTCAATAAAACTGTAATGTTTCCATCCGAAGTCCTGGGAAACTACATTATAATGCAAGCGCCTGCACTATATAACAGTATATACAACGGGTACCCGGCATGCGTTGCAAGGTCACTTAACCTCGGGGTCAACTTAATTATAATGGTTCCATCCCAAGTACCGGGAAACTACATTATAATGCAAGCACCTGCACTATATAAAATTATATACAACGGGTACCCGGTATGCGTTGCAAGGCGACTTTAACCTAGGGGTCAACTTTACTGTAATGGTTTCATCCCGATTCCCGGGAAATAAAATTTTAATGCAAGCGCCTGCAATTTATAACATAATATACAACGGGTACACGGCATGCGTTGCAAGGTCACTGTAACCTCGGGGTCAACTTAACTGTAATGGTTCCATCCCAATTCCCGGGAAATAATATTTTAAAGCAAGTGCCTGCAATATATAACATGATATACAACGGTTACTCGGCATGCGTTGCAAGGTCACTGTAACCTCGGGATCAACTTAACTGTAATGGTTCCATTCCAATTCCTGGGAAATTACATTTTAATGCAAGCGCTGCACTACATAACATTATATACAACGGGTACCCGGCATGCGTTGCAAGGCCACTGTGAACTCAGGTTTCTTCATATATTTAATTTAACACACACTCCTCCTCGCTTCATCCACGTTCACACGTCAAATCGCATAGTGTCTTAACCCGTCAGTTGCTTCTGCAACGGGCAAAACCTAGTATATATATTAATACACAGTTTATCGACCGCGCACTTTTTCCTTGACGCGAAAAACGACCACTCTGCCCTTTACGTTTCACCCACCTTAAGGTTCACTTTCGGTTGAAGCAAATTCAGACAAGAAGCTGGGAGTATATTTTTTTTCGACAAAATGAAATATATACAGGGATTTATTCTCCTATACGAATCGGCGGCGAAAACTAGAAGCTCTACTCGAATCACTCGATCCGGCTCGGTTGTATTTCCCGCCGACAGATGGCGTTTGAAAAAAAAAAATGACGAAAAAACCCGCTTATTTCACAAAGGAAAATGCTAGGACTATTGACTTGACATAGGTCAGGATCTCAGATGTCAAAGTTTTAGCCTAACAAAACGGAACTCTCGGCGGTTTGGGTCGTTGTTTTTCGGAAAACGACATTGCCGCCGAAAAACCGATTCCGGGCTAGATGTTTTTTAAAAATACGATAGCCGGAAAGATTCCGCAACTTTTAATAACAATAATACATATGATTCTCATATAAAATATGTCAGGAGATGCTGCCAAATATTACACATTTTCATGTCAAAAACGTGTTCGTAAATTCTTTGAGAGTGTAAAAATCGCTGGCCATACGAAAATTTAAAACAACACAATTTATAACGCGGTAGGTACCTACCATTCCATTGAATTATTGCAAATTCGCCAAGTATTTATTGAGAATAAGCGTAGGTACCTACCTACACCAATATTATTTTTCCCGGTATGTTTGAGGTAGGTACCTACCGGCTTATGAAGAATGTTCTTTCATTTAAATCACTTAAAATATCAAGAAAACAGGATAGGTAGGTACTTAATGCGTTCTCACTAAAATAATGCCGATTTTCGTTGCTTGCCAGTGTTTACGAATGTAAGTGCAGGGTGGTAAAAAAAATACCGTTGGAAATATATTGATTAATTTTGTAATATTATTAATAATGTTTTCTTATTTTTTTTTGTTTTTAGAAAATGGAGTCGGGCCGTTGCGACAAAGATTTTCGCAGCGTATAATTTTTTTTTCAAAATGAGATACGTAGTTTTTTTTTAAATTTCAATACATTTTTCGTTCTGAATAACTATTTATTACGAAAATAGTATTGGCGTGGCTAAATTTGAAAGGTGGACACTTGATAGATGACATTTTCAAAAAATAAAATCAAAGGGTCGATTTAAAAAAAAAAAAAATTTTGTTCATCAAATTGTGTTTGTTTAAAATGAGTAAGGAAATATTGGCGGACCCTATCTTTTTTAGCTTTCAGCCAATCAGGAGAGAGATTGGAATTCTATTCCGATGTCCAATCAGAGTGGCCGCATAGAGATGTTATTGCTTATTAATTCAAATGACAATATTCACTATGAGTAGGAACTTATTTACTTTAAAATTATGATATAAAATAAAAGGAAGTAATCAAAGATGGAATTTAAAAAAATGCTTCAGTACCTACGTGTATTGGAACTATTTATTCTGTACATTTAACTAAAATTAAATTACATGGGTAATTGGTTGGTGCAATTATTTGTTTTATAAAAATACGTAGGTAACTAGGAACACAGATATATTATGTGTGTTAGTAGGTAGGTACTAGGTATGAGAGAACTTTTATCTTATTTTCTGTCCAAATGAATAGCTAAAGTTTTTGTTTTACACATCAGAAAAAAGCGTAGATTGCTTCATTTACATTCGGATATACATACTAAATTTTACAAATTTTTAATTACTTTTTTTTTACAGATGTGTGGGTACCTACTCAGAATCTGAGTAGGCTACTGCACATAACGACTCAGAATCTTCTGATGATATTGCGTATGTTTTTTTTTGTAAAATATGTGATGATATTACTAGAAGTTGAATGGGATCATTTTTTCCAAAAATATGAAATTTACATAGCGCTTTTTTTTGTATTTTGCATTTTAATGATAATCATTCAACGTGGAATTGGAATCGCCACCCCGGGAACCATTAATTGGTTTCTATATACAATATTGAGCTCTGGCATCATGAAATTATGCATTGCTAAACTTTTTTTTTACATTAGCTCCACACAGGAGGCACCGAGGAAAACAATTTCCCTAAGGGCCTATGTCATCTTTGAGGATGCTGTGTGGAGGGTTTTTTAAGGGAAAGGAAGGAGAAGAAGATGTGGGAAGGAAAATGGTATGAGGGGTGGGTAGGAATCTGGTAGGCACCGAGGAAAACAATTTCCCTAAGGGCCTATGTCATCTTTGAGGATGCTGTGTGGAGGGTTTTTTAAGGGAAAGGAAGGAGAAGAAGATGTGGGAAGGAAAATGGTATGAGGGGTGGGTAGGAATCTGGTAGTCAGTGTGGCCAGGAGTGACGGACGTTTGAATCTATTCTTCACACTGCGGTGCAAGGCGAAGGGTTGAGAGAATCTGGCTGGAGAGATAAACAGCCTTCCAATAATTATGGTATCATAAATAATTACAGAGCTCGAATAGAATTTGAACAGAACTTTCACAAAACGTTAAGCTTAACTTGAAAAAATGGAAGTTTTTTTTTTTAACAACCACGCAGGAGGAACCGAGGAAAACAATTTCCCTAAGGGCCTATGTCATCTTTGAGGATGCTGTGCGGTGGGTTTTTTTAAGGGAAAGGAAGGAGAAGAAAATATGGGAAGGAAAAGGGTATGAGGGGTGGGTAGGAATCTGGGGGGTCAGTGTGGCCAGGAGTAACGGACGTATGAATCTATTCCTCACACTGCGGTGCAAAGCGAAGGGTTGTGAGAATCTGGCTGGGAGAATCTTATATACAACGGGTACCTGGCATGCGTTGCAAGGTCACTGTAACCTCGGGGTCAACTTAACTGTAATGGTTCCATTCAAATTCCTGGGAAATTACATTTTAATGCAAGCGCTGCACTACATAACATTATATACAACGGGTACCCGGCATGCGTTGAAAGGTCACTGTAACCTCAGGTTTCTTCATATATTTAATTTAACACACACCCGCTCCTCGCTTTATCCACGTTCACACGTCAAATCGCATAGTGTTTTAACCCGTTAGTTGCCGCTGCAACGGGCAAAACCTAGTATATATATTAATGTTCACTTTGGGAAAGCTCTTTTTCCGCGCACTTTTTTGTTGACGCAAAAACGACCAGTACGCCCTTTACGTTTCACCCACCTCAAGGTTCACTTTCGGTTGAAGCAAATTCAGTGCACCCTCAGTACTTTGATTTTGCGAGGTCAGTTTTTTTCGACAAAATTAGCGCATTATTCACAGAAAAACTGACGCGAATCAACGGCGAAAACTAGAACCAATAGTAAAATTACACTCAATTCGGCCAGGTTACATTTCCCGCCGACAGGTTCGCGTTTCCAAAAAAATGATGTCATTTTGGCCATCAGTTTCGATGCAAATGAAAATGCTAGGAATATTGAGTCAGGTCAGGGATCTCAGACGTCAAATTTTTAGCCTAACAAAGCAGACTTTTCACGGTTTTCGGTAGTGGTTTTACGGTACGCGGCATTGCGGCCCCAAAACCGATCCCGGCTCGGATGTTTTTCAAAAATCTAATACAATAGAGAATTCCGCAACTTTTAAAACCAAAATTGTATGCCCATCCCATATAAAATAGTTCAGGAGATGCTGACAAAATTCGACATTTTCCGAAAAAAAATCATCAAAACACGCGCTTACAGATTCCATCGGAAGTTAAAATTTTGCTAGCCAGTTCAAATTAACACGTTATTCATTCGGGGTAGGTACCTACTTATTTCGGTATTATTGCAAATATGATGAAAAAAGCAAAGAGAAGAAAATGCGCAGGTACCTACCCGAATACGTAGATACACAATTAATTAGGTTTTAATGCAATGGTAAGGTTGTTTCGATGATACTGAATAATTCAACTTTTTTTAAAGTTAATTTTCACGTTCTTTATTGGTTCTACTCAAGTTCTGTTATTTTATCATTAAAGGTCAGTTACATTGCAAAACTAAAATAATTACAGAACTCGAACGGAACTATCTAGAACTGAAAATTTACTAGAAAAATTTAAAGAATTGTCAATTTTTTTTATTAATTATTATTATTTTATTTTTAAGTGTGTTCTATTTAAACATTGTTAAATAAAAAAAAATAATAAAATATATATATATATATACATTACGCGTGTTCTAGGTAGGTACTTACTTGCGGGGACTTTTTTCATTTAAAAATCAAAACATGATATTGAATGAATTTATTTGTAGTGAAAATTATTTTATGCTCAACAGCATAATGGCGTCGTTTTGGTGAAATATTACAACAAAGTACCTACTTAGTACTTACACTTGCAAAATGAAATACAATACAACTACAATAGTGAGCTCCGGCATAATGAAATTTTGCACTGCTAAACCGTGCAACCGATTGTTATTGTTAATGGACTATTTGTGCGTAAATAAATTAATTATATACAGCGGGTACCCGGCATGCGTTGCGAGGCCACTTTAACTTCGGGGTCAACTAAACCGTAATGGTTCCCTACCAAGTCCCGGGAAACAACATTATAAAATTATGCACTTTATAAAATTATATACAACGGGTACCCGGCATGCGTTGCAAGGCCGCTTTAACCTCGGGGTCAATAAAACTGTAATGTTTCCATCCGAAGTCCTGGGAAACTACATTATAATGCAAGCGCCTGCACTATGTAACATTATATACTACGGGTACCCGGCATGCATTGCAAGGCCACTTTAACCTCAGGGTCAACTAAACTCTAATGGTTCCATCCCAAGTCCTCGGAAACTACATTATAATGCAAGCGCCTGCACTATATAACATTATATACAACGGGTACCCGGCATGCGTTGCAAGGTCACTGTAACCTAGGGGTCAACTTTACTGTAATGGTTTCATCCCGATTCCCGGGAAATAAAATTTTAATGCAAGCGCCTGCAATTTATAACATAATATACAACGGTTACTCGGCATGCGTTGCAAGGTCACTGTAACCTCGGGGTCAACTTAACTGTAATGGTTCCATCCCAATTCCCGGGAAATAACATTTTAAAGCAAGCGCCTGCACTATATAACATTATATACAACGGGTACCCGGTATGCGTTGCAAGGTCACTGTGACCTCGGGGTCAACTTAACTGTAATGGTTCCATTCCAATTCCTGGGAAATTACATATTAATGCAAGCGCTGCACTACATAACATTATATACAACGGGTACCCGGCATGCGTTGCAAGGCCACTGTGAACTCAGGTTTCTTCATATATTTAATTTAACACACACTCCTCCTCGCTTCATCCACGTTCACACGTCAAATCGCATAGTGTCTTAACCCGTCAGTTGCTTCTGCAACGGGCAAAACCTAGTATATATATTAATGTTTGGTTTGGGAAAGCTCTTTTTCCGCGCACTTTTTTGTTGACGCAAAAACGACCAGTACGCCCTTTACGTTTCACCCACCTCAAGGTTCACTTTCGGTTCAAGCAAATTCAGTGCACCCTCAGTACTTTGATTTTGCGGAGTTTATTTTTGTCGACAAAATTAGCGCCTTATTCACAGAAAAACTAACGCGAATCAACGGCGAAAACTAGAACCAATAGTAAAATCACACTCAATTCGGCCAGGTTACATTTCCCGCCGACAGGTTCGCGTTTCCAAAAAAAAAGATGTCATTTTGGCCATCAGTTTCAATGCAAATGAAAATGCTAGGAATGTTGAGTCAGGTCAGGGTTCTCAGACGTCAAATTTTTAGCCTAACAAAACAGACTTTTCACGGTTTTCGGTAGTGGTTTTACGGTACGCGGCATTGCGACCCCAAAACCGATTCCGGCTTGGATGTTTTTCAAAAATCTAATACAGTAGAGAATTCCGCAACTTTTAATAACAATATAACATATGATTCTCATATAAAATATGTCAGGAGATGCAGACAAAACTCGAAATTTTCCGAAAAAAAATCATCAAAACACGCGCTCACAGATTCCATCGGAAGTTTAAATATTCCTGGCCAGTTCAAATTAACACGTTATTTATTCCGGGTAGGTACCTACTTATTTCGGTAGTATTGCAAATATGATGAAAAAAGCAAAGATTGCCGGAATTTAAGGAAACGCCCAGGTACCTACCCGAATACGTAGATACACAATTGATTAGGTTTTAATGCAATACTAAGTAAGGTAAGGTTGTTCCGATGATACTAAATAATTCAATTTTTTTAAAGTTAATTTTCACGTTCGGTGTTGGTTCTATTCAAGTTCTATTTTGTATCATTATAGGCCAGTCGCATCACACAACTGAAATAATTACAGAACTTTCTAGAACTGAAAATTGACAAGAAAAATTTGTAAAATTGTTAATTCTTTTTTTTAAACAACCCAGCCTTATTATTTTTATGTTATTTATTTTTAAATGTGTAGATTATTTATAAATAAAGCGTGGTTCTGTTTGGATATTGTGAAATAACTAAAAAAATATATATTACGCTGTTCTAGGTAGGTACTTTCTTGCAGGGACTTTTTTCCTTTAAAAATAAAACATGATATCGAATAAAATTATTTGTGATGAAAAGAAGTTTTTATAAAATTATTTTATGCTCAACAACATAATGGCGTCGTTTTGGTGAAATATTTCAACAAAGTACCTACATAGTACTTACAATACAACTACAGATAGTGAGCTCTGGTATCATGAAATTATGCATTGCTAAACCATCCGATTGCGATGAAACTTTGGGGGAGCGGTCGACTACCTGTTCCTTTTGTAGGCGCTCATTCCTCGCTTCATCCGCATTCAGACATCGTTTTTTCTTCATATATTTAATTTAACACACACTCCTGCTCGCTTCGTCTTTTAGGGAAACGAAGGAGAGAAGAGTTCTGGGAAGGAAAAGGGTTTAAGGGGTGGGTAGGAATCTGGGGTTCAGTGTGTCCTGATCATCAGACCTAGACACACCTCATCCCATGAACCCGGCACCCCTGCTAAATCACTAAGCGTAGCGAATCACCTAGGGTGACCTATGGCAGAGGTGTTGGTTAAAAAAGAGGGGGGAGGAAAACCAGGGGGGGAGGGTAACCTGGGAAGGGGGAGGGGAACCCGGGAGGGGGTTTTGCGGGATGGAGGAAGGGGGGGGGGGGAGTAGAGTACGCTATGAAAGAATATTTTTTCTGTTCTTTTTTTTACTCGAATAAAACATAATTTTAAAAGGATAAATACCAGGAGTGCAGAACTAAGCAAGGGAAAATATATTAAGAACATGTTTTTTTTCGATTATTTCTGGCTTTTTGGGAAAGGTGAATTTATATGCATTTAATTTTTTTTTTTACATGAGCTCCACACAGGAGGCCGTGGGGAAAATAATTTCCCTCAGGTCCTATGTCATCTTTGGGGATGCTGTGTGGAGGATTTTTTTTAGGAAAGAAAGGAGATGAGAGTTCTGGGAAGGAAAAGGGTTTAAGGGGTGGGTAGGAATCTGGGGTTCAGTGTGTCCTGGGCATCCGCCTCCAAGACCTAGACAAACCTCACCCCATGAACCCGGGCACCCCTACTAAATCACCAAACGTAGCGAACCACTTGGGGTGACCTATGGCAGAGGTGTTGGTTAACCAATAAAGGTCAACTTTGGGGATTTGTATTTCTACATAACATTATATACAACGGGTACCCGGCATGCGTTGCAACATCACTGTAACCTCGGGGTCAACTTAACTGTAATGGTTCCATTATAAGTTCCGGGAAACTGCATTATAATTCAAGCGCCTTGCAAACGCATGCACTGTATTATAACATTATATACAACGGGTACCCGGCATGCGTTGCAACATCACTGTAATCTCAGGGTCTACTTAACTGTAATGGTTCCATTCCAAGTTCCGGGAAACTACATTATAATGCAAGCGCCTTGCAAACGCTTGCAATATATTATAACATTATATACAACGGGTACCCGGCATGCGTTGCAACATCACTGTAACCTTGGGGTAAACTTAACTGTAATGGTTCCATTCCAAGTTCCGGGAAACTGCATTATAATTCAAGCGCCTTGCAAACGCATGCACTGTATTATAACATTATATACAACGGGTACCCGGCATGCGTTGCAACATCACTGTAATCTCAGGGTCAACTTAACTGTAATGGTTCCATTCCAAGTTCCGGGAAACTACATTATAATGCAAGCGCCTTGCAAACGCCTGCAATAAATTATAACATTATATACAACGGGTATCCGGTATGCGTTGCAAGATCACTGTAACCTCGGGGTCAACTTAATTGTAATTGTTCCATTCCAAGTTCCTGGAAACTACATTATAATACAAGCGCCTTGCAAACGCCTGCTTTATATTATAACATTATATACAAAGGGTACCCGGCATGCGTTGCAAGATCACTGTAACCTCGGGGTCAACTTAATTGTAATGGTTCCATTCCAAGTTCCTGGAAACTACATTATTATGCAAGCGCCTTGCAAATTCCTGCACTATATTATAACATTATATACAACGGGTACCCGGCATGCGTTGCAAGGTCACTGTAACCTCAGGTTTCTTCATATATTTAATTTAACACACACTCTTCCTCGCTTCATCCACGTTCACACGTCAAATCGCATAGTGTTTAAACCCGTCAGTTGCTTCTGCAACGGGCAAAACCTAGTATATATATTAATGTTTGGTTTGGGAAAGCTCTTTTTCCGCGCACTTTTTCGTTGACGCAAAAAACGACCACTCTGCCCTTTACGTTTCAATCACCTCAAGGTTCACTTTCGGTTGAAGCAAATTCAGTGCACCCTCAGTACTTTGATTTTGCGAGGTCAGTTTTTTTCGACAAAATTAGCGCCTTATTTACAGAAAAACTGACGCGAATCAACGGCGAAAACTAGAACTAATCGTAAAATTACACTCAATTCGGCCAGGTTACATTTCCCGCCGACAGGTTCGCGTTTCAAAAAAAATGATGTCATTTTGGCCATCAGTTTCGATGCAAATGAAAATGCTAGGAATATTGAGTCAGGTCAGGGATCTCAGACGTCAAATTTTTAGCCTAACAAAGCAGACTTTTCACGGTTTTCGGTAGTGGTTTTACGGTACGCGGCATTGCGGCCCCAAAACCGATCCCGGCTCGGATGTTTTTCAAAAATCTAATACAATAGAGAATTCCGCAACTTTTAAAACCAAAATTGTATGCCCATCCCATATAAAATAGTTCAGGAGATGCTGACGAAATTCGACATTTTCCGAAAGAAAATCACCAAAACACGCGCTTAAAGATTCCATCGGAAGTTTAAATTTTTCTAGCCAGTTCAAATTAACACGTTATTCATTCGGGGTAGGTACCTACTTATTTCGGTAGTATTGCAAATGTGATGAAAAAAGCAAAGATTGCAGGAATCGAAGGAAATGCGCAGGTACCTACCCGAATACGTAGATATACAATTAATTAGGTTTTAATGCAATATACTAAGGTAAGGTTGTTTCGATGATATATTGAATAATTAAACTTTTTCTAATGTTAATTTTCACGTTCTGTATCGGTTCTATTCAAGTTCTGTTTTTTTTATCTTTAAAGGCCAGTTGCATCACAAAACTGAAATATATACAGAACTTTCTTGAACTGAAAATTGACAAGAAAAAATTTAAGAATTATCAATTTTTTTTTAAACAACCCAGCCTTATTATTTTTAAATGTTATTCTATTTGGATATTGTGAAATAACAAAAAATATATATATTACGCTGTTATAGGTAGGTACTTACTTAGGGGGCTTTTTTTCTTTAAATATCAAATCATGATATTGAATAAAATTATTTGGGTTGAAAAGACGTTTTTATAAAATTATTTTATGCTCAACAACATAATGGCGTCGTTTTGGTGAAATATTACAACAAAGTACCTACTTAGAACTTACAATACAACTACAATAGTGAGCTCTGCCATCATGAAATTATGCATTGCTAAACCGTTCATCCGATTGCGATGAAACTTTGGGGATTTGATGTGCGTATGCAGGCGATGGTTTCTATGTAAAATAGTGAGCTATGGCGTCATGAAATTATGAATTGCTAAACCGTTCAGGGAGGGTAACCTGGGAAGGGGGAGGGGAACCCGGGAGGGGGTTTTGCGGAATGGAGGAAGGGGGGGGGGGAGTAGAGTACGCTATGAAAGAATATGTTTTCTGTTCTTTTTTTACTCGAATAAAACAAAATTTTAAAAGGCTAAATACCAGGAGTGCAGAACTAAGCAAGGGAAAATATATTAAGAATGTTTTTTTCATTTATTTCTGGCTTTTTGGGAATGGTGAATTTATATGCATTTAATTATTTTATTTAACATGAGCTCCACACAGGAGGCTGTGGGGAAAATAATTTCCCTCAGGTCCTATGTCATCTTTGGGGATGCTGTGTGGAGGATTTTTTTTAGGAAAGGAAGGAGATGAGAGTTCTGGGAAGGAAAAGGGTTTAAGGGGTGGGTAGGAATCTGGGGTTCAGTGTGTCCTGGGCATCCGCCTCCAAGACCTAGGCAGACCTCACCCCATGAACCCGGGCACCCCTACTAAATCACCAAACGTAGCGAACCACTTGAGGTGACCTATGGCAGAGGTGTTGGTTATCCAATAAAGGTCAACTTTGGGGATTTGTATTTCTACATGACATTATATACAACGGGTACCCGGCATGCGTTGCAACAACATTGTAACCTCGGGGTCAACTTAACTGTAATGGTTCCATTCCAAGTTCCGGGAAACTACATTATAATTCAAGCGCCTTGCAAACGCATGCAATGTATTATAACATTATATACAACGGGTACCCGGCATGCGTTGCAACATCACTGTAATCTCGGGGTCAACTTAACTGTAATGGTTCCATTCCAAGTTCCGGGAAACTACATTATAATGCAAGCGCCTTGCAAACGCCTGCTTTATATGATAACATTATATACAAAGGGTACCCGGCATGCGTTGCAAGATCGCTGTAACCTCGGGGTCAACTTAACTGTAATGGTTCCATTCTAAGTTCCGAGAAACTACATTATAATACAAGCGCCTTGCAGACGCCTGCTTTATATTATAACATTATATACAAAGGGTTCCCGGCATGCGTTGCAACATCACTGTAACCTTGGGGTCAACTTAACTGTATTCCATTCCAAGTTCAGGGAAACAACATTATTATGCAAGCGCCTTGCAAATGCCTCCACTATATTATAACATTATATACAACGGGTACCCGGCATGCGTTGCAAAGTCACTGTAACCTCAGGTTTCTTCATATAATTAATTTAACACACTTCATCCACGTTCACACGTCAAATCGCATAGTGTTTAAACCCGTTAGTTGCTTCTGCAACGGGCAAAACCTAGTATATATATTAATGCTCAGTTTTGGGGTAGGTCAGGGAAAAGCTCACTTTTTAAAAACTCACTCACTATTTTTTTGACGCAAAAACGACCAGTACGCCCTTTGCGTTTCACCCACCTCAAGGTTCACTTTCGGTCGAAGCAAATTCAGACAAGAAGCTGGGATCCTTTTTTTTTCGACAAAAAAAATATATACAGGGATTAATTCTCCGATACGAATCGGCGGCGAAAACTAGAAGCTCTACTCGAATCACTCGATTCGGCTCGGTTGTATTTCCCGCCGACAGACGGCGTTTGAAAAAAAAAAGTGACGAAAAAACCCGCTAATTTCACAAAGGAAAATGCTACATAGGACTATTGACATAGGTCAGGATCTCAGATGTCAAATTTTTAGCCTAACAAAACGGAACTCTCGGCGGTTTCGGTCGTTGTTTTTCGGAAAACGACATTACCGCCGAAAAACCGATTCCGGGCTAGATGTTTTTTGAAAATACGATAGCCGGATAGATTCCGCAACTTTTAACACCAATATAACATGCCCATCCCATGTAAAAAAAGTCAGAAGATGCTGACAAAACTCGAAATTTTCCGAAAAATAATCATCAAAATACGCGCTCAAAGATTCCATCGGAAGTTTAAATATTGGTGGCCAGTTCAAATTAACACGCTATTCATTCGGGGTAGGTACCTACTTATTTCGGTAGTATTGCAAATATGATGAAAAAAGCAAATATTGCCGGAATCTAAGGAAACGCGCAGGTACCTACCTGAATGGGTACCTACACAACGAATTAGGTTTTAATGCAATAAATACTAAGGTAAGGTTGTTTCGATGATACTGAATAATTCAACTTTTTTTAAGTTAATTTTCACGTTCTGAGTTGCTTCTACTGAAATTCTGTTTTTTCTCAGAATAGGCCAGTTACATCACAAAACTGAAATAATTACAGAACTCGAACGGAACTTTCTAGAACTGAAAATTTACTAGAAAAATTTTAAGAATTGACAATTTTTTTTTATTAATTATATTTTTTTTTTATAAGTGTGTTCTATTTGGACATTGTTAAATAAAAAAAATAATTACGCGTGTTCTAGGTAGGTACTTACTTGCAGGGACTTTTTTCATTTAAAAATCAAAACATGATATTGAATGAATTTATTTATAGTGAAAATTATTTTATGCTCAACAGCATAATGGCGTCGTTTTGGTGAAATATTACAACAAAGTACCTACTTAGTACTTACACTTGCAAAATGAAATACAATACAACTACAATAGTGAGCTCCGGCATAATGAAATTTTGCACTGCTAAACCGTGCAACCGATTGTTATTGTTAATGGACTATTTGTGCGTAAATAAATTAATTATATACAGCGGGTACCCGGCATGCGTTGCGAGGCCACTTTAACTTCGGGGTCAACTAAACCGTAATGGTTCCCTACCAAGTCCCGGGAAACAACATTATAAAATTATGCACTTTATAAAATTATATACAACGGGTACCCGGCATGCGTTGCAAGGCCGCTTTAACCTCGGGGTCAATAAAGCTGTAATGTTTCCATCCGAAGTCCTGGGAAACTACATTATAATGCAAGCGCCTGCACTATATAACAGTATATACAACGGGTACCCGGCATGCGTTGCAAGGTCACTGTAACCTCGGGGTCAACTTAATTATAATGGTTCCATCCCAAGTACCGGGAAACTACATTATAATGCAAGCACCTGCACTATATAAAATTATATACAACGGGTACCCGGTATGCGTTGCAAGGCGACTTTAACCTAGGGGTCAACTTTACTGTAATGGTTTCATCCCGATTCCCGGGAAATAAAATTTTAATGCAAGCGCCTGCAATTTATAACATAATATACAACGGGTACACGGCATGCGTTGCAAGGTCACTGTAACCTCGGGGTCAACTTAACTGTAATGCTTCCATCCCAATTCCCGGGAAATAATATTTTAAAGCAAGTGCCTGCAATATATAACATGATATACAACGGTTACCCGGCATGCGTTGCAAGGCCACTGTGAACTCAGGTTTCTTCATATATTTAATTTAACACACACTCCTCCTCGCTTCATCCACGTTCACACGCAAATCGCATAATTTTTTAACCCGTTAGTTGCATTTTTGCAACGGGCCCCGCTAGTATATATATTAATACACAGTTTGGAGACGCCTCACTTTTTTTGCCGCGCTAAAAACGACCACTCTGCCCTTTACGTTTCAACCACCTTAAGGGTCACTTTCGCTCGAAGCGGATTCAGACAGGGTCGTGTCCCGATTGAGGACCAGATTTCATACAAAAAAGATGATGCAGGATTAACAGCGCACCCAACGGCGAAAACTACAATTAGATCTCTCACCGACGAAGAAATTCGGCCTCAGTTATATTTTCTGCCGACAGGTTCACCCGTTAAAAAATGTCGAATATTTCAGTGCGTCAGAAAAGTTCACCTCCCATACAAAACTGTATTTTCTAGGGATTTATTAATTTTACGGCTTTATTCAAAATAACGTAGAAAAATGGACATTTTAAAGGCTCTTTGCGGGAACGCAGATTACAGCGTAAAAAAATATTTTGACCGAGATGTTTTTCAATAAATTGTAAAAATACAAGTTTTAGAAACTTTTAAAGTTGCGACATGTACCGCATTCCATTCAAAATATTACACTATATTGCATTAAAGATTGAAATTTTTCTGACATTTGCCGAAATCGATCTATCATCGACAATGCATAATTTTCCAGCCAGTTAATATGAACTCGAGGTAGGTACCTACTGGCGTTTAAAATATGAAGGATTTACACGTAGAAAATAAACAGTAGTTAATGAAGCATTCATATTATCCGAGGTTTTGAGAAACCAAATCAGGTACTTACGTAGGTACTTAATTCCATTGAAAATCAAATAAGTAGGTAATGCAGCATTGATATTACATTTATAACACGGTAGGTACCTACCGTTCTATCGAATTATTGCAAATTCGCCAAGTATTTATTGAGAAAACACGTAGGTACCTACACAAATATTATTTTTCTCGGTATGTACTAGGTAGGTACCGGCTTATGTGAGGATATTCTTTCCTTTAAATTTTAAATCGAAAATTCATGATATGAAATGAAAAAATCACCCTAGATGGTCACTTTTTGAAATATGTGGGTACACGGAGGTTGCTTCTTGACAACCACTGTTGGTAGGAACGTTATTTTTAAATTAGTCAAGTTTATTTTCACGCAATGGGCGAGTTTTATTTATTCAAAACATCAAAACTTATTATATTTATTATTATTTATTTATACTCATTATTTCAAAACAGAAATAATTACGGAACTTCAATAGAATTTGAACAGAACTTTCACAGAACCCAGCCTAAATATATTTCATATGTTTTTTTACATACGTGCAGGTAACCTGCACATAACAACTCTGTATCATCTGATGATATTGCTTATGTATTTTTTTGTAAATGTATAAAATAATTACAGAACTTGAATAGAATTTGAACAGAACTTTCACAGAACGTTTAAATTAACTTGAAAAATTGGAGATTTTTAAATATTGTTTTGAACAACCCAGCCTAAATATATTTAATATTTTTTTTACGTACGTGCAGGTACCTCTAAACATTAGTACCATATATTTTTTATCAAAAATGATAAATTTATATAGCGCTTTTTTGTATATTTCATTTTTATGATAATCATTCAATGTGGGATTGGTACCGCCGCCCCGGGAACAATTCATTGGTTTCTATATAAAATAATGAGCTCTGACATCACGAAATTATGCATTGCTAAACTGTTCATCCGATTGCGAGGAAACTTTGGGGACACTGTGTGCGCATCCCTTCGATTCTTTCTGTATAAAATGGTGAGCTCTGGATCTGGCTTCTCTGACTTTGGGGATTTGATTTTTTTTTACATGAATACCGCACAAGAGTCCCAACTGCTCCCGTCTGGAGCCAGTGGGACTATGGCGTCCCCAATTGGGGTATGTTGTGAGGCTGAAGGCAGTGGGGAGGGGAAGGAGATAGGAAAGAGGAAGGTGGAGAAGTACCTGGCTATTCAGATCTGGTTACCAAACACGGCAGAAGCCATTTCAAGTAACGTTTCAATTCTGAATGGTGGTCTTACACCAGGGCGATACTGAGAGTACCTTCCACTATGATGTGCGCATTCCCTCGATTATTTTTTTTAATATAAAATAGTGAGCTCTGGCGTCATGAAATTATGCATTGCTAAACCGTTCATCCGATTGCGATGAAACATTGGGGATTTGATGTGTGCATGCCCGCAATGGTTTTTGTATGCAATAGTGAGCTCTGACGTAATGAAATTACGCATTGCTAAACCGTTCATCCGATTGCGATAAAACTTTGGGGATTTGATGTATGCATGCCCGCAATGGTTTTTGTATACAATAGTGAGCTCTGGCATCAAGAAATTATGCATTGCTAAACCTTTCATCCGATTGCGATGAAACTTTTGGGATTTGATGTGCGCATCCAGTCGATTCATTCTATAAAAAATAATGAGCTCTGGCATCATGAAATTATGCATTGCTAAACCGTTCGTCGACTACCTGTTCCCTTTGTAGGCGCTCACTCCTCGCTTCATCCGCATTCAGACATCGTTTTTTCTTCATATATTTAATTTAACACACACTCCTCCTCGCTTCATCCACGTTCACACGTCAAATCGCATAGTGTTTTAACCCGTTAGTTGCATCTGCAACGGGCAAAAGCTAGTCCTTTATTAATACGACGGATTTCCAGCAAGAAATAACACATGAAAAGATAGACGTTCCAAATGATACGATTAGGAAAGCGCAAAAATAAATATTAGCAAAGCGCAAAAGGCGAAGGCACATCCCTGAGTCTTTTGCAAACGGCTGTGTGTTTTACGTCGCCATTCATAATAGCTGTGTATGAACACGCCCTCTGAGCGTTAACACGTGTTCACACACACAACTGTAATATGCGTGGGATGGCGTATTTCGGCATATCGCTCGCCGTACATTCCCAATCGGAATATATGGCGAGCGATATGCTGAAATACGCCATCCCACGCATATTACGGCTGTGTGTAAACACGTTCATGATAGTGTATGTTACAAAACTGATATATTGTAATATAATTCGAATAAGCTTAAAATAAAGTAAAATAATGCTTACCTATGGAATGTAATACGACAATTTGGTTTATTCTCTTTTTCACTTCTATTTTTACACGTTTTCATAGCACAAGCTACCGTTTTTGCCTTGTTATTTCGTAAAATGTACTATGTGACTTCGGCGCTGGTCAGAACAAGAATGATGACGTCACGTTTTGAGATTCAAGGGAGGCGGCTCTCGTAAGCCCAGGCGGTTCCATGGAACCGTTATGGGGAGGGGGAAACAATACGCTTTTATCACTTAGGGCAGGTCCATATATTCCTACGTCCGTGAGTTTAATATTTATTGTGCAGTGTAATATTTATGTTTGCACTGCTTAAGCAGTATTAATTAAATCGTATTATAGGTAACATAAATGCTGATGTAGTCGGGGAATTTTTCAGAGGGTTTTTTATATGATGAATATATATGGGCTGGTTGAGCAGTACATTCTTAAATATTACCATTTATGTGACTATCTATTGTTAAAACCTCTCAGGCTAATTTGTTAAGTTTTTGGTACAACTCATGTAGGTCTCACATAAATCATTGTGTCTCCCCTACCATCATGGTTAGAAAGATGATCTAAATGGTGTCACACACACACAATCTCATTTGTTTTATGTTTTTGTCCCTACGCAGATGTATCCATAGACCAAAACATAGCTGTTCCGTAGCCGTAGCTACAACAATAATTGGTGATTGGAATTTATCAATCACTATAAACATCGGCCTTAGGTGCAACGATTTTTAAGTAAGTACTTTAAATTTTATTTGTTTACATTGAAATAAATATGGATTGATAATTCAATAAACTAACTAACTTTAACCTTACAAAAGCATTTTATAATATTATGTGTAGATCATTGCAAAAAGACAACGATCCGAGAAAAATGTACGTCATATTTGGAAAATTAAAAACCAAAATAAATTAATAAAATAAATAAAAAGAACGTTAAATATTTTCACCATGAGTCGGAAGTTTTGTATTGAGTCGGGAGCCGAAAACCGCTCCATTACTTGCTGTTTGTGTTGATAAATTCCCAAAAATGGTTGGAAAAACATTTTTTTTATTTATTTAATATTTGTATGATTTCACAATTATTATACATTTTTTTTACGTGTTAAGCAGATTGGTAATATGAATATAATAAACGCATTTCTTCATCATAAAGAGACAAGTGTTTGGTGAGTGATTTCATGCTCAATTATGTTATCAATGTTATCATTTGCGCAAGTGAATAATAATATTTCAACTAATAACAATAGATATAAAATCAGTGATTTTAAATACGTGTAGGATTACAAAAGATTTTTTAAATATTTATTTTGATGGATCAGTAGGATTTACAGGTTCAATTAGGAGTTCTACAGAGCCGAACCCTCTGATATGAAAATATCTGGAGTCGGTGAATTATTTTCCCATTTGGTCTCTGGTAGGTTGACATGTTGTTCTTGTATTGTTTTGTATTTATAATATTTATGTAGTGCAATTGCATAGCGTGGATTGACTAGATGATCATTTAGGGAAGTGTGTGAAAGGGTTTAGTTTTTCCTGTGGGGAAGATTTAAGTCAGACATTTAAATCTGCTGCGTAAAAAGAGAAACTTGGGATATATCAATAAACAGATTTCAAGATTTAAATAAAATTAAATCAAATATTAATAATAGTAATGTACTCTTTCAGTTGTTTCAGGTAATTTATTAATTTAATTTGGAATTTACGTTTATTTTCGATAATTTTTAGTTTTAATGGGAGTTTGTTGTAATTATTTATACCTAGATACAGATAGAAATTTTGGATGTGCTTGGTATTAAATTTTAGGATTTTAATATTGTTTTGATTTCTTGCTGATATATTGAAATGTATTTTTTATTAGCTGTATTTCTTTGAAAGTTTGAAGTATTGAATACTTTTTATATATACTGTCTATTGTAGATACTTTGAAAATTGAAAAGATTTTTGCAGTAGAAAATGTAGATGTTTTTTCAGGATAACCTTAATTATTAATCTTTGAACTAGGATTTAAAATAATATCATATGATCCCCCCATCCTATAATACCGTATTCTAATATAGATTGAACAATTGCTTAGTACACTCTTTTTAAGTTTTCCAGTCTAAGAATATTTGATTTAATTATAACATTGAAAGTAAATAATATCAAACATTTTCACTTCAAGAATTTTGTTTCATTGTGTAGATGGTTAGAATAAATGATTTTTTTAACAATCAAGGGATTTCTAATCGTGACTATCTCCAGCTCTCCAAAATTTCCAGAGCGTGTTTAGCAACTCCGCGACTCAAATATTTGGTATATATAATTAACGTGCATTTAAAAAGCACATGTAAAGGCTCGGACTTAACCTTAACCTAAGTTAGGTCAACGTTATTCCAGTTATGTTCATTCCTGCGGAAATTGAAAAGTATCTAGCAAAAGTTATATACTTAAAAGTTTTTAACGACTGGCTGTATACGAGAAATAATTTAGCTTGTGTTTATTATTTTACCCGGAATTCAATTTCCACCACATTGAATGAAGTTTCAACAATAAATAAACAATGTTTTGTGTTTACTTTTCGTGTGTGCTTAAAATGTTTATTCATTTATTGAAATTTCAAATTGGAAAACACGTCAGTTCGCAAACTAGCAATTTTATGGCAATTAAAATAAATTTACCACGCCAAAATGGCTACACCTGAAAATGCAATATCTAATACGAGTATGTAATACCAATCAGTAGGTTGTACTAATTAAAATTACGCATCTTTTGTCCAGTTTATTACATTAAAGTACCAATCAAAAATGCTTTTGATAAACATTGTGTTTATTCTGAATTGGATACTCGGATCAGATCCCAAATTCACTAGTTCAAAACTTAAAAAAGACAATCCAAATACATAATTTTTTTAGCGTTCAGAATTGAAATTAAATACTATCCTTCTTAATCTCACCCTGATAAGATACTACCTACAGAGTTTCTTGAAATTACTGTAGCTATATTTTGTTACCACATTTAAATAGCCTGATACCTATCTTTTTGCCAACCTTCTTCTTTTGGAGACTGCAGTGCCTAGAACTTTACGGAGAGACCCAAACGGTTTCACTGGACATTTCCTAGGCCTATGATCAGGCTGGCACCGGGGGCTTGTCAACAAACTGATTTCTACGAACTTCCCGCAACCTTGTGTAAGTGGATTACGGACTTTTTGAGAAAGATTCGGACGGTAATGATGATTTCACCTATTCTTCACATTCAATAAATGCTGGCGTCCAATAGGGATCGATTCTATCTCCGACCCTTGTTTTTGTTGCATATCAATTACCTTTTGAGTTTTGACCTGTACACTAAATCATTTTCACGTGGATGACGGTGCAACACGTGAAATATTTTGGTTTAACAAGCCCTTAATGGGTACACAAGCAGCATCAGCTCGGAGGACTTGGAAGCAGAGAATGGACAATTTCCTAATATACCAAAATAACCTCGTCGAATTTAATGTTTCAAAGACCCAAACATGTCTGATTACGTCTAAAAGGGATTGAAATGAAAAACTAGTCACCTTCAATGGAAAAAACTGGCCTTCCATTGATATGTTTGGTGTTACTCTAAGTGACCAGCTCAAGCACGGGAGCTCCAACGAAGCCAGAGTTAAGTTTGCCTTTCAGAAGCTGAAACGATAGATTCTCCTATCTTAATAAACGGATTATTGTCTTTCGAAAACAGGCGTGGGGTGGAATGCTGTTCGTTTCTCCGGTATTTCAATGGCAGATGTTCCGAGGAACTAGCGTCATTGATTCCTTCGGCACGGGTGCAGGTAGGAATGATTTTTTTTCCCTGGACGGTAATGTAATAGTCAAAATTTGGTGCCTTTTAGGTTTAATTTAAGCCATGTAAAATATTATTCAATTTTGTTTAGGGTAACTGCCTCCGAAACGGCATTGAATTCATGAAAATAGTCGGTTTTACACTCTAATTCGAAGTCATTTTCATGTACGATATTTTTTAATAAACATACTAATTTTTATCAAGAAAGTTTACTTGGCATAATTTAGATTCGACACAAAATAAAAAGATTTTCGAATTTGTGTTTTATAATTAAAATAAGGAGAGAGGGGAAGCGCGGGAGGTGATACTCAGCTTGCTTGCACTTGTCGCGTCGCGCATCGTCAGTGCCATGGTCAGTGCTCTATTGATCGTGGCTCGGATCAGTCGCACGCTCGTTTGTCGTTAAAAATGGTAACCGACGAGTTCATCGAAAATCAATTCATCGAAAGCAAATTCATCGAAAACGAGTTCATCGAAACCGAGTTTACCGAAAACGACTTCATCGAAAACCAATTCATCGAATGATCAATTCATCGATTCGCCAATTCATCGAAAAAAAAGGTTAGGTTTGTCTCCTTGTCCAAAGTTTTATGATTATTTTTTTTATACATAAATTTATTGTCAACTTTTATTGACCAATGCTTTTTTAACTTCCTGGTTCGCTCGGCATTTCTCTCAAATATCAGCATGATATATTTTTTTTGATGAATTGGCGATTCGCTAAATTGGTCATTCGATGAATTGGTTTTTGATGAATTGGTTTTCGATGAACTCATTTTCGATGAACTCGTTTTCGATGAATTTGCTTTCAATGAATTGATTTTCGATGATCTCGCCGTGAACCGTTAAAAATACGTTCGATATTCTTTCGTGTCAACTATGCAAAGAACTCGGAGTGTATTCAAATGTCCTCTATTTGGTGATGTTTGTGAGATGAAAGAGAACGTTCTACCTGCTTACGAAGATGTAGTGAAATACTATGAGTGGACGAGACATCAACTGAAATTGCAGTCAGAAACTGCAAAAGAACCAATTTTTAGCGAGATAGTAATAGTAATGTCGAGAATTGAAAATATATGGCAAAATGCATCTATTCCTACAGTGACGCGAACAAGGATCGTTCAAATGTTGAAAGCATATCTTTTAATGTGCGAAAATATACTCAAGTCTGTGAAGAGGCTCTCCAGGATAAGTTAAATGGTTTTCATCACAGCAGTAAGATACTTTTTGATATTTCAGCATGCAAATGCAAAGCATTCGCTCAATGTATATGTCCTAAGGATAAAAAGGTTCCTAAACAAGAGCAAACTTTTTTGACCGATCAAAGTCTCAGGTAATGATAATCGGCGGAATCGACGTAACCGCTACAAAGAAGTTGCAAAAGACTGAAAGGAACCATGAACGAGAGAATCGCCGAAACACATTCAATATACTTCAACGTTAGCTGATTTAAATGTTAGTATTTCTTCAGCGACATCATCAGAGTCAGAAAAATCAGAATGCTCCGTGATCAAAGGCGTTATTGAAAAGAAAATAAAAAAATCGACACTTAATTTTCCTTCGTTATCGAAGACATGTGATAGGTATGGAGTGTCTGATATAGCAGCAGCAGCAATAAAATCATCTGTTTTGTTCGACATTGGGTCTGATGTTAAGGTGATTGATCGGCACAAGTTACGAAGAGAGAGAACTAAAACCAGAGAAAAAATAATGGAAAATACAACAATCACAGAGCTCTTGGCTTTATACTTTGATGGGAAAAAAGACAAAACTATGTAAATTGTTAAAAAGGGCGGTAAATGCTACAGGACTGTGGTTGTGGAGGAACATATCTCACTGATTCAAGAGCTGGGATCCATTTACACGGGATACGTGGTACCTGATGCTGGTACAGCAAAAGGAATAGAAACCGCCATAACAGGGTTTTTGTTACATAAAGAAGTTTCCTAAGGTAGAATTATGGCAATTGGTTGTGATAGTACGAATGTTAATACTGGAAAGTATGCTGGAATTATGAGACTGCTTGAGAAAAGGGTACAAAAACCACTTCAGTGGATAATTTGTTTGCTCCACATGAACGAACTGCCTTTAAGACATCTGTTTCTTCATCTCGATGGGTGCAGTTCGGAACCTAAATCTTATATTGGTCCTCTGGGAAAATCACTGGAAACCTGTGAAAAGCTGCCTGTAAAAAAATTTTATGCATCAAAGGTCAAATGCTACCTTAAATGGACAAAGATCTGAGTTCAGACCAACAGTACTTGTATAAAATTGTCTCGGCAGTAGTTTCAGGTGAATTTCCAGAAGACCTAGGCAATAAATCTCCAGGAAAACTATCACATGCCCGTTGGATCAGGCGTGCTAACCGAATACTACGTTTGTATGTATCAACTGAAGAACCATCTGAAAATTTGAAAACTCTGGCTACTTTTGTGGTCAAAGTTTACACACCGTCTTGGTTCTCAATTAAAAATAAACCATCATGCAAAGATGGCACGCTTCATCTGTTCAACAGTATTAAGGCCTCCAGATACCTGCCAGAAACTCTGAAAAAAATTATAGATCCTATTATCCAACGAAACGGCAACTTTGCGCATCCTGAAGGGATTCTTCTTGCGATGATAACAGATGATAAAAAGCATGTAAGAGAGCGGGCAGCCCACCGCATACTAAAGGCATACAGTACTACTCAACCTCCAACACATAGACTGTTTCAAGTGCCATTGATAGATTTTAATGCTTTTACATATATTGATTTAACAAATTGGCAGGAAAACTTAACCGAACCACCGATTTTAAAAAACTTATCGGACCAGGAAATTCAGAATGTCTTGGAATCTGGTGGTGAAAGCGAACTATTGTTTATAAGGCTTCCCTGCCAAACTCAAGCTGTTGAAAGACCTGTAAAGAATACGACAGAGGCTTCCATTTCTCAGTGCACAAGAGAGTCGCGATTAGGTGCAATAAATGCCAAGCTGGAATCGCGAAACCAAATACCTAAATTTGAAATTAAAAAGGATTTTAAACGTAAATAATAAATGTATAATTTTTCAAGTTTGTTTCAAAATTCATTTTTTTACAGCGATGCCTTAATAAATATCTTATTTATATGTTGTTTATCATTTAACACCTTACTTATCACTAAAATAATCACAATGTATCGCCTTATAAACTTTAAACTTTTTTACCCTAATTTTAAATTTTTGGAGTCACTGCGGAGGCTGAAGATCTTAATAAAATGAAATGAAAAATCCCACGTATTTTTACTTTAACATAAGGCACAAATCCCCCCCCTATTAGACTTCTGAATCTTAAAAAAAAAAGCATACATCCGTGCTCCACGCTAGACTTGGAAATGTCCAGCGTAACCGTTTGGGTCTAGATACATCTGTAGGTAATCCTACAGTTGATTCCCGGACAGTTGGCCCCCCGAAATCATATTTATTATAAATTTATCATTTTTTGTGCATTATTTACCAATTTCAAACCTAAAATTGACTTAAAAAACCTTTAAGAATAAGTTGATATTGATATCAAACGAATTTATATACAGTTTGATTAATTGTACTTGTACGCTGGTATGTACAGTACAGTATGAAGGATTCCTGACATTATTTGGAGTTAAAATGAATAATGAAATTTTGGTCTCCGGTGACATTTTTTTTTCAACTAAAACCTTATTTTTTAGGTATTGGGCAGTTAGTGGCGGAGTGACGGATTACTCGGCTGAGTGACCAGTTATGTCATGTGAAAGCATTTTTTTGATTTTGATTTTGAAGAAAAAAAATTAAAAAGACATCTAAATAGTCACCGGAGACCAAAATTTAATTTACCTTTTTTAACTTCAAATAATGTTAGGAATCACTGGTTAAAGTAAGTCAAGAACGTCCCTTAACAGCCTGTATAGACAAGTAGTTTTTTCCTTGATACATTTAAAAAGAAAATATGGTGTATACTTTTGTTATTCGGCAGTACATCCTTTCTGCACGCTCCTTCGGGGAAGCTTAATTACATTTTGTGTTAAGTGGGTACACCGTATTTTCCCTAAACCGACTGCATATTGTATGTTAGAATACTGGGAGGCCAACTATCGGGGTGTCAACCGTCACGGAACCACATCATTATTTTCATGTTCGACGTATTTTATAGTGGTTTTTTTGTGCTTTTCAATTGCATTACATACCGTTTTTCAAATAACTTTCAGATTGTTTTTGGAAGTAGAGATTATTTTTTTAAAGTAGTCGTTATTTTAAGTAAAGTTATTAATTTAATTCTGTACAAAAAACTTAGCTTTTTAATCGTACCCAATATTTATTTGTATTTGTACAAAGTTTTTCTTTTTCTGTAGTTGATTTTATGAAACCGCATGTGATCCAAGGTTTTGGTTTATAATGAGACCTCTCTTGTAGAGATCTCAATATTTTTTTATTTTTTATTTTATTGAAACATATAACAAGGTTACAATTTTACAACATAATATATACATCAATATTTCAACCACTCCCCTAATAAAGCAGCTGCTTGTGTTTAGGAGAGGACAACTAAAAAAATTACATTTGTTTAAATTAAAACAAAAAATATTAGTAATTTATCAAAAAATATTTGTGATTTTATGAGAAAATTCAGATAAAAGTAATAAAAATATCATTAGTTAATAAATGATTTAAAGTATTTATAAGGCAAAAACATAATTCTTAACAATAAGTAAAGTTATGAGGGGGTACTAGAGTATTTTAATTTAATTTTGCCTTGAAAATGGCAATATTTGTGATTTTTTATTGATGATTGAAACATTTATCACAGAAAAAAAAGCAAGTTCAATAGTTAATTCGCTCACCAAACCATTTTTTTGATATTAGAAAAGTTTTTTTAATTTTATGCTTATGTTTGCAAATGAATTAATCGATCATTTTTGTTTGTATTTACATGATTTGAAATCAAATTCAGTCGTACAATGTTCTTGGTTTGAATTGTGTAAGAGTTCTTTTTGTCTCTGGTAAGATTTTCGTTTTATATTCGGCCATTATATCAATTTTTGCATATGAAGCCACCTGTGTATTGGGACATTTATTATAATATTATAATGTAGTCCTTATGGTATTAATCACCGTGGCGCTTGCTTGTTTGTCGGAAGAGTTTTCTTTTTTGGATCCATTCGTCTCAAAATGCTTAACGCGTGAATTAACGATTATGTTAGCTGGCTTGGAGTCCTTTCTTTTGGGAAGTCACCCCTCCTTTTCTATGTTTTCACTACTTGTGTTCAGTTTTTCTGTAATAACCTTGACGGTTTTTCCAATATATTCTTCTTATTTCATTTCAAGACCAAACAATATGACGTTACAATTTTTTTCCGCTTGTTCAATCTCTGAAATCCGATTTCTAACGCTCAGTTACAATTATCATGGCATTTTTGTTAATTAATTCATTAAATTTATGTTCGTTTTCTTACAGCTTTTTTTCCACTTATACACATAAGAAATCATTTCAGTATCCCTAACGGATTACATAAAAACAATTTTTCCCTTTATCAATCAACGTCTCCCGTCAAAAAAATAAATATAATAATAGCTTTCCCACCCACCAGCGCAGCAGTTTTAATTTACTTTTAATCCTCCATAATTTACAGTAGGTACATGTGTAGCTGTTTTAAGCACACCCGGGCTCATCTGGCGGCGCTGTTTGGAACAATTTCCCGTTTGTTCTAGGGTCTCATTCATCAGGTGATTGTCTCTCCCGAGGGACCGCCTGCCACAAGCCCCATACATCACGTTGACCCGAGCCGGATAAAGATTCACATTTCCTTCCCATAGAATCTACACTTCCTCCATAGTTTAAATCTACACTGGCTAACAATTCTTTAATGATAGACACGATTTAATTATAGCAGTTAATTTAAAGTATAGTTTGCTGCAGAAATCGACACCTGAAATTCAGCTTTGCATTGAGACATGTATTTTTTTTACATTAACTTCACACAGGAGGCCCTGAGGAAAATAATTTCCCTCAGGACCTATGTCATCTGGGATGCTGTGTGGAGGGTCTTTTTGAGGAGAGGAAGGAATGAACATTGGTCTTGAAGAGACCTATGTTGTAGGAAGGAGGAAACACAGAGGCCGGCAAATCATTCCACAGCCGAGCTGTTGAACATAAGAACGAGTCGAAGAAACGACCCATTCTCATGTGACAAATGTCAACCGTGTACAAATGTTGGGCACGCGTTTGGCGTGTTTCCCGACTATGCACCGGTGCCGAGGGGTTCAATGATGCTAGTTCCTCGGAGCATCTTCCATTGTAATACCGGTAGAACAAGGATAGCATTCCCACCCGACGTCTGTGCTCTAAAGATTGCAATCCTTCTGTTAAGATGGGAGAATCTATCAAACGGACCGCCCGTTTCTGCACAGAGTCGAGGGTATTTTTCAGGTATTTTGGAGCTCCAGACCAGAGCGCACTTGAGATTTGTACAGGGTTAGCAGTTGTGCACTATTAAAGTATCTGCGGGCCCTATACAGTACGCCCAGTTTCTGGGAGGCTAACTTTACTCTGGCTTCGATGGAGCCCCCATACCTGAGCTGGTCACTTAGGGTTACACCAAGCATATCAATGGAGGGCCTGTTCGGAAGATTGCTTCCGTTGAAAGAGACTAGATTTTCATTTCGATCCCTTTTAGACGTAATCAGACAAGATTGGGTCTTTGAAACATTAAATTCAACGAGATTATTTTTACCCCAAGAGAAAACACTCTCGAGGTAACCGTCCATTCTTTGCTTCAAAGCCCAACGAGCTGTTGGAGTTTGTGAGCCCTTTGGGGGCTTGTCAAACAAAAAGCTATCATCAACTGTACTGTCATCCGCATAACAGTGAATTGGTGCACATGACAAAAGGTCGTTGATGTGCAACAAAAACAAAGTTGGAGATTATATTATTATAATAAAATGTAGTATTCATCCTGGCGCATGCTTTCCGTGCTGCTTGAGAAACGAACTATTAATCATTTTACTCCTGTTTCTGCTTGCAGCTATTTACATTCGAATTTATAATTTTCTGTTAAAAATTTTGTAAATCTTTATTATTGACCATCAGTCCATCATTCATATAATTTAATTAGTTCAACCATCCGGCGCCCCGCTATCTTATATCGAAATCCAACGAAGACAATACATTTCTTCTTATTTTGAACGTCACATGTGAAAAATTTCTACTTTATGGGGTGGGAAAAGAGGATTGGTGTGGTTTTTTTAACCTCATGTAGATAGTGATTGTAGAGGTTATTTGGTTTCACGGACTGTTTTGGTTTCACGGTCAAGTGTATAAAATATTCGGAGTAATACTGTGGATTTGACGTTGTTATGAAGTTTCCTAACCAAAACCTTTAAAATAATTTTCTTGATCAATTAGCCCGGATTAGACCGATTAAATTATCTGACCAGATAATTATTAATTCATCGAGAGCGAGAGAATGATCGGTCTCCTCTTTGTGCGGTGCTTCGTAGCCTTCCCACTCTTGTCTACTTTAGTTTTCTGAAGGTTTCATTTAAACCGCGTGCAAACTGCACACTTCTAATTTTTTAACGTTAGCTCCACACAAGAGGCCTTGAAGTAAAAATAATCCCTTGGGGCCTTTGTCATCTTTTAAAATGCTGTGTGGATGTAGTGTTCTGATATCTGTAGCAACACTAACAGATTCTCCAAATACTTTGTCTGAAGATTACTTCCGGAATAAATAGATTCTTGTTCGTTATTTGGTTTTATTAAAACTTCGCGTATACAATATGGACCTCGTTAGTCTACCTAACTAGGAGCTAGCTAAAATGGTTCTAACGAGTGTTTACAGAAAACACCCACTCTCAGCCCCCCCGGCCCTCTATCGGACAACTTAGGTACTAAGCTACCTGCCATCTAGCGGAATCTACTGACAGTTCTTGTCACCGCCATCTATGTCTAAAAGCCGAAAGCTTTTAGATACACAACAATGGGGAAATTTTAAAGGGAAACAAAGGAAAGGAAATCCTGGGAAGGAAAACGGTGTAAGTTTTGGGTAGGAAACTGGGGGTCCATGTGTCCAGGAATGACGAACGTATGAATCCATCCCTGCGATGCAAGGCGATGGGTCGAGAGAGTCCGGCTGGAGAGTTCAAAAGATCTCCCTCAACAAGTCTCTCCCGATCCGTCCCGTAACGCAATAGGTGGGCAAACGCATCTGCTGCCAAGACCTAGACAAACCTTACCCCATGAACGAGGGTACACCTGCTAGGTCACCAAACGTAGCGAACTACTTGGGGTAACCTACGGCAGGGGTGTTGGTTATCAAATAAATGATTTCCGAGGCGAAGGTACCCATACCTACCATTTAGTACTAATTGCCATGTCGCATTAATGTTGCTTTGGCCCTCCCACGAACATATTATTTGTTTGACTCCATCTCTGAGAACGGGTGGTTCTCCCCATAATATAGGCCTGTTTCTGGGAACCAGGGCTGACACCTATCCACGTGACGCTGCATCCCCTGACCTAGGGGACTGGCCGACCGAAGGAATTCCGGTGGCAGGTGGATCCTCAATACAGTGACTCAGTCAATATTTAGTTTAGTATAGAATGTGGTCTACAGGTATGTACAATCATATTTTACTGTACGGTGTTTCTACTTAATAAATATAATTAATAATTCTTTTAAGTCATCTTTTTTTTGTTTAAGCATTACCTTCATATCATAACCATAATCATAAAACATTGACCATACTCTGTAGATGAGTTTTCTTCTCTACTGTACTGAAGGCTCGGATTTTCTGAAGGAACCCGGTGGCGCCCTTTGTACAAACAAACAAACACAAGGATTCAGGATTTATACTAATTATTGTGCTTTACAAAAAGCCATAGCGCTAATTGCACCGCAATACTGACTTATTTTTCTTACGTGATATTAGTACCCTTCTGTGGTATCAATTGCTCAACGTAATATGGTCACCCAATGTAATAATAATCAATGTTTTAAGCCATGAACTGCCACAACAGCTCTTTTTTCTTTGATATCATCGCTTCACTTTTTCCACGGTTCTTCTGATGGCTTCGTTCTTCTGAGCTTCAGTCAAGTAGGTTTGGTAATAAAAGTTACTTATTGCTACGTTACGTTTTAAAAACCCGTAACATAAAACCCAACTATTATTTAGTATTTGTACTTATCAGGGCGATAATAGTGCAAATTGTGCTTTTCTGCATCGAATAAAACGACCGAAAGTCGACAATGGGTTAAAAGCGTGTTACATGTCGCGCATTAACATTACTTGACTATTAGTGCATTTTATCGTACTATGCTGCATGCTCATTTAACGTGTTCTTTTCATTGAAATCAAGTAATTAATTTAATGATTATTTTTATTCTGATTAATTTATTCTAGCAATTCTGCCTTATATCATCATTAAACTCTCCTTACTAAAAAAAACCACAGCGCGACCGATAACCTGTGTTATTACAATAACATAAATAAACCCAGTATACACTAAAACACGATATATTACTAATAACACTCTTGCGTGATCACGTTGTAAAAATACATTCAATGTATTTTAGATCTGACAACTTTGTAATTTCTTAGAATTTGCTTATTAAATTGTTTGTTTTCATTTACACCCGGTAGGTGGCGACGGTTTTTGCGCATGCGCATTTGTCGTTCGCGCTGGAAAAAATTAAAGCCGCGAAAAAAATCTGGCTCCGCGGATGTGTGCTTTAATTTTACTTGTGTGTGATTATAATTTATATTATAATGACCAATTCACTTTTATATTCATATAATTGATATATTTGGTGTTATTTGAGTGGTTTTACATCAGTTTTACAATCAAATTAGCAAAATAATCGTACTTTGAAAGTCGAACTGTCAGGAAATTGTTTTTAGGTTACATAAAAAATTTAATTTAAATTGTATGGCCTACCTTGGCTGACACCGACTCCAAAAATAACAATCGTACCTACATGAGTAGAAAAAGTAAGTTGATTATTAAGTTGTAGAAGAATACAAAATTATTTTTTTACTTCTTATTGCATTTTTTGAAGTCGTTTTTTTGTTTTGTTAAAATTTTTGTTTATTTTTTGATTTTTAGTGAATCTGAAGTACACTAATTCAATTAAGATTCGGCCGAGTATCGTTAATTTGCTTTCAAGAATTGGAGAGTTTCGTTACTTTGCATGGATTCCAAAATCAGAACCTAACCTAACTCTCATCAAACTACCCTTGAAGTACACCCTTTCCAATAAAAAAGAATCATCGAAATCGGTTGCGTAATATTGAGTTATTCGTCCATTTGTCGCGCACATACTTGATGCAAACTTAAGACTTATATGATTTTCTCATGGATGCCATTGTCAGAACTGGACCAAATTAAAATGGGACCACACGGGAAGCACCAGCTTTCAAATAAAAAAATAATATATCGGTTCACCCAGTCAAAAGTTCTGAGGTAACAAACATAAAAAAAAAAAAAAAAAATACAATCGAATTGAGAACCTCCTCCTTTTCGAAGTCGTTTAAAAATCACACAAATCTGACAGGAGATAACGTCCGTTATCCAATAACGATCTTACAAAAAATACGGAATCGCTAGGCAGTGCTCCCAAAATTATTTAAACTCAATGAATAACGGAGTTGAATAACGGATTTATTTTTTTTCCCTTACCCTAAAAAGACCCTCCACAGAGTATCCGTTGGGATATCAAACATGCACTATTTAAAATCGTGCTTGGTACTACAAACATGGACTATTTAATTAGCGGTAAAAAGCAAAAAATCAGAAAAGGATAAATACAAAAATTACAAAATTGGTAACAATTATTATAAGCAATAATTATATTATCAGCCTGAAACACTCATATACATTGATAAAATGATAAAAGATAAATGACGCCCACGGGACCTGAACCCGTGTCCTTCTGATTGCCAGTCAGGTGCGCTCACCACTGAGCTATGGCGGCTTATCTAATACCCGCCAAATAATTCAATATATACTAGTGTTTCATTCAACAATTACTGTTTATTACATTTTTCCACCTGAAAACAACCAACTTTATTTTTGTGAGAGAGGCATTGTTTGTGCTAAATCTCTCGCTAGGTGGCGTCGAGACGAATTACGTCTACATTTTTTGGTGAAATACTTTAACTTGTCAAATATCAATTATTATTTTTAATTGATAAACTAACGTTTAAGACAAGATTTTTATGCATGGCACACAGGGTAACAATTATTATAAGCAATAATTATCAGCCTGAAACACTCAGATACATTGAAAAAATCTTCCGAGAAAAGATACATGACGCCAACGGGACTTGCCGGTCAGGTGCTCTCACCAATCTCTCTCTCTCTTACTGATAATTATTGCTTGTAATAATTGTTACCCTTTGTGCTATGCATAAAAATCGTGTCTTAAACGTTAGTTTATCAATTAAAAATAATAATTGCAAAATTGTTTATTTAATGATATATTTTTTTAAATATTGTTGGGACACCTGGCTGAGGTGCCTACTTTCTGCTGTCGGACTAGCTCATTCGGTCAGCAGAGCGCTAGGGACTTTCATCACCAGGGTGGTAGGTTCTCTTAGGCGCATGTGTGGAATTCCTGAAATAAAGTCTACCTACGTACCTTGTCAGGGCAATGAAACATCAGCTGCATTAAACATGGTTTGTATTGGAGGGAACTATTTAAATACAACAGGGGTTCATTTACAGTAAATAATAGAGCACAGGTAGAATTAATAGCCTATCTATTCCGGGGTCATAGCTTAACAATCTCTCTCTATCGAGTCTCTCTGAGACCGATCATAATTACGCGTAAATTGGGAGGGACACACGGCAAAAAGGGAAATTAGCGGTTCAGGTACTCACAACAGCCGGGGCAGGTGTCTTGAGAGCAGCAAGAAGAGAGGTATCCAGGCGGAGCTGGTACTCTCCACAGGTTTTTGCAGGCGAATCGGGACATCGCGTCTCCATTAGAAGTTTCTCGAACAAAAGTGCTGGAACGATCGGCGACAGAGCGGGCGCTCTCAACCAGGGGTTACAGGGGAATGGCAGTTGCTGGCCGTTGTCGGCCAGCTGCCTCAAGCGTGCCGTGCGCGGTCGCGGGGAAGGGGGCGGGCGCGGTGCACGGGCAGGGGTGTAGCGTAGTAATTTGTTGGGCTGTATTCCGGCGCATCGTAACAATATAAGGAATGATTTATGAATAACTTAAATTGGCAGGTACTTAATATGTTTGCTACTTTTGGAGACTTCCCAAGGGTGCCTGGATTCATGGGAGTGAGGTTTGTCCATATCTTGGTGGCGTTTGCATCTGCCCACCAGTAGTGTTAAGGGCCGGATCGGGAGAGGCCGGATGATGGAGGCCTTTCTAGCGACTCTCAATTCCAACGCCTTGCATCGCAATGAGAGGAATGGATTGATACGTCACACCTGGGCATACTGCCTCAAAATCCTACCCAATCTTCATACCTTTTTCCATCCCAGTACTTCCCCTCCTACCTATCTCTGAAGGTATACCCTCCACAAAGCATCCCCAAGGATGACATAGACCAGGAGGAATTAGTTTCAAAATGTGAATGCTTTGCAGCCAACCATTTGAAAGGGCAGATGTTTGATTTAAACACCGACAGTCTTACTCATAATCGCAACGTAAGATTACACCGCGAGAGCAAGAACGGGTTAGGTGAAATTGTTATTCATAATGGTGGGTCAACCGCGCGCATGCGCGTTTTCTTACCCCGTCGCCGTACGGGAGATTTAGTAGCTGTCAGAATTTAAACCACCCGATCACCAGGGTTAAATCAGTACTACAATGGTACTACAGCAGTGTACGGCAGTAGGTATTACTTTCGAAATGGCGAACTTTTTTGAGAATCTTGACGTTTTGAATGGAGTTTTGGCAAATATTGGCGGCATTCGTGCACCAAGGCTACCGAAAAGGTACAAAAAAGGTACGATCCATTTGCGGCACTTACGGAAGGAGATTTTAGGTCTAAATATAGATTTACAAAAGTTAACATGAGACGTTTGATTGACTTGGTACGGCCGTATTTGGATATGAACAATAAACGGGTTGACAAAATATCTGCCGATCCCCAAGTTCTTTGTGCCAATTTTTAGTTATTTTTAAAACGTGAAATTAATACAAAACAATCTCGTCGAATAATATTTTTACGTACAAATAAACGTGAAGCTGGCAACACGCCGCGAAATGCCAAATTGACCGCGTTTTTCAGCTTTGGAGCGTTGCTACCGTACAAAAACTATAACCCCTATTCCAGATGTCGAGCAATATTGGGATTATGAGTAAAGTTTTTTTACCTGAGCAGTGTAGGCCCCTTCCCCTGTATAGCTAGTGCGACGCTACAGCGCCGTGTTAGAGTTTTAATGCTAGTCTCCGTACACGGCGCTATCCGAAATGTACCGAACTTGATCATTTTTCACGTGCGGCCGTGTAGTGAACACACTGTCATGCGATGTCATATGACTTTTTTTCGAACATCAATCCATGCCTTCTCCACTAAATCATTTCTTACGTATTAATTCTGGTAAAGTGTAGTTTTTTTTTTTTTTACAGTGAATTCCGCACAAGAATCTCAACTGCTCCCGTCTGGAGCCAGTGAGACTATGGCATCCCCAATTGGGGTATGTTGTGAGGCTGAATGTAGTGGGGAGGGGAAGGAGGTGGGGAAGAGGAAGGTTGGGAAGTACCTGGCTATTCAGATCTGGTCACTAAACACGGCTAAAGCCATTTTCAAGCAACGTTTCAATTCTGAATGGTGGTCTTACACCAGGGCGATACTAATAGTATCTTCCACTCTGGAACATGTCGCAAATATACTATATATATTATTTTAAATGAATTAATTGTGAAATAACACAAATTAATCAAATAAAATTTATTTGCGCATGCCGGGTTGGAACCCGCGACCTCCGGAATGTGAGTCAAGAGTCTTAGCCACTGGACTACGGAGGTCGTCAAATAGTTATGTAAACGTGCATTTTTTCCACTTTCAGAACAGATCTAACATTCTTTCATGTTCCGACGCCATTTCTGTCAAACATCAAACGAATAAGTATCAGACACAAATAATGCGAGCGTCGCGTGCGATCAGCACTGTCGGTATCGTGATACTGATTGGAAACCGACAGCCACCGCGTAGCGCCGTGAACGGGCACCAGCAAAATCGTACAGGGGGTACTTACGATCGGCGTGTATGATACGCGCACGAGGATCGAGTATCTTGTAAGTATCTCCGTGAACGGAGGCACTAAGGCTGCGATCGTATTGTGAGCAAGCGTCAAACCGGTTCTAACTACTTCGGTACGCCCGCCCGCAGTCCCCTCTTATCCTCAGTAGCCCAAGGTACAGTACCTCCCAACACAAACAAGAAACTCTCTGATTTACCTGTGCTACTTAAAATACGTATGTCAGTAAAATATTTGTTAACGAAAAAAAGCTAATCACTTCAATTGGCGAGTTTTAAAAACATGAAACGGAACTAAAATTGTCACAAAAATATTATAATATTTAGGGCAATGTAAGCAAGGCTTTAAATATTTTCTCATTTTCCCTTAGCACGCCATGACTATAATAATGCCGCCGGCAATAACCCAAATCACACAAAATAATAATGTGATGTATTATGATCCATTTGGAGTGCTATTTCCCGTTTCGTTTCCCTCAGATTTCTATTTTCGGGCAAACCAACATAATATCACTCCTCTGACAGGAAAACATTCGGGAAATAGACTTTTAACGAGCCTTGTATCTGGCTCAGTGTTCACCGCCGGGGGAAATATTTATGTAGATCAAATAATATAATCTAGTCGAAATTATTTTTCTTACTCAGGTTTGCACAGAATCAGGTAACAGTGCTGAAAATACTTCCACGGTGGACAAACTGCTATCAGGTTTGTTTTTAATTTTATTTAACGCAACTACACCACATTAAACACTCATATTTTTTTTATTATTTTTCTATTCGTCTATTGATTTTCAAAAATGTTCGATTGACCCCTGAAGTTTTGCCAAATTAGTGCTTAACACGGGTGAAGTAATAAGTAATAAGTTACGAACGAGAATAAGGAAAGGGAACTTAAAAGTTTGCACATGTAGAGTGTATAGCGAATGGGTGGAGAAGAAAGTCTCAAGAGAATACGTGGCACACGTATAGACGAAACAATAAGCTGGAGGTGCCCTACGAAGACGGAACACAATCCATGAAATCAAATATTTAAACTAGGTCTTTTTTCTTTATTCAGTCCATTATTTTTTGCAGTTGTTTAAATTGTTTTCACCGCCATCCTGGGGCACATGCTTAGTTGCCTGTCTTAGGAAGATGTAGCATAAACCGTAAAATCAAATGATTAAACTTGGTCTGTTCATCAATCGGAAAAAAAATAGAAGATAGATGATATGTAAATAAGATAATTCATAATTATAATTATAATTCACAACTACTGCCTCAACACAGGCTAGCCAGTGAGGCGGGTCATGATAAACCTCAACTGTTTCATAACCCTGTTTGGCTTCTTTCGTAGTTGTGTTCCGTTCAACCTATGAGATCGACAGGAATTCTTATTGTTGGATTCCGCACTTTTAAGTTGTACTTACAAGGTAGATGCGGGAAGAACAGTCAGTCCTTTAACAAAAACCATATCGTAACATTGGATGACTCTGAAGAAAACAAATGCGTGCCGATGTTGATCTAATCGTAATTCGCGACATGAAGCAAGATTCCTATCGTTATTTTCATTGTTTTTTTTTACTACAGGACTATTTTTTTTTACTACAGGGTTTTATCGTGGTTATAAATAAAAAAAAAAAACCATATCGCGCCCTCGGGATTACATCCGAATCGATGTTTAAAATCGGAACCCGTAAAAACTATCGTATCGTACCAACACATTTCATCATTTCATGATCAAACTGTCATAATACAAACATCATCGGTTCTTTGTGACATGAAAAAGGCAAAACCAAAATCAAAGGGTCCTTCACTGCGTTCACTTGCTCAAAGTGCTTGTTTTGCGAGGGAACCCATCCAATCGCTAAGTGCAAAACTTTTTCGCTCAAATCGGTTCAGGAAAGCGCTCAATTCGCCAAGGCACATCATTGGTGTCTGAATTGTCTCATGCCTTCTCATTCTCTCACGAATTACAAATCGGTGTCCGTTGGCATTAGTGGTATTCTGGGAATAAGCACATTCTCGCCTTTGAATTTTCCTATGATTATAGTAACTTCAATCAAATTTTTCATATTTTTTTAACTGCGAGTCTTGTTCCATTGCACAATTTTGGCTGATTTAGATTACGTAACATAATTATCACAGAGCCAACCTTGAGTTGTAAATTGTGTGGCGGTAATCCTGGCAAATTCAATGAATTTAGGAATTCAGTAGTGGTTACGCCCATACACATACCTACACATACACATACCTATATAGCACGCATACATACTGTCACTGCTTGGGATTGATATTAATATTTATTTAATTTCAACGGTATACATATACCATAAGAACTGTTTACATGTCACAAAATCAAAAATAATAATATAGAAATAAAAGAAAAAAATTGTTTAACAGATAATTGTGGCATTTTAATGAGAAATGACACCAGAGAGAGAGAGTTATATACAAAAATTTACAGTACAAAATAGAATTAATATTGTCTGAAAAGATTTGATATCATAGCCTTCTTGTACCTACCTTCCGTGCAGTTAAATAGATCTGCCACATCTGCATATCTATTACTAACATCATGTAACCTAGGTACAAGGGAGTGTTTCGAGTACTCAGTCCTATTATTGTTACATTTAAACAGGATTTTAGATCGAGTGGTTCTCGTGGGAACATGAAATTCAATGAGCTTAGTTAAATTAGGACTGTCTATGCCACCATTTACAATTTTGAACAAAAATATTAAGTCGGATATAATTCTTCGATCTGAGAGTCTTAATAAATTTATTTCTTTCATCAAGTAATTGTAGTTAATGTTTTCAATGGGAATACCGAGTTTAAAATAATATGTCTTAGAAATTTATGTTGAATTTTTTCGATTGAATCGGAATGTATTTTAAAATGGGGGGACCAGATCGAGGAGTTATATTCGACTTGACTACGTACTAAAGATGTATACAAAAATTTTAGTGTTGAAATATTCCGAAAACCTCTGGAATTTCGAAGAATGAAGCCAAGCATTTTCATTCCTTTATTACCGATTGTGTTTATATGGGATATAAAGTTTAATTTAGAGTCGAAAATTATGCCCAGGTCGTTAATTTCTTCGACAGAGGTAAGGGTAGAGTTATTAAGCACATACGGATGAATAATTGGTTGACTTATTCTGTAAAATCTTATTGCATGACACTAATTTATGTTCAGAAAAAGTTTGTTAACAGAACACCAATTAATTAACTTGTGTAAATTATTCTGTAGACTGATACAATCTTCAACGCTTTTAATTATTTTAAATATTTTCAAATCATCTGCAAAAAGCAACACATTTACATCTTTATCAAATATATCAACAGATCGTTTATAAACAGAAGAAACAAAATTGGGCCTAAATGAGACCCTTGTGGTACACCACTGGTAGCTACAAATTGATTGGAAAGGAACAAATTAATTTTATCAAGTAGTACTCTATCAGATAGATAGCTTGCAAACCAGTCTAAAAGTTTTCCATCAATACCTAGCTTTCGTAGCTTAACCAGTAGAATTTTATGAGAAACTTTGTCGAAGGCCTTGATGAAATCCGTATATATAGAATCGACTTGAGTTCTGTTAGCTAATGCGTTTGATATATAGTTTTCATATAACGAAAGATTTGTTAGAGTTGATCTGCCCGACAAAAATCCGTGTTGATTCGGAACAATGAGATGGTTAATACATGGGGAAATTTGATCAAGCAATAGTTTTTCAAAGAGTTTCGGGATCACAGATAGATTACATATTGGTCTATAGTTAGTGACATCACTTTTATTACCCTTTTTTAATATAGGTGTTAGATAACAACGTTTCCCAATGTCAGGGAAGCAACCTGTATCGAGGTATTGATTAAACAATAAACACATTGGCTCAGCCAGTGAAGAAATGCAATTAATAAGCATATTGGAATGCACATTGTCAGGTCCGGCCTTCTTATTTTTGTCTAGGGATTTAATTTTAGTTTTAACGTCGTCTATTTTGATGTGAACAGCAGGGATATGTATGCTCTCATTAAAGGAAGGAAGTGGTATATAATTCTCTGGGATATTTTCGTCATAGACACTTTTGAAATAATCCGCAAAATAGTTGACCTTCACTTTCATATCAGTGCTATTCTTTTCTTTGAAGTGCATTGAGATGGGTAAACCTTGTTTGTTTTTTCTAAGAGAGTTAGCATGTGTGAACAAGTTTTGTGTATTAGAGGGTATAGATTTTTCGATTTCATTTATATAATTAAAATACGATATTTTGACAGTTTTTTACATTGACTCCTGTAGATGTGAAATATTTTATAGTCGTTAAGGGAGCTGGATTTTTTAAAGTTTTTGTGTGCAATTTTTTTACAGATAACTAGGTTAATTAGCTCACCGCTGAACCATTTCGGGAACTTTGCTTCTTTGAAGTGTGAAAGTGGTACATAATTTTCAATGGCCCTGTTAATAATTGTGTAAAAAATTTCAAGATTATAGTTAATATTGTTGTTTTGGTGAAGAAATGACCAGTCTTCATTTGCAAGATATTGGTTCATATTAGGATAGTCAGCTTTGGAAAAATTATAAGTAAGGTTAGGCAGAATAGTTGTGTTGTCTGGTGAGTTTTTCGTCGTGATGGTTATGCTTAGAGCGGGGTGGTGGCAGTCTAGGGGGAGAGCTCATCGACCGATTTAACAATATGAATTGAGAGATCACTACAGAATACCAGATCCAGCAGCCGATTATAGTTATTGTAGACTTTATTGACTTGATGTAGAGAGAGTAAGTTCGTCATATCTATTATTTCGCGAGCATTTTCTGGCAGGTTTAAGTTGGTGTAGGAGTTTTTATTCATCCAATCAATGCTAGGGGTATTGTAGTCACCAAATAAAATTGTTCTGGCATCAGGGTATTTATTTTTGAAGGTTTCGAGGTCATCAATATGATTTCTGTAGACTGTGATGTTGGATCCTGGAAGAATGTAGACACATCCCAATAGAATTTTATTTGATTTAGATTTTAGTAATACGAATACCTGTTCCACATCTTGATGTTTGCAAATTAATCGAGTGGTCGGCAGTGATTTGTTAACGGATATGAGAACTCCTCCTCCTCTGGTTTCATTGCTGGTGGCTGAATTTCTGTCAAGGCGGTAGGTATTTTAAGATGTAAATCTAAGTTCCTCGGTATTAATATCAGGATCAAGCCAGGTTTCAGTAAGAAGAAATACATCGATGTTTTGAAGTGTTGGAATAGTAGTTTTCAACTCTAAGAGTTTGGTGCAGCAGCCCCGGATATTTTGGCCATATCCATTGATGTCTTTGAGTTTTTTGGAATTTTCTTAACTATTGTTGGCTTACTGTTGATGTATTTAATAGTTAGCCCAACTTCACCTCCCTGAATCCGACTTTCCATGGTTTGACGTAGGTCCAACAAGTATTTTCTTTGATTTGGTGTTTGGTCGGCAAAAATTTTGACTGCGGAGTTGTTCAGGAAAAAGTTTTTTTTTTCGGAGGATAGTCATTGCTTCAGTCGAGTTTCTTAGGATAACTTTAATGGGCCTCGATTTGTCAGGCCTCACTGCTCCAAGACGGAAAGTGTTAATGGAATTTGTAAGACTTGCATTCACTCAGTGGCTCATTTAATTATTGGTTACACTGACTAAAACAACTATAGAATGTTAATTAGTATTGAGCGCAAAATTGAACGTGCTTTCTGTGTCACTATACTGTGGTGATATTATAACATATATAATTTCCCATTGCCAATGTCCAATAATGCATTTGCAAACACTTCCGCAATCCTTACTTAAGATTTTTCACGTATCTCATAAATTTGATGCCATCAAGCAAGCATTTATTTAATCAGCAGTTGATGATCTGGAAATGACTGGCAGCTTTGGCGAAAATCTCCAGCCTCCAGTAGAATCATCACGCCTCCGAAGAGGTTCTGATTGCTACGCAAATCTCTTAATGTTCGATCGAGTGCCTCTAATGATCGTTTATGCGCCGATGCGTTTCGCTAATACGCTGAAGATTGCCACCATCACATCGTTCAATTACAATGTCGCGAGACTCCATATTCTCTCCAACAACCACAATGGCAACATTGAAGCGTCTCTCAGGCTCTCCTGCAGGTCTTTTGTCTGCTCTGATCACTATTTTATGATCGTCCGATGGCATCATATCTAAGGCTGCTTTGAACAATTGGTTCAACTGGTTATGTACATGTAATAGTTGTTGCAGCTCTATGATGATCTCTCTCCTAGCTGAACGATTTGTAGCACAGCGTTGATTTACTTCAGCTTCAGAATTTCCCACAAAATAAATTTGAAGAAATTTGTATTCACCATCAATTGATGGTAACAATGCTCCTGCACGATGGTGAATTTGTTCTTGAATCTGTAATATTGAACATAAAAAAATATTTTTAACCCTGGAAAGATAGTCTACGTAAAATTTACGCATGCGGGTTAGAATTATTGCTCTCTCATTCAAATTTTTGCGATTCCATCGCTGTGCTTTTCAGACATCTCACTTGCTGCTTGGGCCTTCCGTGGGGCGCGTGCGTGGCTGAGGTAGGTGTCACCAATTTTGAGTTATGACGACCGCATGAGTTAATAAGCATAATATTGATACGTTTCAATACTAGTACTATACGCTATAATTAAATATAATATATATTAATTATTTAGTACATTAGTCAAAATAGCTGATTATTTGTAAAAAATAAGTGATTTGAGAAAAAAAATATTTCAAGTATGATTGATTATTGAAGAAGTTTCACTTTTTGTTTTTTTCCATAAAACAAATAAATATAATATATTCACAAAATGTCGTATTTCTTATTTCATTTGTTTGTAATAATATAATACCAATTGGTTTATTCAAATCAATTAACTTAAGAGGCGATAACCAGATAAAACGGGAAAAGACTCATTTTTAAATAAACTTTAGCCGTGTTGACTCTTTTCCACAAATACGTATAAATTGATTTCGAAAGATTGTTCTTTTATCTGTTAAAGTTATTACACGCGTCCCAAAAAGAATTTTGACTGGACACCCAGGTGGAAAGAGAAAAGTGGGAAGACCCAGACTGAGGTGGGAAGACGAATTAAGAGGGGTTGCAGCACAGCTTCTCCAGGTTGTAGCGGTAGGAACCGCGACTGCAGTTAAATGCTGTTTTTAATTCGACCTGTGTGGTTGGCGCTGCTTGCTATGGCAAAGTTGGTTGCCATGTTCGTAAGAAGATCGAGAGATTTCGTTCACAGAGTATTTCAGTTTGATCCAGGCGGCAAGAAAATCGGACGTTCGACATGTGACTCCAAATAGAAACTCGACGGGCGGAGATTTTACGGAAGATTTCATCATGTAACCATCCACGGATAGTTATTTTATTTTATTGGTTTTTCTCATTTAAATATATCAGACTAGTTGTCGTTTAGTAGTATTTGGGCTTTTAATAAACGACTGGCGCCTTTTCATCTTTTTAACATAGAAGCAATTTATGATTTAATATGGCTAACCTCTTAGAGCAGTCACCGCTCCCTGATGATTATTATTTAAATATTGTAGAGTCTTTATGTTGTTTCAATCCCTGTGATTATTATTAAAATATCTTACCTAAAATAGCGTTTAATTTATCAAGTATTGCTTACCTAATTCACATGTTTCCTACCTACTCTGAGCTATGCTTTCTTTCATATCAATTCGTAACTTAACATAACCTCCTTTATACACTGACAGTTTAATTGTTTTAGAGTCTACACCTTTTTATGATACGGTTAAGCAATCCCCCTTTAATCACGCTATAAGGTACCAAATTGGAAGTCAGCCGCTGAGGACAGGAGTTGGAGGCGACTGTAGCTCGATATGGGCTGTAGCGCCATCAAAGAAGAAGAAGAAGTTCTTTTATCTGGTAAAATTATGTTTTAAATTATGAGAAAATACGTTTATTTTATGTATAATACGGTTAACCTAGGTCGTATGATCGAAAAACAATTACAAAAAGTATATAATTTTAATAGTTTTATCATCGCGTCTTTCAGCATTTTTGAATGGAGGTATAAATTTAAGCAAATTTTGAATGAAATAAAATCGATATTGAGTTATTTTTAAAAAAACTGGTAGGGAGAATAATCAATCTTTCTCATTGGAACCGCCCTGTACGATCATAAGAACATCTTTCGACAAATTTTGAATTCTCGACCGCTGGCTGGTTAGTGGCCCTTAATAAAATATTACAGCGAGTTAAAACTCATGTGTTAATTTTACCGTACATCAAAATATGATTATTTTTCTAGGGTTAAAAAATCTTCATTCATGAGCCTCAATAGAATTTTCATATACAAAGGTCTATATTGCAATGGATGTTGGTGTCGCGAAACTGCAACTCCACTGTTAATTGGCGGTAAATGCTGCAGAGCAAAGCCCACGCAGCCCTCGAAGGACCAGTCCCTAAACTACGTGAAAACGCTAAGTTATACGGGACGATTGAATAGTATACACTCGCAAAACCTGATGGATAGTCAGTCGATAGTTCAGATCTGTGCTTTTGGAAAATTAGATAAGCACAGATTGGAATAAGGAAAATAGGACTCACCGTTGCAGATGGGGCCTCACTGAACTCCAGTTTTGGTGCACACTTCTCACTGTTTAAAATTCGCAATATTCTTATAGTAAGAGGTTACGATACATGCGCCCTGTCTGAGATGTTATTTTGTTCTGAGCAGCAAATCACACTGTCACCTCTCCAAAGTTTAGTACTTCTTGCAACAATTTTTATGGTGACATTTGGGAAGGAAAGATTAGGTAGGTGGGATAAATTCAGGATTTTGACATATCTACCCACCAAGTCTGCGAATGCAATACCCAATCAATCCCATATAAAGATGCGCAAACATTCTTCCGGCCTTGGAAGTACCTACCGAAACTGAAGGTACTTTCAAAATAAAGTAAAGAATTATAGTGAAAAATAAAAAAGTTAAAATTATATATATATACGCGATTGATATTACAAAGTTAAGAAAAAATAAAATAAATAGAGATAAAGAAAATTAATAATTATTATTGCGTAGGCAGGGGACACAATTTCACAACTGGTCGTTTTAAATTCCCAGAAGGGGTTCTTACGAGTGCCACACGAACCACTCCGTCTTTACCCGGGAATATTTCCTCAACAACTCCCACCGACCAATAAAGTGGAGACGCATCTCCTTGATGCACCAATACTATAGTACCTACAAGAATGTTATTCGCGGAACTATTCCATTTTTGTCTCATCTGCAGAGAGTGAAGATACTCTATATGCCACTTCTTCCAATAAGATTGAACGAGGTGGTCCAAAAGCTCTTTCCTTTTCAGCAGACTAATGCGTTCCTTAGTCATATCATAAGCGGGCAAATGCTGAATTGGAGAAGACATTAGAAAATGAGCCGGAGTAAGAGCTTCTGGATAATGACAACTGCTTAGTAAACATAACGGCCGTGAATTAAGTAAAGCCTCTATTTGTATCAGAACTATGAGAAGCTCTTCATAACATAAAAGTTGAGTACCCACAACCCTATACAAATGCGATTTAATGGATTTAATATTTGATTCCCATAATCTTTCAAAGTGAGGAGCGCGAGGTGGAATCGTTTTCCACTCATTTCTCTGAATGTTAAATTCATTGCGAAGGACTTCATTAGTTGAATTTGCCTCCAAAAATTTATATAAGTCATCAAGACAATTCTTCGCGCCTATGAAGTTTGTCGCATTGTCACTGTACATACACGAAACCGGTCCGCGTCTGGATAGAAAACGTTTAAATGCATTTAAAAAATTGTCCGTGCTTAGATCTGATACCAATTCTATATATATAGCCTTTGTCGTTAAACAAATAAATAGCCTTTTGACTTTTTACTCCACGACGCCTAGAAAGGGTTATATTTATCGGTTCGGCAAAATCTACACCAGTATGTGTAAATGCCTTTGCTTCTTGAACTCTAGTTGTAGGTAAATCAGCCATTGGCGGTATAATATTAGAAGGTGCGGTTTTAAAACAGAAATTACATGCATGTACTCGTTTGCGTATTAGGTTTCTTCCCGATAAGATCCAATAACGCTGTCTAATTATAGACATAAGGAGATGAGCACCAGTGTGACAATTCACACGATGGTAAAAATCTATAACTATATCGACAATATGCTCCTGTCTTGGCAGAAGTACTGGATGTTTGTTCTCATAAGGTATATTCGCGTTTGTTAATCTACCACCTATACGTAACAATCCATTATGATCGACGAACGGGTTTAATTTTCGAATCGAAGATGAACATAATTTTTTCCTCTGTATTGATTGTATATCGGCATAAAAATACTTTTTCTGTAGAGCCTTTAATACATTTATTTCAGCAATATTTAATTCCGTGGAATTTATAACTGTTGAACACGATAACTTCCGCGTAAATCGTAAAATATATACGACAATTCTTAGCAATTTTGGCCATGAAGAAATTTTAAAAGCAATATTATATATTGGAGAATTATTCTCTATTGACGTTATCGTGAACGTATGCGACTTTTTCAATTCCAAAGTATTCTCCTCCTGCGCTGAGGGAGAAAAGCTTTTGACAGGCCACTCGGACACTGGGTTCGCAGCCCAGGGTGGACCGTGCCACCAAAGAGAATGATCAATTAGCTGAGCGGGCAATAGTCCACGTGATAAACAATCACTAGGATTGGTAACTCCATCTATATGATAAAAATGTTTCGCAGGTAAATTTTCCTGAATTTCACTAACTCGATTAGCTACAAAAGTTTGCCATCTGTGCGGGGATGAGTGAATCCAAGAAAGTGCTATTTTTGAATCTGAAAAAACATATATGTCGTTTATAAAAACGCGATTTTTATAAGTATCTATAATAGATTTAACAAGTCTAGATAAAATAAACGCAGCACATAATTCCAATCGAGCGAGCGAAACTATTTCTAAAGGGGATTTCGAACATACCAAATTCATAGTAGCGTTGCCACTCTTATCTGTGACATGAAGATATACTACGTACCCGTATGCTTTCGTACTCACGTCTGCAAAAGCGATAATATTTATCGTGCAGTCCTCTTTTACTCCCAAATATCGAGGTAAATTTAAATTAGAAAGCATCGGTAATTCTTCCATAAATTTGACATATCGAATAACAATACTTTGGGGTAGTTCTTCATCCCATCCCACTTTCTCTAACCACAGCTCTTGTAAAAGTAATTTGGCATATAAAATTACCGGAGCAACCAAACCTAATACATCAAATAAACGTGCTATTGTGGAAAGAATTGATCTTTTACATATAGTTTTCTCCTCCGTGGGACATATCATAAAATGAAAACAATCAGATATCGGATCCCATTTTAGTCCTAAAATGCTACAATTATCCGAGAAATCCATCGTAGCGCGGTGCTACTCTGGTAATTGAGCGAGCAAATGAGCAGAATTACTCGACCATTTAACTAATTCACATCCTCCAGACTTGAACATCGCCATTAATTCTGTAGACAAAGTGACGGCTTCACTGATAGTATTTACAGAATATACAAAATCGTCCATATATAAATCATTCATTGCAACTTCTGCGGTTTTCGGGTGACGATTTCTTTCATCGCTCGCTAGCTTTCTTAAAGTTCGCATCGTAAGGAACGGTGAACAATTTAATCCAAAAGCTAGCGAATTAAATTGATAAACTCCAATTTCTTCATCGTCGTGAAATCTATAAAGAATTTTTTGATATTTACGATGGCTTTCCGTTACCATTATACGTAAATACATTTGCTTAACATCTGCGGTCAATGCTATAGCGAATAAGCGAAATTTAATTAAAAGTGTAAATAAATTAGATTGCAAGTTTGGACCCTGTGAAGTGACTACCCTGAACTGGTCTTTGTACTGGCGTCTAAAACAACACGAGTTTTAGTTGTTGCTTTATCTTTACGAATTACTGCATGATGAGGAATGAAATATCCCTCATCAACATTAGATGAAGACGGAACTTCATACCTTATATATCCCTTTTCCAGATATTCAGAAATTACTTCATTATAACTCCGATGCAATTCTGGCGACGTATTAAATTTCCGTTCTAAATATTTATATCTGCGTTGCGCGACACTGAGTGAATTTCCTAAATTATTAGGATCTATCTTAAAAGGTAAAGATACAATTGTAATAAATTAATCAAACAAGCCAAATACAAGTACTACAAAAAAGAAATAAAATCCGCCAAAAATGACCCCAAAAAAATCTGGAAAATCGTCAAAGATATTACTTTCTCCAATACGAAAAAAGACTCGAAGATCAAAGTACTGCTAATAAATGCAAACAAAACCCTTACAAAAAATGAACCTGGTAAAATAGCAAATTTTATTAACTTCCAATTTGCAAAAGTTGGATCTAACTTGGCTGAAAATATTCTTTTAAAAAACGGCACAACAGAAGACTCTTTAACCAAACTATCCTCTACCATGCAACCAAATCATTCGTTTTATGCTCACAAAATAAGTACAAAGGAAATATCGGATTTAATTATTTCTCTCAAACGAAACTGCGCTGTGGGCCCAGATAACCTCTCCAATCATATACTGATTAGTCTCCGAGAACATATACTTATACCACTTCAACATATTTTCAACCAAAGTTTCAGCCTCGGCTTTGTCCCCGATCATCTAAAAATAGGTTGTATTACTCCAATACATAAATCGGGAGACAAAACGCTGATCTTAAATTACAGACCAATCACTCTCCTAAATTCGCTATCGAAACTACTAGAAAAGACTATGAAAAAAAGACTGCTCGCATACCTTGACAAACACAAACTGATCTCCACCCGTCAATTCGGGTTTCGAGCGAAAATGGGAACAGAAGACGCCTTATCGGAACTAACCACCTACATAGTGAAAAACCTAGATGGCGGTTCAAAGGTGTTAGGAGTGTTCTTAGACCTAGCAAAAGCTTTCGACACCATCTCACACAAATTACTCCAACAAAAACTCAAAAATATTGGCATAACAGGTCCACCACTAAAATGGTTCATCAGCTATATTGAAAATAGACAACAAATTGTAAAAATCAATAATAAAGAAAGTGACAAAGTAGGCAACAGGTATGGAGTACCCCAAGGCAGCGTCTTAGGTCCCATACTGTTTCTCATCTACATTAACAGTCTAACTGAGATAAGCCTAGGGAACATAGAGTACAAAGTTATCAGTTATGCAGATGACACTGTAATTTTATTCAAAGCCCAATCGTGGGAAAACGTCTTCAAAAACACGGAAGCAGGGATGACTGAAGTAAATAAATGGCTAATAAATAATCTACTGACACTAAATATTTCTAAAACAAAATACTTAACTTTCAGTAAAACATTAGCTGGTCAGCCAGATAGTCGCCCACAACTACATCTTCACCCCTGCACAGTTACCTCATTAACTAACTCACGCTGTGTTTGTGACAAAATTGATTATGCGCAAAATATTAAATATCTCGGTTTAACTGTTGACAATAACTTAAAATGGGATCTCCAAATTAACCTAATTACAAAAAAAATACGGAAACTCTCTTACATCTTCAAAACAATTCGAAACATTATGTCACTACCTCAGCTAAAAAATATATATTATGCACTCTGTCAAAGTATTCTAATGTATGGTATTTCTGTATGGGGAGCAGCAGCTGAGACTCACCTCAAATCACTTAAAATTAATCATAAAACAATAATCAGAATTATGTTTAGAAAGCCTTATCAACATCCGACAGAACAGATAATGATCAACAATAACCTATTAGACATAAATAAACTATTCATAAAGAAGATCATCTACAAAAACTGCATAAAAATACCACCACACTTCATAACTCACTCGCAATACACAAGAGCAAACACACACAATCAATTACAAGTACCATATATCAAATCAAATTTTGCAAAAAAACATGAATCTTACTTGGCACCATATATATTCAATAAGTTTGTAGCCCAAACAAAGACCTACGTCGCATCTAATAATTTGAACTGGGTTTTCAAAAGATTTTTAAACTGGTTGAATGTCAAGGAAAGAAGAGAGATAAGTAATATTCTTAATATCTAATAATATATATTTTCTATTTTCTACTCTGTTTTTAAATTCTGATTTTCCTCTTATTTTATTATTATTATTTTTACTATAATTTCTTTTTTTTTCTTTTTTTACCACTTATTTGTTTTTATGTAATTAGAAATTGTTAGTTACCAGCCTCAGAACAGACTTTAGTCTAGTGAGGAGGGTAAGGAAAAAAAATCATGTTGTACATAACTAATAATAAATAAACGCCCGGGTTGCCGGCACTGAATAATAATAATAATAAACAATATACCTTCCCGAGTTATCCCGTTGGACGGACTCGACGTATATTTTCTCACATTCCGCGTCTTCAGCACTCATCAATGACTTAAAAGGCATGTCTTCCATTGTCCAAAATTTGGTTAACGCATTCTATAAATACACGTTGGTTATGGGGCCGAATGTCCACGAAACGTCCGGCGTACACTTAGGTATTTCACCCATTACAATATATCCGAATACCGTTTGTATAGCGGGTGGTGCATTCGTATTATGTTTAGATAAAACCTTATTTCCTAGCATAATATATGGAAATAACTGAGCGCCTAATAAAATATCAACATCAGATGGAACGTTCCAATTTTCATCCGCTAGGTTTAAACCAAGTAAATGCTCACATAACTTCGTTTCAACATATTGTGTAGGGAGCTTGTCCGTGATTTTCTCGACCACTAATAGGCTTATTTTATATTTATCTTCTGAAACACGGGATTTAATTGTTAATGCAACATGCCCCAAAATTGGTGTCTCCACTGAACCAACACTTTTAATAACTGAATTATTTAAAGGAATTATTTTAAGATTCAATTCATTACAAGTATTTAAACTAATCAAATTTTGTTGCGAGGCGCAATCAATTAAACACCTGATGATAACTTGATTATTTTTAATGTCGTAAGCGAATAACTGCGCGGTTGACAATAGTACATTCGTAGCTAAATTACCCGCAGTAAAATCATTATGATGTTTATTCCTTGTTATTAATGTGACAGCTTCGTTTTTCGAATGACTTTCGTTGTTCACCGTACCGTCAAAATGCAAAGCGGTATGGTGACGTTTTTTACAAATTCTACAATCCGATTTAGATGAACATTTTACCGTCTTGTGTTCATCGCTTAAACAGTTTACACATAAGTTATTTAATTTTACAAACTGAAAGCGAGCCTTTGGCCTCAACTCATTAAATTGTTCACATTTAAACAATTCAACATGATCGCTTCGATTGCATTTCCGGCACTTATTATTATTACTTGTAGTACGATTATTATCAAAGGACTTCGGTTCAACCACAGCGAAAGAATGCGAAACCTTATTTTTATTATTATTAACTTTACTTTCTGATCCGGTTCGTTCAAGAATTTTAACATGCGAACGAATATATTCTATTAAATCGGTATATGTAGGTATATCTTTCTCCTGTATGGACATTTCGAAATTTTGCACCAATTGCATATCTAATTTTTTCAGTGCAATATGTAAAATTATAAAGTCGGTTAGGTCATCAATACCTAATTCTTTGAGCGCAGACATGGAAGACGCAAACCGTTCAATAAAATTATTTAACTCATTTGAGTTAGAAGGTGCCAATAATTTTAAATTCAAAATATTGTTCAGGTAAAAGGTGCCTATCACGCGCTTGTCTTGATATTTCTTTTCGAGAGCATTCCAAATTACAAAATAATGTTTTTCATTCGGAAGTACTCCGGCAAAAACCGATAATGCTTTCCTTGGAGTTTTCCTATCAAATATTGCATCTTTTGCGACGTATTCAAATTTTCATTAGAGTGGATGTTTAATTTAAATGCTTCATAAAATACCGACCAATTCTCTTGATTTCCATCGAACGATGGCATATCAATCGCTGGAAGCTTAATAAATTGGGACTTATTTAATTTAAGCGTATCACCTAAATCTTGCTTCGCCACAATACTTTCGCGTATACTAACTACAAAGCAGTACTTATTTTCGAATTTATTCCATAAGTCGAAATTTATATTATAGTTTGGATCCTTTTTTAATTGAAGTGAAAGAAATTCATCACAATACGTGTTAAATTGTGAATATTATGTAGCTATATTAACCGTTTGTTTAACAAACTCATCCGAACTCCTTGTCTCCCTATCTGCAATAATTTTCGCTTTCTCGTATAACTCATTGAGACGATTATACATCAAATTAATCTTAGATTCTAGTAATTTGATTTTAACTAGATCCTGCGCCTGAGTACCATCACTCGTCGATATGATTAATTCTATGTAGGAATTTTAATGCAACAATAATTACAAAATTATGTCAGTAAAAATGACTTAACAAAGTATGAAAAGCAAATAATAATTATTTGCAGGTTAAATATATTAATTTTAAATACCCCGTTGGTAATCCGGCTCGAAGGACCAAAAATGGTGTCGCAAAACTGCAACTCCACTGTTAATTGCCGGTAAATGCTGCAGAGCAAAGCCCACGCAGCCCTCGAAGGACCAGTCCCTAAACTACGTGAAAACGCTAAGTTATACGGGACGATTGAATAGTATACACTCGCAAAACCTGATGGATAGTCAGTCGATAGTTCAGATCTGTGCTTTTGGAAAATTAGATAAGCACAGATTTGAATAAGGAAAATAGGACTCACCGTTGCAGATGGGGCCTCACTGAACTCAAGTTTTGGTGCACACTTCTCACTGTTTAAAATACGCAATATTCTTATAGTAAGAGGTTACGATACATGTTCCCTGTCTGAGATGTTATTTTGTTCTGAGCAGCAAATCACACTGTCACCTCTCCAAAGTTTAGTACTTCTTGCAACAATTTTTATGGTGACATTTGGGAAGGAAAGATTAGGTAGGTGGGATAAATTCAGGATTTTGACATATCTACCAACCAATTCTGCGAATGCAATACCTAATCAATCCCATATAAAGATGCGCAAACAGATGTGAATAATGTGTGTCACCGAATAAAAAAAATACATTAAAAGTTGGATTGAAATCACGTTCTTCAATAATATTTGCACCAAATGATGCCATTTGGAACACACTGTTGTAATTTTGAATATTCTGCAAGAAATTCCTTGATAGATGTTCTTGCCCTGAAAGTAATGAATTCAGTGGTTCAAGTGGCGTCGTCAGTTTTGTTAATTTGACCTTTTCATTCGCACAACATAATCCTGGCGATTCGAATTGAAACTTCAAAGCATTGCAATATTGACAAATAGTGCTCATTGTTCCAAAATCGACCGAGGTATCGCCGCGCCGGCGTAATCTTCTGTTGTATCTGTTATATACAGACTCGGAGTGTAGGCTTAGGTTTTTAGTAATTACACGCAATTGGCGAAATGAACATTTATCGTAACATATTGGCTATAGTACGTCCTATCTAACGTGCTGGCGGTAGGAAAAGAGGGCGAGGAGATGCCCGCATCTCCCTTTATAGTGGGATCACCTGTCTCGCTCTTGTATTGTCGGAAACAGGTGTACCACCCGAAAAACCTCTCTCACATCCTCCCCTACTTGAACTGGAGAATTCTGACTACATACTTGATTCCTACAGCTACACATGTCATACATTATATTATTATATTTCATATTTTACACATGATATTTAAAATTAACACAACATTTGTTTTCGTTCTTTCTGTTTCCTTTCTGTCCATTTCGTCCCATCCTCCTCCTCGACTGCGAAGTGCTTTCACCTAGGCCGAAGCCTTCCTTGCCACGGGTTAGATCTGAAACATGGAGAAACAGAATTAGAGACACTTCTATTATGTAACATACCGGAGAGATCTAATTCGTCCGTCGACAATTCCAACGTGTCAGACGCGAATTCCTGGTTATCTTCCTCCTGCCATGAAACATGTAATTCCTTTAGCTGGTCCAAATGCCTTTTCCACACCATATTAGACTTGTTAATTTTTATGAAATATATTTTACTACCTTTTTTATCAACAATAACCCCAGGGACCCATAACCTATTACCCTGAGATCTGAAATCTCTAGTCATTACTTTCTGACCTATATTAAAACCTGATTTAACTCTACCCTTATATTGTCTTTTCTGATTGTTTTGGCTCTGAGTAACCTTTTTCATTATTTTGTTTCGTCGAGTAGAACCTGAACTACCCGTTCTATCCTCAATTTTCCTTGGAATCAGAAAGTCAAATACTGTTCTAATTTTTCTACCCATTAATAATACAGATGGCTCACACCCTGTTGTTGCGTGAACTGTATTCCTATAGTCTGTTAAAAAGTTACCTAACTTTTCTTTATAATCTGAAGGAAATCTATTATGTTTACAAATTTTTTTAAGGAAATTTTTACAAGTCTTTACTGTAGCTTCAGCTTGCCCGTTGCTACTAGGGTGATTAACTGGACTAGTGATATGTTCTATCCCATTTTTCTTACAAAAATTTTCAAAATCCTCAGAACAAAAACACGTACCATTATCACTAACTGATGCTGGAAAACCAAATTGTGAAAATAATCTATGAAGTATTTCGATATTTTCTTTTGAAGACAGACTGTTTACTTCCAGACACTCAATCCACTTTGAAGAAGAGTCTACCACCACTAAAAAGTTTTTGTTATATAAACTACCATGATCAATATGTACCCTGAACCATACTTCAGGTTCATATGGCCACACTGCTAAAGAACTCTTTTGTGATTCTGGTTTAATTTCTAAACAATCTCTACAATTTTCCGTTATTTTCTCCAAATCTTAATTAATTTTTGGCCACCAGACAAAGCTTTTTGCAATGCCCTTAGTCTTAAAAACCCCTAAATGAGATCTATGTAATATCTTTAAAACCTCTTGTCTTAAAGACTCAGGTACAACAACCCTATGCTGATATAAAACACACCCATTTATCAAAGACAATTCTAACCTTTTTTCCCAAAAAATTCTAATAAAGTTACCACTTTGTGCCTTTTTTACTGATGCTGGCCAACCTTCGATAAGAAAATTTTTTACTTGACCTAACACATCATCCTTTTCGGTTTCACTTTTTATCATGTCTAACGACAAATTAAACCCATTATTCTCGAAATAATTAATGTAACCAGACTCTATCTCATCTTCACAGCTAACCTTTTCAATCGGACACCTGCTCAGAAAGTCTGAACAATTATTTTTCGATTTTACATATTCAATTTTAAAATTAAACGAACTTAACATAATAGCATACCTCTGTAACCTTGACGCGGCAATCTTAGGTATTTCCCTATTTTTACCTAAAATTCTGACTAACGGCTGATTATCCACAGCTAAAATAAATTCTCTGCCGTACAAACATTGATAAAACTTTTTAATCCCAAAAATAATTGCTGTTGCTTCAATATCTAGAATAGAATAATTCTTTTCCGCTTTAGTTAAAGTTCTGCTTGCGAACCCAATCGGTCTTTCTACGCCATTTTGAAACCTATGAATTAATGTTGCTCCTACCCCATTAAGACTACCATCTGTGACAAGTTTCACAGGTATATTTTCGTCAAAATGCGTTAAAATCCTATCCGAAGTTAATATTCTTTTAATTATCGCAAAACTATTTTCTTGTTCCGTACCCCATTGAAACTTAACATCTTTTTTAAGTAATTCGTATAATGGTGACAATATATTTGCCATATTTGGAATAAAATTACGATAATAACTAATCATACCTAATAAACTTTTTAAATTATTTAAATCACTAGGTGCTGGTGCATTTAAAATGGCTTCCTTATTCCGTTCACACGGTTGAATCCCTTGTTCACTTATTTTATAACCTAAAAACTCAATAACTTTTAAATTGAATTCACACTTGTCACTATTCACTGTTAGATTACAATGTTTTAACCTTTCTAAAACGACACACACGTTTTTCTATAAATCCACTTCATCTTCCCCTATCACGATAATATCATCCAAGTAAAACGTCGTGTTCTGTAGTCCTGACAAACAATTTGCCATTGCCTTTGCAAATATAGCTGGCGCGGGAGATAACCCGTACACTAACAGCTTATACTGAAATAATCCTAAATGGGTATTGATTGTTGTAAAACGCCTACACTCCTTTTTTAAAACAAATTGGTTATACGCCGATTTAAGATCAATTTTTGCAAAAACTTTCCCACCATTTACTTTCGTTAATAGCTCCTCTATCCTAGGTAATGGATATTTGTCAACTAATAGCTGATTATTCACTGTTGATTTATAATCACCACATAATCTAATGCTACCGTTTTTCTTAATCACTGGAACAATCGGACTTGCAAAATCACTAAATTGAACTTGTTCTATAATACCGTCTGACAGTAAATTATTTAACTCACTTTCGACTTTTTCTTTCAAAGCGAACGGCATTACTCTGTGATTACGAAATATCGGAATGGCTGTCTCCTTTAAAGTTAAATTCACTTCGTACTTATTAAATTTTCCTAGTTTATCCGTAAAAACTTCTGGGAATTTTTTTACTAATCGCTGCTTCAAAGTATTTCGTTTAATACTGTTTACGATTCCGTTAATCCCGACGTTAAACAGATTCATAAAATCACGCCCCACTATCGAGAATGAAGCACTTGCGACAACAATAAATTTCAAACGGTGACACTGACCGTTAAATTCCACTTGTGGATTAATTGTACCTACCACTTTCACGAGCGTATTGTCAAAACCCCGTAGACTAATGTCTTCGTGCACTAGCTTAATTCTACTGAATTTACTGAAATAACACTCCTTGGAAATTACGCAACAAGATGCTGCAGAATCTACCATGAATTTACTCTTGATCCCGTCTAGTGAAACTTCAATAAAAAATGGTTCGACACTATTAACTTCACCCAAATTTGTATCCGACAACAAAGTATTCACACTTTTACGTGTTGAGGAACGCTTGCACTGTTTTGCTAGATGACCCTTCGCACCACAAATTTTACATAAATAATTTTTATATCTACATTCCGTCGCGATGTGATTATTGTGTCCACAAACGGTACAATTATGTTTCACAGCGTTCGCTGGCGACGATGACCGTGCCCTGTTGCCATGCTTGAAACGATTCCCGTCTCTGTCTTTCTCACGTGAGTTATAAGAGACTCGACCAGCCTTAATCTGTACATTAGCATAAACCGTATTATCAACTCGGGACTGCGCTTGAGTTGAAGCTACGAGGTCAATGCACTCGGCGACTTGTAAACATTTTTCGAACGAGTACAATTCACCCTCGAGAAATAATTTTTCCCTAACCTTTCCTGGTTTACATCCTAATACAAAGAAATCCCTTAAATTTACTGATAAACTATTCCCAAATTTGCAATTAGTAGAAAGAGACTTTAAACGCACTGCAAAATTGCGGATTGATTCGTCATTTCTTTGTTTAGCACTGTAAAACTTAGATCTCTCTTCAAAAAAACATTTCGTTGAACAATAATACTCATCAAGTTTAGATATCAAATCTTCTAACTTAATATCTGTTACCTTTTTAGGAATGCACAAATTAACCAATAAAGAAAAACAATCATCTTTCAATGCATTCAGGAAAATAGCCCTTTTCTTATCATCCGATGCAAACTTATCATCATTCAGGAGGAGAAATTGTTCGAGGCGGACCTTGAAGTTCTCCCAGTTCCCGTCACGCAAACTGAAGGACTCCAATCCTCGAGACTCCATGTTTCCAATGCCCAGAAGGTACACAAATAGAGAGAAAGAAAACAGAAAAAACAAAAACTTCCCAATGAGGCTTCTTCTTCTGCAGTCTGCTCCCTGGACCCTGCTCTGGAAACTGCTCCTTGACCCTTGGTGACTTGATGGCTCCTTCTAGACCCGTAACACAGTAACACCGATGGCTGCCCCAGATCACTCCTGCGACCTGGATCTCCGATCCTTGACCCTCAGAGATGCCGATTGACGCTGGACCTCCCGTGCTTCCCCCTTTCGAAAAGCTGGCTGTCTCCAGTGTCTTCTACTTCACTCCTTGCAGTGAAGTTTACTTGGATTCCGGTCCGGCCTTTTTTACCGACCCGAAAATAATATGTTACAACCGCTAATTTTTTGTGCCAAATTTTGCGCGTCGATTCTTTTTACGATTTCGCGAGCTGCCACTGTCATGTGCAGTCTTATCGTATTCCGTAGGCTTCGCCACTGTTATATACAGACTCGGAGTGTAGGCTTAGGTTTTTAGTAATTACACGCGATTGGCGAGATGAACATTTATTGTAACATATTGGCTATAGTACGTCCTATCTAACGTGCTGGCGGTAGGAAAAGAGGGCGAGGAGATGCCCGCATCTCCCTTTATAGTGGGATCACCTGTCTCGCTCTTGTATTGTCGGAAACAGGTGTACCACCCGAAAAACCTCTCTCACAGTATCATAATATCTGAAAGCCAAACGTTCGTAGATTAATTGTTACGTTTTGTTGTCTCTCACTTGAAGTCGATGGTATGGGTTCTTAAGGATTCGCGAAAGATCTCACTCGAGAAATTCTCTATCTATTTGCCTCCAACCGCTGCCAACTCTCTTCAGTCTCATTACCTCGAAGATTGTGAATTCGACTTGCGTTATGCGTATGCCGACCGATATTTTGACGCCTCACTGGTGGCATTTTTTTTGCTGTTGCTAAAGAAGCGGTAATTGTTGTATATGAATGTCACCATATTGACAGTATGAATAGATTGACATTATGACGTATAATCTGTTCGAATTTATCAGCTGCTGGCTGAGTAACTAAACGTCAATGTGTTATTTTGTTTCAATATATTGAAGATCTCCCACAGTCTTCCGTCTCATTCACTCGCTCACTTTTCATATTATCAGATTATAAAAAAAATTCTCTTTGATTTTTTAAAATTTTCTTTCATAAAAACCTTTTGTCAATTATTGAAGATCTCTCACACTCTTCCGTCTCATTCACTCACTCACTTTTCGTATTTTATGATATTAAAAAAATAAACTCATGAGATTATAAAAAAAATTCTGTTTGATTTTTTATTTTGTTTTTTTAATACAAACCTTTTGTCAACATACTGAAGATCTCTCATAGTCTTCTGTCTCATTCACGCACTAACTTTTCATATTATGACATTTAAAAAAAAAATTGTTTGATTTTTTTAAATTTTCTTTCATACAAACCTTGTCCTGACAATAACGAACACAACAAAAAAAGAATTATCCAATTTGGTGCAGTCATTCGGAAGTTATGCGCGTACATACATTTCGGCGATTCATTTTTATTAATATAGATAGATAGAAGATAGATAGATTAATATATATAAGATAAGATAAGATAGAATATAGATAGATATAGAAGATAGAATATAGATAGATAGATATAGATATGTGAACCTAAATGAAGAACTAAATGTATGTTTAAGAATCGTCTTTTAATTTTTTTATTTCAGTGCATTGTTTATTACGGTTGTTGAGAAGTTTTCGACCACCATCCTTGGCACATGCCTAGTTGTCACGGTGTTTTATCATCTTCGCCTATCCCTGTGGACTGTAGAGGGAGTAATATTATTATAATACATTGTTGTTCGCTGTTGTGAGGGTAGCAAATTGAGGTTTGTTTCACAACAGTTTGTAAATAACTAATTTTAAGGGGGATGAGAAGAAAAAATACGGTAATAGCTTGACACCAGCAATAAACTAACAGTTAAATTGGTTTATTCTGAACATCAAAAATCTCCTCTGACAAACACGAATTTAATTTATTATTTTACGTTACCCGACCGTGCCTATTATTAATACCATGAATGATTGAACACATTAAAACTTCGAACTACGTTACGTTGTACACTTTTCGTTAAATATTTTATACTAACTGCATTTTCGCATTGCTTCCCATCAAATAAATGGGTGGAAGGGTGGAGGAGGAAGGGCGGTGGGGGGGGAGGGGGAGTGGATGGGGGAAGTGGGCAGGGGAAGGGGTGGGATAGGGAAGGTGGAGGAGGCGGAGTGGTAAACTTGCTAATACTAGGCGAGCGAAGCCGGGGGCAAAAACTAGTATAATATATTATGTGTCCATATTGGTAACAAATATTCAATTTGGGAGGCAAGTATAGGTGCCACCGCCCCGCAAGCCTTTTATTGGTGAACCAATACCTCTACTTATCAGGGGTGGGGTGAAGTTTGTCCCATCGCCTTCTATCGCCTTCTATATTTACTAGGTCTTTGCGGCGTGTGCAAAGACCTAGATTTTTATTTATTTATTTTTTTTATTAGTTTTTATATATATGTATATAAGAAGTGGAGGGTCTTTTTGAGGAAAGGAAGGAGTGAACATGGGTCTTGAAGAGACATGTTGTAGGAGGGAGGAAATACAGAGGCCGGCAAATCGTTCCACACCGTGCCGTTGAACTCAAGAACGAGTCATAGAAACGACCCCTTCTCATGTGGTTAATGTCAACCGTGTACAAAAGTTGGGCGCGTGTTTGGCGTATTTCCCGACTATGCACCGGTGCCGAGGGGATCAATGACGCTAATTCCCCGGAGCATCTTCCATTGTAATACCGGTAGAACAAGGACAGCATTCCCACCTGACGCCTATGCTCTAAAGATTGCAGTCCGTCTGTGAAGATGGGATAATCTATCAAACGGACCGCCCGTGAGGTGGCTGCCAAATTCAACCGTGGGGCGCACTTGCGATTTGTACAGGGTTAGTAGTATTAAAGTATCTGCCGGCCCTGTACAGTACGCCCAGTTTCTGAGAGGTTAACTTTACTCTGGTTTCGATGGAGCACCCGTACCTGAGCTGGTCACTTAGAGTTACACCAAGCATATCGATGGAGGTCCTTTTCGGAAGATTGCTTCCGTTGAAGGAGACTAGATTTTCATTTCAATCCCTTTTAAACGTTATCAGACATGATTGGATCTTTGAAACATTAAATTCGACGAGGTTATTCTTACCCCAAGAGAAAACGCTTTTGACGTAACCGTCCATTCTTTGCTTCAAAGCCCTCCTAGCTATTGGAGTTTGTGTGCCCTTTGGGGGCTTGTCAAATAAAAAGCTGTCATGGACTGGACGCCATGCCTTACACGCCGCGCCACAAATAAAATCTGTGTTCGTGGATTTTCAGACAAAGCTACCGTTGTAATTTGGTTTCTAATTCAAGAATTCGTCACAAGATGTCGCCACTTTCGTCGGCAAGACGCATAGGGACGTGTCCTTCCTAGGTATAAGTTCTACGAACTTGTGAAAATGGAGTATCTCCCGGATTTCGAATGATTGACGGTAATACTCAGTTGTATCAAGCGGATATATATTACATATGACGTCATATGTAATATATAACACAACACTACATATTACATAACACTAACTGGGCGAAGCCGAACTAAAAGCCGCCCGCAGGGCCTAGCAGTAAAAACCTGCGGAGCGGGATTTTAACTGCTAGTAATAATAATTATTATTATCTAACACCTGGGTTACAAAACTTTACAAGTGGAGCGGAGATGAGATGTGAGATGTGTCTTCTGAGCAATATGATTGGTTAATTTTTGCACGTCTCTGTTTCACTCTGCTCAGCTTGGCGTCTACGGAAACGCACCCTTAAATAAGGGCACTTACGACAATTTATTGCAACCAAAGGTTCTATCAAAACCAAATGTATTTTGTAATTTGTATTTTGTATTTGAATTAAAAAAATGGTTAAAATACTGTGTTTTGTATTTTGTATTTCAAATACACTACTTGAAAGTATTTTATATATCGTATTTTAAATACATGCGAAAAAGTATTTTGTAATTTGTATTTTAAATACAGCAAAGCATGTATTCTGCCCAGCCCTGCTTGTAGCACCATGAAAGATACCTACTGTCTTATAACCCCCAAAGCCTTATTGCAGTGAAACTTAGCCCGGGAATTATGTTCTTAGATTTATTTATTTATGTTCTTAGAGTGGAAATGAAAAAGTTTGTATTAAAGTCATATTTAACCGAATTTTTATTTAGTTGCTATCAATTTGCTGAGGGTGAAGACCTCGCACCATCTACGAACTACAACAGGGGTCGCCTATCTAAGCACCCGTTTACACACCCAGTCATTGTACGAATGCATTTGTTGTATGCCTATTGAGCGAATAGAACAATAATTAAAATTATGCCGGATTTGTTGCGACGGAGAAAAAAAACAATAAATTATTCACGATTGTTTAAATTCAAAATGCGTAGGTCATGTAAATAAATGGTGAACGTATTGTAATTATCCGTAGTTCTAGCTTCACTTGCCATTTTATACCTACACGATATTATTTCTAGCAACTGAGAAGCGTTTTCACGAATAGAAATATCAAAAAAAAACTTTTTAGGCGTTGCAATTTTAGGTGAATAATCATTACGGGTTAATACGTAATGATAGCCTTTAATTGTCAGTCACGAAAAATATTAATAAATCTCAATTCATTGGTAAAAAGCCATCATTATTTAAAAAGACGTTGAAAATAGTGAATTTTTACCACAGAGAAATATATACTTTAAAACAAAACAGTTTTCGCAAAGAGAAATATTCTTTACATTTTGAATCTAAAATATTTTTTTAATATAAAAATAAGACAGGTTATTGGGATTTACAGCCAGGTAAGCATCACTCGATACGCAATTATTTACACTTACGATAGCAGCGTTATCAGTATTATCACCTACCAGGGTGGACAAAGGAAACGAAATGTAGTCCAGACACAGATAAAGATTGCAGATCGCACATCCAAAGTAAAAGACCATAATAAGGCTTGTAATAAACTCCCACCTTCAATTAAGTTACACATAAACTCAACAGATTTCGGGGTTTAACATATAGAACTACGCTCTATGTAAAATGGCAAAAAACCAAAAATATCACATTGAAGAAAAAATGTGTCATATTTAATTTCTTCTCGCAATTATTTATCTCATTCACAGCTTTTTTTATAGTAATACCTCACAAGAGTCTCAGCTGCTCCCATCTGGAGCCAGTGAGACTATGGCATCCCCAATTGGGGTATGTTGTGAGGCTGAATGCAGTGGGGAGAGGAAGGAGATGAGGAAGAGGAAGGTGGGGAAGAACCTGGCTATTCAAATCTGGTCACCAAACACGGCTAACGCCAATCCAAGCAACGTTTCAATTCTGAATGTTAGTCTTACACCAGAGCGATACTGAGAGTATCTTTCACTGTGGAACGTGTCGCAAATATACTATACATTATTTTTAATGAATTAATTGTGAAATAACACACATTATTAAAATAAAATTTATTTGCCCACGCCAGGATTCGATCTCGCGACCTTCGGATTGCGAGTCAAAAGCCTTACCGCTAGTCATTGACGGTTTATTGAGGTTTTGCTTAGAGGCTAACTTTTTTTAACTCGTTGTGCGCTAACCTCAACTCGGGCATCACCACATCAATTGTCGTTCGAACTTGTTCACATACCAAAAAAAAGTGCCGCGTACAGGGTAAAAGGGCATCTAGCATCGAAATGTCATGTGTTTAACCCGTCTGCTTGGTTCAATATGTTCGCATTTCACAATCCGGAAACCTCGGATTCTATAAAAAATCTGAAACTGTCACTTTGGATCGAGATTGTAAAATATCTATGCAAGATAGCTTTCATATTTCAAAGACAAGAAGCATTATTTCGTTCTCTTTCTGGTTGAAAGAAAAATACATATGTTTGCATGAGAGGAAGAGAGATATATAGCTTTTAAAATGTAAGGTCGCTAGATACGTTTTTGGTCTTATGAAAGTATAACGCGATAACATGTTTTGGATGTATTTATTCTTAAACAAGCAGACGGGTTAAAGAGATTTTTTATTATCTTATTAATCCACTAATGTAATGCAGATAAATTAGTGTTAGTATTGTTGCCCCAGCCATTAATATTGTGTTTGCGGTGAAATTTCAGTGTTTTTACTTTTTTTGCTCGTGAAGACACTTTTAAAAGATTGTTGTGAGTTTTCTATTACTGATGTTTACTTTACAAATACGAGAATCTTCCAGAGTGAATGACAAATATGCATTAACTTGATTTCGTAAGTATGCAACTAGCGTTGCACGTTCTTTATCTTACATTCATGATCCAAGCAGTGTGATGAATTGCATTAATCAACAGTGAAAATAAAAAAAATATCATAGCTTCCCACTATGATTAAATATATCAATTACGTACTAAACAGAGACACTTACGACATCTATCGGATAAGATTTGATTGAGTTCGTATTGACAGTAGACATCTGTAATAATTGAGTTTATATCAGGTTTCTAAAAATAAAACAGAGAATGTTAAAATCGTCACGGCACACAATCGGGTGGATGACCTCGAAAGTTGGCATCAAATCAGGGGTTGCAATTGCATCAAACTTTTTTTGATTTTTAGTTCCGTATGTCTATACAAAAATTTTCGAAAGGTCACTCATTTTTAGTACAAAAATATAAAACTGAAAAATATAAGATAAATTAAATCAGTCATACTGCTCACTTCATTTTGCAAGCTATTTATTAACAGTTATTCACAGAATAGATCGTCTTCATCGTCTTGTAACAATATACTATCGTCATCACTACTTTGTTCAACTACCGAATCATTCTCTGTAATTGTATTAGGGTCTGGTATCTTAAGCGTTTGCAGTACTTCTTTTGGAATTGTTTTCAGTGTCCTTTTGTTTATTTTTCGATGTTTTAGATCGAAATATCATAGTTTTTTTGAGGTTTCGTACGCTCAGATGACATATCAAACGACAGCGTGGTCAGCCTCTTTTTGTTTTTACTATTTCTGGTAAAGATTTGCAATTCTTAGATAAAATAGTCCTTTCAATCCATTATTTATTATTTAATATTATGGTGTCATTGTTTCTGCGACACTTCAACCATCTGATTTTCAATTTACAACAGAAAACAACTATTTCATTAAAAAAAGTTCTTTTTGTTTCACGTGACAATGTGTATCTAAGAGATATTTTTCAGGAATTTTACTTTATCATCAAATTTCTTAACGCTAGAGATTCAGGTGACAATGTGTATCCAAGAAATATTTTTTAAGGAATTTAACTTTATCATCAAATTTCTTAATTTTCGTTCTCGTTATCGAACTGAATGATAAACAGAAGACGTATCAAGGACAGATGTTTAGCGACCCGCGTTTAAAGATAAACATTAGGTGCATTTATGGGATCGTTAACCATAGATCTCGAATTGATTTAGAAGCTTTAAGTGTGGAAAAATGCACGTGAATAACGATGGAAAATTTTATAAATAAAATATTGAATAGAAGGTGAGGAAAATTTAAAAGAAGCTATTAGATGAATTTTCATCTAAAGTAGGACTACTTATGACGACCGGGGATGCCTAATTCGTGGAAAAACGTACTAAAAGAAAATGAAAATATTAAAAACAATGGAAAATTATTGTTATCCATTTCAGATAAAGCGGAGATATTAGATAAAAAAAACAATTTGGAAAGAAAAATCATTAAAAATGACGATTATGACGAGAGCTGTTGACCAAATGAGAGGGCGGTTCAGGTGTACTAATACAAATTACAAAGGATTTGAGATAGTGCCGTGTACCTAGGTTTGATTCACAATAATGAACACATTACGGGTGATTTAATTCAGAAAAAGGAATCATTTTACGTAATTTGTGATATTGGGTACATCATACAGTTGAACGGGACTGCTAAAGAAATAAGACGTTACAAATGCTTGTCGATCTCACGTGAAACTTATAAACAATGAAAATTTGAACATGATTTTTTTCTTTATACAAGGACTAATAATCGTTATAAATGCCATTAAGAATAACCCGGGGCTTATGAGATGTTGAGATTTGAAAAAAACCTATTATATTATTATAGACACATAAAAAGGGATTTATGGCCGAGTACGTAGAAATTTTAACGTAAACAGATGTCAACGCGTATAATTTATATGATTCTGCGTGGAAAAGAGACGCATTTTGGGAGGGATTTGAACGAAGCAGTTAACTTGACAGATATCCCAGGGTCAAATTTTAAATATCTCCTATAAAAATATGAAAAATGATATATTAATTAATAATAGATAGAAAATGAAATTTTTCAAGAGGCAGCAAACATCGAGAACAATAGGGTGTAAGGTAAAAAAGGGCAAACAACAGCAAATAGGAGATGATCCAAGTGGGGAAAACCGATACAATTCCAAATTATCCGTGAAATTAATAAATACGGCTTGGAATATAATTATTCATGGGGTTATGGAAAATAACATAAGAATAAAGAAGGAAACTCATAGAAAGAGCGTCGTTAATAAAAGAAAATTCAAGAAGAAAAAGGAAAATTCAAATCTACGACGTAAATAGAGAAAATACAGTTTTAAATGGAAACGTTCATATAGGTGACAGTAAAATGAATTGGAATTTAGTATAATTGAATTTGGAAAATGCATAGTAAAGATTTCGACATGAATTTAATCATGATTTGCAAGAGATGTGAAAAATTGAGATCTATATATAGTTTGTTGAGGACAGACCTTTTACGAATTGAGAAAAAAAAGAACACAAAAATCATGATATTCAAATTATATTTGTATGAACAGGAGGACAAAGGGAATGTAGGGCAATCTAACAGGAACTTACTGATTCGGAGCCTATATGTAGGTATGAAGATACGAGATAAAAACTAGGTGTCTCCCAGCGCAAGGCGAGTAAAATGATACAAAAGATCGTATGTATGATCATGGATATTGATGGATAATGGATATATATAGGATGATGATGAGGAAATTTCAAAACATTACGAGTTGATAGGAATTAGATCGACTTATCAAAGGAAATTCAGATACACTCTTTTGGAACTGCAGGGGATTTAAATAGAGCAGTTAGACGTTTTTTCGGAAAGTCAACTGGAATTGTCTGGAGGTCGGAATTGAAATGGGTAGTGGCGTGACGTGACAAGAAAATCGGTAATTTGTGAAAAAAGTTTTCTAAGTGTTAGAAATTTTGAGACTTATAAAAAAATTCAGGTTCAAATCTAAAATTAAATAGATAGAAAAAAATTTAATTAAAAATTAAATAGTTCAAATAGTCTTAGAATAATTTGCATTTTGAATCAGTGAAGTTAATATCATAAACTGAAGTGTAATAGTGCAATTTGAAGAAAGTTATAAATAAATGCATCGAGTTTAAACGGAAAAGTTTTAACAAAAATCTATTAATTAAATTCAGTGTTTAAAAAAATAGTGCAGTTTGAAATGAATTTCCTCGTAAATTTATAAAATTTAGAATCAATAAAGTGATTAATCATAATTTATTTTGCGTTAATAAAAGTGTTGCTTAGTGTAGTGAAATTAAAAAAAAAAAAACAATATTTAATAATAATTATGGTTTTAATTAAGTGGATGAAATTAACATCAAGATATTTCGGCTAAGTAATTTACAATTGGATGGCACATTTCTATCACAAAGTATTAATCTACTATTGGATTAAATAATTTAATTATTCAAAAATTTAATAAAAAAATAAAAGAAAAAAAATAATAATACATTATAATATTTTATTGCTAAGTAAAAGTTCGGGTGGCAAAAAAAAAGAATTTAACAACAATTTACCATTTCGAAATTAATCGTGAAGTAACTATGGTTTAAAGTCCGAATTAGCAAAATGTTATTGAACCCACGGGTTTTGAAAATAAAATACAGTTTAGAATGATAAATATCATATATCAATTAATTTAGTTAGATTAAACAAGAATAAAATATAAATTGAAATTAATAGTCGAAAAGATTTATTTGAATTTAGTTAGGACAATAAATAACTAGGTAGGAAAACTTCAACAAGGTTTTAATCGTGTAGCTCCCGATTCGGAATAACCGTGCGTTTTCAGATTATAAATATTTTTCAGATTCCAAGGAGATAGCGGAATAATAATTCTATCAATATCTGACTGGAGTCGATTGCAGTCCTCTAGGGTTAGTATTTCTAAGAATAGTTTCAGGTCATCAGCAAAAAGAAGAAACCTGGAGTGCAGAATTACTTCTGAAATATCATTAATAAATATGGAAAAAAGGAGTGGGCCTAAATTAGAACCTTGGGGTACTCCTGATCGTACAAAAAATAGAATAGACTGGAATAGTCCATGAGATACAAACTGTTTCGTGTCTGCAAGATAGCTAGCAAAAAAGGTGAGTAGTCTCATGGAGAATCCTATTTCAGCAAGTTTATTTAGTAAGACGTCATGATTAACAGTATCGAAGACCTTTGAAAAGTCGTTATACGAAAAATCTACCTGATGGCCTTTATCTAAAGATCTTGATACGTAATCAGTAAATACCAATAAGTTGGTTTCTGTAGATCGACCTTTTCTAAATCCGTGCTGTTCCGAAATTAAGAACGGCTCCACTTGTGGCAGTGTGTATTTATGAATAATCGATTCAAACAATTTAGCCGGTGCAGATAATATTGCTACAGGACTAAAATTTTCCACGGAAGTCTTTGTACCGCTTTTATAAATCGGACAAATCTTCGAAATTTTCCAGGAATCAGGAAATGCACCGGTTTCTAAGGAAAGGTTAAATAAGAAACTTAGTGGCATTTTTAAAAACTCGGCACACCCTTTAAAGAAGAATACTGGAAAAAAATCTGGACCAAGTGAATTTGTATAATTGATACATGTATTGATACACGCAGTACTTCTAGTAGAAAATTGAAGGCTGTTTTCCTACAAAGTACAATAACTTAGACATTGCTTGGCTTATAATTTTGACTACCTTTCTTTTTTTTTAAATTTATGTATGACATTATTTTTTATCTATATATATTTTTGGTCTTACCATCAAAATTTTTCCAAAAATAATTTATAAACTTTTATAAGGATATTGCTTATTTTTTTCATCTCTCTATTTGTAAAATAATATTTACGTATGTATGTACATACGTCTTTTCCGTATTTAAAGGTAAAATTTATCTGCTGTTAATGTTAATTCGAGAGAAATAGTTTGGATGCAGGCGAATTCTATATTAATTGTTTTGTATATTCTTGTCAATTGACGTTTGTATATGTATTTTCTCCTTAATAAATAAAAAAAAAACACCGTGAGTATTTGATTGTATATAGAACGAAACCGGTTCGCCCTAAGTGAATAGTAGACTTCGGAGGATCAGGAATTTGGAAGTGTCGGGACTTGGAAGGAAACCTGAATGACATGCATGATGGCGAAGGAAAATTCAATTGGGACGCGATAACTTCATCAGTTGAATCGTGGGTTATTCTGAGTTCGTCAAATATACAATTAACTAATTACATTAACCTCCTAAATCCATCTTTAAATGTACTTTATAGCAGCAGAATCATAATGGAGTGATGCCAAGCAGACACAAGAATTAATCATAATCAAATTTACTAACAATTAACCATTTGAGTTATATTTAACTAGCTGGTACACGGCATGCGTTGCAATGCCATTTAATGAAGAAATGGTTTCTCCCTGCGTGTCCTTTCCCATTCGTCCCATCCTCCTTTGGCCTTCACCTTCACTCTCCCTACTCCACTCCCCCCTTCCCCCGTCCCGCGAACCGCCTACCAGAGTTCCAAACATTCGGTCCCGGTAAATTCAGTTTTCAAACAGCTCAGGTGCAACTTATTGCAAATTTTATAATGCCAGAGCTCACCAGTAGTTTTATACAAACCTTGTCCTGACAATACCAAAAAAAAAAAAAAGAATTATCCAATTTGGTGCAGTCGTTCGAAAGTTATGCGCGTACATACATTTCGGCGATTCATTTTTATTTATATAGATTACCTGTTCAATTAAACATGTATAATGTCGTTTAGTACAGTTTATTTACGAATTCATTGGGATGTAGGGAATCATAATAGTGACAAGGGAAAATTTAGCTCATTTAGAGGAACTATTTAAAGTTAGATTTGCAAAGGAGAGACCAATTCAATTTGAAGCTCAACGCTCTATTCAGAATCAAAAGGGTTTCCACAAAAATGAAAGTAATTTAAGTCCTTCATAAATCAAAAAAATACACAACGTTTGATGGAATTTAATTACAACATAAATACTAAAAAATATTTATGTTCAAGGTCGTAAATAACGTAAGTTAAGTACATATGTCTATAAAGATATGTAGTACAAGAGAGCTTTAAGTAGCTTTCTGTAGTTATCAAAGAAAATAAGGGTCCAATTTTCATGGAGGCTTGTATGACGTAGGGGAGGAATTTTCCATCCATACATGCAAAGCCTTAGAAAAATTTAAATATCGATCAGAGGCAAGAGAAAAGTTAAAAGATAATAAGAAGAGAGAGAGGGTGAAACATTTCGATTGGTGCCAAGTGCCCAGGAGTACATAAATAAAGAAAATTATATATATATGTCTAAAAAGTATATCATGACAGGCAGACTGTCATTGACAGCAGTCTCTGGATGTATCGTAGCTATTTGTAAATTCAGCCATTTAGAATGAATATATCGAGAAGCGCGTGAACTTTAATCGAAGGCCAAATTAAGGTTAATCACTGGTATAAATGTTTGTGGTCTTGACGAATTAGTGGAAATTGTACACTGTCACACCCTTGTCAGCTTGTTTGTTACGATCTTCTAAGAATTGAAACATCGCTTAACCACTGCCGCATGTCGTATTGAAATCAATATGGTAATAAGCTTCCCGATTTCAGTAAACGATTAAGCGTAGAATAAACTTCCGATCTTGAATTTGTATGTCGACATATAAATCTTGTTGTCCTGTTTCGGAACATTATGACCGGGCGCAAACATCCTGTTTTGCTTTCCGATTGTCTGATCCGACAATCGGTTCGAATAAACACCGCACACATCGGATTCGAAAACCGGATAGGTATTAAAACCGATGCCACGCCCGTTGTCAGACAGGATTAGACGGCCGGCGCGGAAGGGCGTGGCATATTTTTATTACCGATCCGGTTTTCGAATCGGATGTGTGCGGTATTTACTCAATTTTCATAAGAAATGCATGGCGCGAAGGCCTTTGATTGTTGTCTGATCGGTCAATCGGATGAAAAAATCTGATGAATGCGGCCAGCCTGTGCTTTTATATTAATATTTATTTGACATCTTCGCCACTTCTTTGATAATTCTTGTATTTTTTAAATTTCCCTCTGTGCTACTATGGCAAACAAAAATTATCTTAACGAAGTTTAAAAAATATTATACGTCTGTGTTCTTTAAAAACAAAAAAAAAACATAATTATTCGACTACCATAATACGGGCATGTGCATAGTGTGTAATCGAATTATGTGGTAGTCTTTGAAAAACCTGTAAAAAAACTGTATACAAAAGTTATTTTATTTATCTATTTATTTGTTTACAACAATTGCACAAAAACAAATATAAAGCAAACATACTATTGAATTTGATCCACACAGTATGCAGGCTGTGATGAATGCCAACCTCCAACCTACGAGAAGCCTACAAGAAAAAAAAATTTCCTCTAAATATTATGTAGACAAAATGGTACATTCGGCGACATCTGTCCGAGCAGTTGGGAACTATACAGAAATCTGCATAGAGACTGGAGCGAGGGAACCCCCATATCATAGCTATCTCGAGGACAAAGGAAGTTTGGATTCTGCCAATGAGGGAGTAAATAAGGCGATTAAAAATAATTTGAACCAATCAGAGAAATTATAGGCGTGTATCGTTTTAGTGGGCTTTGATCAGATTGAGCGGCCTTGAATTCTTTCCCACAGGAACGAAAGTTCAACGAACGGAATAGTAAACAGAACTAAAGACAAAGAGTTGAAGGATTATTGACCCGGGTCGTGTTTATTTAAGGCGCGATCGAGAACTGCAGGTTTTGGGCACCTAACGTTTCAAATGGAAACAAGAAAATCTTAGGCGGAAATGTTGAAAATAAGTAAATGAAAAATCATCAATAAGGGCACGGAAAACGTAACATGAATGGTCCCAGGGGTCGATTTAATTAAAACCGATCTGGAATGATCACAAAAAACGGGTAGAATCTCGAAAATTTTCACAAACTGAATATAATAACCTGAAAAAGTGGGAAAATCTATTGATATGGAAATGGAATGGTGAAACGAAGTTATTAGAGCCAAATATCTCAAAAGAAAACTGATTGGAACTACTTAAATTGACTTTAATAGGTACCGATATAAGGATTACTCTGATCTGACAACACTATTCACGATAAACAGGATATTGAAAATATTGCATATCAAAGGCCACGGTACATTTTGGTCACTCTACAATTAAATCAAATCACAGGAAAAGATGCTTAACGTAGCCTGACACTGGGAAATGCGTGAGAACCGTCGAAGGAATCGCTAACCGTTTGACTAGAGAAAAAAGGTTGGCTATCACTTTGTTGATATGACTTTATCCAAATAAAATTATAGAACATGATTTCAAGCAATTAAGGGTATCATTAACACGAAACGACCTAAACAAAATTATACAAGTTAAATACGAATATTTACTCTAAAATAAAAACATTACTTTTATGGTGTAGGCATTAAAAAAATGAATTACGAGCAAGTACATGAAATTTTTAATATAAATACCTGTCAATGAGAAAATTTATGTGATTTTTTACGAGAGAGAGACACTAAACTAATTTGGTTCTAAGACATGAGATAGGGAATTAGCAGAGATTTGACAAAAGGTCATATACGGAGGAACCGAATTTGGTCCTTTTCCTATGAAAGTCTGGGCGATCAGGGGTGATTTTTCTATGAAAGGAGAGCTCTAAAAAGTTTTTAAAAGACCATGGTTTGATAAAGAAAGGGAATTCGTTGGGAGATTGAGGGAGAGTTCGGATGAAATAACGGGAAGTGCGCGATCAAGAAAAATGTAAAGGTGCGCGAAGAAGACTAGTAAACTAGTGCTTCTAGTAGAGTTGAAAAATGTCTACAAGTGTTTGCAAAAAAATAGTAAATTCAGTGTTTTATTTTCCCTTTAAAATTGAGGAATAAAAATTTCAAAGACGATCAACGGAGAGTCCGAAAAAGTGCCTAAATAATACTTCGTGAAAGTTCGGGTGTTTTATAATGAAAGTGTTTAAAGTCAGTAAATAAGAATTAAATGACATTCGGGGTTCTTTCTTACAACTTATATTTAGTGGTTTTATAACATTTAACAAAAATCCAGTGTCTTAAAATAAATCAAATTACCGGATAAAAGAAAATATAACACGCGATTTTAAAATTAACTATAGGTGATATAATAATTAAAACTTTAACCTTACTTTAAATAACATGACATATGTAAAATAAATAACAATAACGAATTGTTCGAGTCACGTTTAAACTACAGTGGTTCAATAATAAAGCGGTTAAAAATCCTTTGTGAATTGAATAACGAAATTGTAATAAACAGTAGTGATAATAATTCGTACACTTGGAAAACGTGCGTATCTACGGTTATTAATTCTAAAGTGATATTAAAATATTGAGAATAAATAATAATTTACCTAATTCCGGACAATAAAATTAAACATCTGATTTGTTATTTGATGAATCACCTCTCGAAGGCGAATGAAATAAAACAGTAATTAATACGAGGTTGAGGAACTAAGCGAAATACCGAAGTGAATTTTAAATAGACAGATATTTGAAGAGTTTTTTTCATCATCAGAGTCTTTTCTCAAAAAGGGCCGATAGGAATCCATTAGCTAGGAAACGAAAAAAAAGGAAAACCTCGATCACAATGTCGAAGTTATGAAAGTTCCGACTGGGAAAAATTGTAATCGATCGAGGGCGGTAAGATAAAACCAATTATTAATTATTTTCAGAGACAAAGAAGAAAGGGACGAGCGTGCATCACCAATAAATCAATCGGACCTTTGAAGTTTGTCACTAACACACTAATAACAATTTTCACTTGCTCGAAAGTGGGTCAAACAGGAAATACCTGCTTTAGAGTTAGGATACATATGTAGGTATTTACTTCAGTTAGGTAAATACGCTAATTTATTATAACTCATATAAAACGAATCGAGGCGCGTAGAACGTAATAAATGACTATCGTGGAAGCTCTTTATTCTATATTTCGTGTGCGGGAGTATACAAGCGTCTCAAAATTAGGTCAAACAAACAAATACCTACTTATAAATTAGGTCATACAAGTACTTGTTTTAGTTAGGTAGGTGTAATGTTTATTTAAGCGCGTATAAGGAATGCGACGTAAGATATCAGTTCGATTCGTAACCGAAATACCTATATTTCTCAGAACTATGTAGGTCAAGCAAATTATACCTTAGTTGAAACTAGGTCATCCAGATACCTCTAGGTTAGCAAGGTACCTATTTAAATGATCAGTGTTTAAGCAAATCTAGGTCAAATAAATAAGAAATAATTAGTTAAACGATGAATCGTGCTTCAAAAGGACAATGACCGTAGAAATAAACAATCTCCAAAGTAGGTCAGTATACCGAAGGTCGTCTGTGTGAAGAGTAAACAAACAAACCATAAAAATGATGTACCTATTTAATATCGGTCTTTCGTTCATCGGAGTTAATTAACTATTGGCACAATTTAATTAGGTATTACGAGATGTGATAGGAGCGTGCCTCTTAATCACTCTAGGTAATTACATTGGCGTACTTGAATAATAATAATAATAATTTATTCCAGAAATGTTAGGGAAAGTGCAGTGCAATACGTTCCATATTCTAAAATTACAAATAAAGACAATAATAAGACGAGGGAAAATAATTGACGACAACACATAAATTAAATAAACAAAAAACCATGAGAAATGAAATACGTAACGCTTAAATCAATGGAAATAGCAAACTTATAGGTATAACTAATACCTACCGAATCCTTTCACCGACGAGATTGGGGTATGTTATATGACCTTCGATTGTGTATCTAAAATTTCGATTTGAGTTCAAGGCGATCCATTGACCCAGTCACCTAAATTCATTAACGAATAAACAAAACAAAACTTAACGTCAGGGACAAGTTTATCAATTATAGCTTGCGATGAAATCTGCGGTCAAAATGTGAAGGCGACATTGATGTTAAATTCACTCAATTTTAAACGACTTATCTGTACTAGAGCGATCGCCAATAGGTAGCATTGATTCCGCGCGCAAAATTTCGCAAAGTAAAGTACTGCGACTAGCTTCAAACTCAAAGAGAGCTCATCACAATTATTCAGGAGGTCATTAATTCAATGACAACTTGACTTATCTCGTTTAAATCTTTCTTATAGCAAGTAGGTATCCAAGAACCCATAAATACCCATAATCCTAAAACCTAATACACGAGGAGCTAGTGACCTCATTTAAAAAACACTGGTGTTCAAATACTCATACAGTCCTGAATCCTAACTTGTCTTCGAATGTAAGCTTCAAGGCTTCTGTATGTAGGTATGAGCCATCTGGAAATGTAAGTGTCAACCTTTCTCGAACGGACGGCTTTGATCTTGTGGCGGTATTGTCGAGGTGGGCATGCGGGGAAGAGGAAGGACGTATGCGGACAGTACGCTGACGCGGCATTAAAGCCACAGGTTATTTGCATACCGTGAGTCTTGTCGAACCTGAAAGCAAACATAAGGTTCACGAGGTGAGTTTTATGTCAGCTAGTCAGAGGTGGAGTGTAACGCTGGGTCGGTCACGTGGGAGGAAGGATCTGCCCGTCACAAGCTTACGCCACATTTAACGGATAGAGGCATGATAAGGGAAGACATGAAATACCCCTTCTAGACTCAGTAGAGTTAAATTCAACCCGGAGGCGTCGGAAGTCGGAGTGGGACAGAAAAACGGCATGAAGACTTGGTATTCCCCCTGCTGGCGTGAAGGGCCCCTTTCATAGCATGAGACGCTCGTCGAAGAGAGTAAAACTCGGATCTAAGGACAAGCCTAGCAAACGTACTGGGAGAATTCGAGTTTGTAATTGTTGTTCATCGGTTTTCACTTGGTTAGCGGAGGAGCCGACTTTTCAGCAAACATATTATCCCCCTCCCCATATCCATCCATTCCTGCTCTTTCAACAATTTTGCGAATACTAACCAATAACACTAACTATGACTACAAACACATTATGTTAGGGGAAGCTGCAGACAAGAACTCCAGTTGAGAAAACCGGACTCTCGAATATGAACATTCTACACTGGTAAGATAAGGTTTTTTTATTTTGAAATGATGTAATTTGTTAACTGTTGTTTATGTTATCGATGTATCAGCGGTGATAGGAAGAATTAAATAAACACACTAAATTCCTACGGAAATCAAATAGACACAAAGTCTAAGGTGGGGTTAGTTTATCAAACTCGGTAAAAGATACTCAAATAATAATAATTAATAAATCGGAAGATTCTCACCCTTTCTCTAAAAGAATCTATGGGTTACCACACGTAATACATTATCTTCTCTACATATGTGTGCATATTAAGTATGCAAACAGATGTAAAATCTAAAACAAAAAAATACACAACGCAGATTATAGAAATAATGTGAACTAAAATCTTAAATCTTGACTACTGTGAAAAAATCGCAGGGATTTAAGAAGATAGGGTAGGTTTAGCTAGATTATAAAGTATAGGGGTTTAGAAATCACGAGCCTGAGGTAGAAATAAACCGAAAGGAGGGTTGAGTCAGGCCATCATACCTAGTGGTGTTATCAGTAGGACATAAGGGTAGAATTATGAGCGTGGCTACGAGACAGGAGCTACGAGATTTAAACTACGAGGTAGAAGCTTAGAAAAGTAAATCAGCTAGGTAGGGTTCATCACAATTGGTGTCAAAAGCCAAGGGTGGCGGACCATTACAAGGCACAAAATATAAAAATTAAAAAAAATACAAAAATAGCTTCTCTCCTTCAGCCGACAAAACACCACCAATATGCTAGTCAATTCAAACAGTTTCATCAACACATTCCCCCACTTGTTGAAAAAAACTTCAATAAGGTATGCTTATATATTAAAATTGATGTATTAAATATGTCAACAACATCGGAGTATATGTTTCCAAGCTGTTGAATCCGTCGCATAGGAGTGTAATATTGGCATGTTGACTAAGAATTGCTACAATAATATGATAGGTACTATCTTGTGACTGACCTGCCTGGAGTTTAGTTGAATTAATTATTTTATACAAACAGGTTAAATGCGAAATGATTCTACGATCAGATAATTTTATTAAATTTAATGAACAAAGTACGTTATCGTAATTTAGGCATTCAGTAGGAATGCCCATTTTAAAATTTACATATCTTAAAAATTTTTTTGGATTCTTTCAATCGCATGTGAATGAACCTCACAATTTGGGGACTAGACCGTGGAATTGTATTCTATATGACTCCTTACTAGTGACATATTATAATGTTTTTACAGTATTGACATTATTAAAATCACTAGATACCCTTTAAATAAATCCCAACATTTTCAAAGGTTTATTGGTTATTATTTCTATATGCTTGATAAAGTTGAGTTTCGTGTCAAACCAAATACTAAGTCATTAATTTCCGAGACAGATACTAACGCCATATTGTTAATGGAATAAACGAAAAATATTGGATTCTTTATTCGATAAAACCTCATAATTTGACATTTGCTTGTGTTAAGTTGCAAGCGGTTATCATGACACCATATAATAAATCTCAACAAGTTATTTGACAATATATGGCAATCATTGATGTTTCTGATTGCTTTGAATAATTCCAGGTCGTCTGCAAACATTAATGCTTGAGCATCATTGAAATATAACACATCATTAACAAATAATTAAAACAGGATTGGACCTAAATGTGACCCCTGGGGAACACCACTCGTAGCAGTGAATTTGTATGAAAATGTATCATCAATTTTAACAGCCAGTAATCTGTTGACCAAGTAACTGTTAAACCACTTATATAATGAACCACCAATACCGAATTTGTGCAGTTTATTCAGCAATAACCCATGATTAACTTTATCGAAAGCCTTACTAAAATCGGTATAAATAGAGTCAACATGACATATACTAGACATAGAATCAGATATATAGTTTTGATACGTTAACAAGTGAGTGAGGGTAGATTTTCCAGTAGAGAAACCATGTTGTTTAGGAGAAATGATGTGATTTAATCGGAAAATAATTTTTTTAAGAAGAATTTTTTTTAAAACTTTAGGAATTGTTGATAAACGGCACACTGGTCTGTAGTTAATCACCATTTATGCATAAAGGAAAAAAAATGTGGTGTATTTATTGATTATTCGTGTAGTTTCATGTAAAAAAAAAAAAAAAAATTCTTCAATATACGACGATAGCATAGTTAGTAATGCGACGTTCTATTATATCCCAACAGATGGCAGGTGAGTACGATATCAGAACAGTGCCATCTATCGTCGTTCGTGTCTGAGGTACGAACGGTTACGATGATTGCCGAAGGCATCTGCGAGATGGGGCGGGCTCCTCCAGGTGGCTCGCAGCAGCGGCAGTAGTTGAGCCTAATCTAGTCAGATCATCTGTTCAGTTTAATATTCACTGTTACTTTTACGATAAATAAATAAATCAATAACTTATTTGAAAGATACCCAACACATCTTAAGTGGTCTGTCTTATCGTATTATCGGAAATAAGAGACATAGCAATAATCTTTCAGATCTCTTCTCGGAAGATTACATTATTATAGATTACATAAAGATTGACACAAAATTAATCATTATTAAATTTGTTGAAACGTTTTCTTCTTTCTTTTTATTCTAACTTCCACCTAAAACTTTCAAATTGCATGTGGGTACTCTGAAACGCTAGCATTTGACATTTTCGCTGGTGTAGTCGGAGTTCATGTCAGCTGTCAATACTTGTTTATTTCTTTCTCGAGTTTTCTACAAAACTTCATTAATAATAAATTGTAATTAAAATGCCTCAAAGTTCTAATATGCCATTGTGATCCTCGAGAACGTCTGGACATAGGTTTTAAGAAATGTGATGAATAGTTAAGAGAAAAGTAGATTGTTCCAAAAATACACAAACATAAACCGAAAAAAAATTCTCGAATACTTATGCAATAAACATGTAGGTAGTTCCATCAGACTACCATATGATTCCTCTGGATTCTGTTATACAAGTAATAGTAAGTATAGTCTAATTTGAGCAAAATGATGTTTTAATGGCAATATAAATAAGAACTATTAGACGACTTTCAAGTTAACCTCACGGATCTGAGACAACAGTCACATTGAAATCGAAAATCATTATTTCTGTCATACGCCGCCAAACCAAAAGTAAAGACCAAAACTTAATTCTCATCAATTTGTTAAAAGTATGTATGTGTAGAAATATAAGTAGATAAGTGTATTAAAAAAACATTCTGAAATAGGTGGTGTATGAGACCACTTTTCTTTTCATACAAATACTGTAAACAATAGGGGCGCTAGACTCCGATCGTCACTTCGGTTTCGGGAGATAGTAATAACTCAGAAGTTTCTTGGATAATAAATGACTATTTATTTTTCAGACGGTTTTTATACTAATCTGTGTTAAAGGAAAACGTAAACATGTTATTCATTTTGCCACCTGTTGTTTATCTGGATGACCGCAGGTGTTCAGTTTCGTGAATAACAAACTTGTTTTGACACGAAGGGTTTTTTCTTGCATGGATTGACGTCATTTCGCACCTGTTGTTTATCTGGATGACCGCAGGTGTAAGTTTCGTGAATAACAAACTTGTTTTGACACGAAGGGTTTTTTCTTGCATGGGTTGACGTCAGTCCGCACCTGTTGTTTACCTGGATGATCGCAGGTGTTCAGTTTCGTGAATAACAAACTTGTTTTGACACGATGTGTTTTTCTTGCATGGTTTGACGTCAGTTCGCACCTGTTGTTTATCTGGATGACCGCAGGTGTTCAGTTTCGTGAATAACAAACTTGTTTTGACACGAAGGGTTTTTTCTTGCATGGATTGACGTCATTTCGCACCTGTTGTTTATCTGGATGACCGCAGGTGTAAGTTTCGTGAATAACAAACTTGTTTGGACATGTGTATTGTTTTCTTGCCTGAGTTGACCTGATTTCCCCAGGCGGACGAACGCACCTGCTAAAAATGCAGGATTTATTCATCAATATAATGCAAGGCGTTTTTGGTTGCTAAGTGCTTGAATAAGACGTGCAGTTTCTTCATGTAACACTTTGCAAGAATCGACTTTTCCATAGTTGTTTACTGTTCTCTTGTAGGCAGTAATATTTTGAAGGGACACGTGCGACGGCCAGCTGCAAAGTTTCACGTAAACAAGATCTAATGCATCAATGCGTCTGTTACATTCTCCTCCCGGTGTAATGTTTGATTGCACCTAGCTAGTTCGTCGGACGCATTCTTGATGTAGGTATCTTGGTTTGTTATGTGTCCTTGTGAAGAGGAGGGGGAGATGACTCAGCAGGTGTAGGAGCTGGTAAGATGACAGCGATTTTAACGGCTGGTCTTAGGTACACCCCGGAACTAGTCTGGATTCGAGCGGTTCTAACTTGTCCGTCGGCTGCGGTTATCGCCTCGATGACGCGGCCGCGAGGCCAATGATTCCGAGGTAGTGCAGGATTCATGATAATCACCAAGTCATCCTTTTTTTATGGGTGTGACAGGGTGGTGCCATTTTTGTCGGGCCGCTAAGGTGGGAAGGTATTGTCGAAGCCATCGTTGCCAAAACATGTCCGCCAGTCGTTGGCCGACACGCCACTGTCGGCGGAGACATATTTCTTCGTCCCCTTTTTCGTACATGGACAAGAGAGAGTGTCTTCCGGCCGACCCCAGAAGAAAATGGTTAGGTGTCAGAGGTTCTTCATCGCGAGGATCCATTGATATATGGGTGAGTGGTCTGTTGTTCACTACGAATTCAGCTTCGATTAGGGTAGTCAGGAGAGTTTCCTCTTTAGGTGCTCGTCCTTTGAGCGTGGCGTTTAGTGCCCGTTGCACCGATCGTACCAGTCTTTCCCATACTCCTCCCATGTGCGGCGTCATTGATGGTATAAATCTCCATTCGATCAAGCATTTTAACGTCTTGACTTAGTAATTTCAAGGCATTTCTCATCTCGGCTTCGGTCCCATGGAAATTAGTCCCGTTGTCTGAGTACATGGTTACAGGCTTTCCCCTTCGTGCTGTCATTCGTTGTATGGCCATAATAGCAGAATCGGTGGTTAGAGAAGAAACGAGTTCTAGGTGGACAGCGCGTATCGAGAAGCAAGTGAAGATTGCGGCGTAGCGTTTTTCTCGATGTCTGCCAACTGTGATAGTCATGGGTCCGAAGTAAATACTCCCATTAAGGGTGGTGAGGGCTTGCTTCTTCGTATATAGCACATGGGGCAGGTGCGCGCGATCTTTCTGCTTGTGGTGCGCAAGCGTAGTACGAAAAATTTGCTCCGTACTTCTGCCACTGTTCTCTCTGTACCGGGATGGTCTGCCTTTTTGTGGTAGTGGTGGATTAAGAGCTGAGTGTAAGGATTGTTGCCGTCCAGGATGACGGGAGTCTGTGCTACATCCTTGGTGTTGTGTAGGCCTTGTAGTCGTGTACCCATCAGCAACCTGCCATCTTGTCCGAAGAAAGGGTTCAATGAAGCTAGGCGGCTGCCGAATGGTGACACATGTTCTTGTCTGAGGGCATTCATATCGGCTTTAAAGGCGTCCTCCTGGGATTTCTTTATCCAACTGTCTTCCGCTTCGTGGATCTCTTCTACTCGCAGCGGGCCTTCTGAGGGTTTGTTGATTTTTTTTTTTTCTCCGACATCGATTTATAAAACGGAGAACCCAAGCTGTTGCAAGGATTAGTCTGTTCCACGAGGAGAATTGCTCAATGGAAGGAAGCGCCTCCCCTGGGGTTGACATAAGACCGACGTAGTGGGGCCTCACTTCTAGTGTTCGTTCGTCGGGTGTTTGGAAAGGCGCTCGTTCTTTTGGCCACGAGGTCTCAGGCATGGTGAGGAAGGTTGGGCCGGAGAACCACCTTCCCGCGGGTGATAGGTCGGGTATGTCTGAGTCCCGTGTACCAAGGTCGGCGGGATTCAGCTTGGTTGGCACCCACCTCCAGTTGCGTATGTTGGTTATCTCGTCTATTTCGCCCGGTCTGTTTGCCACGAAAGTGGAGTAAGTGTATGGATCGGTGCGCAGCCAACACAATACTGTTGTTGAATCTGTCCAGAAATGGGTTTGAGTTATCAGGGCTTGGCTTTCCTTTTGAATGGTTTGGGCGAGTCTCGCTGAGATGAGTGCGGCTTTGCATTTACTGGCCAAGAAGGCGGTCCGCAAGGTGCCACCTAACTTTTCAGTGTAGTAGGCGACGGCGCAACAGGCTTTTTCAGACGCGTCACAGAAGAGGGTTACGCTGCTTCGCTTGTAATTGACGCAGCGTCTTGGGATCGTGACTTTGTATGTTTTTTGCAGTGTCAGCCAATCGGTCCACTTTTGGATATGTTCAGGGGCAATGGGTTTGTCCCAGCTCAGGTTCGAGCGCCACACGGCTTGATGTAGTATTTTGGGCCGAATAGTAAGGCAGGAAATAAAGCCGGGTTGATCTCCTTTTCGTGGGTCGATTTGCCTCTTCGTGGGTCGTATTAACCTTTCCTAGGCTATGAGGTTTTATTGGTGGTTAGCAAAGCCAATTGATGCACGGTATTGCTAGAGAATTGCGCGTCTGTCTCGTGGCTTCAGTGCCACTAGAGCGTTTTCATCTCGGAGTCAGTTCCATGAAATTTTGTCCCTTTTAATGTGGAAACGGGCTCCTCCCGTCTGAGGAGACATTGGAGAGTATCGATGTTCTGGAATGACCTGCTTGCCTTGGCTGCTCCGACGAGGACCACCGTTGTTCTGGCAATGGTACTGCTGGGGAGGGCTTGCCCGCCTTGGCTGCGGTGATGAGGAGCACCGCTATTCTGGCAGTGGCACTGCTGGAGGCAGGGCTTGCTCGCCTTGGCTGCGGTGATGAGGAGCACCACTATTCTGGTAGTGGCACTGCTGGAATTGAAATTAAAAGATGGAATTAGCCTTGCTGGCCTTCGGTTGAGTAGCGTATCTCGTTGAAAACTTGTTGGGAGGCGGGCTAGCTGATGCCATTACTTGAGTTGCGTATCTTGTCGCAAGCAAGTTGGGGGCGGGCTAGTTGATGCCATTGCGTATCTCGTCGCAAACAAGTTGGGAGGCTGGCTATTTGTTGCCATTCCTTGAGTTGCGTATCTCGTCGCAAACAAGTTAGGAGGCGGGCTAGTTGCTGCCGTTACTTGAATAAACAATAAGAAGGAATAACTTATCATGAAAATGAGATGGCAGGACGCGGCTCAGGCTCGTATGGGACTGCAAATTCAGGCAGGTTGGTGATCAGCTTGGCGTGGAGTTGCAGCGCGCAGGGCCGCGAATGGGTCAGCAATCTGCTTTGCGTGTCAGGCCAGCTGTTGTACTCTCTGATAGGGCTTGCTTCTGGCAATGTGGAGTGATTCTACTATCGCGGAGGTGATCTAGGCCAGTGGATCTATGTTTCGATGTGTTCATCTAGTGTGAGTACGGTCTTGGTTTTCAGTATATCCGGGACTAGCATTTAGGGTCGGGCCGATTGCTGCAAGCTCGGGAATTCTCTGGCTGGCTGCCACAGGGTATCGAGTATCCATATATGCGGATTACTGCATATCTAGTAGCTGCATATATCGCTGTTGCATGAGTGGTAGCTGTATATTTTGTTGCTGCTCAGTTTATTGCCGCATGTCTCATTGTTGCATTTGTGGAAGCTGCATATCTTGTTGCTGATGGGTTCGTTGCTGCATATCTGGTGGCTGAATATCTCGTTAATAATGCTCAGTTTGTTGCTGCATTTCTCGTTGCTGCATGTGGTAGCTGCATATCTCGTTGCTGCTCAGTTTATCGCTGCATGTCTCCTTGATGCATGTGTGGAAGCTGCATATCTTGTTGCTGCTGGGTTCGTTGCTGCATGTCTGTTAGCTGCATATCTCGTTGCTGCTCAGTTTGTTACTGCATATCTCGTTGCGGTATATGTGGTAGCTGCATATCTCGTTGCTGCTGGGTTCGTTGTTGCATGTCTGTGAGCTGCTCAGTGTTTTGTTGCATATATTGTTGCTGCTCAGTTTGTTGCTGCATGACTCGTTGCTGCATGTCTGTTAGCTGCATATCTCGTTGCTGCTCAGTTTGTTACTGCATATCTCGTTGCGGTATATGTGGTAGCTGCATATCTCGTTGCTGCTGGGTTCGTTGTTGCATGTCTGTTAGCTGCATATCTCGTTGCTGCTGGATTCGTTGTTGCATGTCTGTGAGCTGCTCAGTGTTTTGTTGCATATATTGTTGCTGCTCAGTTTGTTGCTGCATGACTCGTTGCTGCATGTCTGTTTGGTAGCTGCATATCTCGTTGCTGCTGGGTTCGTTGCTGCATGTCTGTTAGCTGTATATCTCGGTGCTGCTCAGTTTGTTGTTGCATTTCTCGTTGCTGCATGTGGTAGCTGCATATTTCGTTGCTGCTTAGTTTGTTGCTCCATATCTCGTTGCTGCTCAGTTTATTGTTGCATGTCTCCTTGCTGCATGTGTGGAAGCTGCATATCTTATTGCTGCTGGGTTCGTTGCTGCATGTCTGTTAGCAGCATATCTCGTTGCGGCATGTGTGGTAGCTGCATATCTCGTTGCTCCGTATGTGGAAGCTGCGTATCTCGTTACTGTCAATTTGTTGCTAGATGTCTGTTAGCTGCATGTTGCATTGCTGTATGTGTAGAAGCTCCATATATCGTTGCTGCTCAGTTTGTTGTCATCTTTATCAGCCTCCTGTAGATCTTTGATGGTGGAGGCGTAGGCTTAAGGTAGCATCTGGATCGGCGGTAGGTATAGATGCATCTGAGTTTGCGAGGCAGGGCCGTGATGTCTCGGTTGAAGCCAGGATTTTACGGCCGCTGCGTGTGATGCCATCTCCACTGGGAAAGATTTGATGACGTGGGATCCTGGCTCGGAAGGACCAATTTGTATGAGACCACTTTTCTTTTCATACAAATACTGTAAACAATAGGGGCGCTAGACTCCGATCGTCACTTCGGTTTCGGGAGATAGTAATAACTCAGAACTTTCTTGGATAATGAATGACTATTTATTTTTCAGACGGTTTTTATACTAATCTGTGTTAAAGGAAAACGTAAACATGTTATTCATTTTGCCACCTGTTGTTTATCTGGATGACCGCAGGTGTTCAGTTTCGTGAATAACAAACTTGTTTTGACACGAAGGGTTTTTTCTTGCATGGATTGACGTCATTTCGCACCTGTTGTTTATCTGGATGACCGCAGGTGTAAGTTTCGTGAATAACAAACTTGTTTTGACACGAAGGGTTTTTTCTTGCATGGGTTGACGTCAGTCCGCACCTGTTGTTTACCTGGATGATCGCAGGTGTTCAGTTTCGTGAATAACAAACTTGTTTTGACACGATGTGTTTTTCTTGCATGGATTGACGTCATTTCGCACCTGTTGTTTATCTGGATGACCGCAGGTGTAAGTTTCGTGAATAACAAACTTGTTTGGACATGTGTATTGTTTTCTTGCCTGAGTTGACCTGATTTCCCCAGGCGGACGAACGCACCTGCTAAAAATGCAGGATTTATTCATCAATATAATGCAAGGCGTTTTTGGTTGCTAAGTGCTTGAATAACACGTGCAGTTTCTTCATGTAACACTTTGCAAGAATCGACTTGTCCATAGTTGTTTACTGTTCTCTTGTAGGCAGTAATATTTTGAAGGGACACGTGCGACGGCCAGCTGCAAAGTTTCACGTAAACAAGATCTAATGCATCAATGCGTCTGTTACAGGTGGTGGTTATTAACAATCCAAGTCTTCCTTTTATTTATTTTTTTTTACATCAGCTCCACACAGGAGGCTCTGAGGAAAAAAAATCCTTAGGGTCTATGTCATCTTTGAGGATGCTGCATGAAGGGTTGTTTTAGGGTTTCTGTGAATGAAAAATATATGAGGGGTGGGTGGAAATCTGAGGGTCAATTTGTCCAGTAGTGACGGACGTATGAATCCTTCCCTTCCATTGCGGTGCAAGGCGATGGGAGATAGTCTGGCTATATAGCAATTGACCCAATTCAAAAAATACAAAAAGCAATAATTAAACTCATCCTGCAAGTACCATTTCAAACAGATTCTAGCGAAATCTATAAAACATTAGAAGTCATGTCAATCAGACAACTTTATGCCAAATCTGTTATACTCCACCTACTCCAAAACAAACTGCATATTCCCATTCAACCAAAAACCATAATAAAAACCAGGTCCACAACAAATAAAATACTAAACATACCGATAACACACACCACACATGGACAAAGACACTTTGAGTATTATGCTACCAAACTTTTTAATTGTATGCCCACTACTTTGAAACAAATACTATTTGCTAATACATCTACAAATATTCACAAAAAACATATCACTGCCTGGATTAAAAATCAAGATATTAACTTTATAGAAAACATTATAATCCCCAACCAAACATAACAAAACTACCAAAATTATAAAATGAAATAAACTAAATAATTAAATAGTTTTCAAGTATTCACCAACTATATATAGACTTACAACTTGTATATGTGTGTATTGTAATGTATGTATATATATATCTATATGTATATATGCATGTACGTGTATGTATACGTATGTATGTGTATGTTTATGCATATACTTGTATGTATACGTATGTATGTGTATGTTTATGCATATACATATTTTTCTTATTTTTTCAAATATATATATATATATATATATCTTAATATTATCTATCTTAAAGTTTAAAAAAAAAAATTAAAAACTTTCTACTACAACACATAAATACTTGTCACACTTAATCACAAACACGTAAACACCTCAGCACAGGTTCTCCTAGTGAGGTGTTCACGAAACATACAAAATTACCCATCCACAGTTTCACCTTCTCAAACCTACCTTACACCCAACATAATTAAATTTCAAAATATATTATGTAAAAATGTTTTCAAAATATATTATGTAAAAATTATAAGAAATAGGTAAATACTGTAATATATAGAAATAAAACAAAAAAACAAAAAACAAAAAAAGAGGTCTAGGTTGGGCCTCCCTCAACCAATCTCACCCGATCCGACCCGCCACGCAGTAGGTAGGCAAACGCGTTGGCCACCAATACCTAGACAAACCTCACCTTATAAATCTGGGCGTCCCTGCTAATTAATATGGTAATGCTTCTATTTATCAATTAATTTTTAATAACTACTTGGCACTCCAATCAATATATTTATCAAACTTTTTTTTAAATGTCTTTAAATGGGGGTGTTACAATCCCACTAGCTCCCAACTTTTGGGCTTTATGTGTTATAAAAATGTAACTCTTTTCAAAGTTGTTCGTGATTGTGATTCAATATTCCAATCTTCTGTGATAAATGAACCTAACGTTGGTAACTGATTCCAATTCCAACGATAAAGTAACTTTAAATTGCATGTTCAATAAAGAGGTACATTATTGAGAACGACTTGTAAAATAAATTAGGAATGTAATGATATCAAATGAAAAAGATATCTTTGCTCTCTACAGCGTATTCTAAGAAGGTGGAGGGCTTTGAGCATGGACAAGTAAATTCATACGCGACCTAAATAATAATACGTTCCCGAATACTTGTTATCGCTCTTACTGTTAGCAAAATACAATTTGTTTTGTAAACCTAAATAATGATGCTGAGAATTTTCACGTTATTCCACATAAAGAACCTATACCCTACAACTTGTTTGATGTTTTATGATTTTTGGTATTATATTTATCTGTGTCTGCAATCCTACTGCGGGAAGTACTGAACAATTTCTCAAAAAATATATCTATGCTTTTATTTATCGCTGCGTATTTTAACTCATCAAATAATAATGCAAAAATTTTTGTATTACAAGTATATTCCACAAACATTCATTAGTTAAATTTAACAGACAGGTATTAATACTTTTATTAAATGTATAAACACGTTAGGTATATATATTTTTTAATGTAAAATGATGCTGCGTAGTCACACCAATGAGGTTAAATAACATAATGTATTTAAGTATGGTGTATAGGTTAGTCGCGTAGTTTCAATATCCTTCAACAGATATCCTTTATATATTGAGCTATACGAAGTTTTTGATATCTCAACATTTAACAAATGCCAGTATTATTTTAGAAAAGTATCGTCCGTGTGTAGAATGCGTACAATTCCGATGATAGCCGAAGGTATCTGGTAATCGGGCAGCCACCATCAGTCTCGCGCCTGCAGTGACAGAATAACTTAGAACCTACCAGAATGAGGACGTCTGTTAAATATTCATTAGACTACTATAATAAGGACTCCAGTTAAATATTCAATATTAACTTAACAATAACGTAAATAAAGAGACTTGTAATGTCGTCGAACCTCGATCTCATTTGAAAGTTTCCAAACACATTTCATTGGGATTAGCAGATACTACATTACTATTTTTTTTCATTCATCTAAATATTTTACTTAATTATAATGTTGCCACAAAGTGATTTTACGACTACTGAAGAAGTAATATATAATGTTACCGTAAAAGCCCGAATATTGGTAAATCCTAAGATTTTCCGGTAAATCCTAAGATTTACCAACTCTTAATGGTAAAAGTCCGAACCGTTCTATAATCATCGTTCACCAACCTAACCTAACCTAACCTAACCTAACCTAACCTAACATGTACTAAATTCTAATGGTAAAAGCCCGAAAAAATCGTTTCTTATTTAAATATTATAAACTATTTTTTCGGGCTTTTACCATTAGAATTTAGTACATGTTAGGTTAGGTTAGGTTAGGTTAGGTTAGGTTAGGTTGGTGAATGATGATTATAGAACGGTTCGGACTTTTACCATTAAGAGTTGGTAAATCTTAGGATTTACCGTAGTTCGGGCTTTTACAGTAACATATACACATTTAACTTCCTTGCTGCATTCATACTCGTCGCGAATAGTTTTAACTGGATCAGGACAAATGATTTTAGACCTTCTAGATATTTAGATTAACATATAAATCATTCCAAGTCGGATTTGACCTCCTCCACAAATGTTCTCCACCGACTCCATGCCAGTAGCCAATGATAGATATTTTACATGCCTCCTCATCCTTCGCCAATCATTTGGATCGCAGTCAGTTCATCCCTCTCTTAGTCTGCCTCCAACAATTTGATCGAATTATTGGAGACCAAAAACAAGTCCATTCAATTTTTGGTTCATTTAGAATTTAGACGTAAACATTACATTGTGTGATTATTCATATTAAATTATACATGGTTAAAGAACCTACGGATTATTTATGTTCATCCAATATCACATAAATTTTGCCTGAAATGAGAACGGATTTTAGTCAACGAATGTACACACGTAAGAGTAATTTATTTATAAATTAACTAACTAATAAACAAAAATAAACAAATATAACTTTAAATATAGATTTTTTTAACAAAAAATGGATTACAAAACAATTATACACAATGATTTTAAAATAAATAAAATTTATAAATCATATCACACGCACGTACATTTATTTTATGTATATATTTTATTTTATTTTATTGAATTTAATTTTATTTATTTGCCATTTTTTATATATTGGAGGCACTGCTGAAAACCAGTTTCATTCTAGGAGAAATTCTGAATTGTAGCTGAGCAGTGACCTTTTCATCAATAGAATTAATGAAAAAAGAACAAAATATGTAATATTGTAAAAGAATCGATTGATGAATAAACGTTTTTATTATTATTGTACATAATACTCACACACATACATTTACATATACATATACATACAAATTCACATACTTATAAACAATAAATACACCTCTATCTGAGTACGACAAACAGGCTACTAGCGTTATTATATTCACTCATCAAAAAGTATACAAGCGCCATCCTGAAAGGGAGATATTTAGCTGTTGACTTTATTTAAATAGTTATTGAAAATTATTGAAGATTTTTGGAGCAAGGAAGTTAAGTCATTAAAGTTTTATTTATTTATTTATTTATTTATTTATTGAATTTCACGCCCGGCTGGGCTTTACAATGCATTTTTTTTTTTTAAAAGAACATCTAAATTTAAATAAGCATAACAAAATTTTAAAAAACAAAAGAACAAATACATAAACAAAACAAAAACAAAATCAAAATCATAACCAAATCTAAAACAAAAATACAATAAAAAACAAATTGAAATAAAAACAAAATACTCCACCATGCAAGATGGAAAAAGATGTAGACTGAGAAAAGTAAAGTACACGTGAAATGATTCGAAGCAGAGCTATTCAGTTGGATTAATTAAATTTGTTGTTCTTCTTTTAGATATAAATTCTACTAAGACTTGTTTGTATTTAGTGAATGATGTGTTAAATATATCAACAACATCTTTATAGTCATTACCCAAATTTTGTATACGGCGAATGGGGGTATGCAATTGTGATTCTGTGTTGGAGTTGTCACAATAGAATGGTAGATACTGCCTCGATGTTGAATTGCGAGGTATATGGAAGGAAATCAAGTTTAATAGTTCAGGGCTGTCAATTACTGAATTTATGATTTTATTTAAACATGTTAGGTCATATACTATTCTGCGTTCGGACAATTTTAATAAATTAAGTTGACATAGTAGATAATCATAGTTGATACATTCACTTGTGATACCCATTCTGAAATTAATATATCTTAAGAATTTATTTTGAATTCTTTCTATCGTGAGTGAATGCTTAGCATAACTAGGTGCCCTGTTTTTGTTTCCTGTTTATCTCATCATTTCTACAAAAGGGGTAACAGATGAAAACTAACGGTTCATGGGGTGAGGCTTGTCTAGGTCTTGGAGGCGGATGATCAAGACACACTGAACCCCAGTTTCTACCCACCACTTAAACCTTTTTCCTTCCCAGAACTCTCGTCTCCTTCCGTTCCTTAAAAAAACCCTCCACACAGCATTCATATGACATAGGCCCTGAGAGAAATTATTTTCCTCGTGGTCTCCTGTGTGGAGCTCATGTAAAAAAAAAAAGAAAAGAAAATAAAATCAAAATAAAAATAATCATAATATGTAGGTCCTGAACTGAACATTATTACTGTGCATGCGATAATAGACTTCAAGAATTAATTCCATTCACTAATTAGTTTAGCCTTCATGATCAATGTTCCACGGCCGTTCCGGAGACGCATAACACCTTTAAAATCAACAAAATAATTAATATTCCGACCTGCAAAGGTAACGGAGGGAATACTGTAGCGGATAGGTACTGTCGGTAAGACTGATCCAAATGTACGAATGTGTAATGCGCCATTTTCATTGTGGGCTTGAAAACGTCTCTTCACATTTTTAACGAAACTTAGTGTTACTGACGTTATGCTAATATGGGGAAACACTAAAAGTATACACTTTAGTGTTAAATTAGGCAGTCATGGGTGAATATTATAACAAATTAAAGTCTCACATTGCTTCTTGCCTTTAACATTATAAATATCGAGACAAAAGTTGAATACTGGCGTGCTTACGGTATTTTATATGGTTTAACTAACTACTGCTGGATATTTTAATTATTTTGATTAGTTCACTAAGTACATACGGTCCGTCGTTAATAATCCATTTATTTGCAATATTTTAGTGAGAAAATACACAGCTTGTCATAACAGATTTCAGAAAAAAATCTCATGAAGGTGGACGTTCAAACTTCGATAGTCCAAAATTTTATTGTTTTTGTATGTACTCGTAAGTCAATTATTCTATTATGTTATGCATAACTAAAGAGTTTGATAAACTAAGCTTTGTTACTCACAACATTTTTAAAAAATTCCGTAATGTAAATACAAATTTTGTTAAAATTCATACGAAACCGAAAAATGATTATGAAATATCTCACTAATTAATTCAGAACATTATGGTTGGTTAATCGCAAAATGAATATAATTTCCATATTGTATGTAAGTGTATTACTAAACTATTAATTCCCACATTACGCATGAAAAGTGGGCGACGCGCCTGCTCGAATCCGTCGCGGCGACTGTGTAGACTATGGCGTAGCACCTTCGTAGCTCTAGGCACGGCGGCGTAGAGCTGTGCCCAGGGAAGCAGATCCGGCCAGTTGTTCGCCTGCCGCCGCCGGCCGCGGAAGCCTACGACTTCGGGACGGTCTGAATAAAAGCCTCCGCCGACCCACCCCATTCCTACTCCCCCACAGCCCACCGGGCGGCGAGTGAAAGCCAACAAGTGGTGAATTGTTGCTCTCTCGGTGCAAACAGTAGGTACGCTACGAGTTTTTTCGTCGATCATTTGTTTGTTTTGGTGATGGTTTTTTGTACCTGTTTTGTGTGCTTTGCGTTTATGTTCTGATGTTTTTTTTTTCTGAAGTATTATTAATTTGTCATTTCGTGTTTATTATAAAGCGGGCTAATGTTACTTTAACAGCATTCCGTGATTTGTGTACTTAAACATTACCGAAAGGCGCAGTTGATTTTTGACAGAATGTTTTAGACCAAATGTGATGTTAAGACAAACAACTACAATACTACTACAGCCGTATGTGTGCACGATGGTGGGGTGACAGTGTGGTAGTGTGAGTACGATACAAGATGCTCGTAGGGGAGTAGAGTGTGGGTGTAGTGAGACCGAACTAGGCCAGATTTCCAAGCACATAGGATGGCGAAAAAAGTTCAGACCAGAGGCTGCGCCTCGGTAGTTTTCGTATTCGTTCTTCTTTGCAGAGCTTTCAAAGGTATGTAAATTATCTATGATTAATTTGACCAACCGATTAAACCCCCTGTTTACCATTGACTATCAATAAATGTTCGTTTACGCCTGTGCATTTTGATTTTTACTTATAAACAGTTGGCACGAGAAATAAACATTGCCTAACATTTCACTTTACTTGACGAAGCTATTCCTTGCCTCACATTTAGTTGAAAATTCGAAATTGAAAAATGAAAATTGAAAATTCGGTGGTCGGAGTTTGAATCCTAAAACGTTCCACACTATTTTTCTTATCAGTGTAAACTGTTGAAATATCAACTAAACGGGAAGTTCAAAAGACTGTGTAACTAAATCTGTTTCAATTTGGGAGGCAGGTATGGGTACCGCCACCCCGGGAACCGTTCATCCAACACCTCTGCCATAAGTCACCCCAAGGGGTTCGATACATTTGGTGTCTGAGCAGGGTCTGCTTACCAAATTCGTGGTGGGCTGGATCGAGAGAGGCCGGTTGATAGGAGCCCTTAACTCTTTCGACCCAATGCCTTGCACCGCAGCAGAAAGATTCGTTGCCATCCTGAAAACGCTGACCCCCAGATTCTTACCCCCCCCCCTACCCCCCTCCCCCCCTTCCCCTTCCCAAATCCCTTTTTTCTTTCCAGGACTTTCTCACCTTACTTCCCTTAAAGCAAAAATATATTATGCATATATACAGGACGTTAAGGGACATATTTGACTTACTTTAACCAGTGATTTCTGACATTAATTGGAGTAAAAAATGTCGTTGAAATTTTGGTCTCCGGTATAATTTTTTTATGTTTTTTTGGTCAGTAAGTGAAGTACGACCTTCAACACCCTTTAGTATATATAAAATATATAAATATTTATCTATACATTTACGTAGGTCCTGGTTAGTGTCATGTTTTAAAAGTAATAAGTGAAGGTGGAACAGGTTGCGTGGTTGAAAACAGTTGGGCAGCAGTAGAAAGCCACTTTGCTGGAGGGAGCTAAAACGGAATTTGGTGTAAAAGTGGCACCCATATTTTGGCATCCAACTCGTTCCAATTGCAAATAGTATCGAGTGATGAGTGGAAATGTCAAGGGTCCTATTTTACTTTTAAAAAGAGTCCATAATTACAGAAATGGCATATGTAGTCTTATGAATCTCCAGATATGGATGTGAGATGATATTTCGTAGGAATTATGAAGAAAAAAAATTACTACATATCATCGAGTCTTATTTTTATTTAGTAGATTCGTGTGCGCTATTTAGAGATTCGATTTAATTTTGCAATCACCCTTGTTTAGGAAACCAAATAATCTACCTACTTACCGTAATTATTTTTTTCTCTTACGTTTTAAATGGTGAATGTAAATCAATTCTCTATAAATAAGCTATTTGATTGATTTTTAAAAAAACTGCTTCTGCGAAACACAGAACATTTCTTGAAACTAATTATATTCCAATGACCAGGAAACATTCCCAGCCACAGATGCAGAGTAATTAAGAGACTCGTCATAAATGTTAATGAAGCCGCTCAGACTGCACAGTGGAAGCACATGCTCTATGCGCGGGCATACGGATTGCCTCAGTATTCACTGAGGAATAAATTGGTAAAATAAACTCCTAAAGTCCGCTACAGTTTCCGTGGTCGGTAAGATAAATACATGGCAGCTACATTAACCATAACGATCCAGCAACCCCGGGAATATTGAACCTGCAAACGAAATAAAGTAGACTTAATCATTTAAACTTTCTACGCAAACTAGTATTGCTTTACGAAAGCAGTAATAATTACTGCAAGGTAGTTCCTGACGAATTTAATTAAAACAAATATGATAAAATAAAACACCGAAAGGGTTAAATATTTGACCACCACATGCTTGGTCACTTTGATTGTAAATAACCTTTCATTTATAATGTACAATTTTTGTCAATTCTTTAATTTGAATTTCCTAACAAAAGGAAACGTTAAACTTAAAAAGTTTCAGTGAAATGATAGTGAAAGTGAGCGTTTAACCAGCCAGCGGACGAAAATCCACATTTCGTCGAAAGTTGTTCTTACGATCGTGCAGGGCGGTTACAATGAGAAAGATTAATTATTCTCCGTACCAGCTTTTTAAAATTATAACTCAATACCGATTTTATTTCATTCCAAATTTGCTTTACTTTATACCTACATCCAAAAAAGCTGAAAGGCGTGATGATAAAACTATTAAAATAATTTCCTTTTTGTAATTATTTTTTGATGATAAGTATTTATCATTTTTCAATAATGTCTAAGTTAAATAAGAATGTAAAAAAAATTTAAATATATTAGTTTGTAAGTGCGCAAATAAATACACAAACGGACCAATTTTCGGCAAGAAACACATGTACGTATATATTTTTTAATGATTTTATTTAAACTGAAATTAAAATTCTAAAACATGCGATACCCAGATAATGATTTGATTTATTTTAATGCATGATTATATGATTTGAAATGGGTGTGGTATAATATAAAATCTTTTTTGAAAATTGAACAAATCTGCCAACGACCTATGGTATAACCTTATTATACTAAAATGAACATTTTTTCTCAAAATTTAAAACATGCGCATGCTAGATAAAAGAACAATCTTTCGAAATCCATTTATATTTCTTTGTGGAAAAGAGTCAGTACGTCTAAAATTTGTTTTAAAAATGACATATTTCTGGTTTTCTCTGGTAATAGCCTCTTAAACTTCCATCACTTTTAAAATATTCATGTTAAAAAAAAGATTTATTAGAGAGTGGCCAATTTACTTATTTGCTCTTTGCTGGAATCAGCGTGAATTGAAAAAAAAATGTGGTTCAACTTCCCGTCATAATTTTTACATTTTTCATACATATTTTTTGTGTCAGCTTCATTCGAATGCTGGGTTTTATTCTATAGAAATAAACATTAGATTAAAAAAAAAATAGATTAACTGCTCTGATATGGATGCAGAGATCATTAAAAATACTTTCATTAGATAGGTAGGTACGTAATTTAACAACTAAATGAAAAAGAATTTGGCGTACTGCGTATTTACAAAAACATACAAATCGAAATGACATTAAACTCTTCAATTCCCAGTGACAGAAGTTTAATATTTTTTTCTACCACATGGAAATTTTATTTTTAAATTTTACTACTACTATTTTTTCTGGCAACACTAGCCACATGCCATTTGCCAATTTCATTCTCGTCTTTCACGTGAAGTTGGAGCAGAAGTGATATATAGTATAGTGATATACAGTATAGTGATCTCTTGCGACATAAAGTAAAATAAAAATGCCTAAGCCGTAAGTATTGTTTTTTTTCTATTATATGCTATAAATGAATAAATAAGCTAAAGTACAAATGTATTTTATGACAAAAATAATTTATAGAATGTTTGATTCAACGTTGGAAATATGCCGTGTCACTTGTGGGTGACACTGGCCATTGTAACTATTCTACTGGTATAACGACTCTATTGTTCGGAATTCTTTCTAAGTAATGAAAAACTAGACCTTTGTTTACATTTTGGCCTTATCGCTATATTGTGATGGTGTTTTAGAATTTGTTTACGTGTTACAGGTTGACGATAGATGAGATTGCTAAGGAGTTGCAGGCCGGGGAGAACCCAGGCGATATTATTTGATTTCCTCCTGATATGATGTGATGACAGACGAAGATAGTGGAGATGAAAACGAGTTCTTCGTGTTAGACCTTCCACCCCTGGAGAAAATAGTGTGCATGACTTAGAAGAAGAAGGAGATGAAATCAACTTTCCTGCCCCGAAGAAAAAAAAGAGAAAAGACAATACTATAAAAAATAATACAACAGGCTCAGTAATACTTTTACTTCTTGTGGTAAGAGAGACGATGATGAAGAAGTATTTTCGTACTCTAAATAATTGCGAGAGCAGGTTGGGGGTACAAAGGTAAAGTGTTGTTACAGCTTTCACAATAAATAAGTGCTCTTTTTTTTGTAAAAATATTATTACAAAATTTTATAGTAATAAATATTAATATAAAACTGATATTTTATTTAATTAATGAAGACAATATTAGCGAAACTCAATCGAAAATCTGGAGACAGAAAAATCAGAAAAAGATATTGGCTTCGCTGGGACACGATTTTTCGGATTTTTCTGTCTCCAGATTTTCGATTGAGTTTCGCTAATATTGTCTCATTTAATTAAATATTATAATTTGAGATTGCAAGATTCAACTCGAACTAAATGATATCTAGATGGTGTTTGGATAATTTGTATCCATTTTATTTTTAATACGCGATATCTAATGACTTTTCTGCAAGCCTGGGATGAATATTTATTTTAATTTTTACTCATAAAGTTTAAAAAAATTTAAATAAATATTTATCCTAGACTTGTAGAAAAGTCAAAAGATGTCGCGTATTAAAAATAAAATGGATAAAAAATTATCCAAACACTATCTAAATATCATTTAGTTCGAGTTGAATCTTGCAATCATATATAAAGATAGCAGCCAATAATATGTGCATTAAGAAAAATAAAGATACTGTTGGTAGTTCTTAGTTGAAGTATGATACAGTTAAAAGTGACCGAATTTGATATGGGTTCCGTAGCTCAATCGGTAGAGCACTTGCCATGTAAGCAAAGGGTCCTGGGTTCGTGTCCCAGCGGAGCCAATATATTTTTCTGATTTTTCTGTCTCCAGATTTTCGATTGAGTTTCGCTAATATTGTCTTCATTTAATTAAATATTGTAATTTGAGATTTTACTCATAAAGTTTAAAAAACTTAAAATAAATTATATTTTATTCCTACCGTAAGAATAAGAAAAATGCTGTTTCCTCTTCAGAGTCTTAACTGCACATTGCTTAGTGACACACCCATAATAAGGATGGGAGTGGTTTATTCATTTATTATATTTATTTTAATCCTAACCATATATATGTAAGCTATTTTATTTAAAGATAAAAGTAAAATCTTTATTAACTTTGACATGGGAATTGAAGAGTTAAAAAGATTAAAAATGGCACCACTAGATGTATGGTCATTTTAATTGCAAACGTCCTCCCCTGTCACTGCACTTCGCTTGATCCATAGCTTACGGGACCCTCTGTTATATGTAAATTTGGATCATTGTCACAACAAAACTTCAGATATAATGTCTACTGGTTTGCGATACATTCATGGGAGGTAACATTTATACTTGAAAAAAAAATTATTTCGTTTTGAAATAATGGCACGTAAATTAATAAGACAAACGGATCATTTTTTAAAATAGTTTCAGCATAAATAATGTCGGTTTATTGGATAGGTTTGTTTTTTTTTGTGTAAATTTAACTACAGCCCGTATTTTTATTTCAATTTTGGATTTATGGGTTTATATTTAATAGTACAGACCTTCGAAATTAACACATTGAAAAGGGTTTAAGTTAGTGCCACGTGTGAGAATGAAACTCAAACAGCGAATCGAGCATCCTACCCACCGGGCTATCGATCAGCTCGTTCCAGTATCTCACATATAAGACAGCATACATCAATATATATTATGTTCAATAAGATTTACGTCCATATGTTTGGTTTTCCTCAAGATGTATTCTAGCAGCAGGTTCATCAGTAATTCATTATTACATTTCCACTCAACTTTCAGAATAAAACTAATTCATACAGTGATCATTACATCGACATGCTCCCCGAATTCTTCTATCCAACTCGTAGAAGAGGTAATTAATTCAATCTGCCGAAAACAGCACCACATTATACCAACTGAGGAAATAATGTATGCAAATTTAAAGACAAAGGACGATGAGACATGCTTTTCATAACGACCCCTGGAAGTTCCCATTTGTGGCAAATTTGTTACGGCGAAATTACTTATAATCGTTTTCTAGGTGCGTGCTTTGCTAGATTACCGAACTTCACAAAGCTTAGCAAATCGTAAAATTTACTCAATTAGCAAGTTTGGTGTTTTAAGAATCCAGCAAAAGGAAATCGCATAACTGCCTGCCTAAATCTAATCTTAAGTTCTTCGAAGTTTTGTGAATTCTTGCATTTAAATTATCAAGAAACACGACTTTGTCGGGCAAAGAAATCAAATTAATTTCAATAATAATTTAAGATGAATCATCATAAGAGTTTCAGATGTCTTAAAAAATTCTTTATTATAACAATAAATGGTCATAAATTTGGGCTTGTATTTCAAGCTTAATAGTTAGCTTTATAATAACTTTATCAGGTAGATTAATTGCTGCATGTTAATTTTAACAATCGAATGATTTTGACGCAAGGATAAAGTGGAATCACAAACTAATCTCTAACTCATTTCAGAGAATAGCTTGTCCTCTATTGTAAGGGTAGTTCAGATTACAATGTTTTTAAGGGTGTTTTTTTCATGCGACAGATTAAATTGTAGGTATCGGGTGGCGTTCACTGTGCACAAACAAATAATAGGCTTTCACCGAGGCTTCTCTAATGGAATGTTGTGTATTTTTAAGGTCGTGTCATTTGGCTCGGGGACATTGTAATCTATTTGTATCAGGCAAACGAGGATAGTACATTGGTAGTATAGTACTTAATATTACTCGTTAAAAATTTGTAGAGGAAACTGTTTTTGGAATTTCGAGTCGGTGGTAAACCGCATCACGTAAAACCATCGAATATTTTCAGGGAATAAGTACAGATGATTTGAATTCTAGTTTTACATTTCTGATGGTTGAGAATTTCTCCTGGCTTCGGAAGGTATTTTACCCATGTCTTAATCCCCATGGCGTAAAATTGTGTTGAAATGTTGACTCCGCGTACACACATAACGGTGACATTATTTGGCTATATTTTTTTAATGCTGGAAGTGTATTTGTCAAATAAGTGAAATGTTTAGGAAAGGCGATTGCTTGTCGATTTCTTGGCGTAAAATATATCGAAATATAATAATGGCCTCAATTTAATATTAATACTAAAATGGAACATTTAAAAACAGGGAGTTGGAAACGCAGATAGCTATGTTGAAAGAAGGATAAAAGAAAATCGCAGGAAATCAGAAAAAATAATTGAGGACTTGGAGAAAAAAAAATATCCAAAAAAACGAAGCTAGAGTCCACAATGATGTGTTGATACTAATCCAATCCTAATGTATGGCAGAGGTGTGGAACAGTTAGGGGAAGGGAAAAAAGTAGTCTGCATGCTGTATAAATCAGATCCGTGAGGTGTATGCATCCATGTGTGACCGTTTGAAAAATGCACTTCTTGCACTAACCCCAGATATGAAAAAGCCTAAAGGGCGAAGACTATCCCGATGTTAGCCAATTTCCCTTTAGAATATGGTGGAAGAAGAATACAAAACAAACAGACAATTGAGAATGGGCTATTCTGGTTGTTTGGCCTTGAAAATAGAATATGGTTGGTTCCTGCCGAAATGTCATTTATCCAGTTCGTACCTTTTTCTTAATATCACCTAGCTGAAAAATCGTTTAAAATTTGCATGAAAATGTTGCCAGTTCCAGTGTTTTGTATTAAACCAAGAAGGATTCGGACTATCATGGAAGTAAGTTATTGGTGTTATCGGTTTATTTGTATTTGAAACATTCGTTCGTTTTGGCGATAATACATCGAGGTATCGCGATGGAACTAGCTATATTGTGATTGTGTTGTGTTCTTCGCAGACATGTTACAGTGGTAAGTGATAGGTCATCCTTTTTCTTTCCATGCCTTATTCTATCTTGCATTCCTACTTATACATATAACTCAATTCCAACAAACACCATTTTGTTTCGTTTAAATTTAGTACTTTCAAGTTCACCTGAAGCTGTAAGCTGCTTTCAGATACTCCGTGTACAATTATTTAATTATTATTTCGAGGTTACTCGCGTCAATCGTGTTAGCACTGCTTCGTATAACGGAAGGTGGGGTAGGTCACAGTCTGGTGACAAAATAGTAATAATAAGCAGTTATTTCTTAAGGAAAGTTAATAATATTATTATGAACGATGAAGGTGCTAATCTTAGTCAACCGGACAAACTCGATTTCGATTTTATAGATATGGCGATGTTTTATTTCAATATCTTTGTGGCGATGCTACTAGCAAAATCATTATGATTTTATGCCAAATTTTGAAGATAAATAATTATGCTAACAAAAAAGAACCTAAACTATCCAAATCTAACCTAACCTCATCTAATCCAACCTAACCAAAACTAATCTTACCAAACCTTACCAAATATGTCGATCGTCCAGTTGATTATTCAGACATCTCAAAATTCTAAGTTTTGAGATAATGAGGAAAGCAATATTCGAATAATCCCCTTAAATCAAATATTTTTATACGTCTCTGTGTCCATTAAATGTGCTATAAAATAACATCGGGATGCATAACGGTCCTAACTAATATATGACATTTAAAAATTGCCTACTTTTAATCCAGATTTTTTTTGTTTAATTCACTACAAGTTTTCTACATTATAATTGATTTAGTGGTGTTTATGAATAATCTGAGTATTGTACCAGGTAAAGGGTACACTTTTACATATAACTGCATACTCATTTCAAATCGATGTCTGAGATGTCTGACTAATGAACTGAGCGATCGATGTATTTATACATAATATTATATTTTACTTGTAGGTATTCGTTTGTGTAGCAATTTAATTAGATAAATATACAGAGACATTTAAAAATTCAAAAACTGTTTTTCACTGTTCTATTTTTTTAAATTGTTCCGTTTAATCAAGTTCAGTTTGTTTCAGTTACCATCATATTTCAACCATCATATTACATCCATAATGATATAACCTTCCCAATCCCAAACACTGGTATTACAATAATTGAAAACACATTACACATTTTTCAGTCCACAAAAAAAGAGAAATGTTATTACGAAAGAAATATTGTATTCGCTAGTTAAAAAAGGAAAACGTTATTATGAAAGAAATATTGTATTCCCTCTAACTTCATGTGATTTGAAAAGACTTTAAGGAAACTTTAAAAGCGCTACAAAATTATTAAATCGGATTACACAAACCAAGCCGAGAGCGTTATTGACACGTCATTTCCTTCTAGCCATCTGAAATTGACACATCTTTTCTGGAAGGAAGAATAAAAGCCAACTATTCAATAATATTTGTATTTCTGTTTTTTTTTTTTTTTTTTTAATTCAAAACCAATTTAAGTTAATAATAACCATGTCACTCTTTGAGTTTGAATTTCTTCTTTCTTTTTTTATGTGAATACCGCCCAAGAGTCCAACCTTCTCCCAGGGGTGCAGAGCTAGTGGGACTACGGCATGCCCGATTGAGATATGTTGTGAGTAGGTGAAAGATATGGAGAAGAGTAGAGTTGGGAAGTATCTAATTATAAACACGGTGATTGCCATTTTGAGCAGTAGTCGCGGATCTAAACCGATCGACTATGGAGACCGTACTTTGAAAAAAAAAATTATAATAAATTTTCAATCGGAATGTCATTTATATTAGTTCTTCCAAAGCTAAAACCAAGTAAGAAGTGTTTTTTGTCTTAAACCTTTCATACCCTCCTAATGCGTGCTTGAGGTCTCCGTTTAGAAAAACATTTGGATATTTCACCATTTGCCATACCGCTCTGGCCAACGTGCGGGTTCATTCTAGTCGAGTTTTAACTTCAGATTAACAAATTCAGCTGCTAGGGGAATTCGTTCCAACTACATACCAAACTTAAGAATAAGCAACAGTGCAGAGCCGTAAAAAATCTTATTTTTTATTTTTGCTCTGTACAAAATTTTACTAAACAAATCTCATATTCTTATTCTTCTTTCATATGGTGAGAGGATCAGAGGGGAACATCCAGATCTGCAAGCCAGTCTAGAGCCTCAGGCATCACCTATTAGTCTGCAGGGGGAATGAATGGAGCGGGCGTTGACTTGGATCTTATTCTATTGATGGAAGAAAAGAGTTTATGAAGGAGTGATATAAACTGTCAACCAACTATCGCGCTGTTAGCGTTGTCGTCAGCACGTGTATATACACAAACTTGCCGACAACATGCTGGCGGTAACAGTGTTACCCGACTACAAATTATGTCACTACATAAAATACCGATGACTAAAAAATCTCCTGGCCAAGGTGAATTATTAAATATCGGGGAACACTTAAAAAAATGCTCCCTGAATATTGAGGAAACTTCTCACTCAAAAGTGGATTTCTTATAGCTGATATAGTATCCTGGGATGAGTTTATTTATTTAACAATAGTCATGTTTTATGCGATGGGTTAGGAATAGCCTATTAAGCAAAAACAAAAAAAAATCATTTTAACTTTGATCGGTCTTGGTAAATGTTGAAATTATAACAATAATAATTATAAGAGCATAAACGTGCCACATTCTACTGCTGTTTATGTTTGGCTAACTTGGCATATAATATCTTTTTAGACTTCAGTTTTTGTATGAAAATATTTGAATTATTTTTTTGTCAATAATAGAAAATATATAGGTACCTATATAGTATTATTTGTTTGTCTTACATCAAATTCCATAAAAAGAAAAGTTGTGCACTTTATTCTCGGATTGGAGCAGGATCGATCGATCTTTTCACTCGACTCGCTGGCGAAGTGATCGGATCGAGAGTACCCGCTTTTTGATCAGTACAAATGCAAAAAATTCTAGTAACTGGAAAAGAAATATTGATGCGCGGGCTGCCCTTCGCCGGCCACAGGAAGTCGGAAGAGCCCGTCGTAACCGAGATCTTTGATTATATACAATCATTTTGCGTAGATGGGTAATGAGTAAATTGTTACCTATTTTCGATTTAAGTTATCTACCATCTCTTTTTGTTTGTCGTGAGAACGAGCTCCAAGATTTACACATCTATGGTTGCTTCCCATTCCGTCACCTACCACGGGACGTGGGTGCTGACGACCGAATCTTTTTGAAAAGGTAACCCGATCGCTCATTGGTGGTTAAGTAGTTTTCAGTCAGCATTTTGTTTTCGCGATTCAAAGTTTTCCTCCGTATTATCCTCCTGACAGTGCGTGATAATCATAAATAAGCAGTTAGAAGAGTAGTGAGTTATTTATCATGTCGTGGTGGAATCCTCCAGTTGTTCTTTGCGAAGGTATTTCACTTTTCCAGGACGTTTCCATTAAATATTCAAGCTGTTCTCACCCCACGAAAGTTTACTCTCTGTTTCTCGCGAAGAGCGGCATGCGTTAACGCGATGGACTTTTGAAACGGAGGTGAATATTACAAGGAGAAGTAAGTAAGCAAAAAAAAGCATGCAAAAGAAAGGCAAACATTCCCGAGTTATGAATAACCTGACAATATTTGAAAATAACCTACCGCCACCACAGTAATCAGAAATGTTGAATTTAACATAATATGATGCCTGGGTGGGATTCAAACGCTTTGCCAAGTCTTCCACTAACTGGTCATAAAAACCACGTAGCTATGTGTAAATATAGTTATCTTATAACAATCGACAAATAAAAGTTAATAAATTTTAATACCATTACGTTACGCTACATTTTAACCTCGTAACAAACTGTTACTTGCTTAGAAACACGATATTTAGAGTTTGTGTTTTCATTCCTTTCTAATTATATTATTTACTAAGGGTGGGTTTCTTCATTTACCGAGAATGCTAAATGCAATGCTAATTGTAAATTTAAGCGATCGAAATTTAAAATTTTCTATGCATTTTGACCGTTTACTTTTACAATTAACATTGCATTTAGCATTCTAGGTAAATGAAGAAACCCACCCTTAGACATACTATTAAGGTCGAGGCATAACCACGTTTATCGGGGGTTTGCCCGAGGCTCACATTTTAATTTATTTCGGCGAATTCGTAATTGAATTATAATTTTTATTTCAATGCCTTACAAGGGATGCGAGTTATTTACATTTTAGGTTAATAAAAACAGTATGTTATACTGTTACTATAATACGTTGTACAACTAAAGTTAGCGGTGAGCACCAGATTTTATTTTTCTAGACGATGAATTAATAACTTCGGGAGGTATTCATTTAGAAACATCTTAAATTTGTAAAATACCTGAAAACAAAAAAATAGCTTCTTTATTAATGATCACTATACTTCACTAATTGTAACTAGAGATGTAGTGTAGAGCTATAGAGCTTAAAATTACAGTGAAATAATCGTTCTCTTTACGAAGACATTTAACTGGTTTTCAATCAAAAAGACTTTTCGAATTATTTTTTCGAATTGTTTGGTTCTCCCTCAGATTGAATATTTGTCTGGTCGGAGAAGCCTCCATTTCACAGATCGGGGGTAGGCCTATTTGTAGGTCCGACGGTGAAAGAGGTCACTCTTTATTTAAAAGAACTCGATAAAAACTAATTCTCCTACCAACTTTCAACGTTCGGTTAAGTAAGACTAGATTCTTGCTGGGTTCGTTGATTGCTACAAAATAAACTATAATTTTAGCTCAATCATTCAATTTACTGAATTCGCCAATTATTAAATAAAGTTGGATGATTTGAATGTAGGGTCTGTGAATTAGCTGAGGTGAAAAAAGAAGATTTTTTTATTGACACAATAATATTATGTATTTTCAAACATTAATGGTCCTCTATTTGCCCATGTTAAGGTCCCATTTTACAATTTATTAAAATTCAGTAAAAAGGTATGAAATAATAAATGAAATGAAATAAACTAATTTGATATTAAAACGGTCAATAAAAAAATCAAATATTATGAGATATGTTTGTAATTAGATCTGATATTGTGTTATGTTGACCTTAAATATTATATTTTTTTAAACATGATTCCACGACATATCAACAAAGTGGCGTATCAACACCCCTAAAAAAGGTATTAAAAGTAAAGATTTTTTTAAACAGCCCATAATCTGACATAACGAAACAATTTTTTTTTCAACTTTAGAGTAAAACCTCAAATTGTAATATTTAATTTAATGAAGACAATATTAGCGAAATTCAAATTAAAACTCTGGATACAGAAAAATCAGAAAAAGATATTGACACCCCTGGGATTCGAAAACCAGGATCTACTGCTTACATGGCAACAGCTCTACCAACTGTGCTAAAGTGTCTCTATCCAGTTCGGTCTCTTTTAACTGTATCATACTTCGACTAAGAACTACCAACATTATCTTCATTTTCTTAACGCACATATTATTGGCTGCTATTTTTATATATTATTGCAAGATTCAAAGCCGAACTAAGTGCTATCTAGTTAGTATCTGGATAATTTTTTTTTCCATTTTGTTTTTAAAATGCGACATCTGCTGACTTTTCTGCAAGTCTAGTATTAATTTTTGTTATTTTTAACTTTATGAGTAAAAACATCAAATCGTAATACTTAATTAAATGAAGACAATATTAGCGAAACTCCATCAAAAATCTGGATAAAGAAAAATCATAATGAATCAGAAAAAACGTGTCCCAGCGGAGCCAATATCTTTTTCTGATTTTTCTGTATCTAAATTTTCGGTTGAATTTCGCTAATATGGTCTTTATTTAACTAACGAAACCTATTTAACTTAATTTTTAATTAATCAAGTTGTATATTGATGAGTTTTCCTGTCACCTAGATATACGCATGTATAAATGTAACTCATATTTTTTACAAGACAAAAAAATATTTAAAAAATACATATATTTTAAAAAAGATAAAAAATATATCTGTATACAGTGTAAAGTGCGTTTAATTATTTTAGGTTATAAAATTTTCGTGAAATTGACTTATTTTTCTTCAATCCATCTTTTAATTTTGTGTATGAAATGTTTTTTCCCTCATTTTTTTGTACCGAGTGAAAGATTGTTGAGGTGAAAAGTGGTGTACAAAAAAAATCAGGCGCTGACTCAAAAAACTTTTATAAATACGCCAAAAAGTAACACACAGGATATGTACCTACTATTTAAAAATTAGCACAGATAAGAAGTCAAAGAACGTGAAGAAAATTGCCGAAATCCTTAGTTTTTCAGAAAGAATGGCCATATTCCATGTCTACTACGAAGCTCTGTTTAATGACGTAATTTAAAACTAACGTTATCACGCGATAGTATGACTTGAGGCCCTTAGCAGATAATTGATATTGCCTTAGACTTAATGGGCCATGGAAGTTCAAAATGAAAATTGGCGAACACCAGACGCTAGATGACTTTTTACAATTCCTAGATGAGTATTAAAATACTTTGAAAACTGTAATGGGCTTATTCGACTAATTTATTTTAGACATTCAAATTCGGTCGGTAGAAATTCGATGGACGACAAGGCGGAGAAATTGAAGAAATAGTGCGGCAAGCGGTGTGTTGCGTCCTCTCTCCAGCTAAGCGATAAGGAAAGCCGCGCTTAGTATCAAGACAAAAGTGGCGGTGTTCAAAACAATATACCGCCCCAAGCTTACTTACGGCCACCAGATATGGATGCAAACCAACGAACGTGCTCTAGATTCCAAGCTGCAGAAATGAGGTACTTAAAAGGAGTGGCAAGAGTTACGAAATGGTATCACCAATTGGAACACTGCTACTGTTCATAGAAAAATCGCAACTGAGGTGGCGTGGGCACGTACTAAGAATGTCTGATGACCGAATTCCTAGAAAAATACTGATTGCGATTCCAGTGGGCCGCCCCAGACACAGTTGGGCGAGGCAACTCCAGAAACTGTATGAGGAGAGGATGGGACTGCCATGAACGGCAGGGAAGTATGAAGGAGCCTTGTCGATGCGGTAGGTCCCTGACCCGAATTGGATAAGGGGAAGAAGATGATGATGATGTAAGCTTTAATGGGCATATTCGAAAAATTTATTTTAGACATTGGAATTACTTATAAAATTAATTAATTAATTCCAATTACCATATATTATTTCAAGTGAATCATAGTAAAAAAAAATCAAGTAAAAAAAAAGTAAAATGTTACCTAGTATTTTGTATTTCGTGGTCGATAACTATCAGATATTAACTTTCTATTTTGCCTAAAATAGCAAAAATTGTTGGGAATACCAGTAGTAGCAAGAAAAATATTTTAATTATTTAGGTCCAAATCGAGAGAGAAGTATTTAATTGCAATGTTATAATGATGAAATTAATGACCACAGAAAAATTGCAATGCTACCTTCTTATTCAGAGAGTTAGTAGATATAGAGAAGTTATCCAATTAACAAATAAAAATAAGACGAAGGGTAGTACGCCAAACACTGTTTATTCCAGCTCCAGCCTTCGAATATAAAACTTAACTGAATAAATTAATGGCTAACCTTCAATAGGAAAGTACAGCAGAAGTAGAAGAATAATATATGCAATTATTTATTCTGATATCTTGCAATATTTACCTGTAGTCGAATATATTTTCTGCCTATCTATTTGTGGATTGTAATCAATAATTTAAAATATTTTTCTATTTAAAGCAACTATGGGGGAGTTGTTAGTGAGATTTGGATATTTGTAAAGGACTGACTTAACCCTTTTTTCATTATTTCTTATTTCTTATTGTTAAGAATCATTTTTATAGCCTTAAGAGATATTGATGGTTTTCACTGCACAATCCCACATAAGAGATTCATAATTATACACACCGAGGGTGTTATTAAAACAGCACTGAGATTTTACTTTTTTTACGAATAAATTGCACTGAGAAATCAATAAGTTGTTCACTGCATAAGATTCATCAATAGACTAATTGTATTGCAATTTATTATTGCAAATGTAATACACGTGGGTAAATTGACCACACTCTCTCAGATAGGGATAGGTAGGTAGGATAGCAGGTTGGGTGGAGGAAGGGAGATGTATACAAGGTGTAACAGGACGTACCCGAGAGATTTTAACCATCCATTCTGACATTATTTGGAGTAAAAAATGTAAATGAAATTTTGGTCTGATGATGACAACAAGCGGAAGAATTTCTTATTTGTTTGATTTTAAGAAAAAAAAAATAAAAATGTATGTCATCAAAAATGTCATCGGAGATCAAAATTTCGTTTACATTTTTTACTCCAAATATGCTCAGGAATCGCTGGTTAAAATCCCTCGGATACGTCCTGTTACACCCTGTATAGTTGCATTGACGTTAACATTACCGTTTTTAAACCCTTTCTTCGCTAATATTTTCATCTTTACTTTAAAATATGTAAATATTATGTATCTTGACTAAATTGGTACTTGTGTGCAGAATTTTATGTCTTTCTTCTGAGTTTCATTCCTTCTCGGTAATTTCTTTTAAATAACATTTTTAAATTTGCGTAAAAATAAATAACACGCATTCAATTATTCCATTAAAAATCATCCAAGTTCTGGTAACTTCCCATCTCGTTTAATAAGGGCCGCCTGCCAGACAAGGTGTCATGCATTTTTAATTAGGTTTCCGCCAGATATGGCAACGCCGCGCCGTAACTCATTATAGCCGTAGGGTTCGATATTTATAGTTTCCGGTACAGACAAACCCTGTGAAGTGGCTCCGCTCGGATATACATTTTTTAAATCACTCCGTAATAATATTTATAGTCATTATGTTTATCAGGCTTAAGCTGTTTATAGCAAAAACTGTGTAAACTTTAAAGGCATCATTTTGCTGCACAATAAATTAATATTTATTGAAACAGATGAGAAAAAACAGATGCCCTCCGCAACGGGGTATTTCCATAACCGAGGGATTCCGTTGAAAATGTACGGAATATTTAAAGATTATTTTTCTGATTTTCATCAATATTATTGATTTCAAAAACGATCCTAAATTGATTGATTTTAAAAATTGATTGATTTTAAAAACTGACAAAATCAGAACGGCCCGTAGTTGGCAAATCGGATTATGACGTCACAAGCGTCACTCAGCTGGGCCAGCACACCGTCAGTGAGCGTCAACGCTCATGACGTCACACGATAGCTCCGCCCCAAAATATCGTTTTAGCGGTAATTCAAAAATGGGAAACTTTGACTCGCTGTAGAAAATTTATTCGTCAACATAAAAATAAAATAAAAATGCTGCAATTATTGTATTTTTTTTCCTAATTTTTTAAGCAATAAAAAAGTTAAATAATAAATTATGTGGAAACACCCCATTCCACGTATTCAACAAAATGTTAACAAAATGTAATAATCGGTTAATTTTTTATTATTAAAAACCGGTTGACGTATCAGTGTCAGTCGGCATCGATTCTTCAGCTGGCTCCTCCATCACAACACAAGCAACATTTTCCGCTTACTGTGGTGGTAGTAGGAGATTTTCAAATATCGTCAGGTTATTAGTAACCTAGAAATGTTTTTTTTTTTTTTTTTTACATTAACTCCACACAGGAGGCCCTGAGGAAAATAATTTCCCTCAGGGTCTATGTCATCTGGGATGCTGTGTGGAGGGTCTTTTTGAGGAGAGGAAGGAATGAACATTGGTCTTGAAGAGACCCATGTTGTAGGAAGGAGGAAACACAGAGGCCGGCAAATCATTCCACAGCCGAGCTGTTGAACACAAGAACGAGTCGAAGAAACAACCCGTTCTCATGTGACATATGTCAACTGTGTACAAATGTTGGGCACGCGTTTGGCGTGTTTCCCGACTATGCACCGGTGCCGAAGGGATCAATGATGCTAGTTCCTCGGAGCATCTTCCATTGTAATACCGGTAGAACAAGGATAGCATTCCCACCCACGCCTGTGCTCTAAAGATTGCAAGTTTGTCTTTGTTTAGAAAAAAAACTCTTTAGCAATTGTTTAACAATACATTGTTATTTAATAATTCTGTATATAATAGAATAAAAAATAAAACGAAAACAAAAAAATCAATTAAATAACAAAAATCATTATAAATATTATATGTCATTTACCCATTTTTTGTGTAGGACAGCAATGTCAAAATATTTCTGTGGATTACTGTGAAATTTGAATTATTACTATTCCTACCAGCTTGCATTTAAAATTATTTTTACATGATGTACTTTTGATTAAGAATCCAATATAATACCTGTCTCGACAGAGGTTATCCTAGTGAGGCAAATATCGAAAAACCCAATGTAAACATACTTTGTACAGATAAATAAATAAAATTTAAATTTAAAAATAAATATTCTGAGAATGGCATATTAATTAGAATGCTCTAGTTCATTTTACTTGTATAATATATTTTTTAAGGAAAATAGAATTTAATGCAATTTCGTAAAACATCACTTCCTGTGTCGTGATTCAATATTTTTTACGTTCGGGTATTTTTTGGGAAAGGACGAAGGGGATGTTCTTGAAAGAAAAATATATGAAGGGTTGGTAGGAATCTGTTGGTAGGAATGTGTCTAAGAATGACGGACGTATGAATCCATCCCTTCCATTGCGGTGCAAGGCGATGGGTCGAAGATTTTGGCTAAAGAGGTTAAAAGGTATCCCCCAACCAATCGCTCCTGATCCGGCCCACCAAGCAGGACGTAGGCAAATACGTTTACCGCCAAGACACCCCTGCTGTGTCACCAAACGTAGCGAATTACTTGGGTTGACCCAACAAATGGTTCCCTGGGCGGCGGTACCCATACCCAAATCTCGTATGACTGTAGATTTGTATAAAAATCATCGAAACTCCGGCTGCCACAAACAATCTTCTTTATGAAGGGTTTGGAGTAAAGTTTTAGGGTTGTTAATTCTATGTGTAGTTTTAAGGTGGAAATAGTTATATTATTGTTATTGATTGAAAAGGTTATTTTTTTAAGTATTTGATTCACTTTATCGTGCCACGTCTGCTTCGAGCGTCCCCGATTTCTTTTACCTTTCACTGCTTAAATACCTTTCTTGATTCACATTCACCTCATTTTACCAAATAAAATTATTTAAATAAATAAAAAGAAAACACTTTGTTTACGTCACTTTATTGATATTTCTTCCGTCTACCGATTTCGGTACCTCCGTACCATCATCAGGACTGAATATAAAATACTGACAAATACAGGGAAATATACATATATATATACAAATTGTAAAAGAAAGAGACAGTAAATTAGAGCGGGACAGGGCGTCAGTTGTGGGAGGGAAGTGGGGGAGGAGCGAGTGGGATAACGGGATACATACTTATAATAGGGCTGAATGTTAAATTAAGTTTATTATTAATGATTTCAGCCTTTGCATTAACTGATTTTTTTATTTCTAAAGCTTCTAAGTTATTTAATCGTAATCCTATCCCATTTTAGTGTAGGACTTTAATGCCCGTATCCCGGTTAAAAGTATGATCTTTATTAATTAGGTGCTCTGCGAATTCTGAAAACCCTGAACTGGTTAGGTACCTTATGTGCTCCTTTACTCTAGTTTCCACATTGCGTGACGTTTGTCCAATATAGAACGCTGGACAATCGTTACAACTAATTTTATAAACGCCCGAGTGGCTTAGTATGTCCTCATTGTCTTTAGCATTAATTAAATTTTTTCCTAGGTTGTTATTCGTTTTTCCTAGGTTGTTATCCCACAACTGACGCCCTTTCCCGCTCTAATTTACTGTCTCTTTCTTTTACAATTTGTACATATATATGTATATTTCCCTGTATTTGTCAGTATTTTATATTCAGTCCTGATGATGATACGGAGGTACCGAAACCGGTAGATGGAAGAAATATCAATAAAGTGACGTAAACAAAGTGTTTTCTTTTTATTTATTTAAAATGTCAAGTCACAATGTGTTTGCTTCTTTTGAAAAATTAAAATTATTTAATTCACTTGATGTCTTCCTCGGGCGTCCCCAACTTTTTCTACCATCCACTTCCACTTTATAATTCAGTACACTTATAGCTAAACGGATGGTACTATCCCAGTCTGAGCTTTAAGCATTTAACTTTGAGCTTTTAGATCAGGGCTTTGTGCTTTGGACTTCAAACTTTAAGCATTGAGCTTTGAGCTCTGAAATTCGAGCTTTATACTTCGAAATCCGTGCTTTGAGTGTTTAAGTTTTTCAAGGAAAACGAAGACAGTTTTAGTTCCCCGGCATTGCCCGACCTTCATGCAGAGTTTTTCGAAATCAGATGTAGACAGTAATTTTCCTCTTATTTTGAACGGCAAGTGTGCAAATTTCATCAAAACACTGCTTTAAAGGATAAAAAAGTGTGATAGGGGTGGCTATCGAAAGCTCATGTAGACAGTGGTCTTCCCCTTGTTTTGAAGGTTTAAATTGTAGCAGTTCCTACCTTATTGCTACGGAATTGCTTATTATCGTTGCACAGCATTGTATGCACGGACCTTAATCGCATGGTCCACGTGATGTCTCTAGAGTGAGCGGCTTGCTAGCTCCCCGCTGAGCAGTGAGTCTTGAAGCGTTCTACCGGGAGGATGGCTCCCACAACACAGAAATCCAGGCACAAGGCCGCGTCCAGCAAGCATCAGGTTCTACGATCTACGTAACGTTGTCAACAATTTATTATTATTAGTTTCATAATGGTTATCTGCTTAACTTTCAACCTTTCTCGTTGGGTTGTAAAATTTGCAATGAGATGGCGTCCACTCGTAGTTTAATTATCCGCACAGATACTAGAAACATTTAACTTCGTAATAATCTTTAGTTAATTTAACAATAACTTCTACCTAAGGTTTTCATCGAGCCTTAGCGGCCCTGGGCATATTTATAATATAATTTAATGATAGAGTCTCATGCATATTTCTATGTTTACTTGATTAATAAATTTATACATTTTCTGAGCTAGCATCTTTTATTTTCTTTGGGCATATTATTTACTCATGCTTTATATTTCAGAGTATACATGTAATTCACATATTCAAATAAGACAATATGTTTAACGTTACAAAATTAAAATGAAAAATTTCACGAGTAGTATTGTATACCATTCAAATCCATGCTCCCGCGTCTGCCACAACAGACAATGAACTTTATACATAAGAAGAAGAATTTTCTAAGAAGAAAGATTATTCCGTCTCACAGAAATTTGGTCATAGAATAAATAAATTGCTAATTTCATTTGACTTACAGCGGAGGTTCTACCAACTGAATATGTATTTAAATTCGTTTCAAATTTTCGTTTTTCGCCCAATGTATTAACAAAAATATTAATATGAACACGATGGCTGAAATACAACTTTCCAAAATTATTACAAATCGAACAAGCTCTGGTAAATATACCCTTTGTGATTTCTTCGGGTTTAGCGTAATTCATTTTCCTAGCGAAGCTTTTTAAACGTATTTATTAATGCTTCATTAGTCTCTTGACATTTAATAGTGGCTTAGAATTTAAAAAATGTTACATTTATCACTTTTTGTTGTAGAAAATTTTAAGCCAAAATTATTTTAAGAGTTAAGAATATATGTGAATGCAATGAAAGGTTCGTTATTTTATAAATACATTAGAATCATTGATTTTCTTTATAATTCGCGGATAATTTAACCTTGACCTTGGAACATGGTTTAGGAAAAATATAAATACATTATGTTGTGATTAGATAAAGTAAGTCCAACTTTTGAATTGATGTGAATATGGAGTAATTTAAAGAATAATTTTATTCCCTTAATTTGTGATGCTGTGCTGTTGTAGTTCGTAGGAGTAGTACAGTTAGTCAACCAACAGAACTAATTATTTTAATATCTAATGGTGGGATATTACTTTTATTAAAGAAATCCTTATCTTACTGAAGTACTCGTAGTTCAATTTTTCCGTAAATTTTTGTATGATTATTTGTAAGATGGCTTTTTAAGATTATTTTAAAAAGTTTTTATAATGTCTCAAGTGGAAGTAGGGTTGATTTATACGCAACCCTCCTCCCCCCCCCCTATCGCTAAGTGGAGGGGTTTTATTTTAGGGATATAGATTATCATAACCCGCTAATAAATACTATCGTGATTTATTTTTTTGGCTGTATGTTGCGCTACACATCTAAACACCAAAAATAAATCATGATAATGCATTGAAATAAAACAATAACTTTGTTTTATTTCAATTAATATGTCAAACTACAAAGTGATTGGTTTCTACCAAAAAATAAAATAAAAAATAAAAAATTTAAAAAAATTAAAAATTAAAAAACACGATAATACATTTTGCCGTGAAAGTCTCAAACAATATCTGACAAAAATACCTGGTCAAATTGATAAAAATATATATTTTTAACAATTATCATACACGGCATGACATAAATTTAATATTTTTTCAGCAAACTTAAAATCGCCAGTCATTTTGCGACGAAAAATTTGATTTTTTTTATATATTCAAAAGCTCTCTCCTACCTCGTAAATGTACCATTTCTCCAGGATGGCGTCTTATATTAACCGGGTTGACCCATTTCCTTCTCCTCCTGACACCTCACATTAATTCTGCTTTTCCTGAGAAAGCACTTCATGTCATCCTTTTTCATATCCGTAAAATATCCTCGGTCATATGAACAGGTTACTCTTTTTATATACTGCGCATAATAATATTTTATGTGTATTTTAGGCAAACCACCCTGTTCGTGTAAACTATTAACGTTCATAATGGGGAGAACAACCACACTTTATTTCAAGGTGAAAATATGTCATATTGAATATTTTTTATTATTGAACGCTAGTGTTTTTAATTATATATTTGTTACAACAAACAAATGATATTATCAAATCTGAAATATGACGTTCTTCTGCATTCAGCTCCGCACCAGAAAATATTCGGTGTTTCACTAATGAAGAAGTTATCAAGCCAATTTTAAAAAGCAATATCGTCATTGAAGAAGATTGTTGGACGGAGAGCAGAGCCATGGAAATGAATGCACCACGTAGAATTTGAAGTGGGAAAATAGATTATGGATTGTTTACATTTGTTTACATTTGCCCCATTTATGATATATTTTTAGATAATCTCAATCAGCGAATTTCTTCATACAATGTATTCATGCTTTCGCGGTTGCAGAGAGTTTTATTGTAACTTGCAGTGGTTGTTACTTAACGCGAAGAGGAATAGGTATAATAATAGTACAAAACAGCATCAGAGCAACCTGGCGGACAAAACGGTCTCTATCATTCATTTTGAGATTATTTTGTATTCAAAAAGTTTCTTTAAAATCCGAAAGATGTCACTAGAAAAATAAATATTATGTGTACATTTATTTCAACATGCCGCATCTGGTCGCTGGTCGAAATGGTCGGCGGCTAGGGGTGCCATGCACGCACGTGTCCACTAGGCAATGTTTTCAGAAAAAAACTACCTGAAGCTCAACGCCTGAAGTCATTATAATAGTTGTATATTTTGGTATGTTGTGTGTTTTGTAATTGGGGTATGTTGTGAGGCTGAAGGTAGCGGGGAAGGGAAGGTGATGGGAAAAAGGAAGGTGGGGAAGTACCTAGTGATTTAGTTCTGGTAACCGAACACAGCTAAAGCAATTTCAACTAACGTTTCAATAATTGTGTTTGGTGGTCTTACACCAGGACGATAATGAGAGTAACTACCTACTACGCCCCCTTCATCACTATTTTTATTATACCAAAGCAAATAAAATTAGGAGAAAATGTAAATAAATTTAACTCTAATTTTCCAACATTATGTGATTGATTCAAATTTAAAAAAAAAGTTTTAAACATAATGTAGGTACATACAAATAAGGATTGTATTAGGAAAATGGGAACCTAACTATGGACCTATTTGAAAACATCACAAACAAAAATAAAAATACGAGTAGTATGTACATTTATAACTTTTTATCGTAGGTAAAGCTATTACATATCAAGAAACTTTAAAAAATCAGTCCACTTAACTTTCTTTTCTATAATTCATCAATATTACATATAACAAATTATTATTATCAGCACAAAGGGGTGAATTGCCTAATTCAAAAAAAAATTATAATAATAAAGAAAAAAATTTCAAAAGATTTTACGAATATCATTTTAGAGAAAAAAACTGTTATGTTATGATGCTACTGTACAACTTACCGATGTTACATGTAAAAGCCTTCAAGGCGTAAATAAATAAATTACATTTCAAGAATTTTGTAAAATCAGTCCACAAAATATTTTTTTTCTTTGACCTTAAACCTACAAAAAACCGTAAAAAAGGTTTTTACCATCTACTTTCAAAAACGTTTAAAAACTTAGAAAAGAAATCGGAACGTTGCGCGAAATGGCCGTGTTGGGTGACCGGATCTGAATAGCCAGGTACTTACCCACCTTCCTCTTCCCCATCTCCTTCCCTTCATTTTTTGACAAACGTAGTCTTTGACTCACAAACACATGCATAATACCTACCTACCTATCCACATGGCCGTTTCGTGATGACGCTGGCTCACAATATGCACAAAACATGACACATGGCAGTCGTACCTATGTTTTGTGCTTTATTGCAAATGACCCTAGTGAAAGACATTGAAAGACCACATTTCAGAATTGAGATTGTAAAATGTAGACATAGAGATATAATATCGATGTATATAGACTTCAGAAAAGGTAAAAATACCTAGTGAGAGATTTTTATTTTTATTATGTGTTGATTACCTCACAAGAGTCCCAGCTGCTCCCGTCTGGAGCCAGTGAAACTATGGCATACCCCGCATACCCCAAATGGGGTATGTTGTGAGGCTGAAGGTAGTGGGGAGGGGAAGGAGTCAAATCCGGAGGTCGCGAGTTAAAATTCCGGCGTGCGCAAGTACCTATCAACATTTTATGCGATTAATTTGTGTTATTCCACAATATAATATCATTTTTAAATAATTTCGTTTAGATTATTAGTGCTATCTATTTAAAAAAAATAGATAAGAAATATATTTTAAAAAAGAATCGTAACGTTGCCTGAAATGGCGTCAGCCGTGTTGGGTGACCGGATCTGAATAGCCAAGTTCTTACCCACCGGGCATCACGGAGTTCTTCTACCACTCACTTCCGTGTTATTTTATTGTATTTACGTAAGTATTATTACCGCTCTTGACTCGCAATCTGAAAGTCACAACTGCACAATTATTCTCAAATGGTAAAACACCATGGTCAAATCATATCATAAAACGAATAGGTACCTACATGTATAGGCAGATGGTTGAAATTGTCTCTCCAAAAATGAACATAATATCTTAGGTTCTCACTGCGATTGATTACTGCCATCTTTTGAAATAATTTGAAAAAAGCTTTTAGTTTCAAATCTAACCGTAAACAGAAAGATAAATGGGCGCCACACGACAGAGGGCTTTTGCTAGTAATTAAATTTCCCGGTTTTCATTGTTAAATTGAAGTTTAAAATTATAAAATTTTCTTTAAAAAATGGAAAAATATAATACCAACAATTTACCGTAACGTTTTTTTAAATAAACGAATCCAATGATTTGTTATCAGCGTTTAAAAATACACGAAAATTGGTGTTTTTGAAAAAATTAAACTAAAAACATATTAATTTATTTTCTTTTAATTTCTTTACGTGGTTTTAAAGAAAACCCCTGAAGGTATACTTTGAGGATATTCAGCAATTAAAAATATTTTTTAAAACATACGAAAAACGGTCAGAATAAGGTCGTATTTCTGATTTGGTTTTGATAAATGCTAAGCCTATGTTAATTTTAAAAATGTATAAAAAATATTTTTCTTATTAAAAACATTATGTTTATCGATTTGCGTAATAATATAATCATTATTTCAAATTAAAAAATGATTACACTTGGCCTTAAATTAAAATAATGTTTTGGTCAACTGTCTTCTGAGAACTTGGTAAATGTTTAAATCACATTCAAATCGAACCGTCAATCTTGAATAAGGAAGTTGAGTCAATTTTTTTATTTTTTTATTAATGTTCGCATTCAAACTTAAACACTAGTATTTTTTTTTTGAAGTTCGTTTTCATAATTAAACTAATTCCCAAAGTTTAAATTTTATTAAGCCCGCCAAAACGAGCCGAATCCGAGCGGTAAGAGACGGGGTGTGGGTGTGACGACACACGATCCCTGAAAACAACATCACTTGGGCAATTTGTATGGAATTTTTTTAAATTCTTCAATAAGGAGTTCCAGTTATTTTTTTATCAATGTTAACCGTCTAACAGAATTAATGTTTTTTAACAAAAAGAAAATTGATCAAGATTTCGAGAAAGAGATACGAAAAGCGAAATTCTATTCTTTCGTGTAAACTGCAAGATATTGCTGCGAGGATCATTTCGATGTAAGTACCACAGTAAAATTTAAGTTATCTGTTAAATATTTCCTGGAAATATTACATACAATAATATTATTATTTATTTATTTAGTTATTGTGAAAAACAGTTAACATATATATCCAATTACATTTCACAATTTTTAGTTAATAGTGTAATACATTAATTATATAGGTACATTAATAATGACAGGTGCTTCATTGAAAAATGTCAATTTCAGAAGAAAGGTTTAATAGTGAGGTCATTCTCCCCAGAGGCATAACCATTGGTAGGTTGGTCCTGCCTCTAGGAAAAGTAAAAAGTCTGTGTTGCCTTGCTCTGGTGAAGTTATCGGGGACATAAAGTGAAATCCTTTCCAGGACATCAGGATTACAAATATGCCCGTTTAGCAGCTTGTGTGCTACTAGTACCATTGCAATTTTTCTCCTAATGTCGAGACGATTTGGTCCCAGCATTCCCGCGAGAAAATCAGAGGGATACAACAATGGGTAGTACCCAAACTCTCGCATGTACAGGTACCGCATGAACTTTTTTTGCACATTTTCAACATCATTTGCGTATAGGGCATCTTCGGGTCCCCATATTACTGATCCACTTTATGAAGTAGAGCATTTTTATGACTGCTGTGTTGGAAAAAGATTTTGCGTTGCAGATTACAAAGTCTAGCATTCGCATCGCAGAGTTGCACACCGAATCGATATGAGAACGGAATGTCAGAAATGATATATAAATATACTATAATGGTGTTAATTTTACGAGATCCACCAATCTAATGTCAAATTTTATAGAATGAATGTGTAGTTTTACTCCATGTTACCAAATAAAGGTGTGAATGTAGTTGAAATAACTGTTGTATGTCGTCCGGATTTAAACGTGAGATAACTAATTAAATAATATTATTATCATGTTTGTATTTGCCTCTCACCAAATATCGATGTAACCTCAAAATTGCCTCGCTTTATAATATAATGTATTTTAGTTACCATTCATTTTATTTTTAGCTCCCGAATGACATGGAAAACTTTATGAAGCATAAAATAATGGGTCTGGGAAACCGGACATTAAAAGCAAAAAAGGATGTTCTACCTCAAATCTTTGAATGTCAACAGTCATCACGCATCCCAAAACGGACGACAGAAACAAAACGTCGTCGCTTGGAAGTCATCAGAGATTTGTTAGGACCTGAATTGCATCCGTCTACTTCTAGAGCCGGGCACAGCCAACAGACCGTCGACGAAGAAATGGTTACTGAAAAAACAGTACCCGAGGGGTTGGTTTTGGAAGAAATGTTTCCTGAAGAAAACGCTGCTAAATATGTGGACAAAGCTGTACAGGCGTTTGTTAGATGTAAGTTCCGGAGCATTGGTGTGAATACCCTATCATTTGCATCAAAAAGCACTGCTATTTCACCTATGAAAAAAGAAGTCAAAAATAGCAGTTCATCACCTTTCAAAAGTGAAAATATTACATATACTGACAGCGACTCTTCCATTGATAGCTCATCTAATTATGTGCCGTCGGAAATGGAATACGTCCAGGAGCCGGAAATTGAGCTGAAAGAATACCAGAAGCGCATGGTCTGTGCGACACAGATGACCATTGAAAGGGAACCACAACTTTGCTTGGGCATACCTTCCGTTAGCTACTACATTATCAAGGTGTTAGAAGAGGAAGTACGCGCACCCCTAAGAAATATATTACTAACGCTACGGAAAATTAGACTGAATGAACCATTTTCCATGTTAGCTTTACTTTTCGGGATGTCCGTAAGTAACGTAAGCCTCATATTTACGCCCACTTTAAAATTAGTAGCCACAGCCCTTCAGGAACCAATCATCTGGCCAGAAGCAAATGAAATTTAAAAAAAATTGTCACTCGCTTTTCGGGCAAGGTATTCTCAAGTGCAGTCCATTATAGACTGCATGGAGAAACAGATTAAGAAACCGAGTGACTCAGTAAACCAATCTGCTGCCTGGTCGTCCTATAAAAATTGTAACACGGTGAAATATTTAATTTCATGCACTCCTGATGGCTTTGTGAATTACGTTTCTGAAGGGTATAGTGGGCGTGTGACCGACACGGTTTTGATTGAAGATTGTGGCTACTATGATTATTTGAAATCTGGGATGCACGTATTGGCCGACGGAGGCTTTAAAAATATAGCCGGTGTTCTGCAGCAGCTAGGGTGCGTTTTAATTAGACCCCCCAGTGTTGTAGCAAACACTCAATGCACCAAACAGGAGATGAAGCAAGGTAAGCGCATAGCCGCCATTCGCATCCACGTTGAACGGGTGATGGGAAGACTGAGGGAATTTAAAATGCTCTTACCTCATGCAACTACGGACAACCATCTTGTGCAACAGCTAGATTACATTATGGTATGTGCTTGCGGGATAATAAATATTCAGAATAAACTAATCAAATAGCTGCACATATTATCACTACTTTATTAATTATCTACACTTATACTTACTTTTCATAAATCTCTTGTTTTCATTTTAATGATCACGTTCATGTATGACCTTTATTTATTAAATAAGTCCTATAAATTATAAAAAGTTCTCTTGTTTTTGTTTGCAATTATTTCATAAACAAAATTTTATTTTTATGGTTTTCATACATGTGTGAAACTGTTTATTACTTGTAATAAGGTTGATTATGAGAGACCATGGTATTATGTTTTGTTGGTATGTAAATGTATAATATAGTTTAGCAAATCTAAATTAATTTCTATGGATTATAAATGAAAGATTGCGTTCATTAAAATGTTTGTTTATTAAAGAAAATTATTTCATTTCTTATATTCCTAAACATAAACATTATACTATAGTCGGTCTTGTCCGGGGCTGAGTTTCTCACATTTCTATACGCTGTGGAAACATGGACATTTGGAGCCAGTAAAAGGAAGAACCGACTTAAGAAGAACGTAAGTATGTACATAATTTATATTAAGAACACTTACATAATATACTATTTCTAAAGCAAACAAATGACAAGGAAAGGGAGCAATGAGGTGCATACACTTACATGTTTCACGCTACATCCAACAAAGCAGTATTTGTGGTGATGGTAAATACATTATTACAAAGAATACAAAATAAAAACATGGACAATGGATCCTTCAATGTGCCATTACTTTGGGGTATATTGCCAGAGACCAGAACGTAGTGCACTTTTCTATCAGATCCAGACAATATTTTTTATCATATTTTACAAGCAGCGTTGTTATTTGGATATGATTTTAGATTTTCACGGCCAAAAATTTTATGGTTATTTCCTTTTGGGGCTCCTCCTTTAGCCAACGTTTCGGACAGCGTTACAGTGTCCATCATCACACATCTGCCCTGATGTGTGATGATGGACACTGTAACGCTGTCCGAAACGTTGGCTAAAGGAGGAGGTAGCGCAACACGGCATAATACCCTAAAAGGAAACAACCATAAAGCGTTGTTATTTGTTTAGTCACTTCAAAGTCTTCATGGGCAACGCAAAAAAATCCCCTTTTTTGTTGCAAAAGTGCATCTGCATCTGGATCTGGGCAAAATATTTGGAAGTTGGTTTCCCATCCTTAATATATCTAATGATATTTTTCTGCTGGGTGGGACACTTTACTTCCACCACAAAGTCCTCACTTATAGCGTCGGGTGATGCTTGGTGCATCACCCGACGCTAATGGGCATGATTTGCATAAAAACAAGCCCGTCCTTTTCAAATCCACAGCGTAGCGTTTCCCCACCTCTGCAATAACGCAGCCTTCCAATTCCCTTCCTCGTTTCAGAGCTGCGTTATCTTCTAACTTGACTACTCCTAGAATGGTTTCGACCAACACTCCGTCAAGTTCTGCAGTGGGCAGCCTCATAAGCTTTAGAGGCAGTTATCCTTGCATATCGCAATTCGAACCATAAAATGCTATTTGATTGTAGATTTGTTGCAGTTTCAGCCTCACTACATGTGATTTCACTCATATTCGCTGAGTAAAATTGCAACAAATCTACAATATTTGAAATATTTTTGGCTTTTGGCTTCAGCACTTAGAAAATGCAAGGATAACTTCTCAATAGTACTTGGACCATTAAAAAATTTTGTAAGAAGATTTGAAGATTTCTATATAAAGGAATTCAATAATTTACCAGTTTTAGCAGGCAACTTTGTCACAGTTTTAGGCCCCATATCTTTTATTTTTATGAACTTAATAGAGCTACCCACTTTCGAAAGTTTCGATTTAGCCCAATTACACTTGACGGATGTTCTGGAGTCCTCCAAGGTCCGTCGATTCAGCCACATAAGAAATGCAATTCAATGTTTAAACCTCCTTGGCTCGCCACGCAATCCTCATTTATACTAACAATGGATGACTCCTTTTCATTGCAAATACATTCAACGTTGTATCCTTTTTTCCTAATTTTATGTTCAGGCGTTATTTTTGCCTTTACAGTACATAAGTCTTCTGATCGCTTTAACTGCACATACCAAATGGCGTTGTCACCATAGCTTTCTCGGGCTGATCTGAAAATAGAAAAATACATTATTATTATGCTACAAACAATAGTACAAATCAATAGGTAATCACATGTAATTTATTTATTTATTTATTTACGCCTATTTAGGCTTTTACATACATATATATAACAATATTAACAAAATTATACTGGTAAACAGTGCAGGAAACTACTGTTTAAAACACTTGCACAAAAATAAATACAAAGTAAAAATATATAGGTATTGAATTTAAACCACACAGTATGTAGGTACAAAATATAATAAATCTGAAATAGTTTTTTTCCTTTCAGCCGACAAAATACTGCCAATGAATTAGTCAATTTTAATAGTAATGTAACATGTATAATAATAAAAACTTCGAAGCTATGAAATAAAAAAAATATTATCTACGAATATTATCTACGAATATGTATCTTTAGAAATCCATTTCATATAATGATAACAACAAATACATATAGGGTAAAGTTCGGTTTAGGGGCGGCGCGTTCCTAGATAATAAAACTAGTTATTTTTATACTAACTATGGGCCGGAAAATCCGAATCTGAAAGAATTAGGCGTCGGCAAGCAATATTAACTGAATTACACGACTTTAAAATTTTCTATAAACACAAAGGAAAACTAGCCATTTTGAATGCATTGACATTACAAGTCATAGAAAAACAAGAAAGATGTTACACCACATAAAATTAAGTGTTGCCATTAAGCAATAATATCAATAACTAATTTAAGTAATTATTTTTTATAAATTTTACTCACTTTTGTATCTTATGGTTAGGTTAGGTTAGATTAGGTTAGGTTAGGTTAGGTTAGGTTAGGTATAAAATTAAGTGTTGCCATTAAGCAATAATATCAATAACTAATTTAAGTAATTATTTTTTATAAATTTTACTCACTTTTGTATCTTATGGTTAGGTTAGGTTAGGTTAGGTTAGGTTAGGTTAGGTTAGGTTACGCATTTTTAAGACTACGAATTTTCATACTTTTGGTCTAAGAATACGGCCGTTGAGATAGTCATAATTCATCAGGTTAATGTGTTATGTGATGAATTATCATGTGAGGAAGTATCGTGTCGGAAAGTTTTACGTTATTGATATTTTTGCTTAATGGCAACACTTAATTTTATGTGGTGGTTTTCCTTTATGTTTATAGAATATTTTAAAGTCGTGTAATTCAGTTAATATTGCTTGCCGACGCCTAATTCTTTCAGATTCGGATTTTCCGGCCCATAATTAGTATAAAAAAAAAAAATTCTAGGAACGCCGCCCCTAAACCGAATTTTTTCCATACATATATTTGACAATAGAAGATGGAAGCTATTTTTTTCACATAGATTCTATTGACAAAAGGGTTTCTCCGGGAATGAAGCTGGCTTTCGGCAGTGCCTTATATGGTAAACAACAGATGAAATAATTAAAAGCCATCACCACATTATATATATTATAATGATTAGACAATAATTATCATATCATGCGAAATCAATAAATATACCTGCACAAAACTAGGTGAGGTTATGGCGAAACACCAGATGTCAGATGGGTAAAATACGTAATGATTATGATGTATTATACTGTAGAAATGTATTATATTTATTGTAACGTACAAATGAATACAATTAATAATTTGTTGTACTTACTTGGAAGCTTTAACTCCATAATTTCAGCACTAATGTAATCAGTATTATCTCGTAAATATAAAATCAACATGTCAGAATCAACGATTGGTAGGTTGTCGGACTGGCCTTGAATATATCCGATTTCTGACATGGTATGTTCTTTTTTAAACAGATTTTGTATTAAATAAACTTTGTTTACTAAACCATAAACATACCAAACCAGCCAAACTTAATTAAAAAGACTTTAACGAGATATAAACCAAAACTGTTTGGCCCATAAATAAACGCTTGTCCTATGCACCTCTTTTATCGTGAACAAACCATCTCCCATGTAATAGAAAGAGATGCACCATAGACATTCCGGTGATCCGTTCTTTGTAAAAACCGGGGCACGGGCAATCATGAAGCGTTTTTTTTTTATAGCTTTTTAATATTTTTTTAAGAAGGTTTAATTAATTCTAAGGATAATAATATAGAAATATATTTATATATTTAGAATCGATATTTTTTTATCTACATGAACATATTTTTTATAAGTCAAAATATTTTTCACTCAACTTCCTTATTGTCAAATATGTGAAGGAGCAAAGACTGAACCTAGATTTCTGTCCCGATCTCTCGGTCACGGAAGGGCTAACTTCTTATCACTTCACATCTAGACAGTGGCTTGCATTCGGTAAGAGATGAATTTAGATTTATAATATTTACATAAAAAATAACGGTAAAATATGAAAATAGTGCATAAAAGTGAATACCTATTTTATTAAATTATTTGACAAGCTGCCACTAGTTCTAGATACTCGTACGCAATATCTGGAGTGAGGTTTAAATGTTTTAGTTAGAAAATTTGTTTGAAAATGATTTTATAACAAATAACTTTATAAACACCATTCTATTATCAATATTATCGAAATGTTTCAAAAACAAGTTTTCTTCGTCAGGATGAGAGATTAATACGATTTTGATTCTAATACGAGTATGATCGATCTTATACGAGTTTGATTCTAATGACATCAGTGTAATATATAATGTAGAGTAGGTAAAACATCCAAGATATAATTTTTTTATCATATCTACGCGATGACCCCAATTATTTTTCAAAAAATATCGTGGCTCGATATTTCGATTTCGACCACGCGTTGCTTACCGTGATTTTATGCTTTTCGTGCTTACCGTGACTAAGGACAATTAACATGCCATCCCTTTATTTTATTTTTATAAAATTTCATCGTAGGATGCATTCATTTTTCTGGGAAGCGTTGAAGGGGATTTTTTAAAGCCACTAATTATTTCTGGAGTGGGTTTTTAAATTGAGTGGGTGAATTTTAAATTGCACTGAAAAATGGATTACCCCAATTGAAATTCAGTCAACTGCATTATGAAGTAGGTTGAGCCAAGATAGTCTAAATAGGTCAAATAATTGATTTCTAGGTTGGATGACTTAAATATAAATATATTAACCCGGCGAGAGTGTGGTGAAAAAATTTAACATGAAGTATGTTGCAGAGTATGACATACCCGTTTACAAATTTGACTGTAAAACTTGATTCTTAAGAAAAAGAATTATATTAATTGTTTTTTTATTACAGCAAGACCATATTATAACGTATGTCAGTTTTTGTCACGAAATATGTACAGCAGCTATGTGGCAGGGTATCACATACAAGAAAGCAGTTTGCAAGCGTATAACTCGAGCGCAGGCCGCCGCGACTGCGATCACGTCACTATCCCCACCTGCACCCATTTAACTCCAGCTAATCAAAATAACAACAGGTTTCAAGGTCACAAACAAAAAATAAACGTAAATAAGTAACATGGTGGGTACGACATACCCTTCCACACTCTCGCCGGGTTAATAATAAATAATAATTATAATAATAATCTAAGAGTTGATGAAAATCATTTTTTTGGCAATACAATCGAGGAGGTTAAATACGTTTTGAATGCTTTCTAATAAATTCAATTTCGAATTGGCAAAAGAGAAGGTTTTTAAAATTGGTATGGACTCGAAACAAACCAGACGATGGAAACAAAAGGAGCAAATGGAAAAACATTTCCATTAAAATGCCGTTGTATCAGCCATTTGCAATACAAACAGAAAACATGGCACAATCATTTGATGCACCTATTTCATGCTAGAATCATGTTGCGCATTTTGACTCTTTTGAGTTTGGTAAGCCTTGGTTCTTCAATACAAAAATCGATGAATGAAAAACATGACACGGGTTTGACAATTACCGTGGAGTTACCCATTACACATAATGAACGTTTCTATTACATGTATGTGTGTTGCTTTCGATTGAGTTCTTCTCGTAGATATGAGACGATTTATTCAGAAAATTTAGTCTTTAATAACCAACACCTCTGCCATAGGTCACTCCAAGTGGTTCGCTACATTTGGTGACTTAGCAGGGGTGTCCGGTTTCATGTTTGAGGTTTTTCAATATCTTGGCGGCGGATGCTTTTGCCCCCCTACTGCGTAGCAGGCCGGATCGGTAGAGACAGGATGAGGAAGAACTTTTGACCTTTCCAGTCAGACTCATCGCCTTGCACCTCAGTGGGAGGGATGGATTCATACATCCGTCACGCCTGGATACACTGACCCCCAGATAATAACCCAACCCTCATACCTTGTTCCTTCCCAGAACTTCATATCCTTCCCTTTCTTAAAAAGACACTCCACACAGCATCTTTTAAGATGACATAGACCCTGAGGGAAATTATTTTCCTCAGGGCCTCCTGTGTGGATCGAAAATAAAGTAAGACAATTATTTAGTGCACCCGCCACATACATGATAACATAATCACGTTTCTTCCATAGTGTACGATCAGGTACAAAGCGGGTTTCGGTTTTCTGATTAGTCGGCGCATGGGCGGCCGACTGGCGCAGGCGTGCTGACAAGAATGTTTGTATGTCAACGTATCAGGCCGAACATAGTGAAGGCAGGTTCAGATTTATGTCCGCGCGAGGCGGCGCCGATAAGCTTTACCGGAATGAATTCTTAATTCCTGCTCGCCGGTGACGCCGGTCAGAATCTGATATCAAAATGAGCGACCTGTTAATTGCCGCTATTTTCAATCAATCGCCAATCTGGGATAAAAGAAATATATTCCATACCACCAGAAATGTTGTTGACAAGTGATGGAATGAAATCAAAAAGATAAAATTTTGAAATAACCTCAAATGTCACAAGTGAATTTCTTTCAGGCACGTACTTAACATATTATCATGTCCTCCTGAGGTTTTTTTTTCATATTTAAAGATACCAATTACCAAATACCATTGTTTTATTCCTTAATTTTAAGAAAGGATTCTCCAAGAGTAAATAATCGTCGTCTACGAACTCTACAGTTCGTAAAAACTGACAGCTGCTGTCATGCTACCGCGCAGGTAGCGCAAGTTTTATCCGCGTTCTGTTTGTCCACATCTTGGCGTCAACTGCCGCCGGTGGAACAGGGCACTGAACGCCGTTAATCTGAAAACCGAAACCCGCTTTGTACCTGATCGTACCCATACTCTCCTTCTTGGAGTTCAGCAATCCAATCATTTTAACAATTTAGTATATAAATATTTACGCAATTCGTAGTACGCTCAGAAAACATGGCACAGAGGATTCCTTTCGGAAATTTAATCTTTCACTTTATTTCACATTAGCTCGACACAAAAAGCCCGGAGGAAAATAATTCCTTTCAGGGACTAACTACATCATCTTTGGGGATTTTGTGTGGAGAGGAAGGAGCGGAATATCTAGAAAGGAAAAGGTGTGAGGGGTGGGTAGGAATCTTGCGTCCGTGTTGGAGTGACAGACATATGAATCCATCCCTCGCACATAGTCATTCAGGAATGGTCAAAATCTCCCTCAACCAGTTCTCCTGGTCCGGCCTGCCACGCTAAAGCATCCGCCGCCAAAACCTGGGTAAACCTCACCCCGTGAACCAGTGTGCTCCTGCTAAGTCGCCAAACCTAGCGAACAACTTGAGGTGACCTATGGCAGGGTGTAACAGACAGTATACAATAGACGGCGCATGTAAGACAATTACTAGATGCATATTTGACGTGCAAGGCAACATAATCACGTTTCTTTTGCAGAATTTATTTCTTCGAGTTCAGCATGCCATTCATCCCAGCAATTTAGTATTTCAGCGTGATACATGTCGCGTGATAAATTATTCAATCTCGAGCTGCACAATTGCTCGCTTCTACTTTAAGTATCCCAATTTAAACGTTTGCTCCCGGGCAGGGGGTGATAAAATATTCACCTGGAACCACCTTGCTCTCTATTGCCCACCCCTCAAGTCGGGATAAAAGGAAAATTCATCTTGTCAATCTTCCCTTGGAGTAACAGTGTTTTGGAATAAAGTAGCTCTTTTAATAGCAATTTACGTTTGTAAAGTTCTATAAAATTGAGTGCTTTTTATGACACGGTACACTCTTTAAGCAGTCATAATATTTTAAGATAAAAACAATAGCTTTATAAATTATTAATAATTCCTCATCACTCTACTTATCAGTTGGTTCGATAATCATGTCATCATATTTTGTCATGAAAAAAAGTTTTAATTTGTAGTAATAATTACTAACCGACTATGCAAGATTCAAAATTTTCTTTTTTTATTGTTTTTTTCTTTTACATTGGCTCCACACAGGAGGCCCTAAGAAGATAATTCCCCTCAGGGCCTACGTCATCTTTGGTGATGCTGTGTGGAGGGTCTTTTTAGGAAAAGGAAGGGGAGGAAGTAATGGATAGGAAAAAGGTATGAGGGGTGGGTAGGAATCTGGAGGTCAGTGTGTCCAGGAGTGACGGACATATGAATCAATCCCTTTCAATGCGGGTAAGACGATATTCTGAGAGTCCTGCTGGAGAGGTCTTACTCAACCAGTCTCTCCCGATCCGGCCTGCAACACAGTTTGTGGGCAGACCCATTCGCCGCCAAGATCCAGACACTACCCCATGAACCTGGGCACCCCTGCTAGGGGTGGGTAGGAATCTGGAGGTCAGTGTGTCCAGGAGTGACGGACATATGAATCAATCCCTTTCAATGCGGGTAAGACGATATTCTGAGAGTCCTGCTGGAGAGGTCTTACTCAACCAGTCTCTCCCGATCCGGCCTGCAACACAGTTTGTGGGCAGACCCATTCGCCGCCAAGATCCAGACACTACCCCATGAACCTGGGCACCCCTGCTAAGTCACCAAACGTAGCGAATCACTTGGGGTGACATATGGCACAGGTGTTGGTATTCCAATAAATGGTTCCCGGGGCGACGGTACCCATACCCGCCTCCCAAATTAATTGTAGAACATTCAGAAAATATGGCAAAACCAATGGTATAAAACTGGTTATCCAGACTTGTATTTGACAGTTGACACGTCCATTGAGAGCTCAAAATAGTTGTGTTGACCTGAAATTCCAGACTGAATGCAGTGTTAAAAATGTCATTTTCAGAGATCACCGCGCTACTTTAAGCACAACATTACATGCTTGAACATTAGTAAGTGGAAATTATGGTATTTTTCCAGCTATTCGAATCGTTTTTAACTAATATAATCAAATTGTTAGTTTTTAAGTTTTTGGTTTTACCTTAATTTTTAGTTAGTGCAAAAACCAAAATTTTTGATGAAGGGACCAAAATGTGCGCACATTTTTTGTAACCACCAACCCCATGATAAATTAACACAATTGATATAAATTATCATAAACATTTCATTGATTGGAAAATGTTACCTACTATTACATAATTATGACTGATATTTCAAAGTGGGTAATAAATCAAAGGCTAAACCTGAAAAATAATATTTCGGTAGGTTTTGTGTTAAAGTTGTCTTTATTAACTTTTTTACGAGTTCCAAATCCCAACACAATAAAGTTGCCATAACGTTGAGTGAGCCTACCCCTCGTGATGTCGATAACTTGTTTCCTTCGGCAGTTTGCCACTCATAATTAAGCAGGATTATCAATCAATTACCAAGTTAGCAGCATCCATCACTCGACTAAATATCGAATAAGGGAGATTCATCGCGACTAAGCAAGCACAGAGTTTTGCCTAGACGCATTGAAGTACCCAAGAATGGTTAGAAATCGTGTCAAACCGACCAATTTTTAATGACGATAACAAACATATTTTGGCCCCAGTCTCGGTTTCGACAAACATTTTACCGAAACTTCAATTCAGCAGACAACTGCATTTGTGATATGCCAACGATACACTTATCTACTTTTAGACTTTTTTTATTTTTTATTAGTAATAGAAGGTACATAAATTACAAATAATTTTTATACAGTAATTAATTACATAGTAGAATATTTGATGTACCCCCATAATTAAGCAAGGCTTGTGTGTATGGGGGGGTGTTATTGTATTGCTTTTTTTATATCATTCAGTTTAAGTTTTCAGTATAATTTTTGAGGTGAGTTTTAAAAAATTTTATATTGGTATTCATGTTTCTAATTTTTTCTGGTAATGAATTAAAAAATTTTGCTCCGAGATATTTATGACTCAATTGTCCAATTTTTTTTTTACATTTTGGAGTGGGAAGTATTGATGTTTGTCTAAGACTTCTGTTTTTTTTAAAGGGTGCAACTTGATTTTTAATATTATCTTTATAAATTTGTAATGTTGCATGATAAAAGTATAATGCACTTAATTTTCTGACCTTAAATTGTTTGAATAAAAGTTCTGACGAATATGAGTAGGGTTTTTTTAAAATTGTTTTTATTATTAGTTTTTGTGATATGTAAATTGTTTGTGTTTGATTTTTATATGTACCGCCCCATCCTATAATGCCGTATTGTATAATTGATTGACAGAAAGCGAAGTATGTGGTTCTAAGTAATTTTTCATTTAAAATATCTTTTAAACATCTAAATATATATGTTAGTTTCCTTATTCTGTTGTTCAGAATATTTATGTGTGGAAACATTTTAAACGCTGGTCTATTGTTATGCCCAGGTACTTAATATTAGTTTTGCTTTCTATTTTTGAACAAGATATATTACATTTGTGGTTTTCTGTATTTGTCACAGAGTGGATTATTAAGTTTATTTCTTTAGGTGTTTCTTGTTTTTTAATGAAAAATGGTATATAATAGGTTTTTTTAGAATTTAAAGTCAACAGGTTTTTATCAAACCATAATTTTAGTGCATTGATATCTGTATTTGCCATTTTGTTTAATTCAGACCAGGTGTTTGCTTTTAGTAGTAGGACTGTGTCGTCAGCGTAGGAGACAATGTCTCCATATTTAGAAATATTGAATATATCATTGACATATATAATAAATAACAATGGTCCCAAAACTGTACCTTGGGGTATTGAAAAATCGCTATATTTTGAATCGCTGACTTGATTTAGTAATTTTACTTGTTGTGGTCTTTCATGTAAATAACTATCTATCCATGCTAAGACTTTCCCATTAATTCCTATAGATTTTAATTTATTTATTAATTTTTTATGTGATATGCTGTCGAAAGCTTTTTTCAAGTCTATAAATATTCCGATACATTTTTTATCGGAATCTAGGGCCGTATATAAATAGTTGGTTATTTTTGCTATCGCGTCGTGAGTACTTGTATTTTTTTTGAAGCCGAATTGATTATCATTAATTATTTTATTTTCATCTAAGAATGTCCAAATTTGTTTTTTTACAATTTTCTCATATATTTTTGATATATTTGATAGAATGGAAATCGGGCGGTAATTTTGTGGATCTTTAGGACAGTCTGTTTTATAAATGGGAGTTATAATTGCTCTTTTGTAATTATTGGGAAACTCGCCATTTGCTAGACTTAGGTTTATTATATGTGTTATTGGGAGAATTAAGTATGTTTTCATCGCTTTTATTGTCTTAGCATTTATGTTATCAAAGCCGGGGGCAGAACCTCCTTTTAGTTCCGAAATAGTTCTGTCAATGTCGGCTTCTGTGACTGGCTCAAATTTATTTATTTGACATTGTGTTCTGTGTTGTGGATTTGATATATTGGTCGAATTTATGGATTTTGCTAGGTTTTTTCCAACGTTATTAAAATGGTTATTTAAAATATTACAACATTTTTTTGTGTTATTTTGTACATTATATATTAATTTCCCATCTGATATTTCGGATATGTGCTTATATGTTTTATTTTTATTTATTAATTCATTTATTGTTGACCATATTTTTTTATTATTGTCTTTAGCTTCTGTTATAATTTTTGAGTAATAGTCGTTTATCTAATTAGAGTAGTTAATATATTTTTGTACTTTTTATAATATATAAGATACCAGCTAAATCATTTGTTGACTTACAACCATGCTATTTAGATCAACGCGTCCTGCTAACTTTTTTATTTCACTTATTTAATTTTTTTTGGGTTCCCATATACGCGTATTGTTAGAATTTTTTATTTGAATTTTTTATTTCACTTATTTTTTTTTTTGGTTCCCACATACGTAGTTGTTTTTTTCATATAGTTTATAATCATGATTAATTTTGGATTGTATAGTAGAGTGAAGTGATTTAACATGGAGATTTTTTCGTAATATCGATTCTTCATACGCAGGAATGATGCGCTGTCATGTAGGTACTTATTCCAAATTAAAAAAATATGTATTATTATTTAACACTCCCACAACCACTTTGAATTTTGATAAAAATGTTGGAAATATAAATAGTGAGATTGAGTCCAATAACAAATTATCTATTCCTGCGTACAGTTTAAAGTTCAGACTCAAAATGTCAGAATAGGGTCCTTCAAATGCAATTGTTTAAAAAAAAATACCAAGTAAAGTAAAACTAAAACATGTGCTTAACATGTCTATAATTCGATTTTGAGTTCGACAGCTTGGCTGTGTACCGATTTGCCGGTGTATGTGTTTCCTCTCTCCTGCAACACGGGTCTAAAAGAGGTCCACTCTCTCATTTTCTCAAAAAGACCCTTTACACAGCACCTTCAAAGATGGCGTAGGCCCTGAGGGAAAAATGTCACTTTTTCACATTTTTACATGAGTGTGGAGTTTCAATTTCCCTGTTGTGGCCAGAACTTAAACAGATATTGTATTTTGGAACAAGGAGGGACTGCCATCGTTACTAATATTCTTACCATTATATATGATGACTTAATTTCACAGAATATACATCACGCGTTATGGACAAGAGTAAAACTCACCGAGCTCTACCAAAGAAAAGAAACGCCCTAGTTATCGACATTAGGAATGAATTGTAAATTTCGAGGATGTTCTACGAAAAATAATAATTAAAAAATACGTTAGCAAGTACATGTACTAATCTTGATGTATTTTTACATTCCATATGGCTCACCAAACCAAAATTACAAACCGAATTCTCAGGCTTTACATATCTAAAAAGCGATTATGATTCACCTGTTCATAGTTCACCTGTTCATGATTTTACCTCGATTTACTCATGAAAAAGCTGACGTTTTCGATATAGTTTATGCTTTTTAAAACATTTTTAACAAAATACAAAAATTCCTAACTGATATTCCTCTCCTGGAATCAATTCATTGAAGAGAAAGAAAAACTATATATAAAATGGAAATCCTATAGTTCATTTCCAGTCATTATCCTATAGAGTTCTCAATCAAAAGTTCGCAACCAAAATACTGTGATCAATAATAAGTTCAGTTGAATCTTATATTTTGATATATACTTAATAGATTTTTAGAATCAAGTACGCTAAAAGCAAAAGTAAAAAAATGGCACCCCACAAATCATGCACCTTAAAGACGAATCAGGTACCGGCGCTCATTAAGGATGCCAATTATTGTATGAACACTTTCAGTCCACCTACGTAAGTGACATACACACGACTGGTCCAAGCGTAATGGATAGTTTTAACTATGAGAATAGGTCATCATAACCCGATTGGAAACGTACGCATACACGATACTTTTATGGTGTCCGATATTTGAGTGCTGGCTTAAATTTAGTTTAAATTTTTGCACTGTGAATATGGCGATAAAAGTCAAGGACAAAAGTTGAGTGAATTCGTAGGAGCTTTCTTGATTCAGCTCCTGTTTCCTTTCGCGAACTGAAATATGTTTTTGAGTGTACTTAATTTATTAACGATATTTAATCGTCTCTAAAGGCATGTGATAAATACAAGACATCATTCGAATGTTAAATGTAAGAATCTTCAGTCTCACCGAAATGGATAATAAAATGTTTTACGATTTTTAACGAGAGACTTTTTGATTGTCGGAAATAGCAATTTTGTTTTCAAAGCAATGGTAAATCAGTTGATATCGTATATGTTATTGATATTGTATTGTTTTATTGAACAAGTTTTAAATTTTTTACCAAAGAGAATTATTGGAGACTCAAGTGCTAAAAAGCGAACGAATTAGTTACATTACATTTTTTTACAGTTTTAATTGTCAATAACGGCCTTGGAAGTTAGGGGACGTACCAAAGATATTGAAATATAATTAGATGTGCTATTGCTGCTGTTTTTACTGTGTGGGTCTGCGCTTCCGGGTGTCGCCGATATTGTTTACCAATTAACAAATAAACTAAAAGAACAAATAATTAACGAATAAACCAAACGAATGTTAATCTAAATGAACGAATTCTTTCCTTATTCAAAATATATTGTTAACCAATATTAATGCACATTTTCAAAAAATCAACGAAATGAACAAATTCTTTTTGTATGAAAACTACGCTAATTAGCGCGTAGTCCGGCGACAGTTGCGCGGACACCATAGCATATCTCCTTCTGTATTTGAATATCTTTGGGACGTACCCATACTACGTGACCTGTTCGGGGGGGTCTTCAAAATACCACGCTCGGTACAAATGAGCGGCAGGGGCCATAGGTTTTTGGTCACGGGGGGGGGGGGTTAAAAATTGCAAAAAGTTGGTCACGTAGTATGAGTACGTCACCTTACTAAATCAATTTGTGCCATTTACGGGAAAATGGCATTGAAATATTCAAAAGTGGTTATTAATTAGCTCTGTTGGGTAATAAAAAATGTTTGTCATCCAAAATATTTCAGTTTAGTGAGAGTCCCATCTAGCATATTTAAGGGCACCACCATATTACTATCTCAGGTGTCGTGTACCATAAAATCATACTACAAAAAGCCTTTGTGAATGGATTGATCGACGGCAAGCTGAGGGTGCCTTTACCCTCAAAATATGGTTTATATTATACAGGATGACTGGTATTTGAAGCGATATCTCATAGGTATTAAAGGAGAAGACAAGTTCAGTATTTAATTTTTGTTTCATTTTTTTATATTTATTTATATGATTCTTAAAACATAGGTTTTAAGGGACGTTCTTTTATTACAGTACAGTTTTTAATGGAATAGTATTAAAGAAGTCAAATTTGTTTTAAATAGAAAATATGAAATAAATCACGTGCCAAAGAATAATAAAAGCTGAAATTCATATGTATTCATGAGGTATGCTATTATAACATTTGTTTGTAACTGAAATATCTACAATTTCTGTGGAACTATTGCCAATGGTATACAATATAGATGCAATCGAGTACCTATCTAAATAACGCAGTTATATATTGTAATTACAATTTAAAATAAATTAATATAAACAAATTAAAAATTATTTGTGTTCGAGTATTTCTAGCTGGTAATTAGATTAAGTAAATCAGGACTATCTACAATAGCATTAACATTTTTAAATAAAAGTCAGGTTTGAAACAAGTCTTCTATCTGAGAATGTTAATAATTTTAATTCCCTCATCAAGTTGATGTAATTTATGATGTCTATGGGAACTCCAGATACTAATATCTACAGCCTGTATGTCGGACGAATATCTACAGCTCATATGTTGAACTAATATCTACGAACTTCAGAGTGTTGACTAATATCTACAGAGCTAAGAGCTAAGGTCGGACGAATATCTATGACGGTCCCAGGGTTGACTAATATCTACAGAGCATAGGTTGAACTAATATCTACAGAGCGTAGGTTGGACTAATCAGCTAAATGTGTCCAATAGTCCGATATTATGGATTTTACATACATACTTACATAAATTACGTTTTTTAAACTGCATATGCAATATTACGTTATTCCAACATGCTATACATAATTGCAACTCCAACCTCTGCCAGTGCTGTAGATATTCGTCAACACTTTGGTTCTCATAGATATTAGTCAGCAGTTTGAGCTGTAGATATTCGTCAACACTTCGGTTCTCGTAGATATTAGTCAACAGTTTGAGCTGTAGATATTCGTCAACACTTTGGTTCTCATAGATATTATTTCGATTTTTTCAGTTTTTGGAATTCCTGTAGATATTAATAGACGCCTCCTCTATGGGTAGACTGAGTTTATGGTAATTACTTATAAATTAAAAAATATAACTATTATTTTCCAAGTTATAGGACTATTATACCACATCAACATTCGGCGGGCAGCGTTGCGAGGCGGGTAAATTAAGGATCTGAAGGAAATGGAGGAGAAAAGACAGTTACACAAAAAACAAATCGGAGAAATAATCCCATTGAATGTGCATATACTGTCAAATCTGAATACGGAGATGGTAAATAGTTTTAAAATCTGAGAAAAGTGTTTGAAAATGAAAGTGATGATGATTTTGTCTGACAACAGAAATCATAAATTTTTACGTTCCTATTCAACCCCATGACGTATTTTTCATGTTTCAAGTTCGGAACGTTAACACGTCACCTCGAAAAAGCTTTAATAAAATAAAATATTGTACACGAGCTTCCTTGTCATTTGAAAGATTTTAATATGATCCTCGTCAAAAGCCAACCTTTGATTTGATTTACGTAGCTTTTGGCAAACCTTTCATGCGCTGGTTTCTCGACAAACAAAATAAAATCCCATTATAATTCAGAGGAATAATGCGGTTTTTCAGGCGAAGAAATATCACGTTGGCAATCAACTACCTGCGCATGTACATGAAGTTATATTATCCCTCTTCTGCCAAGAAATTTCCTTTGAGAGAGGAAATTTTAATCCCATAATCCTAAAGATAATTTCGCCCCGTCACAAGCGGAAAGTGGATTAAAAATTTACTGGATGAAAAAAACAAAAGGGTTTGGATATTGTCTCTCCTATTAAAGAGTCCCTGTGTTGATAAAAAATTGTTTATTTGAGGTCCACTGGGGAAGGAAAACCTTTTATGAAAAACCAAAATATTTTACAATGGAACGATTTACCTTTGAAATACATAATAATTGTGTCGGTAGGGGGGTATTAACAATGTTAACATGTGTATTTGATTGTACGATATATTTATAGGACGTCATATTTGACATGTAAAAACTAGCGAATTGTAACTATAAAAATAGTTTCTTGCGAAGGTCCATATTACTGATATGATTCTTGTTTAAACGAGTGTTCAAATGTGTTATGCGTTATCGAAGAAATATTAAAAAATAACGCTGTGGAAATAAGCAAACCAGCGTTTTCATCTTGTCGTTTCATTGTGATTCGATGAGAATCAATTGAATAATTGATTTATTAATTATATGTACAATTGTATCAGTTATAATTGTATCATAATAATATATCGTTGATAATATACAGGAAAGAGTAAAACGAAAAGCAACAGAAGACTAATTCTAAAATATTTTCAAAAATTTTGACATAATCATACTCGATAAGTTTAAAGAACATAATAACAATAACTTTGCAATAAACCATTCCGCATAAAAATTCAGATTAAATTTAATACTTAGGAATATCAGGCAAAACCCAAACCGGAAATTTCAAATCAATCTTATATTTAAGAAAATAATTCAATAAATTTATAGATTTTTGAGAATATAAAATTGTCTCACATTGGAAAATTTAACATCAGTCTACCATGCTAAAGTACAATCAAATCTCTAATACGCTATAGTCAGCTGGGGAGCAGCAAACAAAACCAATTTCCTCCCTGTTGAAATTTTGGAAAGTATAATTACGAAAATAATATTGAATAAAAAGATTAAACAGAGATTTTCCAACACACCTTAATTTTGAAGAATTAAAATTTAATGATCTAGTCCCAAAAAACATAATATAACTTTTTAACTCAATGTTGTACTCGTCAAAAAATATATATATCCAACACAAGAATATCACACTTTATTTGCACAACATCATTACATAATCGTAAATCTAGTGAAAAAATATTTCAACAGCCTACCCGAAAAAATCAATTCAATGTAAAAATAATAAAATGGTGAAATTGTCTTCTTAATTAAAGTAATTTTTAATTTGTTGATTGGTCTATTTTTTAAATAATTACGGACACAAAATATTTTTCATACTGCTTCGACAGAAGAGTAACATTAAAAAACTATGTAAACTAATTTTATAATGTATTATTTTTGTTAACATTATTATACACTGTAAACTGATTACAAAAACAAAAATCTACTCGTCAATATTTCATAATGATGCGTCTCATGTTTCCATCAGGAGAGTTGTTTGGATTTCTCTATCTGCATTTAATTGGATGAAACCCGCAGTATTATGGATCATCAACGTGTATTCAAATCTAGTGATATGAATTTACGTCAGAAATATTTATCGAATTGAATTAGTAGAGAAAAGTTTTCGCTTTGATACATGAGAATTGCACAGTTTATTTGCGCAAACATAAATAGAATGATATTTTTACTATTCACCATTATTCAATTCCATTTCATTCACTGAAAAACTTCAACAGTGGAGGTAATCCACCTCTTACCCGCCTTGGTATAAGTAACTGATTGAAGATTTTAATTTTTTTTTTTTTAAACGAAGCTACATTTATTTATTTTGAACGAATCTAGACCTCCAGTGTCCATGCATACGTTGTTAGTAAGCAGTATGCAAGTGCTTAACAGGAAAAAAACTTCAACAACAAAAAATTAATCAGTTTAAAAATACTATGTGCGAATGTTATTTGGTTTTTTTTTTATTAAAAAAATTTTATGTACATAAACGTAGCCACTGAAGCGACAAGCGCAATTTAAAACTTTCTTCTCCGATTGCTCGGGATTTTGAATATTTTCCGACCACATTTAAAAAAATCATACCTCCGAATTTTAATATGGAGATATACAAACTAATTATAGTTCTATAAATCCAATGGATTCACCTATCTTTTGTCGATTATTACATATTCGTAGGATTTGTAAAAAAAATATTATAAAATTGTAAACCTCTACTTAATTACAAATAAGGAAAAATTTGCCAAAATTTTCAACAAAGCAATCCAAGGTATTTTAAATAGTTTCATATTGTGGCAAAAAGCGCTCCAGTGGATAGGTGGGTTTTTTTTAACTATATACAATCATACGAGTATAAATGTGGGCTTATTGCCAGGTTGTGGCAATTTCTTCCAACAACCCCGTGAATATGGCTAGAATGTTACTGAACCACCTTAAAAAAAATTGTGAAATGGAAACGTGTATGATATTCGGTTTAAAATATTATAAACTTATTTTAATGCATCTTTATTTTCATTTAATTCATTAAAATACGACAAAAAGCTTATTACCCGGGGTTTGTACCCGCGACTTATGTTTGTCGCTTTACAACGGAGTCGTCGAAATCCAATTTTAACTTATGCGCAATAAATTGTTTTGTTCTACCTGTAGTTCTCTATTTTTCTCTATCTATCCAATAATTTGCTTTGAGTATATTTGTTATCATGTTTTGTGTAATATTGTGACAATAATTTCTGAAACTACTGTAGTCTGAGCCCAAATACGAATATGCTGGCTGAACTCCTTTTTTAACAAATTACTTATCGAATACTCATACCTATTTGTGTTGTGCCAACCTATGTCCTATGTCTGTCATGCTCTGTTTATTTTTTTATGTACTATATACTTGTTATGATGCTACATACTTGTTATAATTAATATATAATGCTCCTGTACAATTTACCTTAAATGTAAAAGCCATCAAGAAGTAAACAAATAAATAAATAAATTAAATGATGTATTTTTATGTAAGTTCTTATGCAAATTGCTATCTCAGACGTTTTGGTATCAGGCATGGATTTTGGGTTGCATCATGTAACTCACCTTGAAAGTTGCGGTCTTGAAATTCGTATTTGTCGAATAGTGATATTATTTTTTTTATTTACTTTGGAATTGGTGTGGGCCAGTTAGTACCGATATGGTTAAAATAATTTGCAAAAACATTTGTTGCGTAAAATCCAATGACGTTAACAATAGTTAATTCTAGAAGTGCAATCTGATGAAAAACTAATAAGGCCAAATAAATGTAAGGCCCTATGACTACTAGGCCTCAGACAAGCTAAGGAAATGAATTTTCTTTTAAAGAAAGAATTTCGATGTCAAATGAGTGATAAATTATCAATTTAATGAAAACCCATAACTTTGTTAACACCACTATATTAATAACATTATCGACATGTTTCAAAAACAATGTTTTTTTTGTCAGGATAAGCGATTAATAATTTTTGTGATTTTTATTATTCTCTTACCCTGCCTAAGAAAACATTGTTTTGGAAACATTTCGATAATGTTAATAACGCAGTGGTGTTTACAAAGTTATTTGTTTTTATTAAATCAATGATGACGCCACAAAGTGCATTTACGAAGTTTGAAGAAGATAAATTATCAATTTAAATGTGTCTATAAAAATGTCAAAATTTAACTGTAAAGGAGGATTACGCTTACTCAAGAGTTGTCGGATACTTCCACAGTGCTCGTTTATCGGTTTTTTGTCTTCAATGTTATTCTGAAATCATTTTTCATATTTTTTAACGAATAGATTTCCAACATACGAGGTCCTATATAATATTATTATTATTCCTGTACATTATAATTTTCGATTTCTTAACATCAAATATCGAGGTATTGTTCCACATTATATATCTAATTCGGAAATTTGCCTCATGAATGATTTAATTACTTTGCATCGACGAAAAGCGTGACACTCCGTTTTCGTCAATTTAATTTGACACCCACCCTTTTCACGGAACATCTATTTTAGTCTTCATTTTAATCTAATAAAACGGAATCTAAATTACTATATTCATCTTTATCAACGTCGTTGAGTGGGCGTGAATTTCATCGAGTTCTCTCACCGGCTCAGGTAATAAGACGGCTCCTTCTCAAATTCTTCGGAGATTTGCTTGGATAATGAAACGTAATAGCCCGATCTTTTTTTTAATCATAAATTTTCATTTCAATCCCTCCAGTAACTTAGGTCCTAACCTACTTTTTATAATCAAGGTGGGAAATTGGTACTTACTCAATTTTTAAAAGGAAAATAAAAATAATCGTGAATCTTTTTTCGTGACAATATTGTACGAACTCACTCAAATTATTCAACTATTTATTTACGATAATACCACGCAAATTATCTTCTTCGATGATTAATATGTATTTCTTTAATTTAAAGTGTCTTATCTCATTATTGTAATTTTAAACTATCTAGTGTATTAACTCCTATTTTACCCTATGACATTTTCTTTAATTTCACATGTAGATATTATATTTGTAAAAGATCTCCTGACGTTCAACAATTTTTTTCAATTTTCAATTTTTTTATGTTTGCTCGAAGTGGGTCCGAGCACTGTTGATTTATGAAATTGATCCCAATTAAAACATAGTGTAAAATGTGTGAGACAAATAGGTCGAAAGAATTCGGATGGGTTCCCTAAGGATTTCATTGTTTAAACGAAAAATAGGGAGTAAATTTTTGAATTCATGTTTTTTTTCCTTTATTTTTCCCAATTTTTACATTTGCTAAATACAATATTATGAAAATAATAAGAGCAATGGGAACTCACTAAGGCGCAGCCTGAGCATGGGTAATATAGTTATATTCTTTTTATTTTTATACCTAGAAAGAACAAAAAGTGGGCTTATGAAGCAAAAACATAAAAAGTTGTCTAAACAGTTTGTTAAAAACATACAATAGTGTTATTATAAGTATACCAAAGTGTAATAATACTCGTAAGTGTGTAGTTTGTGAGAAACATATTAAAGTGAATTAAATTAAATAAATAAAGTTTCAACATCACGAGTATATTGTTAAGCCATAATCTTAACTAATTTAAGTATTGAGGTAGTTCAGTGGTCACTTGAATTTTTTTTTGTAAAATTATATTTTTTTTACATTTACTCCACACAGGAGGTCCGGAAGAAAATAATTTTCCTCAACATTGTATCTTCTGGTATCTGATATGGGTCTTGAAGAGACCCATGTTGTAGGAGGGAGGAAACACAGAGGCCAGCAAAACGTTTCGCAGCCGAGCTGTTGAACTCAAGAACGAGCCATAGAAACCTCCCGTTCTCATGTGACTAATGTCAACCGTGTACAAATGTTGGGCGCTTGTTTGGGGTGTTTCCCGATTATGCAAAGATGCCGAGGGGATCTTTTTCCATTGTAATACCGGTAGAACAAGGACATCATTCCCACATGACGCATGTGCTCTAAAGATTGCTATCCGTCTGTTAAGATGGGAGAATCTATCAAACGGACAGCCCGTTTCTGGGCAGAGTAAAGGGTTTTTTTAGGTATTTTGGAGCTCCAGACCAGAGGTGGCTGCCAAATTCAACCGTGGGGCGCACTTGCGGTTTGTACAGAAGATTGAAAGTACGAGTTCCAATAAAACTGCTGTGTGTTTGCATTTGTTTGGTATTCGTTTATAAAATATATCGAGTATAAATACATTTTCATTTCTAAAGTTGACTGTTTTCATTTTTTCGAATTTATTTTTGTGTTTACAGATATATTTCATAGTTTGCAGTACAAATAGTTTACGGATACTGAATAGTTTAGAATCTTTATGCGATGCATCTGTAGAAAAAGTTCTATTTCTATTAAACGTAATTTTGAATTAACTCCGCTAAACTTATTTGAAGCGATGGGTAAATTTGAAGCATCGTTTTTTTTTTTTTTTAGCAAACTATAACAAAATTATTGTAAAACCTAGGCAGGTGGGTACTTTCATGATGATTGTTATTTATTAAACTCTTCTTGTTTTTTCGTTTTCGGCAATACAATTTTCAAATACAATGCATCCAAGTAATAGTGTTATAATTATATATATAAACTGTTTACCTCAGAATGTGAATGTATAATATGGAAGTGGATTTATTTTATTATTTAAAAATGGGAAATTTTTTTTAGTTTAAATTTTCAGCTTGTTTTTTAAGGTGAAAATAAAAATCTTTTAAATTGTTCTTAATATTTCTGAATCTTTCTAAAAATGAATTGGAAAAAAATATATTCTGAGATATTTTCAATTGGAATAAATGCTGAAGAAGATAAAGAGATCCTCAAATCGAGAAAAAAGTTTTTTCGTTATCTATGAAGACTTACCAGCTTCTACTTGTGCCGATGGTTTCCAGTCACAGTGTAAAATATATTTTATTTTTACATTGAATAATTTTCGGGTAATTTGTGTAGCGCAGTTTTTGTGAAAATTCACCTGAGAGCGCTTTATTATGCGTGAAACAACACTTTCTTTAATTACTTTCGCACGTCGGAATTCAAACCAGCGACCTTTGAATCGTGAACATCAATATTTAGTTTTCTCTTAAATTATGCCAGAGTTCTGGGAACTATATCTACAGTATGAATGTTAATTGGTAATTTGGGGTGGTACTTCTTGTATCCCGGATTGTTATTGGAATAATTTATCGTCTGGTGTTCGGATTGGGAAAGAAGGCGAGTCTAATGTGGAAGGCTGGTTCGATTGTGTGGAAATCTACACATTCCTATACGTTGCTGAAGGCCTCCACTAATGAAAAACAGTGATTCTTTAATAGAGCGATAATTGATCGTGCGGTGATCTTCTTGCGTATGTGACGCATGTTTGGGGGTGGTGCCTGGAACGTTTCGGTGAGACCCAAACGGTTACACTGGATATTTCCAAGGCCTTTGACCGGGTTTGGCACCGAGGACTTGTCAACAAACTGCCGTCTTACGGACTTCCCGCATCCTTGCGTACTTGAATTGCCGACATTTTTGAGGGAGAGGTCGATCCAGATGGTAGCCGATGGTTTTACCTCTTCCTCACACTCGATAAATGCTGGCGTCCCACAGGGATCGGTTTTGTCTCCGACTTTGTTTTTGTTGCACATCAACGACCTTTTGTCATGTGCACCAATTCATTGTTACGCGGATGATAGTACAGTCCATGATAGCTTTTTGTTTGACAAGCCCCCAAAGGGCTCACAAACTCCAACGGCTCGGAGGGCATTGAAACAAAGAATGGACGGTTACCTCGAGAGTGTTTTCTCTTGGGGTAAAAATAATCTGGTTGAATTTAATGTTTCAAAGACCCAATCTCGTCTGATTACGTCTAAAAGGGATCGAAATGGTAATCTAGTATATTTCAACGGTAGCAATCTTTCGAACAAGCCCTCCATTGATATGCTTAGTGTAACCCTAAGTGACCAGCTCAGGTATGGGGGCTCCATCGAAGCCAGAGAAAAATTTGCTTCCCAAAAACTGGGCATACTGTACAGGGCCCGCAGATACTTTAATAGTACACAACTGCTAACCCTGTACAAATCACAAGTGCGCCCCACGGTTGAATTGGCAGCCACCTCTGGTCTGGAGCTCCAAAATACCTGAAAAATACCCTCGACTCTGTGCAAAAACGGGCGGTCCGCTTAATATTCTCCCATCTTAACAAACGGATTGCAATCTTTATGCTCTGAGGAACTAACGTCATTGATCCCTTCGGCACCAGTGCATAGTCATGAAACACGCCAAACGCGTGCCCAACATTTGTACACGGTTGACATTTGTCACATGAGAACGGGTCATTCTTCGATTCGTTCTTGTGTTCAACAGCTCGGCTGTGGAATGATTTGCCGGCCTCTGTGTTTCCTCCTTCCTACAACATGGGTCTCTATTCATTCCAATATTCATTCCATCCTTCCTCAAAAAAACCCTCTACACAGCATCCCAGATGACATAGGCCCTGAGGGAAATTATTTTCCTCAGGGTCTCCTGTGCGGAGTTAATGTAAAAAAAAAAAATTGCCTCCTCTATTTTGGGAATTGAATGATGCTTGGAGAAAATTGATTTATAAGAATTTTGTGAAATTGGGTCGTGTTGCGTTTCATCTTCGGTAACGTATCAGGTAACCCTACAGGGGCCGTGATCACAGCAGATGTTATAGAAAAACTATAAAATGTAGATATTTAAAATGATTTCTTAATGATTTGGGCCTATATTACTGGAAAGATACAAAATTGGCCTAATTGCGGAGGTGATTTAAATTTACAAGCACTTAATCAAGATTAATAGGGACGATGGGTTAATACCCCTTGGTACGCGGCTTTGGAGAGTACATATTTGTATATCCAGCGGATTAATTACTTTGACAAGGCGTCAGTGCCCCAAAATAATGTAGATATGCATTTCACGTATAGTAATATGCCCTGATGACAGTTACTATAAGGCTCTTCCAAGGGTTCACTTAGGAAGACAGAGAGTGCAAAACGAGACTTAATAACCGAAAATTCAACGTAACGTTAATCGTGAGGAACTTAAAACGTGTATGAACGAATGGACAAATATCTGTATCTGTATTGTAAAGCGGTCAGTTCGAAAACCGCGGTGGTGGTGTTTTCAAACGTTTTACCTAAGTATTGCGGTATATACTTCATAAAGAATTTAAAAGATAGTTAAAGAGTTTTGTTAACTGGAAACCTTATTTCGTAACTACTTGATTGGAAAATACACATATTTCGTTTGTGGAATTAGCAATTAACGGATCTGTAATTTTTAGTGCTGTCCCGTAACAGAAATGTAAATATGTTTAATACGATTAACCAATCAAATACTGACTTTTTAAAAATGTTTTTAGCCGTCGTAATCGCTTGGCATTCAATATTGTTCAGCTGTAAATCTAGAAGCCGTGAATTGAGAAAAGTAATAAAATCGGCCAAGCAAATTAATACAACAAAAAATTTTTTTTGAAATTGTATACGAAAAATTGTCACTTGGTTGACATGGTCGTAATATTACACGGGACCTTAGTGCTTAGATGCTTACAAAAAAGAGGATTTCTATAAAACCTTCTATCTTTTTAAAATGTCTACCTGACAGTACCTATTTTAAAACAGGTCTTAAATTACGATAATGCCGATTTGAAAACTAATAAAAATGTAATTTCTGCTATCATCCCTTAAAACTTGCCAGTGAAGCGCCTTCCGACCGCCCCCCCCCCCCTTCCCCTTCCCATACCCCCTTCCCTTCCTTCCACTCCTACCGTGACCTCCTGGCACGCGAGTTCAAAATGATGACAGGGAAAAGTTCGTTTATACCAATCCGTAATTTCGATATTCGTTTAAGCCCAGCCCTGTAATCTCACGCCGGATAGTCGTTATCGAAGTTGAAAAGCAAGTCTGTTGTAAATTTAATTGTCTCTAATCGATAACTATCCTCGACTCAATGGAGTTGCGGATTTCAAATTACAAGCTGATTCTCTGAGGTGGAGAACAAAACGCTTTGATTTATTTCCGATTGATTTGATTCACGTGATTTCGCAGAGCTTTATCATTTAAGTTAATTCGGTTTTGTAACATGTGAAATTGGTGACCCGACATTTGATCCGGCAATATTTGGTCCGGCGACAGTTGATCCGGCGACATTTGATCCGGCCGACATTTGATCCGGCCGACACTTGATCCGGCGGACAGTTGATCCGGCGGACATTTGATCCGGCGACAATTGGTATGGCCTGATCCTTTAGAAGATTTTTTCTTCAAGTAAGTATGTAAAGAGGATATACGGTCGTACAACCAAAGTCGATGTACTTATATCTGAAGGCATCTTGAGTGAAAATCCGCTGTAAAAATATTTTTACTAACAATGATTTCGACTCTCCGAAGAAGCATGCGGCAATATAAAATACGACATACTTATATACGTACAGTCAGTTTAACAAAAAAACGTTATAAAAAAAATTATATCATACGATTTTTTTAATTTGTTCGCTGGTGTACAGTGTATGTAGGTTTAGTCGGATTACTTGAAATGACGTGACTAGATCTGAATAGCCAGGTACGTTTTTCACGGTGACCCAACAATTCGTCCTGCGACAATTCATCCGGCGACAGTTCATCCTGCGACAGTTCATCCGGCCGACAGTTCATCACGGCGACAATTCATCCGGCGACAATTCAACCTGCCTGATCATTTAGAAGATTTTTATTAAGTAAGTATGCAAAGAGGATATACGGCCGTACAACCAAAATCGATATACTTATATCTGAAGGTTAGGTTAGGTTAGGTTATGTTAGGTTAGGTTAGGTTAGGTTGGGTTAGGTTAGGTTAGGTTAGGTTAGGTAAGGTTAGGTTAGGTTAGGTTAGATTAGGTTAGGTTAGGTTAGGTTAGGTTTGGTTAAAAAAGTTGTATTAGATGCAAGTAGGAATCTTTACCGTTCTTTGCTAAGCCGACTGCACGTATAAGCATGTCGTATTTTGTTATTCACGCATGCTTCTTCGGAGAGTCTAAATTATTGTTAGTAAAAATATTTTTACATCGGATTTCCACTCAAGATGCGTTTAGATATAAGTATATTGAGTTTGGTTGTACGGCCGTATATCCTCTTTGCATATTAACTTAATAAAAATCTTCTAAATGATCAGGCAGGATGAATTGTCGCCGGATGAATTGTCGCCGGGATGAACTGTCGGCAGGATGAACTGTCGGCAGGATGAACTGTCGCAGGATGAACTGTCGCCGGATGAATTGTCGCAGGATGAACTGTCATGGAACCGTTTTTCACATCTCCTTCCCCTCTCCACTACCCTCAGTATCACACCATACCAAAATTGGGATTCTATTGGCACTCACTGGCTCGAGACGGTTGAGAGCACTTGGGACTCTAGTGTAATTTTCAGATAAGAAAGTTATACGCAAGTAGGAATCTTTCACGGTTTTTTTGTTAAACTGACTGCACGTATAAGTTTGTCTTATTTTGTATTGCCGCATGCTTCTTCGGAGAGTCGAAATTATTGTTAGTAAAAATATTTTTATAGCGGATTTTCACTCAAGATGCCTTCAGATATAAGTACATCGACTTTGGTTGTACGGCCGTATATCCTACTTACTTGAAGAAAAAATCTTCTAAAGGATCAGGCCGGACCAATTGTCGCAGGATCAACTGTCCGCCGGATCAAGTGTCGGCCGGATCAAATGTCGGCCGGATCAAATGTCACCGGACCAACTGTCGCCAGACCAAATGTCGCCGGATCAACTGTCAAGGAACCGTGAAATTATTGTTCACACCATACAACTAGGAATATACCGTGTTAAGGGACGTACTCATCTTATTTAACCTTTAACCTGTGATTTCTGACATTATTTGGAGTAATCTCTTAACTTAAAATGTTGGCTTCTTTTTTATAACCCTGGCCTCTTTGAAATAACCACCGACCCTAACTTTCAAACACCTACTGGTTTTTTTTTCAGTCAATGACTAAATAAAATACCTAAGAGAAGTACTTGGCGTACCAATAAAACATTCAGTCCAAACATTCAAACGAAAATGGCGGCCAAGATGGCTGCAACGCCGGACCATTTTCTTGGTTATTATTTAGTGGCTGGACATTTGGAGGCAAACACAATAAATTATTTATTACTATTAAAAAATACAGTTTTGTTTTTACAGCACTGTATTTAACTATTATTATTATTCTGACAAGTTTAGTAAACTATAGTAAATATCAAGGTAATTATAATCAATTTACGAAATACGTTAGTTTTATATATTTATGTCCTCATTGACCTATTAAAATATTTATGCCCACATAAATTTAGCGTTATGGACACTGCTTTATCCATCGAGTTATATTCAATGTTCTGTTGATGAAACGTTCTTCAAAATTTTATGGACATGGAAGAGTTCTTGGTTGACTTTTAACACTCAGGTCGCATAGCATGCTACGGAAACCTGAAAAGTTCATTTATATTACAAACATTTTATGCATATACCCAGAAAAATTGAAAGTACTAAATAAAACAAACCTTAAGTCTATCCGCTCAGGGGGCAACTGAAAAAAAAACCAGTTGGCAACTCAGTCGCTATCCTGTGTATTTCAATGGCGGTTCTCACACTACGCAACTTCTCAAAGACCACTGGTAAATTTGAGTTGCGCCGTGAGAGAAATTTGGTTGCCAACAGGTTTAAGTTTGGTTTCAGTTTCTCCGTGAGTGGAGGGCTTAACACTACTTGGGTAATTACTTAAGCAACAGTTGGAATAGTAATTTCCTTTCTTAGTAATTATATTCTTGATATTAAATAAAAAGAAAAATATTTTCTTTCTTTGTAAGATTGAGGATAGGTTGTTTCACAGTATTTAAATAATTCATCTAATTTTCTAATCTAAGTTCTGTGAAAGTTGTATTCAAGATCTGTTATCAATTCAGTTCTGTGTAGCATAGCCCATAATGATGTAATAACAAAACTTACATATAACTTTCAACGAACATAAAAATCAGCTTTCAAATATGATGTCCAAAGAAGCGAAGTTAGCCGTCCATAATAGAGTGCTGGTACCTACCCTGATATAATATGGCAGTGAGGCATGGAAATGGCAGAAGAAAGATGAAAGTGGACTGAATGCTGTAGAAATGAGATCCCTGAGGCGTATGTGTGGTAAAACCATGTAAGATCGTGTGAGTAATGTGGAGATCCGCGAAGAATGCAAGGCTGATGAAAGCGTAATGAGTAAGATTAAGAAAGGTACGCTCAGATGGTTTGGTCACGTACAGCGAATGAACGAGGAAAGGAGTGTAAGGAGAATATATGACGCAAATGTGGATGGTAGAAAAGGTCGGGGACGTCCGTGGAAGACATGGCAAGTGAATCAGATACTTGAGTCGGAATAATGGAAGAGCATGTATGAGACGATGTTTGAATATGAACGAGGCAAGGAGTATGTGCCAAGATCGAGTTGTTTGGCGGTCCGTCCTCTGTGCCTACCCCTGCGGGGAAACGGCGTGATGGTTAGTTAGTTGAATTGTTCTAATACTGTGAAATAACCCATCCCAAACCTTTTTCACAGCGGTCTTAAATTTTAATTACCAGTATAAGTTGAATCGTTGAATGGTGCGCAATTAATATCAATGAAAATAAATGTCAAAGGTGTGTTAATAAATGTCATCATTGTAATAATTAAAAATAAATCGTTTAACCAAAATGTATTAGCCCCAGGCCGGCATTTCTCTGAGCCTCTATGTTATTATTGTGCAGTGCAAATATTTGTAAAGTAGTTGGTAGCTGTCCATTTAAATAATAAAATATAAAAAATTGTAAGGTACATAATATAAATTGTTATAGATATTAACTAATAACAAACTCAAACATCGTATGCTAAAACAGTCCGGATGATAAAATAAAGTGAATTTTTTTATAAGAAAAACTCTCTTTTATAACCCTTGAAGATTATTTCTATCAATGTAATATATCACTGAAGTAGAAGATAACAAAAATAATCTAAACGAAAATATGAAAGAGAACAAGACACAGAAAAATAAGTGAATAGCGAAATTGGTTAACGCGCACGTCCCGGTTGCGTATTTACAAAACCTATACCGATTCAGTCGCGGTAACGACAATTTACATTTTAAATATACCTCTATATTGATTATTTTTTATCACATTGCAAAAACAATAATTGTTCTAAAATCTAGATTAAATAATCGTTCTGATGTGTATATTAGAAATTAATAATTTTATTTCTAAATATTTGTAAATACATATATTGTATATTGTAAATACACCTCTGCATTGATAATTTTTTATCACTTTGCAAAAACAAAAATTGTTCTAAAATCTAGATAAAATAATCTTTCCAATGTGTATATTAGAAATTAATAATTTTATTTCTAAATATTTAAATTTTGATATTAAAAATTTAAAGCGACTGAAACGCGGTAGGGATTGTAAATACGCGTCCCGGTTAGATGAGAGGTCTGGATTCAGTTGCGACTATCGTATTTTTTTCTGTTTTTCTGTGTCTTGTTCTCTTTCATATTTTCGTTTAGATTATTATTGTTATCTTCTTCTTCAATGATATATTACATTGAGGGAAACAACCTTCAAAAGTTATTAAAGGGAGTTTTTCTAATAAAAAATTGAATATTCATTAAGACTTTTATAAAAAGTCAATAGTTCCATATGAATAAATTCGAATCCATTTATCCGGGACTCTATCCAGGATACAAACCAATTCTTAGAATTATTATTGTTTACAATAAAAATGGTAGTTGCACATAATATGGAAAAATAAGTAGTTGAAGATAATATTGTTAATTCTAAATTTCAAATATGAGATTGACAATTATGACGGTTTGACAGAAGGGGGCAATAGCGAAATTGGTTAACGCGCAAGTCCCGGTTAGGTTCGAGTCCCAGTTGCGACCATTGTCTTTTTTCTGTTTTTTCTGTGTCTTGTTCTCTTTCATATTTTCGTTTAGATTATTATTGTTATCTTCTTCTTCAATGATGAATTTCTTTTTATCAGGAATGGTTTCGTTAACTTTTTACTTGTGAAAAAAAAATTCCCGCCGTTGTTTTATTGGAAACACTTATTAGATGAATTTTGTACTGTTTTTATGCTAATCATCATCATCAAACAGTATTAATAGACTTGCGCCTGCGTGTTTGAATTCAGAACCCAGCTACGAGCAGGGCTGGGCAAAATACATGCATTGCTGTAATTAAAATACAAATTACAAAATACTTTGGCGCATGTATTTAAAATACGAAATACAAAATACTTTCAAATACAAAAATACAAAATACAGTATTTTACCATTTTTTAATTTCAAATACAAAATATAAATTACAATATATAAAATACATTTGGTTTTGGTAGAAACTTTTGTTGCAATAAATTGTCGTAAGTGGCCTTATCTAAGGGTGCGTTTCCATAGAAAAAAAGCTGAGCAGAGTGCGAAACAGAGACGTGCAAAAATTGACCAATCGTATTGCTCAGAAGACACATCTCGTCTGCGCTCCACTTGTAAAGTTTTGTGGTAGAGGACTTAGGTGTTAGATAATAATAATTAATATTATAATAACACTAGCTGGTTCCCGGCATGCGTTGCAATGCCATATTCAAAGAAATTAATTGTTTCTCAAAGCATGTCCTTTTCCCGTGCGTCCCCGTTCCCCTCCCGTATCCCCTTCCCCTCCCGCGTTCCCCTTCCACCTTCCCCGCCTACCCTCTCCCCTCTCCCGCTCACCCGTTCAGCCAACCCCCCTCCCGCGTACCATATATTCAGTCTCAGTACATTCAGTTTTCAAACAACTCGCATGCCATTTATTACAATTTTCTAATTCAAATTTTCATTTTTCGTGTATTACAAATATTCATTTTTGTAAATTATAAGAACAATCAGTCAAATTTTGTACCTAACATAAGAGTAAGCACCTATTTAAAATATTTATAATTTAAAAAATCCATATACAATTCTTTTGTTACAAAAAAAATAGCAGCTTGCTAAATTCAATTTCATCAAACGCGCGAATTGCCGAACGTGCGAAGTTAAAATAGTCGTTAAGTTTTCTGAAATTTTCCAATTTTCTGCGTAATTTACTTAATTTTTCTTTCCATTAAACTTTAAAAAAATAATGTAATGGGTAAAGTCTTTCTGAAGTTATGTTGTGACCAAGGGAATCAAGGATTCATTTTTATATACATACATAGATGACATTTGTAAAGTGCAGTTTTGTGTTATTTCACTTCAAGTGCGCTCTACAGTAAATAACTAAAAAATAATCTAGTATTCTGTCAAATTATTCCTATAATGCTTGATCTAATACTATGAGACAAAAATGTACAATACAAAGCTATGACAAGTATAATATAATATAATATGACACGAAATGAACAATAACAGTGCTATTATAGCAAAGGACAATAATATTAACTTGCATGATATAAAAAATGTACATTACATTATAAAGCAATGATAAGAGAACTACAAATAATATAATCATTAGAGTGCTATAGCACAGGACAATAGGAAAATAGTACAGAATTCTAGCGTTTAATCTATGTATTATCTCTGTCAGTGTATTTTTCACTATAATTATTAATTAATTAATTAATCCCACTGTTACTTTGTCTCGGTGAGTCGTCAACGGTGACCAGCTGTCACTGAATCACGGTGGATCCGAGGAACTGGCAATTTTAGGAACCAGTTCCTACGGGATTTATAAAATGGTCACAAACACTCAAGCCGGGCGAAGCCGAACTAAAAGCCGCCCGCAGGGCCTAGCAGAAAAAACCTGCGGAGCGGGTTTTAACTGTTAGTATTTTATAATTAGTCGACTGGCAATTTAAAAGAAATGGTCTATAAACAATGGCGTCACACATAAAACTGAAAAGACGATTAAAATATGACAATGTAGTTTTTAAAAAAGAAAATAGGCGATGAAACTACTTCCTGTCTCACTGGGGGATGGGCTATTTTCAAGAGGAGGGTGCAACTATACGACGCTAATAAACCATTTATTTGTTTCCTCTTTCTGTTTTATTAGGGCTTTTCCTCTGTCATACTATATTCAATGTTTTTAGTAAAATAAAAAAAGCCATCAAAACTCACATCACCAGAGGCCAAAATTTTTGACTCCATATAATATCAGGAATCATTGGTTAAAGAGAGTTAGATTTATCCCTTACCATGTATAATATAAGGTATATAAGTACTTAACCGATTTCAAATTCTCCTTGTTAGAAAATCGCAAGGGGAAAAAAGGTTTTAACGCGACTGGAATTTGAAGACCGGGACCCTCAACTATCCAGGTGATCGAAGAGCTATCGAGGCAACCTGCAGACCTGCTGGGAATAAATTATTTGTACGTGTGTATTATTGAAAACACAATTTTTTTTAAAGTTTCAGTGTTGCGTTAGTGAATTTACTACCTATCATTTATATTAAGTTCAGAAAATATAATATATTCATTTATTTTAAGTTATTTTCACATTTAAATGTTCATAGGTTATAGAACAGTTAAAATAATAAAAGTTTTCTAATCTTATTATTATTATAAAGGCGAAAGTTTGTATGGATTTTTTTTTTTTACTTCAGCTCCACACAGGAGGCCCTGAGGAAAATAATTTCCCTCAGGGCCTATGTCATCTTTGGGGATGCTGTGTGGAGGGTTTTTTAAAGGAAAGGAAAGAGAAGAGAGTTCTCGGAAGGAAAAGAGTGGTGGGTAGGAATCTGGGGTTCAGTGTGTCCTGGTCATCCGCCTCCAAGACCTAGATAAACCTCACCCCATGAACCCGGACACCCCAGCTAAATCACCAAAAGTAGCGAACCACTTGGGGTGATCTATGGCAGATGTGTTGGTTATCCAATAAAGGTTCCCTGGGCGGCGGTACCCATTCCCGCCTCCCAGGATGTATGGATGTATGGATGCATGGATGCATGGATGCATGGATGCATGGATGCATGGATGCATGGATGCATGGATGCATGGATGCATGGATGCATGGATGCATGGATGCATGGATGCATGGATGCATGGATGCATGGATGCATGGATGCATGGATGCATGGATGCATGGATGCATGGATGCATGGATGCATGGATGCATGGATGCATGGATGCATGGATGCATGGATGCATGGATGCATGGATGTATGGATGCATGGATGTATGGATGTATGGGGTGAATGGATGCATGTTTGTTACTCTTTCACGCAAAAAATACTGAATGTACTTTAAAAATTCTTTAACGAATAGAAAACTATATTATTTGCGAGTAATATAGGCTGTATATGGAGAGGGAGGGCGTGGGGGGGGGGGGGGTTTAAGGGGAGGGGAGAGGGTTGGAGGTGGGGAGAGTGGAGGGGGGATAGGGAAGACGGAGGAGGCGGAATGAGAACCGCCCTAATACTATGCGAGCAAAGCCGGGGGCAAAAGATAGTAATATATAAACCAATTTTTATTTTATTATCAAAATTAGAAGTTAATCGTGTTATGGCGTGTGTGTAATAATATTTTGTGCATTTTTATAAGGAAGCTTTCTCAAAAAACTTATTGTTAATGAAAAGCCTCATGACTTAAACATTTTAAAGTTCAATAACGTTTCGAGTGGATCACCGAATGAATTCAAGAAAACATATTATTTTTGCCTGTACAAAAAAAAAACTGAATTTAGTTAGAACCTGTTGCGGAGAACCGATTAAAAATTCCCGAAAAACCTTTATTCAAAAAATGTATACTTTCACACGCGAGTTTAACGTGTCGCGTGGAAAAATAAACAAAGAAAACATTCGTATGGAAAACCATCACTCAAACATTAAGATTGCTTTCTACACCGGAAAACACGACGGAAGTCGATAAAGATTATGAAAACAGTTATAATTATTTACTTATTAGCAATTTTTAATGATTAATCACAACACTTATGAACAAGGAATCATGACTTGATGACATGTAATGGAGTGGCTGTGAGAATCAGTATGTTGTAGCACGATAGCGTGTTAATTAACACATCAACGTTAACATTGAAATTTTGTCATATTTTCAACTTTTATTTTGTAATTTGAGGATAAAGACATAATGACCTCTAAAATTAATTACCGTCAGTTGGATATAGGACCGCATTAAAAAATAATAATAATGTTTATGTTTAATTAATTGTTTAATTAATTATTTATTAATGTAATTAATAAATAATTATTGTTTAATTTTATTGATTGTGATTACAATGCGATAAAAAAGTTTTTTTTTGTTTGTTCTTTTGTATATTCATAAATATTATTATTTAATTTATAAAAAGAGTGTATTTACAATTAAGTTATAATTAAATTATATCTTTATTGAATAATAGCTTTTTCCCGCGGCTTCGCTCGCATGGTGTAAGGGGGGTTCCCACTCCACCTCCTCCACCTCCCACCTCCCACCCCTAATCCCCCTCCCGCCCCTCTTCCCTATCTTTCCCTCCCTCCCGCTTTCCATGCATTGAGTTTTCAAACCTCGCGTGCCACCAATAGCATTTTTTAATACAAACTTCATAATGCCACAACTCACCGGAAGTTTTATAAAAATCTTGTCCAGACAATAACGCACACACAAAAAAAAATTATCCAATTTGGTGCAGACGTTCGAAAGTTATCCGCTTAGCAACACATTCAACGAATCATTTTTATATTTGAAATACCCACGAAAGAAATGTAAACATTTATAGTTAACTAATAATTAAACTTAATAACATTAAAGTTGGTTTTAACCCAGGTTTTGCGGGTAGCACAAAAAAACTTGTCGAATGTTTTGAGGTAGTTTCGAATGAGTTAATTTTTTAAATATATAACAATTGGTAATTGCTTTATGGTGATTTTTTGTTTCTGTCATGAGGTTTTTAAAGCCCTGAAAGATCTTAATAATGTATATTGAAAAATCTTACCGTTTTACCATTCGTAATAAAAAGGTGCAACAAAGTTCTTAAACCGTACTGTTTAACTGCACCAACCTTTTTGCCTTCGCTTCTATATCCTATTTTCCTCACAGCGAGACACAAAAAAAAATCGTAAATACCACGGACATATGAATATATCTGGACCTGCCCTAAGTGATAAAAACGTATTATTTCCCCCTCCACATGGCGCCGGCTGTAGCTCCTCCTTGGAACCGGCTCGCTCCATGGGGAGGGGATATAGCCTCGCTTGAATCTAAAATGTGTGACGTCATCATTCTTGCCGTGAACAGCGAGAAGCTGACATCCATACATTTAACGAAATAACGGCAGCTTGTGCTATACAATATATCTACATATCAATATGCACATAGCGAATGTGGGCGGTACTCCAATGTGCTCGTCGCTGGTTACAGGGGTAAGTAAATTATGAAACATTTGTAAAAGTGTTTTAACTAAACACGGCAAGAAAATATTGATATGTGTATTGGCGCGAGTCTTTTTGGGGCGAGCATTTGGCCTTAGCAAATAAGTTTTGAACGTGACAAGCAATTCGCGCTCCCATGTAAAAAGGTCTATTCATTCAAAGCAGATTTTGCTTTTAAGAACTAAATGGTGATATTGTAATGCGAGATGCCTATATACTGTCAGATTGATTGTTCAACGAATGACAGTCATCTTTCCCCTCTTGCTCTCCATAGTTTGGTTTTACCCCTCATCTGTAACTGCTTGTCTATCCATTTGGATGTCTATGGTAAATACGGTTTTATCCGTTGGAAATCTTTAACCAAAGCTGTGGCCATAAATATTGCACAACATATTGAATATTAGCTATTCATTTTACTAGTCATAAATATTAAAGGTGGCTTCTCACATATTTTTTTCAGAAACTCTTCCCCAAGGTTTCCGCTGATCTAATTGTGATCATTTTTTTTTTTCCATTAGGGAAAAGAGAATACACACTCGACTGATACAAATACATGGTGGGCATAATAATGGCTCTATAATATTGCAATACCTACACCTTTTGGAAACACTTTTATATCTCCAGCTTAATAACGATTTTCAAAGAATACATTGTTTTTTCCAATTGTGAGTTGTTTAATGGTTCCGCTCATTTTAAATTGATCATTTATAAACTATATCTGATTTTTAAAGATATTATCGAAAACGATCGATCGTAAGTTTTTAGTAGGTATATGAATGAATGAACGGTTACCTTGAGAGTGTTTTCTCTTGGGGTAAAAATAGTCTGGTTGAATTTAATGTTTCAAAGGCCCAATCATGCCTGATTACGTCTAAAAGGGATCGAAATGAAAACCTAGTCTCCTTCAACGGAAGCATTCTTCCGAAAAGGCCCTCCATTGATATGCTTGGTCTAACTCTCACAACACCCGACACTCACGGAGAAATCCAATTGTAACACTCACAACCAAAACATCTCTCGCTCAAAGACACTTCACTTTCTTAGGTCCAAAACTATACAACTTCATGTCTGATGCTTGAAAAAAGGAAAGCACAAGTGTTCTTCGTAAATTGACCACTAATTGGTTTCAACAATTGGGAGAAAGGAGAGTGAACTTTTACTACACAAAAAAAAAAAAATCAAACACAAACCAAAAACAACAACAAAAATTCCAACACAAAATAAACTAAGTAAAAGATACCCTTATCTTCTAATCTATATTATTATGTGTATCTACCTATCTGTATTTACCTACCTATTACTTTTAAATTAGAAAACAGCTGTCAATCTTATGTTTTAATTGCATATTTTATTTTATTCTACCTCTTCTCTTTTTTATTCATATTTATACAAAATATGTATGTAGGCTTATAATATGCAATGTAAGCACTAGTTATAAGTATATATATATATATATATATATATATATATATATATATTTATTATTTTATTATTATTTTAATAACTATGCTTAGCAAACTACAGTAATAATCAAGCATTAATTATTTATTTTCTTTTACTTTACTGTTTCTGTTCTCTTTCTAATTCTCACTATGCAAAATGTGTACGTAGGACTATAACATGAAATGCAAACACCAGTTACCATCTTATATTTTAATAATTTGCTTGTAATTACATTTTTATTTATTACTATTATCATTTCAAAAACTATGCTAAACAATACACGACTTTTTATGTTTTAATTGGTTATTTCATTTTTATTTTATTCTTTCTCTTCACTTTTTTTTCCTTTTGCTATGCTATACCATTAACAGTTAGGTACTATATTTTGAATTTTTTTTATTATTTTATTTTGTATTCTTTCTCTTCTATTCATTTCCTCTTTTTATTTCATCAATTTTCTTTCTTTTTTGTACAAATTCTTTTCCACATGTTCACACCCATAATTAGTTGACTGTCCTAAAACGGCATAATACTCCTAGTTGGGCAGTCAAAATTTAATAAATAATGTATATAAATGTATAATATTGTGCTAAATAAACAAAAAAATTTAAAAAATTAAAAAATAAAACCTTGAGTGACCAGCTCAGATATGGGGGCTCCATCGAGTCAGAGTTAAGTTAGCCTCTCAAAAACTGGGCGTACTACAGGGCCCGCAGATAAGTTAATAGTACACAACTGCTAATCCTGTACAAATCACAAGTGCGCTTCACGGTTGAATTTGGCAGCCATCTCTGGTCTGGAGCCCCAAAATACCTGAAAAAAAACCCTCGACTCTGTGCAGAAACGGGCGGCCCGTCTGATAGATTTTTCCTAATTTAACAGACGGGTTGCAATCTTTAAGGCACAGGCGTCAGGTGGGAATGCTATCCTTGTTCTACCGGTATTTCAATGGAAGATGCTCCGAGGAACTGGCGTCATTGATCCCTTCGGCATCGGTGCGTAGTCGGGAAACACGCCAAACTCGGGCCCGACATATGAACGTGGTTGACATTGGTCACATGAGAACGGGTCGCTTCTTCGACTCGTTCTTGTGTTCAACAGTTCGGCTGTGTAACGATTTGCCGGCCGAATATTTTCTCATGTTTCCTCCTTTCCCTCCCTTCAACGTGGGTATTTTCAAGACCAATGTTCATTCCTTCCTCTCCTCAAAAAGACCCTCCACACAGCATCTCAGATGACATAGGCCCTGAGGGAAATTATTTTCCTCCTGTGTGGAGTTAATGTAAAAAAAATAATAAAAACACTTTAGCTAATAGATCTTCCTTCATTGTCTAATGAACAATGTTACGAGTTTATTTATAAAAAAAACGCCCTGGTTCTTGCTAAGCCGAATTTTATATGCTTTTCTTTGAGTTATAGACTAGTTAGTTACAGTTTGAAACTTTTAACAAGCTTGGTTCAAAAGATGTTTTGAATACTATATGACAATATTCTTCACGTAACAGTTAATATATTATATACCAAAATAGGTGCCTCTTTTTAGAATGAATCTTTTATCACTTCTTCTAATAGTGCAAAATTATTTTGTGGTAACATTTTAAATTCAAATTAATAAATAACGTTGTAGTAACCACTTAATTATTTACAAAAACCGACATATTTCGTCAGCAAAGCTGACTTCCTCAGGGTTTTGACAGAACTAATTTTAAAAATAGTCATACATAGGTAGTAATAGAGAAAAATAATAGACATAAACAATAATAAAATTTGAAAAAAAATAATGTGTAAGGGACGAGGGGCAATATAGGACAATTATTTTTTTTTTTTTAATTTTAAAAATCTTAAAAGGGGAATAGATTTAATAATGGGTCATTTAAAAACAATTTTTGATTATTAATAATATTTAAATTTGCATTAACACTCTTTCTAATCTCTAAAATTTCTATTTTATCCAACTGAAAGCCATTGACATTACAATGTATTAATTCTATTCCGCTGTTAAAATTAAAGGTATGACTAGTTTCTATTAAATGGTTGGCAAACTCCAAGAAACTATTATTATTTAAAGCTTTCATATGCTCTTTCAAAGTTTCTCGAAGTTTTACCTATATAAAAGAAATCACAATCATTACATTTCAATTTATAAATTCCAGATTTTTTCATTTTTGAATCTCTATCTTTATTATCTACTATATAATTTTTAAGTCTATTGTTTGCATAAAGTACAGGAATAATTTCATTAGGTACATTCTTTTTTATTGAATTAGAAATTTTATTATTAAAATACATAATTTTCCTCCATTTTTTCTCTTCTTTATCCTTTTGTATAGAGTAGATGTATGATCTAAGGAAATTATTCTTGTATTTTTTATGTCTATTATTTTTGTTTATGTCTATTATTTTTCTCTATTACCTATGTATGTCTATTTTTAAAATTAGTTCTGTCAAAACCCTGAGGAAGTCAGCTTTGCTGACGAAACATGTCGGTTTTTGTAAATAATTAAGTGGTTAATACAACGTTATTTATTAATTTGAATAAATCTTTTAGCTTCGAAGTAAATACAATCACTTGAGTGCTCTTTGAAGTCCAAAACGTGCCTTTTATCATCACTTTCAATGAAAAATTATTTTTGATGAGTATCATTTAAAGTGCAGATTCTTGTAACTGGATGCCAATAATACCAAAGAAGACAATCAACTTACGAGTATACCGGTTTGAAGCTGTAATAGTGAAATATTTGAGTCCTATAATTTCGATACCCGCTATATCCATTTTTTGACAAAATGATCTGTGTATGACATCTTGTTCACATTTTTGCGAGGAACAGGACTAACCTAAATTTGAGTTTCAAAACCTCCCTTATTATCACGACCAAAAACCATGTTAAAATGCGAGTGGGAAACAAAGCCCGCTATATCATTCAAGAAGTTACTATCAAAACCCGCTATATCGGAATTAAATCAATCACGAGCAGTTATTTTTCCAAGATGGCGGGTTTAGTCAGTTGAGTTTCAAAAGCCACTATATTCCATACAAATCACGAAGTGAGTATCAAAATCCGCTATATCCATTTTCTTTATCCAAATTACTTAAATATTTCTAGACATACTGTTAAGATTTCAGGTACTGAAATATTAATATTTATGATTGTCACCCTAATGGTTGTGGCAACATTTTTTGTGTTGGCAATTGCCAGGGCGATTTCGTATTGCCACGGATTTTTTAATTCCTTCTTCTCTTGTTACCATCCGTCTTGGGCGGGTCGTTTTTGGGCAAAACGTCTGCTGCCAGGTTTTCACTTCATGTGGGTTATAAAACCGCGGAGAGAGATAGCATCATTGGGCTCACCGTACATGAGCTACCCTACGGGTCTTTTATTGTTTCAATAAAGACCAATTATTCAAGAGCTGGAGTTATTATTGAAGAGTTACTCCAGCCACACTTCCCTTGGAATCTGGTGTTACCACGCCGGATTGCTTTGTCAGGAGAGCGGAAGTTGAGATCCTGAACATTGGTCATTCGAGCCGGGATTATTTGCATTGATCATTCGAGCCGGGTGATCATTATTGGATTGACCCATTCAAGCTGGGTGATCATTATTTGGATTGATCCATTTGAGACGGAAGATCATTATTTGGAGTGGCCCAGTCAGGCCTCATCATCATCGGGAGTGGTCCAGTCGGCGGCCTCATCATCATCGGGATTGGTCCAGTCGGCGTCCTCATCACCATCATTGGATTGATCAAGCGAGCCTCATCACGACGCTCGCATGCACAGCAAATCAGGTTGTAGCCTTCCTTTCATTGTCCTTTCAAATTCCATTTAAAAAGCTAAAGATCTGTGTAGATGCCACATTATTTCGTATTGATTATATCGAATTACATTCGGGTGTTCATAATCAGATGCTTTCAATATTACATAGCATAAATTTGTTGGTGATAATAATTTTTATTGTTGTATTCAGTCTGCAGAATAACTTTGCTTTTGCCTACCTACATTTCTAGCCACGCGGTTGCAAGTTTCGTCTTTGTATGCTATAGTATTGTGAGTGGTTTCTCTATGATCCAAAGTATATTATTTATGGTATTATTCATTGTTGTTTACGTCAAACTGTCGCGTTGTGTATTGTGTATTCAGTTTTGAAATCAAGTTAGTGTTATTTCGTTTGTAAAAAATGGAACTCGACAAGTTGATTAAACGGCGCGGGGTTTTGAAAGGTTCATTAACGAGATTCGAAACCTATTTAAGCAACGAAAATGATATTACACCTGGCGTGTTGTCATCGAGGTTGGAAGCCATTAAACCTTCTCTGATAGAATTCTCCAAAATTCAGCTGGAGATTGATTTATTGAACAAATCAGAAGATAATGACGCGAGGGATAATTTTGAAGGTACATATTTTAATGTAATTGCATTAGGACAGGAAATGTTATCAAAATTTAAGAAGATTGAAAATGTCCCAAATATATCAGTAAATTTACCACCAATCTCTATACCAGTGTTTTCAGGTGACAACCATAAATGGTTGACTTTTAAAAATTCGTTCATTGCCTTAATTCATGATAACAGTAAATTAAATAATGTTCAGAAATTTCATTACCTTTTTTTTTTTTTTTATTTATTTGAAATATACATACATATAACAGATTTACATAAGGAAAATACATGGTTCTTATAAATAATTACAAATAAAATAGTTTCTTGTTAATGAATCTACCCAATTTAAAAGAGAAAAAATTTCTCGTGTTTAAATTGGGGAGTCGTGTCATTACAGAAAAAAGATTAAAAAAAATAAGATATACTTATATATATATTTTTTTTTTAAATTAAGAAACAAATAAAACTTATGAATAAAAACAAAATATTAAATAAAGAAATATACTAACGTAGCAGTTGCTAAATTAGATATACATGTAGTATAGATATTTTAAAAGTAATAATATACAATAGATGTAGTAAAAATAAAAATAATATTATTGCATTTCTCTTAATAGGTAGGTGTTGAGATGGTAAGTACATATAGTTGATTCTGACAATGGGATTAACTGATAATATTGCAGGAGTAGGTACCTAATGTTATTTTACGACAATAATCGCTTACATTTCAGTTCAAAAGTTGATGAAATATTTTAAGAGGATATGTGCAATCAATAAGACTACATTAATTTATAATTTATTTTTTGTTAATTAATGATGGAGTTAAGTGATTAATTTTGAAATAAAGTACATAAAATTATAATTAATACTTGATCAATTTTTACTAATTAGTACATTGTAATCAAAAAATATACGTAGAAATTCTTTCTTTGAAATTAAAACTTATAATTAGTGTTTGGTTGATCAAGCAGTTGTTTAATTAGTGATTTAAAGACTTTATAATTTTCTTCGGATTTGATTTTATATGGGAGGGCGTTAAAAAATTTTATACCTTTATAAGTATAATGTTGTTGAAAAGCACTCGTATTAAATTTAGGGATTTCTAGATTACCACGTGATCTTGAACGGTTACTTATATTTGTGATTGTTGTTGTAGAATTAAAATGATCTTTGTGTGTTTGTAACAGAGTGTTCTTTTTGAAAATTTTATTTAAACTGAGTACCCTAAAAGAATTAAATAGTTGTATTGTTGGAAATAAAGATGGTTTACGTGTGATAACTTTTAGAATCAACCTCTGTACCTTATTAGTTATGTGTCCGGAGAGGCACTTGATTTGATTAGTTCTCTAGAAATAACCGGGGATAATTATAGTGCAGCTTGGACAATGCTTATTTCGAGATACGAAAATGTCCGACTTATAGCAAATAGACATTTGAATTTCTTATTTAGTTTTACACCGTTAAAAAGACAGAATCATCATGAATTACGGAATTTAATTGATCAAGCAAACATTCATTTGAGAGCTTTACACAACCTTAAGCTACCAACCGAACATTGGGATACTTTAATTATTCATATTCTAACCTCAAAGTTAGATAATCACACACGTAGCCTTTGGGAATCATTAGAATGCGACGAAGTTTATCCTACGTTCGTGCAGTTTAGCAATTTTATTTCACAAAGGTCTCAGATCCTGGAAACTATCCAAGGTGATATTGGTGGAATGCAACAGAAATCGGAACCAGTTGCAACAAAAGCAAAGTTTTTTAATTTTAAGGAAAAGAAGTCTACAAACAAGGTTACGTTAGCGTCGAGCAACGTTAATTGTATGCTGTGTAATGACAGTCATTTCATTTATTCTTGCAAAATATTTGTTAACAAAGAACCAGCGGCACGAAGAAAGCTCGTTTCAGAGAACAATTTATGTTATAACTGCCTAAAACCGGGGCACCTTTCAAAGTTGTGCAGGTGGAAGGAAAAATGCAGTGTTTGTGATCGAAAACATCACACTCTGTTACATATCAATACTGATAATGTACAAGTGGGTACTTCAACTGGCAAGGGTCAGTCGGAGGCACCAGTAAATTTAGCATGTCATAGTGACATGAACGGGCGGGAAATTTTACTATCTACCATAATAGTAAAAATAGAAGACGCGTATGGTGGAACACACAAAATACGCGCACTTTTGGATTCGGGTTCAATGTCTAATTTTATTACAAAGGATACTTGTAAAAGATTAAATTTGCATTGTACAAAGTTGAATATACCTGTTTCAGGTTTGCATAATAATTTAATTCATGTAAAGGAAACAGTTGACATTAAATTTAAATCATTATGTTCTCAATACCGGGATGAAATATCTTGTTTGGTATTAGATGAGATTTCTTGCAATCTTCCACAGACCTTGATTAATCCAAAAATGTTGAACATTCCAGACGGCATCCAGTTAGCTGATCCGCAGTTTTACCAGCCAGCTGCTATTGATATGCTGATCGGAGCAGAGATATTCTGGCAGGTGGTTCGTACGGATCAGATACAGTTAGGAAAGGATAAACCTACATTGCATCGAACGGAGCTAGGCTGGATAATATCAGGAGCTGTACAGAGGCGTCAAAATACGAGGCCAGTTAAAGTTTGTCATATTTCATTAAATTCTTTGCAGAATCAAATAGAAAGGTTTTGGAAGGTTGAAGAAATTGAAAATAGTAAGCATCACTCTCTGGAAGATAGTGAATGTGAAAAGATTTTCAAAGGCACGCATAAACGCGATGCAAATGGTAGATTTGTAGTGAACTTACCATTTAAATCTAACCTATCTCAATTAGGAGATTCATTTAGTATTGCTAAAAGTAGATTGGTGTCAATGGAAAGGAAATTCTTAAGACAACCTAGTTTAAAGGAACAATACTCGGAATTTATTGATGAGTATCTTGCGTTAGGTCACATGACTGAATGTGAACCTCCAATACGTGATGAAACTACTTATTATTTACCACATCACGCTGTATTTAAAGAATCAAGCACAACTACTAAAATTCGTGTTGTTTTTGACGGGTCGGCTAAACCCGCTCGAGGGATTTCTTTGAATCGCGCTCTAATGATTGGGCCCACCATTCAAAATGATATATTTTGCCACTTGGTATTTTTCAGAAAACATCAATATGCAGTCACTGCAGATATTGCAAAAATGTACCGCCAAATTAATATCAACCCGGAACACAGAAATTACCAACGTATATTATGGAGAAAGGATGCGGAGGATTGTTCGAAACACTATACGCTAAACACGGTGACATATGGTTTGGCTCCTTCGCCTTATTTAGCAATACGTTGTCTGCATCAGCTAGGTAATGACGTTTCATTTACTCATCCATTAGCTAGTAAATCCCTTAAGGAAAATTTTTATGTAGATGATTTTCTTTCTGGTAGTGACTCCATTGATACTTGTCACTTGCTTAAATCACAAATCATTAATGCGCTTGCTACAGCAGGCATGGAGATTAGAAAATGGAGGTCTAATGCGCCCTCGATTAATGATTCTAAAGATAATTTAGAATTATTGCCAAATGAATCCAATGAAGCTAAGATTCTCAGATTAATATGGGACACCAAACTTGATGAGTTTACCTATCAGGTAGAAAGCATAGACTCAAAGTTAGAAGTAACAAAACGTCAAGTTTTATCATTAATGTCAAAAGTGTTTGACCCTTTAGGACTGGTAGGCCCAGTAATCATTGTCGGTAAGATAATTATGCAGAGATTGTGGAAGCTAAAAACATCCTGGGATGACAAGCTACCCAATGACCTTTTATTGGCCTGGCAGATTTACACGCTGAGTCTCGGTAAAGCAAATCATATTCGGGTACCGAGGAAAATTTTCTGCTTTAATAAAAAATCTTTTAGAAATAGGGAAATATTTAATAATTATTCTTCATTAAGACGACTGAGGCGCGTAGTTGCTTATATGTTACGTTTCATACATAACTGTTCTAAACGAAGACCGATGCGGGTCGACGAGCTTTCTGTAAGCGAACTGGAACATGCCATGCATGTATTGAATTTGAACGCTCAGCGATTCGCATTTCATGATGAAATAGCGTCTGTGAGTAATGGAAGATTTGTATCTAGGCAGAGCAAAGTAAAGGCACTAAATCCTTTGATGCAGGATGGGTTGTTGTGTGTTGGAGGTCGACTATCACAATCCGATATTACCTCAGGCTCTCAAAAACATCCAATTTTGTTACCACAAAATCATAAGTTGACTGACTTAATAATAATCCATCTGCATTATGAGAATTTACATTTAGGATGTAATGCTCTGCTCGCATTACTGCGTTTACGTTTTTGGCCAATATTTGGTAAAAACGCAGTGAAGCGAGCACTGCATAAATGTATTGTATGTTTCCGAGTCCGTCCGCGCAAGTGTCGCCAGCTCATGGGTGACCTTCCTGCTGACCGATTCCGAATCCATAGACCATTTTATGTAACCAGCATAGATTTTGCAGGTTCAATTTTAATTAAGTCTGGTTTAACCAGAAATGCTAAGAGTGTAAAATCTTACATATGTTTATTTATTTGTTTTTCAACGAAGGCAATTCACCTAGAATTAGTGACTAATTTAACTTCAATGGCATTTATGAATGCATTGAAAAGATTTATAGCTAGGAGGGGTAAACCCTCACGACTCTTTACTGATAACTTTACAGGTAGTTATAGGGAACTTACTGAACTATTTGATTTTTTGAAGGCATCTGATAAAGAAATCCATAATTTTTTGGCCCAGCAGAATATTAGCTGGAGCTTCTTGCCTCCCCGCTCACCGCATCACGGGGGACTTTGGGAAAGTGCAGTTAAAATGACCAAGTTGCATTTAAAAAAAGCAATGCGGTCAACTGTTTTGACATACGAAGGAATGAATACCATACTAATACAGATTGAGGCTTGTTTAAATTCCCGTCCTCTGACTCCATTAACATCAGATCCAAATGACTTAAACGCCCTCACTCCGTCACACTTCCTTATTGGCGACAACCTGTTAGCATTGCCTGAGCTTGATATCCATCATCTGCCTACAAACAGGCTTAATATTTACCAAAAGATGTCTACCGTTGTTCAATCTTTTTGGCACAGATGGAGCCGGGAATACCTAGCAGAATTGCAGAATCGAGTCAAATGGCAAGAAGGACGTCAACGCAGTTTACATCCTGGTGACATGGTCATCATCAAAGACAACCAGCTACCTCCGCAGTACTGGAGGATGGCGCGAGTGACGGAGATCCACCCTGGCCAAGACGGACGCGTCCGCGTCGTCTCCTTGAGGACGGCCAGAGGTGTCACCAAAAGAGCCGTGACACAGCTCTGTCTACTTCCCATGGAGGATGCTTCCTCCAACCTGGATTAAGAACCAATTACAACGCTAAAAGTGATGTGATGTGTAAATCAAAGTGCCGTCAGGCTCATCAGTGCCAAGTGTTAAACCATTTTCACATAAGTGGGTGCAGTGCACCAGAAGGTTCTACGTTATTAAACTTTCATTTTTTAATGTCAAGTCTGACATAGGGTTATATACTTAGTTATAAGTTTTTTGTTATTATTTTGATATCCATATATTGAATATTGTTTATTTTTGTATGTGAACTCGTTGGGTAAATTCTGAGTACCAATGTTGCAATCTCTTCTAATATATTATTTTATGAAAAACGACTATTCCTTAATACTCGTTTTGGGCGGGAATATGTTAAGATTTCAGGTACTGAAATATTAATATTTGTGATTGTCACCCTAATGGTTGTGGCAACATTTTTTGTGTTGGCAATTGCCAGGGCGATTTCGTATTGCCACGGATTTTTTAATTCCTTCTTCTCTTGTTACCATCCGTCTTGGGCGGGTCGTTTTTGGGCAAAACGTCTGCTGCCAGGTTTTCACTTCATGTGGGTTATAAAACCGCGGAGAGAGATAGCATCATTGGGCTCACCGTACATGAGCTACCCTACGGGTCTTTTATTGTTTCAATAAAGACCAATTATTCAAGAGCTGGAGTTATTATTGAAGAGTTACTCCAGCCACACTTCCCTTGGAATCTGGTGTTACCACGCCGGATTGCTTTGTCAGGAGAGCGGAAGTTGAGATCCTGAACACATACATTGAAAAATGAACACTTTTTGAATGCATATTAATCCAATTAATTTTATAAAAATAAAAAATAAAAAAAACAATTTTTTATTTACGCTTAATTTAAGCTTTTTATTTAAGCGTGACAGTTTTTTGCGGTTTTCTCCGAATCAGTGTAAGTTGATATAGCCATAGAAATTGAACGACTCATTTGTCTTACTTTAAACTTAATATAATAATTATATACGAGTATATATGTAATATGTTCTCAGGAAATTGATATGCCTTCCTTGCATATCCCGTGGATATCCCTTATCTAATGATTACTTTAATTAAATATTTTCCCCATTTGTTGTTAACAAGGAATTCATGTACATATTCGATAGTGTGAATTAATTTAGTGCCTTTAACCAGTAATCTTAATTTAATCAAATATATCTGTTTACAGTGTTATAACAAGCAATGTTTACCGCTATAACTAGTAGATATCATAAGCAAATATATCTGTTTACGTGTTACGGGACAGCGGATATGACAACGAAAGCCTCATTGACCACCAATTAGCGAGATTATATCAGGGGGTGTCAATCAATACTTGCGGTCAACAACGTTAACACCGTCAGCGCGTAATTCAGTTAACCAGACAGGGACAATCCTGCTCCTGTAATATTTAGTAGTCTGTGCCGAATATGTATGGGTACTTGAGATACCGTACTTTTCTGAGATCCCGTAAGTTACACAATGCACATAATAACAATCTTAACAAGGAATAATTACGGTGACATTGAGAAAAATTGTGATTTAATAATAATTTTTTAACATTCGTAAAAATTTATTGTTAAGTTAAATGACTCTAGAGTGGCAAACGATATATTTTCCACCTATTTTCGACAATTTTGTTTAAAATTACTATTGACGGCTTTTGAACAAATTGTGATTAGCAGAAGAGGACAATTCTATTTACACTAATATTTTTATTTTATTTTATGAATAAATAAAAGGAAGGAGAGGAAGTTCTGGGAAAGAACAGGATATTAGGGGTGGGTAGGAATCTGGAGGTCAGTGTGTCCAGGAGTAACACTCGAATGAATCCAACCCTCCCACTACGGTGCAAGGTGATGTTTCGAGAGAGTACGGCTGGAGAAGTCAAAAGATCTGCCTCAAACAGTCCCTCCCAATCTGACCTGTTAAACTGTTGGTGGGAAGACGTATTTGCTGCCAAGATCCGGACAAACCGACCCCATGAATATAAAAAGATCAAGACTCTTTATATATTGATATTCTTTGTAAATTTATGAATAAAATATGACTACGAATAATTTGCCTGTGTTATATCTGTCGTATTTTATACCTTTTTATTGTAGTTACTTAGAAGTGTATATATTTTCTTTATTTTGGTTTCTTGTTGTATGTGAGTTTTAGTGTTATATTAGTATTGTTGAAATGGACTTGCCGACAAACTGCTTTCGAAAGTTAGCAGGGGCTTAAAATGAAGAATAAAACATTTTTAAAAAGTCCTTTTATTCCCATTTCAATGTATATTCAAGACCTATACCAAATCCTATATCCTATCACCATAGTGGCGCTACTTATATATTGGCCAATCGGATTCCAGGAAGTAGGTACAGAGTCCGGCAACTGGAGTGGTTATTCAGCATTTATAGTAACGGAAGCGGAAATCTAAATCTGCCGCCCGCCTGGCTACTTGACTGCATGTTGCGTTCCGTTGTTGTGTGGATTGCGCAGTAACACCCCGGCCGCGGCAGGTAGATGAACTGGTTTGTAAAATATATTTGCCATTTCCTGAAAATCCGAAACTATCGGATGTGGAGAGCTTTAAATTGACTGTTGCAGATAAATAAGTAAGCAGGTTTGGTATGCTTGCAATCTATAAGTGCTATAGCATGCAATCACAACAGCTTTTCTTTTTTTTTTGATTTTACAATGCTTTATTTGGCAGGAATAAAATGAAGTATCATTTTTGTAATTTTTCAGGCTTCACCATTAAATTAGTAATATGAGTATGTAGCAGGGAATAACCAGACACAACCTTAAATACGTCATTTTTAAAACAAATTGTAAACGTATCCACTCTTTTTCAATAAAAAATATAAACTATAATATATATATATATATATATGTATATATATGTAAAGGAAATATATTCCCTTTAAATTTTAATCCTATAATGTCAATTAGAATGCAACCATCGATTGTTATTTGTTTTGTTATTCTATTATTTGATTGTTAGAAAAAAACCATTCAAAGTGATATAATTAAACATAAATGTCGTTTCATAGTTAAAAAAAACTTTGCAACGCAAGTGTTTTATTAAGAAATTAATAAAAAGGAATTAAACCTTTCAAGTTATTATAAAACGACAATTTTTTATTTTTTATTATAACAGGTTATACCGTTGGTCGTTGGCAGATTTGTTATATTTTAAAACAAAATATTGTATTACAGAACACACATTACAAAGCATATAATCAAGCAGTAAAATAAATCTAGTTATCTGAGAAAGCTACTCTTCAGAATTTTATTTTTAGTTCAAATAATATCATTGAAAAAAATCCACGCACGTGTTTTGCGACGAAAATACTTCAGTTAATCTGTTTTTTACAATCTTACAAACTAATACGTTTTAATTTTTTTTGCTCACTTATTTTGTTTAGAAATTTTTGAAAAATTGTAAATACTTGAGGATCAAAAAAAATTACGTAAACCACATCATTTTAATAATTTTATCATTACGCTTTTGAGCCTTTTTATTGCTATTTTGAATTTAGATATAGAAATTGAGTTATTAGTTGAAAATGCTGATTAGAAAATAATTAATCTTTCTCATCGCAACCGCCCTGTACAGTTACAAGGGAACGATCGCAAGACCATCTTTCGGAGAAATTTATATTCTCGGCCGCTGGTTAATAGTAATTAATGCAGCAAAAACTTTCTAAATTTTAGCTCTGGCTTCATGAAATTTGTACAGCTCTTTTTGGTGAAAATGGCTAGCTGAGCGCAATTTCTTGTAGCTCTCAACGTCTTTATTATCAGAGCATAATATTTATAAAGAAGAACACAAGAACAGCCTAAGGCGTGTTCATAATCCAAAAGACTAAGCTTTCTTTGCTTATAACTATTTAATGAGTAGAGCTGTGTTTACCATAATTATGGAACTGGCAAGTCTAAGAGAGACATAGCCCGTGCTAAATGGTCTAGAACCAAAATGTACTAAATCAGTGGCGACATTGGTTTCTATTCCAATCTATACATAAGTCATTTTTGAAGTTCTTCTTTTTCTGTGACCCCGAGTCATGGATTTTATAAATGTTTTTTTTACAAACTGGCGTAATCGTAATAAGCGTTTTTCTCGTAAGAATTTTCATTTTATTCATAAGCATATCGCAATTTAATAATTCGTTTTTAATGAAATACCAGTACAAAGGAGTAAAGCGATTTATAATCCAAGCCTCGTGAAAGTATTAAGATCTCCTGAACAACTAAAGTAAAAATTTCATGCAAAGTCTCCAAATTATACACACCGGGGCGATACTTCGGAAAGTCAGTTTTGTTTTTCGTAGAAAATGCAAATGACCGAGATGATTTGGGGAGTAATTATTTGGATGCAAATTGGAAAGGAAGTGTATTATTTTTCTTGGACAAGTCTCGGCTCAGAGCGGTTCGTTATAAAGAAGCTCGGTGAAGTAATTATACAGCACTTGAAGCGTTCACTGTTTTTTGAAGTAACACGATCCAGGTTGAGGATTTGCATAGCTGAATTATTATGAAAATCTGCGCGGAAGAAAGAGATCGTTCATAATTTATTATTTATAATGGCACTTTGGCATCATTTTCATATTTTCGCTTCATTGCCATAGTGGAATTATTAGTTCTTTGGTTTATGATCATCAATATAGCAAGAAATTAGGGCATTAATCAGATTATTTTCTATTTTGCTAGTTGGGTAAGAAAAAGATTACAAATCCTTATATTCATCCAAACATACTCGTTTTACTATTTTTTTTAAGTTTTGCTTTTATTAAACTCTCAGCATACTACATACCTACGGTACTTTCATTATCTACCTGGTGAAAGAACGCAATTCAGCAAAGGAATGTTGTCAGACATGGCAGTATCCGTGTTTGGTGACCATATCTGAAGAGCCAGGTACTTTCTACCTTCGTCTATGACATCCCTCATTCTTTTCACCATCATAACATACCTACCATAATTGGGGATGCCATAATTTCACTGGTTTCGAACACTTGTTGCGACTCTCGTGTTGTGTTTGCTTTTTTTTAGATGAGTTCTTTACGTTACTAACATGTTTTCTTACTACATTCGTAAACATTAAGTCAGTTTATTTACATTTATTTAGTATTTTTAGTGAAGAATAAAAGGAGTATTATAAACACATTGGGACCCTCAACTGATCGTTTGTGTGAAAACGTCATTAAAAGAGAACGAAACAAGAAAAAGAACAACGTTTTCAAATGCGTATAAATTTATTATAATATTTCTTTTCGTTTGCTTACACATTCCTTTGATCCACGTAATTTGAATCGGCAGTACATTTTTGTCTGCTTTCGGATAAACTGGGGAGGAAGAGAAGATGCCATATATTTTTTTTTGTCACATTCGTCATGAAAGAGATTTATCCGCGATGTGTCGGTCTTAATTTTTCTGCCTTACGTCCGCACGTGAGCCAGTTTGACTGAGTACCGCCTCCCGACACGTCCCTGCTAAAGTATGCCCCTGTTCATTTTGCTCATTTCAACGCGCAAAAGATTTTATCGCGGAAATTCTTACGGCGACCTTTCCCTTCGCCTTTGTGGCTTTTTAAATAATTTTGTGCATTCTTTCGCAGGCGAACAACAGAGACAAAAAAGAACAACACACAACCTTTTAGCGCGGCTGACACATTTCCCTATAAATTTGGTTAATGTCATAATCATACGGAATTCCTGAGGAGAACATTAAGTAGGAGGCCTGGGTTTTGTTAGTCAGGACCCGTATATTTAACGCCCACTGTTCTGTTTTGGATGGAATTATGCGCGTGGCTTAATAACCTTAGGCTCGCTCAGTTGGGATAAAAATGACATCAGAAAACACAATTAAAAACGCAAATCTTAATATTATGCATGATGTTTTGTCATCTGCCCTGACAATGGACTCTATAAAAACTTTGGCTTAAGACAGAAGCGAAAGTTTGTTCAGTTAATAAAACCTCCCTCTTGATCATTTAATTGCTCATTTTTAGATTACACAGAGCAATTAATGTAAGAAAATTGTAAATGATTCACTTGCCCAATTCAAAACATTTCAATTGAGTTGACATTTAAGTATTGCAAAATGAAACCAATGCAAAATAAAACATTTCAATTGAGTTGACATTTAAGCAATGCAATATGAAATAATTCAATTGAGTTGACATTTAAGCAATGCAAAATGAAATAATTCAATTGAGTTGACATGTAAGCAATGCAAAATGAAATAATTCAATTGAGTTGACATTTAAGTAATGCAAAACGAAACCAATGCAAAATGAAACAATTCAAACGAGTTGACATTTAAGCAATGCAAAATGAAACCAGCGCAAAATAAAACAATTCAGTTGAGTTGACATTTAAGCAAAGCAAAATGAAACAATTCAATTGAGTTGACATTTAAGCAATGCAAAATTAAACCACCTGCTGTGTCATTTGCAGCAAAGAAATATTTATTTTTCTAACGACAGAACAGTCATCACCGGGTATTCATTCTTCAACTGGACAATAATTGTTTACAATTGTTAATAAAACGAATCGGATTCAGCGATCCCAAATCGAAGACGAGATGAGAACTCTCGGAAGACTTTTTCTGCTTGATATGGATGGCTTCTGTGGTTTCATTAACCACTAATTGCAATAAACGCTGACCGCCCCGTTCACCTGTCAGTGTGTACCTATTCGTCAATACACGTCAATACGCGTGAATATACAAGTACAAAGTCACATTATCAATAAGTGAAACATCTATAGTATGCATTATTCCTGTTGAAGTATACCTACCTCCTAAAATACATATTGACTTTTTGTAAATTTAAACGTTTGAATATTTTTACCATCATCCAAAATACAAATTTCAGTTTTCTGTGATTTATAAAATATTCCTGCTTAGATACGTTTTTAAATTTTCACGGCCAAAAGTATTTTGGTTATTTGTTTTTGGGGTGTTATGCCGTATTGAGCTACCTCCTTCTTCGGCCAACGTTTCGGACAGCGTTGCAGTGTCCGTCATCAGGGCAGATCCAGCAGATCCGGCAGACACATCCGGCAGATATGTCTGCAGGATCTGCCCTGATGATGGACACTGCAACGAAAACTGTCCGAAACGTTGGCTGAAGAAGGAGGTAGCGCAACACGGCACAACACCCCAAAAACAAATAACGAGCATATTCTTGCTTGCACAAATTTATAAAGATAATATTCAAAATAAAGTTGCACCTTTTGAAAATAACAGAAATCTTTGACAAACATCAATACTTCCTATTCCAAAATGTAAAAAAAACAATAAGACAGTTAAATCATAAATATCCCGGAGTTATTTTTTTTAATTCACAACCTGAAAAAATTAGAAACATAAATAGGAAAATAAAAAAATTTAAAACTCAGCTTAAAAATTATACCGAAAGTTTAAACTAAATAAAAAAAAAAAAAAAAGTAAATTTAAAAAAAAAATTAACCAATATAATAACACCCCCCATACAAACAAGCCCTGCTTATCTATGGGGGTAAATCGAATATATATAATAATAACAATGTTATTGAACATAACTAAGTTTAGTTATACAAAAAATTGAATAATCACCAACGGAAAATATTTTCAGGTCTACGATGAATATTCAAATTAATAGATGAAGGCATAAAGCTAAGACAAGTCGCTGTCTTTATTTAAATATGAATCTTTGCATTTTGCATCTCCCAAGCTAATTCCAGTCACTGCGGGGAATTCTGTAAGCTTCAAATTAATCCATCCTTACTTAACCAAGCCGCTGCAAAATACATCCCCGGAGCGTTTTTAAAATAAGTTGTAATGTCCAAAGCTCCCTTCCATGATCACGCCCGAGATATAACTTAAAATAGCCCATCTCGGCTGCAACCAGAGGATTGTGGATATTCCTCAGTAAAGCTTTGACTTGAATACAAAGTTTTTGGCCGCTTCTCACCATGTAAGCACCCACTTCACTTTGCATAAGAAGGTACCTACCACGCTTATTTACCGACTAAATTTAAAAGAGTGTTGATTCTTCCTATAATATGTTCAGAATTTTTTAAATATACAGATAAGTGAAATAAGGTTAACAAGAACATTTTACTTCTTCAGACTACAAAAATACTTTATGGCATTATTAATATTATGAAAAATTAATAACTTCGTTCACACCACTACATAATTAACAATATCAACGTGTTTTTGTGTTAAGATGTTAATTTTTTTAAAATTAACATCTTGTCCTGATGAAGATAACATTGTTATTGAAACATTTTGATATTGTTATTATATAGTCAGTGGTGTAAACAAAGTAATTTATTTTTCATAATATTATAAGAACATTTTATTTTAATGTAGCGAGTTACCGGCATGCTTTGCAATGCCACTTAATAAAGAAATTGTTTTTTCCCTGCGTGTCCTTTCCCATTTGTCCCGTTCCCCTTCCGTCGCCCTTCCTCTCCCATATCCCCTTCCCCTCGCGCGTTCCCCCTTCCCCTTCCCCGCCTTCTCCCCTCTCCCGCTGTTACAATTTTTTTGTACATCTTCATTTTTCATATATCACAAATGTTCCTTTATGTATATTATAAGAACAATCAATCAAATTTGGTACCTAACGTAGGTACCTTAAGTTTAAGTCTTGATTAGATTCAAAGTATTCGATTTTATGTGGGTACTTCAAGTAAATTCATACATTTAAAGAGTTTATTCGAACGGAATTTTGATTGAATAATCGATGGTTTGCAAAATGTTATTCTCAAATTTTGACATTTTTGACAGTTTCGTAAGTGTTTTTGTAATGATTAAAACTTTTCAGATGTATTGTCAAGAGGTTGTAATAATCTAAAAACATTCGCGAAGGGTGAAAAGATGGTATTAATAATAATATTTGGCTAATTTAAGCAGCGTCGTTTTTCAAATCACCTCAAGGGCGCTGTACAAATAAGTATTTATAGGAATTAATATTACTGGCTTACAACTAAGATTTACAATTATAACTAGTGACTTGCATCTAAGACTAATAGCTAGTGACTTATTTTACTGGCTTACAATTAAGATTTACGATTATAACTAGTGACTTACATCCAACACTTATAGCTAGTGATTTATGACTAAGACATATAAATGCTGACCTAAAGCAAGTGACTTAACAACATACATATTTGCAATTAGATTAAGATTAGCGCCAGAAGAAGTAAGAAGAAAGTGTTATGTGCCATCCGCACTATACGATCTCTAATCACATTGAGACACCACCTAATAGTGCACTTTCGGAATATCATTTTCACGAATGTAACTCTATATTAATGTGTATTTATTAATTGCAAGTCACTTTGCATTGTGACATCACATATCTGTGCATCTATCTACTAATGTACTATATTATGCCTTAAGCATAATTACTAGTTTCACCAATGTCACCAACATTAACTTTCAATTACTTATTTGGCATATATAAGCCAACACAAAAGTATTATTCTTCAGATTATACTAGACATCAGTTCAAGACTAAATTCTAACTGTGAATATTGTATCTCCGGTATTACACTAAGCTTCCGTAATAACTAAAAAACTAATGAACTGTTCTCCACATCATAAATTTTCAAAGTGTTACTTCATTTAAAACTGGTACATAACAGAAGGATAAAATATGTTTTGTTATGAGTATTATGAAAGTTTCAAATATTTATGATACACATTGTACCAGCAACAACGAGAAACAACTATTTCAGCAACCGGAAATGAAAAATCATGCATTTCAAATAGAAAATAATGCATTTCGGTGGTTTTTTCATTCAAATTAAATACCTTTTTTTATAAATTAATGTTGTTATCAAGTTTATTTAACTTATAGAAATCCATTTTAATTTTATTTCTTTTATGTATTCAATAATATTATTATTTAATCTATGAAAACAGTTTGTTTATAAACAAGTTCAATCTGCTAAATAGTTATTATTACGCATGACAGCTCTTTCGCATTCTGAAGATTGCAGTTTGATGATGCCTTCAGAAGGCGAAACAGCTGTCACGCGTAACAATAATTACATGGCAGAACTTGTTTATAAATAAACCGTTTTTTTAAATTACATAATAATACTATTGAATATATAAAAGGAAAAAAAATATAATAAAATCAATTGTTCACGCGGCTATTGTTATAAATTATTAAGTAGGTTATTACGTTCTTACTTTGGGTTTGATTAGTTTCCAGTCTCTACTGAAATAGTTATTTTTCATTGTTAACTGATGTAAAGTGTTTTTAAAATAAAATAGGCTTGTTAACCATGTCACACCTGCAGTCACACTCACAGAAACTCATAGTCACACTCAGCAAATATCATTCCAAAAGCATTCATTCAGAATAATTTACAACTTTCTTTTAAATCTATAAATTATACAAAATAATTATGAATTTCAGCCTAAATTAAGAAATTACCTAAAACTACTATTGTCCATTACTTTTTATATTTTTAAAATCTTCTTTATCTCTTTTCGGCAAATCTTCAAATCAAATTATAACAATTTTAATATATTTACTTACAAATATATGATTTTATTATTTGAGTTTGGATTCCCTTGCCAAACATAAGTGTGTCTTATTTCTTTATGGTGAAGGAAAACTATGATAATGTACTTCGTAATACATTGTAAACATGTATTATTTGTATAATTTACGTCCAAATATACATACATTATATAATATATGCATTATATTTACATTATATTATAAATAATACATAGTACGTGGGGTAACCGTACGCAGTTTTTACATTGGGATTTTTGTATTAAAACGCTTTAGGTATTTTGCTCATTTTTTTTGTTTATTGATATGATTGATCATTAAGGCATCTCAAACAAACATAAAAACCTTATGTAGTTTATAAATCAAAAAGTTATATAAAAATGTTTACATGCATGTCAATTACGAACACTTACCCCACGTGCGGGGTAAGTATTCGCATACCGTAGAGAAGTGTTCAAATCAGATTAGTGGTTATCTTTAATAGAATTATCACTTTGCACCCGTGTAACTAACAATATTTTACCAAAAATTATCATAGACCACATCGCTCTGACTCAGTTGGTTACACAATAGCACACATCGGTAAGCAAACATGTCGATAGCAGATGACAAAATTTAAAAAAAAGCACGAAAAGCCGTAATTTACCTACCAATTTTTATTTTCAAATTAGGATTCACTGTACTCATATCCTGCTTCAATGCAACCTAAAACGCTACTGAATTAAGGAACGTGCGGCGTGAATGGTCGTGCGGAAACAGACACGAACACCTCGGAAACATCATTGCGAACACTTACACTCTGCGTACGGTTACCTCACGTGACTCTAAGTAAATAAAATAAAAAAAGGTAATACAGATAGCATAACGTGTCGCCAGTTTGATCAAATGTATGATAGAACGTGTAGCGGTATTTTTTTTAAATATTTTTACGAATTAACTTCTGGGTCCGGCGTAAAACAAGCTAAGATAAAACACGTTAATTACTTAGCCGGTCAACATAACGCCGCCAATTAGTATGCTTCCTGAAAAATATATTAACCGCCATAGCATCTAATAAAAGCAACACCGCGGCTCGCCAGCATTAGTAGTGCTCTATTAAACGAATACGTGACTGTACTCCGGGGGTTTGCAAAGCCGACACTAATGCCTGGCAACTCCGGGAACGCGCGCTAAACAATTTTATATTGGCTAATTGGAGCAGACTAGGCTACTGGCCGGTTGCCAAGACATTGCAGTGCCGTGCGAAGGGGCACCAGGACTTGCAACAGGTCAAATCTCGTGGATCCGCTTCCGCACGGCCAAGGAGCCGAACGCAAATTGTTTTTGGCGTCTAGCTCTGTGTGGTGGTTTTATTAGTGTTTTTATGCTTCAGTAAAACGGGTTAGTGTAGCCCAGTGTTTTTCAATCTGTGGGTCGCGACCCCTAGGGGGGTCGCGAAGCTTTACTCGGGGGGTCGCCGGCAAAAGGAAAAAGGCGAGGTTCTAACTACAATAAAAACACTATTAAAAAATAAGTACAATAAAAACACTATTTCAGTGAGAAGGATGGGCTTGTTTATTTTTCAAAATAAAGAAAATAATTCTCTACCCGAGAAGCATACGGATGCATGTCCAAAAGGGTAAATGTTCAGGAGAGTCAAAAAACTATTTTTTTGTAACCATGGTCTCATAACTTCTTCCAAAACTGCTAAAACATGTGTAGCGCAGTCAAGAGCCAAATCACGACAGGAATTCTACAACAACCTTGAGAATGCCGAAACTGATGCAGAAATATTCAGAATAGCCAAAACTAGAAACAAATCTACCCTAGACATCAAAACCAATAAGTATATCAAAAGTAAAAGTCAGACGCTGCTTACTTCAAACGAAGATATCAATCATAGGTGGTTCGAATACTATAAAGAACTTCTAAATGAAGAATATCCAAGTAACAGCTTCAAACCCTTACCTCCAGTCGAGGGCCCGATCCAGGAGATTAGCAGAGATGAAGTCAAGCAAGCCATCAAAAGGATGAAGAAATGTAAAGCTGTAGGACCCGATGAGATACCGGCTGATCTATGGAAGTCATTAGGAATGGTAGCGATAGAATGGCTCACAAACCTATTTAATAAAATAGGCAGAAGTAAAATTCCTGAGGCGTGGCGGCAAAGCTTCCTTGTACCATTCTATAAAAATAAAGGTGACGTTACACAGTGTGGTAATTACAGGGGCATAAAGTTAACCTCACACACTCTTAAAATCTGGGAACGCATACTAAATATATGATCTTGCCAAAATCACACCAAATCAATTCGGTTTCACCCCATCAAAATCTACGACAGACGCATTACAGGCGGTGAGAATAGTAATGGAAAAATACCGTCTCAATAGGGAAAACTTACACTTCATCTTTATCGACTTAGAAAAAGCTTTCGACCGAGTGCCAAGAAGACTTATGTGGCAAGCTATGAGAGCTCAGGAACTACCACTACATTATGTGAACCTCATAGAAGACATGTATAACAATACCCGCACAAGGATCAGAAGCCCGGTCGGTCTGAGCCAAGAATTCGAAATTGAGGTGGGAGTTCACCAAGGTTCGGCGCTGAGCCCATTACTGTTCAACTTAGTAATGGATTACATCACCAAAAATATTCAAAAGAAACTACCCTGGAACCTTCTGTATGCAGACGATATCGTACTGATTGCCAAAACTGCGGAAGATCTGCAAAATACCTTGACAGAATGGATAACAGCACTTGAAACATCAGGACTTCGTGTCAGCAGGTCAAAAACGGAGCACTTGGAATGTAATTTCAGCAGTACATGCTGGATGCAACATGCAACTACCTTTGATGCAACAACTATCTTAGAAGCAGAAAGATGTACACATGGACTTGCATGTTTATGGTTTTCGCATTTTGGGTATTATTGCTCAAATCCTACGTATTATGTAGTATTATGATTCAATATTTGCTTCTTTTCTTGTAAAAGCCCACTAGGTCGTTAATAAAATATAAAATAAAATAAAAATAAAAAAAAAAATCCTTCACAGAAGGACTCAAGTCTATGTTTTTGTTTGACTCAAGTCAGCGTTTTTTTAACAATATTTTTAGGTTTTTAAATCATTTCGTTTAATTGCTCGTTTTTAAAATATGATTTAATAATTACTTTTTTTGTTAACTATCAGCTTGGATATCGGAAGAAGTTATGAGACCTTCTTCTTTTTCTTTGCCACTTCCCACTTTAAGTGGGGTCGGCTCTCCTAATCAATCTGCGCCAAGACGACCGGTCTTGGGTTGTTGGATTGGGGAAATTTTGAGCTATTTTTGCCATGCTGGTCCACCATGTCAGAGGGGGGCGTCCTCTTCCTCTTTTTATTTCAGGTATAGCTAGCGCTTTATGGCACACGTGTTCTTTGTCTCTTCGCATTACATGACCATACCACCGTAAGCGACTTTCTGTTAGTTTTTCAGTAAGGGGGCTACCTTGAAACTACCTCTTATATGTTCGTTTCGTATTTTGTCCAGTTTCGTAACCCCACCTGACCATCTAAGCATTTTCATTTCTGCAACGTGCAGTTTTTGGACGTGATTTTCCTTCCCTGTCCAACATTCAGCCCCATACAGCATTGCTGGTCTCACTGCAGTTTTGTATATTTTGCCTTTTGTGCGAATGGGCATGCTTGAATCGCACAGTACTCCAGTGAGTGATCGCCACTTCTGCCACGCAACATTATGCAGTATTATTCAGTATACGTTCCCAGATTTTAAGAGTGTGTGAGGTTAACTTTATGCCCCTGTAATTACCACACTGTGTAACGTCACCTTTATTTTTATAGAATGGTACAAGGAAGCTTTGCCGCCACGCCTCAGGAATTTTACTTCTGCCTATTTTATTAAATAGGTTTGTGAGCCATTCTATCGCTACCATTCCTAATGACTTCCATAGATCAGCCGGTATCTCATCGGGTCCTACAGCTTTACAATTCTTCATCCTTTTAATGGCTTGCTTGACTTCATCTCTGCTAATCTCCTGGATCGGGCCCTTGACTGGAGGTAAGGGTTTGAAGCTGTTACTTGGATATTCTTCATTTAGAAGTTCTTTATAGTATTCGAACCACCTATGATTGATATCTTCGTTTGAAGTAAGCAGCGTCTGACTTTAATTTTGATATAATTTTGGAATCAAATGTTTCATAATGTATTTCGCCGTATTTAGTGACCATATTTGATATCCAGGTAATTTCCAACCTTCCTCTTCCACTCCACACTCCCTTCAGGCATAAAAAATAGCCCCAATTGGGGATGCCATAGTCCCACTAGCTCTAGGCAGTTAAAACTCTTGTGCACAAAAAAGTTAGGCAAAGGCACGGTGGATACGAATTTCGACCGGTGGACGGAAGGGTCGAGGTAGAATCTGTCATTTGCTCCCTTTCGAACATAACTTATTTAGGTAATTGTATTAAAATTACGAAACTAATTATATCACGTCATTTTTGCTAAATGTGCCTCGTTAAAAAATATGTGATTGGTTTACTTATTTTTTTTTTAAATGCTTAGGCTTCACGAAATTAGCGGAGATTTATAAGTATGTCTTCGTTTGGTATTGATGCAATAATATTATATATTTTCACACATTATAATGTAATGTTTGAAAACATATTGTGATAATGTGATCGTAACTGGATACTTTTCCCATGCCGAGGCCCCATCTAACAGTAATATTATGTTTTTCACACATTATTGTATAATGTTTGAGAACATATTGTGATAATGTGATCCTAACTGGATACTTTTCCCATGCTGAGGCCCCATTTAAAAATAATATTATGTTTTTTCACACATTATTGTATAATGTTTGAAAACATATTGTCATAATGTGATCCTAACTGGATACTTTTCCCATGCTGAGGCCCCATTTAACAATAATATTATGTTTTTTCACACATTATTGTATAATGTTTGAAAATATATTGTGATAATGTGATACTAACTGGGTACTTTTCCCGTGCTGAGGCCCCATTTAACAATAATATTATGTATTTTCACACATTATTATATATTGTGATAATGTGATCCTAACTGGGTACTTTTCCCGTGCTGAGGCCCCATTTAACAATAATATTATGTTTTTTCACACATTATTATATATTGTGATAATGTGATCCTAACTGGGTACTTTTCCCGTGCTGAGGCCCCATTTAACAATAATATTATGTATTTTCACACATTATTATATATTGTGATAATGTGATCCTAACTGGGTACGTTCCCCGTGCTGAGGCCCCATTTAACAATAATAATAATAAAAAAAACATTAAAAACGTGACGTGAAAGAATAATTTAAGATTAAATTAAATAAAACTGATATGAAATATAATAACGTACAATAATGAAGGTGGTAATCAGAAAAAAAATACCAAATATTTTGAGGAACGGTTGTATACAGTATAATATGTTGGGCTCTGCATTGATGAGCATTTATCACTTAAACAGCATATACAAAATATTAAAGATAAAATCACCCCTTTAATTAGTGTATTTAGCCGGTTATCATATCTGTTACCACATAAATTTAAAAAAGATTTATATTACAGTCTCGTTTATTATTCACATTTCAATTACTTGATTGAAATCTGGAGAAACGCATGTGGAACATACATAAATGAATTATGGTAAGGTAATTAAAATGCCTAAAAACCTATCTGGATGCTGAACATTGGGTTAAATAAATAGAGAAAAGAATTAAATGAATATTAAAACGAACTAGCAATCACTACATTTATATAATTATATATATGTACATACCTCGACTGCCATAATACGGGCATGTGCCTAGTGTGGTCGTCGAAAAATCTGTAAAAACTGTATGCACCTAAGATATTTTTATGAATAAAGAATAATTAAAAATAAAAAACAAAACAACATAATCAAAACACTATTTTAATATAGATCCAGAAAATTCACCAAAATTATATATGGAAACAAAACTATTAGCATTAAGAACACTATATGACTAAAATACATGTCTCCTTATATACAAAATAGATAATAAACTCATACATACAAACACAGAATTCATTAAAACGTCCCAAATACACAAACACTTTGCACGCCAACAGATAACATACATAACGAATAATATATCTAATACCTAATACCATACCTAATGAATCTCACCACCTATATAAATAATTCGTTTGAAAATTTTGTACATGTCGATGTGATTTATACAGACTTCGAAAAAGTATTTGACTAAGTCGACAATGATATTTTATTAAAAAAATTAAGTAACCTCGGATTCTCTCAGAATTTTCTCGCTTTCATAGCTAGCTATTTACTCAATCGTCGTCAGTATTTCAGTTACGGACACCAGTTTTCTCACGAATACAAAACTAACTCCGGGATTCCCCAGGGGTCGAATCTAGGACCCCTCTTCTTTCTTTTATTCATTAATGATATATGCAAGACCATTAACCGCTCAAAATGTCTCCTCTTCGCGGACGATATTAAACTTTTCAGAGCTATTAAAAGTCATATAGATTCCATTATTCTGCAGAAAGATCTTGATTCTCTTGTCAAATGGTCGGAACTGAATAATTTACCATTGAGCATCCAGAAATGCAGTGTCGTCACATTTACAAGATCACAAGACACATTTTTATTCCCATACCATATTAATAAAATTATACTTACACGCAAAAACGAGATTCGAGACCTTGGCGTGATTTTTGAAGCAAATCTCTCTTTCAAATCTCACATATCAGACATTGTCTCCCGCGCGAACAAAATGCTCGGATTTGTTCTTCGTAATGCGAGATCATTTACTAATGGAATTGCAATACGAAGAACATATTTGATTAAAAATTGATTTTTTAGGATAAAAAGAAAAGCGATTATATACTACTTAAACATTTCAAGTCTTTTGGGTCATGTAAATGAAATTGAAGTATTATTACAAGAACTCAAACCAGAAATTTTAATGTTAAGTGAAACGTGTATAACTAGTGACATTTACGATTCTGAAGTATCATTTATAGGATATTCAACTGTAAGATGCGATTCATTTAGTCGGCATACGGGAGGAGTTGTTATGATTATTAAAAATAGTATATCTTTTAAAATAATATCTAATGAAGTGTTTGATGAAAAAAATACATGGATACTGGCAGTACAAATCAGAAAAAACTTGATTAAAGGAACATACGCTGTACTATATCACTCACCAAACCAAAGCCATTCTAAATTTTTGGATTTCTTCGAAAGTTGGTGTACTAAAAACATGAAAAATCAAGATATGTTTTATGTAACCGGTGACTTTAACATTGACATGAAAGCCAAAAATACATGCAGTAATAGACTCCAAAGTTTAGTGAATAATCTAGGACTGAAACAACTTGTGACCAAACCAACTAGAATATCAAATACATCAGCAACCATTATTGATTTAGTTATAACAAATAATTTTTACCTGAATGTTAATGTTGTGCATACTCCAAAAATATCAGACCACGAAAATATTTCAACAACATTTGAAACGAGTGTAATTAAAAATGAATCAAGGAAAATTACATATAGAGATAAAAGGAAATATGATGAAAAAATGTTTTGTGAAACTCTACAAAATAGTATTTGTCACGTTACCGAATCAAATCACCTAAATGACAAAGCAGAGAACTTCGTTAATATTTTGACTACAGCAGTCAATGAAATTATGCCAATGAAAAGGATTAAGTTTAAAAATACGAATAAATGGTACTCTAAACCATTACACAATCTTCAGCAACAAAGAGATAATGCATACAAATCGGCAAAATTGGAACCATCAGAAGAAAAATGGAATGCATATAAAAAATTTCGTAATATTTAGTCCAAACAAATTAAACAACAAAAATGCGATTATTATAAGCAAAAATTAGAAACACAACAGAATGAACCAAGAAAACTTTGGATAACACTTAAAGAAATCATAAAGAGCAAACAAAAAGAAATTGTAAAGTCACTTGATTTTCCAGATGGAACTGAAGAAGAAGTAGAGAAGATAGCCACTAAATTTAACAAGCATTTTATTTCGAGCATAGATCTTATAATTCAAAGTATTCCACAAGACGAGAACCAACTAGATGAACCTATATGCACCGATGAAGAATTTAAGTTTAAAAATATAGATTTACCGTACTTAAAGAGGGTGCTGAGTAATATGAAGTCGAAGGAATCACCAGATGGTATTACAATAAATATAATCAAAGACTCTATAAATATTATTGGCGAATCGATGGTTCAAATTATCAATGAATCTTTGAATAGTGGAGTATTCCCCAAAACTTGGAAGACATCTGTAATAACTCCCATCCCAAAAATTGATAACCCAAAAAAATTTGACGACTTTAGGCCGATCAATTGTTTACCCAAATATGAACAAATACTGGAATACATAGTAAAGGAGCAATTAACTGAATATATTGAGGCCAAGCAGATATTAGTTCGACAACAATCTGGTTTTAGAAATAAATGTTCTTGTGAAACTGCTATTAACTATGTAATAGATGAGTGGAAAAATTTTAGAGATAAAAAAAGTAAAATTATTGCAGTATTTCTAGACTTAAAGCGGGCATTTGAAACAATCGACAGAGATAGATTAATAAAAAAATTAAGTAATATTGGAATTAATGGTAAAGAAAATAAGTGGTTTGTTGATTACCTATCAGAAAGAATACAAGTAACAAAATATGGGGGTATAACATCTGAACCACATAGTACTAACAAAGGCGTTCCGCATGGTTCTGTCTTAGGTCCATTGCTGTTCATTATATACATGAATGATATTATCAAAGTGTTAAAACATTGTGCAATTAAACTATTTTCTGATGATACATTGTTATACATAGCCAGTAAAAATTTACAGGACGCCATTGAAAAAATGCAAATTGATTTAAATAATGTAACGCTGTGACTAAACCAAAACAAACTCAAATTGAATGTTACGAAAACTAAGTTTTTAATTGTGGATAACTTAGATGGAAACGAGCAGGCAACACTAAAAATTGATAACGAAAGCATAGAAAGGGTTAGCAGTATTAAATATCTGGGTGTGATATTGGATGATAAATTAAAATTCGACGAACACTTAGAATACATAACAAAAAAAATTGCTAAAAAAGTTGGATTCCTAAAAAGGATCAGAAATAACTTGGATCTCAAGACAACGCGCCTTGTCTACAATTCTATTGTAACTCCGCATTTAAATTATTGTTCTAGTGTATTATTCCTATGTAACGAAGCCCAAAATAATAAACTACAGGTTATACAAAATAGGGGGATGAGGATGATTTTAAAATGCAACATTTTTACAAGAGTTAAAATTATGTTACAAAATTTAAATATGATGGCAACCAAACAACATATAATATATAATACATTAACAATGATTTATAAACTTAAAAATAATATGCTCCCAAATTATCTGAAAAGTACTATTATGTTTCAAGAAAATGTTCACAATTATCCTACGAGAAGACGCGGAGACTATAGGCTTCCCAAAACTAAACTTTCGTGCACACAAAATAGCGCATTTTATAAAGGGCAAAAACTCGATAACAGTCTGCCAAATGCCGTAAAGGAAGCCTCAAGTCTCAGCAATTTTCGTAGGATGTGTGCATTATATGTAAAAAATATTTTTTGATTACTCACCAATGTTATTCTCAGGTCTTGTTCTTTTATAATGTATTTTTGTATAGTTATCTTTTTTATTTAGTATTCTTTTTTTAAATGTAGTTGTGAATATTCCTGTACCTACTTCGTAAATTGTATTTTTTATATTTTCCTACTACATGTATGAAAATATTTACATACATCTAAATAAAAAATTCAAAAACAAACAAATATGAAGCACTTGTCTGCAGCATCCTGGAATACAGCTCCATTATTTGGGCACCCTCTGAACAAAACCATATCCTAGAAATAGAAAAAGTACAAAAAAGTTAATGCGTTGCCTGTATATGGGGGAATATACATACTACCCATACCTGTATCCATCGTTGTTCTTAACGGGAATGCTCGATCTTAATACCTTAGAAGCCCGCCGTAAAATATTTTTGGGGAAACATTTTTTTTAAGCTGATCTCCGGTACTGTACTGAATCCACCTATGTTGAAGGAGATTAACCTATATGTCCCTAACGCGTATACTCGTGGGAGATCCCACACACTTTTTTATGCTCCGAAAGCGAGAACTTCTTCCTTTCAGAATGCCCCATTAAATGAGCAATTCAACTGCTTAACGATTCTGAATTGAGCATTGACATCTTTAATGTTACCTATAGAGAGTTCAGTAACTATCTTTTGGCATAAGTCTCAACATAGTGAAACTGCCCCCTTGGCCTTTTTTTCTCTTATATTTTGTAATCTTCTCCGTAATAATTTGGTGTATAACTGTTTTATGGCAAACCTGAAAAAATAAATAAATAACACCATCCACAATAAGTATGGTAAAAAAATCTATTGGTTACGAGGGGGGCAACTTGTATAATTGCCTCCCAATCGATATTGAAAATTCGATCGAAAAATGGATGGGTAAATTTAAAAAATATGTTCATTTTTATTTTTAATAAATAAAATTATGAAATAGAATTACATTATATTTTAATTTTCTTTTCCTGAAATAATAAAAATTTAAAAAAATATATTATTGTTATGTATATTACATATACAAGTACCTACACATGCTTTATTCTTTTATGTTATATATATATTTTTTAATATCGCCTTTACATGTTACACGTATCACTTGAGTGTTTAAAATACTTTTGCTGGTGTTATATTTATTTTTTTGAATTAACTTACCCCATTGACGTCTATCCGATTATGCGTTAAACTAAATTCCATTTAATTTAAACTCCCAGAAAGTTTCGTACCGGGTACCGGGTACCTTATCGTTACTCAAAATGTGATCATTTGTCAGATAACCAAAAAGCGCTTAGTCTTGATTACCAGCTAACGATATACTTTAGCCGATTTAAACTCCAACTTCAATCCGTTAAAATAAAAACTACATCAATTTTTAAATGAACCTCTTTTTCGTAGTTGTTAAATAATGTTAAATGTCCCTCGGTTCTATAAAAGCTCTCTTTTAAATTGAAAACCCCCCTTTTGGACATACAACATTACCGAGATTAACTGCATACCTTTTATGGGTAACTAATAGGGTTGATTACGACCTTTAAACGGCAACATGTTGGGAGTCCAAATGTTTTTTAGTTCGCAATTCCAGGTTTTTGAATAGGTGAGGGAAAATAAGGACGTAGTTAGACGTGTTGCCGTGATGTTCGCGGAGCACTCCCGCCTGTTAAAGGTAGCTCATACCTGCTCTCGGTGGATAGGTACTTCCTTCTTGTCACCATGACAACCTGACGGCTATTGAGTCGCGCACATAACCTCACTTTACACGTGCCACGTGCCCCGAATCCGGGAGCTTTTGCTCGCGAGAACCTCCCCTTGCAGGTAAGGTGTGATGCTGTAATCTCAAGTTGAAAAGCAACATTGTTTCGGGATGTGAAGTTGAAAATTACTTGAGTATTGGTATTGAAATCATAACAAAAGGGAATTTCAATCATTAAGACGTGTGATTAAAATTAATAATGTTAAAGTTAAACAGAGAATTAATTTGCCTCCTTTCTTAATGCGGAAATTCGCAAGTTGTGAGTTGTAGGCTTAATTGAACTTCATTTAAGAAAAAATTCAACTCGATATTATTATTTTTTTAATTCTCGAAAAAGCAATCACTTTGTGGCTTGATATTATACTTAAATATACAGTTAACTTGTTTTAAAGTTTTAGACAAAATTAGGCCGAACGAAATAATTAAAAAATTGTGAGAGGTCTTACTTAATTTAAAATCATATGATAATATCGTGTAATATAGTCGTGTAATATATCGTGTAATATAGTCGTGTGTCGAATTACAAGAAAAAAAAATATTACTGGCATTAGACAATTTATTCACGCTAAAAACAAACAACCTACATAATAAAAGACATTGAACGCCCTTGAGTTGGTGCTTTTACTAAACGGTTTTCATAAAATTGTCCGACTAAATATGTAGTATTACGATAGCTTTGGCGTGGTAACTGCCAGTAGGTCAATATTCCAATAGAATACCTACGTCATATTTACAGAATATAGATAAACTGAAATTCACTTCTTGTTCACGCCGTATTTTCGGTTAAAAAGGCGAATATTTGGATTCCTACTTTATAGTATAACATCACTTACAAATTATGAAATTTCTTCTCGTCATTAGAATATATGAAACATCGAAAGCAGAGTGAGGAGAGAAAATGAAGCGACGCACAGTGGGGCAAGAGTGATGAAAAATGCCCTTTATTCACAGGGACGTTTTTAAGAGAAAATTTTAATGTGGAAAAGAAGGTTATGAAAAAACAATTTTTTTAAATACATAATATATGTAAATTTTATTATGTACATATTATATATATATATGATTTAAATAAATAAATAACAAACAAAAAAAATCAGTTCTCTTTATCCGACTTGTTTGAGCCAAAATCACTATCATCATATTAGGATATCTGCCAACTGTCACCGCTCCAACAAGAGAATCAGACTCAAACGATAGTAGTTGTATAGATCATGTCTTTGTTAAGAGTAAACTCGAAAATAAATCCATTGTATATCAGTCAACTATTACAGACCACTATGCAATCATTACTTCCATCAACAAAAAAACTCTTAAACCGCCCCAAAATAATCAACCCCAAGAAAAAATTTCTTATGAAACTCTCCTAAATCTTGTATCGAAAGAAAATTGGGAACTTATTTACGCTTGTACTGATACCACCTCTGCATGTGAATTGTTTGTAAATTCTTTACATAACCACTTGGCCAATGCAACATCATATATAAAAAGTAAAATAAAACGATCGGACACAAAACTCAAACCATGGATCACTAATGGTATTCTCCAATGTATCAGAAAGCGTGATAAGATTCACAACTTCTGTAGAAAAAACCCCAGTGACTATGCATCTCTCATATTCTACAAACGTTATAGAAACAACTGTAAAAAAATAATTGACAATGTTAAAGGGGATTATTACAAAAAAAAAATCAATGAAGCTACAGATGATAAAAAAAAAATTTGGAATATCGTAAAAGATATAGCCAATATTAATAAAACTGACACAACTATTGTTAAAATTAATATCGAAGACCAAACAATACATGTAAATTCTGACCCTGAAAAAATATCTAACCATTTCAATCAATTTTTCTCCAACATTGGACCCAACTTAGCAAAAAAAATTTTAGACAGAAACAGCATCTCAGAGAAAGATCTTGCAAATAATATACCTATCAATAGTCTGAGCTATAACCAGTTTCACTTCACTCCCACCACTGAACTTGAAATTATAGGATTAATAACATCCCTTAAAAACAGTAACTCCACAGGAATTGATCATATCTCGACAAAAATAATCAAACACATTCAAAATTACATCGCATCCCCTCTTAAACACATAATCAACTTAAGCTTCAAAACTGGCATTTTTCCTAACTCCCTAAAACAGGCCACATTAATTCCAATCTTTAAAGCGGGAGACAAATTATTTATAAATAACTACCGACCGATATCCTTACTAAGCATAATATCTAAAGTTGTAGAAAAAGCGGTGAAAAATAGACTCTGTAAGTTTCTTGAAGATAACAAAATATTATCTGACAATCAATACGGCTTTCGCAAAGGTAGAAGTACTTCAGATGCAATAGCCGCCCTCACAAAGATCGTTTCCTATAATCTTGACATTGGTCGCAAACCACTTGCTGTTTTTCTCGATCTCGCAAAAGCATTTGATACGGTCTCACATTCATTACTGCTAAAAAAACTGCAGCAAATTGGAATAACTGAAATAGCCTACACATGGTTTGAAAACTATCTATCAAACCGAACACAACAAACTCTCATCCAATCTGACAAAATACATATAAGCAATAAACTATCTGTGTCCTGTGGTGTACCCCAAGGTAGCATACTAGGACCAATTCTATTTCTTATATACATCAACTCACTATGTGCCATGAATATTGGTGGAAAAATATTATCATTTGCTGATGACACGGTCTTAATATTCGAAGATGAAACATGGCAATCAGTTATTAACAAAACTAATAATGCTCTAATAAAAGTAAAGCATTGGCTTGACACAAACCTCCTCACACTTAACATCGACAAAACACAATATATGACATTTTCCATACGCAAATACGATATACCCAACAACTGCCCTAAACCAATCATCCACTCGTGTCCATTCAATTTAGACAATCCGGAAACCACATCTAATATTAATTGTACGTGTTCGACCCTCAAATCATCAAAAATAGTTAAATATTTGGGAATAATCATAGACAACCAACTACGTTGGGAAGCTCACATCGGTGACACAGTAAAAAAACTTCGTAAACTCTGCCATATATTCTACTCCCTAAGGTCTATCTTAGATTTACAGACTCTAAGAAGCGTATACTTTGCCCTTTTCCAATCCATAGCAATATACGGTATAGTGGGATGGGGTGGTTGTGCTGAATCCATTATTAGACCAATTATTTTAGTTCAAAAACTAATTCTGAGAATTATATTTAAATTTCAACCTACCCATCCGTCAAATGAACTCTTTGCAAAAATCAGGGTCTTAGATATTCGACAGCTATTTACTAAAACAAGCATTTGTTATATACGAAAAAATAATCTACTAATTGCTCCACAACATCAAGCACACACCCGCTTTTCATCAAACCTGGGTTGCGTGGTCCCAAAAACTAATACCTCATTCGCTCAACGACAATTCTGGTTCATCGCTCCTAAAATATATAATGCTCTGAGTACTGACATAAAGTCAAGTAATTCTAATTCTCTTTTTATAACACGTGTACAACATTGGATTTTTGAAAGGGGACGAACGCACTTTAAAGAATTCATGAGTTCTAACACTACATTTTAATTATTAATTTTTGCATTTCAAAATTTTAATTTCCATTTGTATTTCTATTTTACTTTAAAATGTTGTTATTTTTTTCTCTTAGTTTTTCACTAAATTTATATATGTTTTTAATTTTGATTTATATAATTATATGTTTTAATTTATACAGAACACTTGAGTTCTTAACATTTAATTTTTATTATTAATTTTTGTATTTCAAAATTTGAATTTGAATTTTCATTTTTACTTTTCTTTAAAATATGGTCTTTTTTTTCTCTTTAGTTTTAAGTATTTCTTAATATTTTTTGAAATGTTAAAATATTAAATGTACGACTACCACAACACGGGCTTAGCCTAGTGTGGTAGCCAAAAAAAACCCAAATATCTGTTACTAATAAAAAATATATGAAATAAAAAATAAATAAAAAAATTTAAAAAAAAAAAAAATCATCACCACCATCAACACTACCATCATTACGATCATCATCATAATCGTAATCGTCACTATCATCATCATCATCCTGAGTACTTGAATAATTTTCACCTGTTGGCTGTAATGATTGAGCCATTAGCAGTTCTACCCCTTCTTTGGGGAGTGTGGTCAACTTTTTTTTGGCAGCTTCCTTTTGCTTGTTATCAGAGGATCTGATGACAACAACAAGTAATTGAAAACATCAACATTGGATTTTTCACGACTGCATTTTTGTGAATGATGCTCCCTATAATTTTTGAAATCCTTATTTCGTGCTTGTGCCTCTTCTGTCAATTGACCTATTGGCAATAATGCGCTTTTTATTATTTCTGGCCCGTGGATTAAAAATTTATGAAGTGTGGGCAGCATGACGTACCACGGATACTTTTGTACAATCTTACTCCAATCCGGTGTGCTGCTATCCATCATGAGTAGTGTTCCGATTTGAAGTGATTTATCCTTCTCGAAACATGTTTTCTGGGATCATCGATGCATCTTGTCCTTTTGCGGCGAATTTAGCTGATTTTGGAATTTTTATCTGTCCATAGTTCTTCATTATCGTGAATAATTGTCGTCTTGTCATGAATAAAGTTTCGGAAATCGCACCTGTGTGAAAAAAAAAGAAAATGAATAAATTTCTCCGCTCGGTTCACGTAGTGCTGTATTTGTCACGAAGCATAAAAAACCGCTAATTCGCGTTGTGCTATATCTGTCACCAACTGACACGACTTCATGTCTCTCAGAAAAAGCGTTCTATCTTTTTTCTATTATGAGCAGACATGTGGTTTAAACCGTTTTAGGAAGGGAGAACATGAAGTTTTATCTTTGAGTTTAAACACTTTACCACCATATACTTTACGTTCAAAAATTGGAAATTGAACGTCGGTAACGATTATTTTGAAATAAATGTTGTTTCTAAAAGGTTTTGTAACTAACATGATATTAAATTTTCTGATCCCGAGTTATTAAAAAAACCGTTCATTTTAAAATAATTAATCACATTAAAATAATTAATTTCTTCAAAAAGTGCACATATGTGTAAGATTTTAAAAATGATTCGTAAATTACAATAGTTACTCGTCCTAAAAGTGTTTGAATGAAAGCTCGGAGGTGCCCGGAGCTCAACTAATCTCTAAAGAATGTGATTTTTTTTTATCACGACTATATTTTTGTATGTATTGGATATACAATTTTACCTATCAAAATAATTAATTATGTTAAAAATATAATGTTAAAAAATAAGATAAATACCTGAAAATGATTGTTCCATAATCAGTTTTGGGATTCGTAATAGGTATCTTCCGAGATAAATACTTGAACTTGAGGTTTATGCTATTTAAACGACGCGTTATCTACACGAGTGTTCGCTCTCTACTGAGCGGTGTCACAGGTAGAAGGGGTGGGGTGAGGGGTTTCTTCCTGCTTTATAATAATGCCTCAACTATCGAGGTACCTCGAAACAAATGAAGCGACATTGTATAATTGAATTATTTTTTTTTTGTTTATTGTATCAACTTGCAGTATTTGGCCCCAGTGTGCGACGTTCCGTCACGCCACAGAAGAATCGGCCTTCCCCGCACATAGTTTTGAGTGCCGACAAGTCACGAGGCTTCTTCCGTGCAACAGTGTCGTTCCGTCTTGCCACGCGGCAAGACGGAACGAGCCACCGGCTTTACCTCATCCGCATCCGCGTTTGCGGTAGTCAAAATTTTTGCATCCGTAACTACCCTGCTCTGTATAAGCAAAGTTCCAAAAAAACACACACTTTATACGATAACAAACATTTAAAAACCATACATACTAACCATGGTAAGCAATCTATTGGTTACGAGGGGGCAATTTATATAATCTCCTTTGACACGACATTAAAATTTATAAAAGCTGGGTGGATTTAAAAAAAAATTCTCATTTTTATTCTTAAACATCAAAATAATCAAAATGAATATTTTTTTTTTGTATAATGCAAAACGCATTTAGTTCAGATATTTCTAGTTAAATAAGTGAAAATATAATTTCTTTTTTTCTAGAATAAAAAACTTTAAAAAAAACAGTTTCGGAAATATATATTATTTTTAAGTTGATGTCATAAAGAATTGTGTCTTTCAACCTCGTCTGCTACTATCGACATCCATATTTCCGGTCTCAAAATAAGCACACAATTTTAAATTCACAAGCCAAAATAGAAAACAGCTTTCTCAGAGACTCGCCGACTTCATTGTCCGAACATAATGAATGCATCGATATTATCCACTGACATTTTAGCTAAAGCTTTTTCACAGCTGCCATTTGAAAAGGTTATACGGATAGAGCACTTAACGGGCATAATAAAAGGAAGGCGCTAGCACCACTCATTACTGCGAAGAGTGCCACGGCACTATGACTATGTCAGGACTGCTCCCGTGGGTTATTCAACACTTCGATTCGCTCTTGCGCTCACTCCTCTCTACCTGATTGATCCCCGTCATCATTGGTGACCTACAACTGCAGTTTTTGGGAAATCGAATGCTACTTACATAATATTTTTAACGAGTTGTAGATTTGCATGTTTTTTTATTGTCTTTTTCGTTTAAATTGTTTTTTTAAACATCGGTATTAATAAATCCAATGCTTCTCTCAAAACGTTTAACTATAGTACTTCACGATTACAGGAATAAATATTATAATGAAGGTACCTGGTTGAAAGGTTGAAAGAAATGATAAATCTCTTAGGGAGGCAATATATTGCACTATAGAAATTGCAATTATGTTTTTTTTTATGTGAATACCTCACAAGAGTTCCAGCTGCTCTTCTGGAGCCAGTGAGACTATGGCATCCCAAATTGGCGTATGTTCTGAGACTGAAGGTAGTAGGGAGGGGAAGGAAATAGGAGAGAAGAAGGTAGGGAAATACCTAGTTAATCAGATCTGGTCACCAAACACTGCTAAAGTCATTTCAATCAAGTTTCAATTCTGAGTGGTGGGCTTACACCAGGGCGATATTGAGAGTGTCTTCCACTCTGGAACGTGCCGAAAAGGTACTGTACATTCTATTCAATTAATTAATAGAGAAATAATAACAAAAATTAATCAAATGAAATTTATTTGCGCACGCCGGGATTCGATCCCATGGCCTTCGGATTGCGAGTCAAGAGCCTAACCCCTCAACCACGGAGGCCGTCATGTAGTTATATTCTGAACCAATGAAGAAGTTGATTATTAATTTTTATCATCGATGAGGTCGGAGAAAGTGAGAAGGCGAAAGAAATGGGGAAGAGAGAGGTGGGAATACAATCGTACCTGACTATTCATATCTAGTCACCAAATCGGTTTAGATATTTCGAGCGGTGATTCAATTCTGATGGTGGTTTGTCTCCAGGACAATACTGAGAACGTTTACCGCAATACATTAAATTGCTTGTAAAATTATTTATATTACGTGTTTAACACGTAATTTAGGCGGTTACGGTTGTTTTCTCACTTTCAATTTCTTCCACGTTCATATGATTGTGTTTATGTGACTTATGTTTACGGCATAAACAGCAAATTTATTAAAGCATGCAGCATGTTTTCAAAATTTGAGATAAACAACGTTACATTTAAGAGTCTACTTAAAATAATAACTGAAGAAGGAAGATATTAAGCGTTATAAATCTAAGAGAAGAATAATTCACTTATGCATATGAAATTACGTACTGCACAACAATATTTATATATTCAGTAGGAAGAAACGGTGTATCTTAAGACCTCGTATAAACCATTTCACGGAAATTCCTGCACTATGCGCTTAAGACATTAATGCACCGTAAATGTCTTAGACTCCAGTTTAACTACTAACTACAGCTTAATGCTTAGTCGCTGTAAAATCTTGTCACCGTATACATAAAGTCTCCATCAAAACTCGTTTAATATTAAAATATGACACTCGTTAGGTGGCTCGGCTTTAACCCCGGGAAAAATAAGAAGATTTATTTCACGAAGCAAATCAAACTGTCCGGACCAAACGGGATTTGAATGACATGATGATGATTTAATTGACAAATGACAAACCCAATTAGGGTGCGCCATGATACTAAAGAGAGTGGGGAAAGGAGGAAGATGAGAAAGGGAAGAAGATGGGGAAGGGAAGGAGATGGGGAATGAAAGTGGTGAGGAAGGAAAAGAGATGATGAAGTAAAGGAGATGGGGAAGGAAAAATATGGGGAAAAAAAATGAAGTACCTGGATATTCAGAACGTCAACATTAGTTTTTGAGTGGTGGTATTTCACGAGGATATTTGTAATAGCAAAAACATTCGGAAGGTGAGCTAGAGCGTTTTGAAATTCGGGTAGCTTTTCTCTTTTTTTTCTGTATCTGAATAAGTTGAAAGTGTGAAACATCAACATGTCAAATAATCATAATAATAATACTTTGATGATTTGTATAGCGATGTTTTTGAGAAAAATTACCTCAGGGGTACGAATATTTACTTGCTCTAAAAACAGTCTGAAAAGAAACTAGGATAAAACTTATTTTTCTGAATTTCTGCAAAATTTCTCTTGGCAAAATCATGATTTAAATTATCCAACCAATGGTATATTTCTCGAGATATGCATAACAGGATGAAACCGGGCCGGTCAAAAATAAAGAGGTTGTGTATTATTTTTGATCCTGATATGGATTTAATCGCAAATTCATAACTTTGAAAATAGGAACTTGCACTCTTGTACTATAATAACACAGTACCTACCCTTAAAATTAGTGGTTTTTACACTTCAGTTGGAAGGCGGGTATGGGTATCGCCGCCCACCACAGAAACCATTAATTGAATAACCAACCCCTCTGCCAGAGGTCCCCTCTAGTGGTGCACTATGTTTGGTGAAGGGATGCTCAGGTTGACGGGATTAGGTTTTCCAGATTGTTTGGCGATGGATGTGTCTGCCACATCAAATTTGAGAGTCGAATCGGAAGAGGACAGTTGAGGGAAGCTCTTTCAGCTCTCCGGCCGGACTCTCTCGACCCATCGCAGTGGGAGGTATGGATTCATTATCAATACCATCCATTTTTATAGCATTCATAGATGACATAAGTATTGAAGGATTTTTTTTCTCATGGCCTTCTGTACGAAGTTGTGTAAAATATGTATTTACATACATATATCCTCAGCAGGAGAAGAAGGTCACCTGGCGTCAGATTTGAAAACTAACCGTACCTAAAACTAATCTTTTCAGTATCTGCAAATTTTAAAAGAGATGTAAATACCAAATTCTTGTTTTAATTTATTTCAAAATCATTATCGAAAAAGCACAACAATAAGGGTACCGACTATTTTCCAGTTCCCTCCAAAACTTTCACACCGTGATTTTTCATAAAGAAAAAGATTTAGTCATCTTCGTTAAGTATAAAAACTTAATGAATTAATTAACATTTTAAGTACATCAAAAAAATAGTCAAATCTGACGGCCCCAATTAGAAAAGCCCGGGGCCGCGGCGGCCACGCGCCACTGGTCTGATCTTACCGCGGCAAATTGAATACTAGAATTTCCATTAACGGAAGTGTGTCCGGTGTGTTTTACAATCTCCATCCAATTTCCTCGTAATCCCAGTGGACCGCCAGGACTATAAGGCTCGCTTTTCTCATTTGCCATGAGCTACCGTAGGCTACTACTCGCTGGCGGCATCTCTCTCGGCCTCTCCCTCCTTCTCCCGGCTTCTCATCTGTTTCTGTGCCACCGTTCCCCGCAAACCAGTTGCCGGTAAATACCTGTTATTACAGCCAGATCAATCATGAAACTGTTTCCAATTTCGCGATAAAGTTATGACGTTCGACTATTTCCACAACAAAATTTCGACTCTATACATAAAATGAATAATACAAGACGTATTTTACAAATTTTGGAGATATCTTTTGGTACTTTCATTCTATTCCTTTAGATACTTCAATATCTGCATTCAATTTGGTACTTCAAACTCTGCATTCAATATTGAGACTAGTTTACATAAGATTAGTTTGGATTAGGCTGAACTTATCTTAACTTTTTTTAAATGAGTACTGCAGAAGAGTCTTAAGTATTCCTATCCGCCTGAAGCATAAATTCTCAACCTTTTTTTGCCCACTATATACTAGAATATGGTATGCTCTAGAATCTAGAACATGATGCAAATATACTACCTATTATTTTAAATTTGGGAATTGTGAAATAACACAAATGAAATTTACCTGCGCAAGACTGGATTTGATCCCGTGACCGCCGGCTTGCTAGTCGAGAGCCTCAAACGTCCACCACGGAGGACGTCTAAACTAACTTAACCCAGCCTAATTTTCAATTCTCTATTTTGAATTCTATTAAATTAAATCTTCGATACCATTTTATAAAAATGAATGCAGATAAAACTTAGATGCTCAGATTTCGATGAAGCAAATTCCACCCTTAAGAACTGAACATTGTTGATTAAATAAATATGTAGGTATGCATTTCAATCGATAGAATAGTAAATGTAAAACTAAATAAAAAAAAAACTATTTACACCATACGATCAGTGTGCTGGTGCCAAGATCATTTTTATTTATTTTATATATTTAATAATACTATTATTCAATGTATAAAAACAGTTTATTATAAACAAGTTCTGCTTCTGCTTCGTAATTGTTATTATGCGTTTCAGCTGTTTCGCCCTCTGAAAGCATTATTATCAAACTGTGGTTATTACCACCTACAGACGATGTATTTATGTCATTTCTAGACAGGTACTTATGATGAAAAAATAAATAGCTTTTTATTTTTATTACCTGTGCCCCTAAACTTCTAACTAAAATGACTGAAATATTAATGGCTAAGTTCCCAATTACTGGATTGTTTAAATTTGACTGAAGGTCGTTAATTATTCTATAAAATAAACCCGTGATGATTCATCAGGATTTACCTTATAAAACAATTGATATTTGAAATTTGAAATAGTCGTCATTATGCTCTTGAATAAACCCACGATGACTCATGTACTTACTCCATAGCACAGTTAGGTATTTGGACTAGGTTTTAATATATCTAAAAATGGCGAGAGAATTACCTACATTTGTTTGTTCATTAATTAAAATAGCTTTCTGATTATTAGAGTTTTATATTAATTTCTAACTGCTCTAACAGATTGAGTTTGGGTAAAATTAAAATGGAGTTCTACAAAATAAACTTAATAAAAATAAAAAAATAAAATTTTAAAAAAAGATCGTTTTATTTCAGAATATTTTTATATACCAAAAGTTTTTGAAAAGTGTGAACTTTTGTTCTTGTAATCAAACTCGAGAAAAAAATTAAATTTAAAGAAATAGATGACACAAAGGCAATGTTGAGATTCTACGATTATATAGGAGTATTGTACCTATATGAATACATTCTGAATTACTAAAAACCAACATTGACAATGGAAAGTTGTGCTCCTTTTCGGCTATGAATGATTATTATTTTAGCATTAGATCACAATATTATAACAAGACTTTTCTGTGCTTATATTATTTAATATTTTATTAAGCAAACGATTTATACGTAGTATGGTAAATACTACATAAACGGAAATAAAAGATTACATCGATATAAAAGTTACGTAATGAAAATAATAGAATTTCCATAACAAACCGCGTGGTAGAAATTGTTATTTTTTTTAATACCTAGTGATGAAATTAGCCTCTGTCGGTGATGAGAAGAAAATTAAATCAATGAGTCGTTAACAATATACATAAAAACTCTACCAAAAAACATATATCAACAATCACAAATAGACCAGACCCACCACAAATAACCAGGTATTAAAAGCACGCAACAATATTTCACTCGGCACAAAGCATGAGGGAAAAAAAAACAATGCAGTTACAAAATTGTTATTTAAATAATGACGACAATATTAGCGATCAATCGAGATTTTCGAGTGTCGTTAATATTGTCTTCGATAATTAAACATTACAATTTGAGGTGTTACTCATTAAGTTAAAAATTTATTGATGGAAATAAAAACAAATTTACGTAAAAGAATAAAACGTAAACAGAGTGTGAAGAGACGTCCTTGACTTATTTTGACCGGTAATTTCTGGCATAATTTGAAATAAAAAATGTAAATGAAATTAAGTTTTTTTAGGAAACTTCAAACAAAAAAAATCTGTAGGAGTTTGACAATTAGGGTCGGAGTGAGTCGTGATGACGTGTGGAAAAATTTTTTATTTTGTTTTGAAGAAAAAAATATATAATAAAAAAAACGGTGGGAGGGATGGATTCATACTTCCGTCTCTCCTGGACATACTGACCCCCAGATTCCTACACAATCCTCATACCCTTTTCCTTCCCAGAACTTCCTCTCCTTCCTTTCCTAAAAAGACCCCCACGCATCATCCCCAAAGATGGCATAGGCCCTGAGGAAATAATTCCCCTGGCCTTGAGGGGAATTATTCCCTCAGAGCCTCCTGTGTGAAGCTAATGTAAAAAGAAAAATACATAATTCCATTACAATACACACAAAATTATATACAAAGATACCACATAATATTTGCTGATTTTTTATTACCGCTTTTGGTATTGTATTTTATTTCATCTCATTTTTTATTGTTTTTATTTCGATTTATTATTTAATTGAATTTCATTAAATCGTAAAATGGGGTGCCTCTGCACGGCCAAAGTACCCAGAGAGGCCCGCAATACAATATGATGTTTGATAATACATATAATTATTGTATCAATAAAAAAATATGTATTATGAGGCTATGTTGTATGCGTGTTCTTTGAAAGAGTTTTGTGCATTTAGTTTCCTCGTACGATTTAGTTGGTTGGAGCGCGTGTTTCATAAGGATTGTGGGGAATTGAATATTCACTAAGAGATAATGACTGTCAACAGCAGTGTTGGCGAATTTATAAACACTTGCAAATCAGGTCGCAAAATGGTCGTCTATCTTTCGTTGCTGCGATGGGATTTCGAGAATACCAGCATTACTACCCGGCTTTGTCCGGAAATTTAACTTGTTTACCACATATACGAATTTTGCAGCGGAAATAATTCTCGTTGTGTCAATTAATATGTTGGCCGAATATTAATGCAAATTTCCAATTTACCAAGGTTTTGCAACGCAAGAATTTGATTCGGCCGCTTTAAAATCTCCAATATTATAAAATGTAGGTTTATAAGCTGGTACCTACCTGGATTAAAAAATTCTAGATTTACCTTCTTGACTCTGTTCAAAGGGGGTCGCCCGTCTTAAAATTCTGTTTTTAATAGATTGGTTGCATTTTCCTATGCGCGTTCAAAATGTAGGAAGGCTAGGGAACGTACCCATACTACGTGACCCGTTTAGAGGGGGGGGGGGGGCGATCTTCAAAATACCACGCTTGGTCATAATGGGGGGGCGGGGGGCTTAGGTTTTTATCACCTAGTCAATCTAGAAATCTTTTTACATTTTTTCCACTAACTTTTTAATATTTTTTCCACTTGTAATTACAGGTATGCATGCACTCTTGCCGTCACGCAGCTAGCGCCATATTAATAAAGACAAGTATAAGCCAAATGTTTTTTTTTACTTTTTGTTAGCAAGAAATGATTCAAAACCATATTTATGATTTACTACGTGAATACTGTAAGGGGAGGGGTGGTCTTGGAATATACTACACGTGGTCACCGAGGGGGGAGGGGGGGGGGGGTTAAAAATTTCGAAAAGTGGGTCACGTAGTATAGGTACGTTCCCTTAAGTCAGTATTACAGGAAAATAAGTGCACATGTGTTTTTAAAAAAAATTCAAAATTATGGTCTTTATAAAAAGCATGTTCACAAGACTTCTCGAATAAACTGGTTTTCGGATCCAAATAAACCTGCACAAACGAAACTTGTAAGACTTACCTACACATTATTTTCATACAAAACTAACGTTTTATTCGCCGAGAACGACGCAATCAGAAATAAAGCGAGACTCGTGAAGGAGAATTTTATTCCAACGTAGCGGAGGCGAACGGCGGAGAAGTTCAATAGAGTTAAGTTTGGAAAGGTGTGAAAAATTTTTCCTTCGCATGGAGCACAATACTGCGGCGTCTTGTATGGTTTCTGTACAGAAACTTCTGCAGTTCGCGAATAACCGGGCGGGGATGGAAAATGCATTTCGACTGAAATGGAGCATATTTAAATGAATCTCGCAAAGTTTATAGCGCGGTAGAAATTAAGTAGTAGGGTATTGTGATGGCGGAAATGGTTTTATATCTTGCTTCGGGATTCTTGCACATATTGTGTGCTTATCTTTGTTCACTTTTCTTATGAAAACTTCGTACATGACCTCAGATAAGTATCAATATGGTTTTATATCTTACTTCGGGATTCTTGCACATATTGTATGCTTATCTTTGTTCACTTTTCTTATGAAAACTTCGTACATGACCTCAGATAAGTATCAATATGGTTTTATATCTTGCTTCATATTGTGTGCTTATCTTTGTTCACTTTTCTTATGAAAACTTCGTACATGACCTCAGATAAGTATCAATATGGTTTTATATCTTACTTCAGGATTCTTGCACATATTGTGTGCTTATCTTTGTTCACTTTTCTTATGAAAACTTCGTGCATGACCTCAGATAAGTATCAATATGGTTTTATATCTTACTTCGGGATTCTTGCACATATTGTGTGCTTATCTTTTTTAACTTTTCTTATGAAATCTTCATACATGATTTCAGATGTGTAAAAAAAAAAGTGTGGAAAAAGGTTTGCACATTTGTACATAGTCATTTTTACCTTTAAAATATCCCATTGTGTGCTTTTAATTCTCGAAGCAACCCCAATTTTTTTTACTAAAGGTGTGGGCATAACAAGTCTTTAAAATATGCAATTTGGCATATTTTAACAACTATTTGGCGACAACTATTATATTTTTATATTAATTGGAGTGTTAATTTTTGTGCGGAAATATAATACCAGTTTTCTAATATGATGTCCGTTTTCAATTTTAACCTATTTTATTTGATATACACGCAAGCCGAACCTGCGAGTCGTTTGTATACGCCTAATTCGTGGTTCGGCTCGCATCTCGGTTTACAAATATGTACAAAGCATAACAAGCAAACATTTTTATAGAAAAGCTCTAATATGTTCGTAATTATTTATCGCACAAACTCATCAGAATTAAAATACGGTTTAGTTATTGTTTTATATTTCTTACGTAGTTCAAATTACAAATAAAAAATCACCAGTTTCTTTTTATAGTTAATTTAATAAGCTTCCCTTCAATATATAAATGAAAATTCTGCTGCTTAGTATTTTAACTACGTGCGGCACAAACGCAAAGTTTTAATTCGATTTAAAAAAGGTTTGACAATTATGCAAATATTTGCTTTCTAAATTCAGGCAGCAGCGATGTATTCAGTGAAGTTTGAGAGCCTTATAAATAAGCATAAGATTGAGTGCTTTCCAAACATCAATCTTGTTACCAACATTGATCAAACTCCGGAGTTCCCAAACTTTACAAAAGTACGCCTGAAATGCTACAACTGTTGCGCGAGCAAACGCTGCGAGGTAAATTGATTTCCATCTAAGAACTCTACCAGTGTAGGGTACCTATGAAAACCATGTTTAAAAATCACAAGCAATTTCCCATTCAATAATCCTATTTTTAGTATGTACACCTAGTAAACGAAATTCTTTCCTTTCGCAAAAGTTCACGAATATCTGAGTGCTTTAAATGTAAAATTCATTCAACAAACATGTTAATGACTTTCTGCGCTACAAGTACGTTCCAGCCTTACTCGTATGTGTAGTAAGTATAGAAAGGAAAAATAATAAAATGAATTCCATTGGGGGGTGAAGACTATAAGGATTTTGTCAGAGGTTGGTTATTTTATATCTGTTACAGCAAGTGATCTTTTAATTGACACTAAGATATTACAATGATTATTTTTTTAAGTTCGTCATTTTGGAACCTCACTGCAAGAAGAATTGTGACACCCCAGGACAATAAAACTTGATAAAGTGAATCGAATGATAATATCGGGTTATGTCAATAAGTGTGTGTTGAATAATTTCGACGTTCGAATGTGGATGTACAGAACTTGCAGAACTAACTTGCCACTTGGCCTAAACAAAATTTTGTGGAATTCCATGATTCCTGTCCTTAGGAAAAAAATTGGTGTTGGTAAGTTAGTTTGTGAGTCTCCTGCAGCGTTTTTTTTTTTAATTAATTGAAAATGAGCTTTATACCGAACTCTAGTGAATATTTTTCACAATGGATCTTGTTCAGCAAAAGCAGTTTTTTTTTACATGAATACCGCACAAGAGTCCCAACTGCTCCCGTCTGGAGCCTGTGGGACTATGTTGTGAGGCTGAAGGCAATGGAGAGGGGAAGGAGATAGGGAAGAGGAAGGTGGGGAAGTACCTGGCAATTCAAATCTGGTCACCAAACACGGCAAAAGCCATTTCAAGCAACGTTTCAATTCTGAATTGTGGTCTTACACCAGGGCGACACTGAGAGTGTCTTCCACTCTAAATAAATAAATTGTGAAATTTATTTGCCACGCCGGGATTCGATCCCGTGACCTTCGGAATGCGAGTCAAGCACCTTACCGCTGCTCTACGCCGGCCGTCTATCAGTTGTTACCCAATGTTACCCTATGCGAGATTCTTTGTCGATTCAAGCATCATAATCACCAATCCAATCTCACCGAAACCCAAGATCGATCGTGTTAACGAGGAAAACGCAAAAACATTAAAAAAACAGAGAAGTTAACGGCCTATCGATTATTAAAAACACTAGCCCAGATTCGTGAAAAATCGCGGGTATTATAATTTTAGGATTTGGCAAGCTGAATGTATTTATAAAATAATTGCCTCGGGGTTGCCCCAAAAACGAATATGTTCAATGTTTTTATTTATATGAATATTTCTATTTATTGAAAAATTACAGAGGTGATCAGAAAGTTACCATTCAAAAGAATATTATTAGTAAAACAAAAGAAGTACCTACCCCTCTTCAAATATAGAATTGTTAGATAATTAATTAAAACGAAATTATTTCTGATCATAAACCTAGGTTCATATTTTATCGCTTATCTGAACAATCAGTTCCAATTTTGAAATTGAGGCTTAAATTTTAACGCGTGGATAACATTAATTTACGCACAGACAACCATTAGTATTTTTGATAAATGTTTAAAAATTACCTTTTATAAAGCTACACGTTATTACTAAAATTTATACAATGGAGCGACAAAAAATCTGAAAAATTTTAATAATGATCAAATCCCTTTACCCTCAACAAGGTCACGACATTATAATTAAATACCAAATCTTCTTATTATAAACAGCATTAGAGGTAATTCCGTATCGACGCTTTGAGTCACCTTAATTCTTTTATTATTTTTCCCCGATGCCAATTCGAGCATTACGTCTGTTCATACAAAGGTCTGTCAATAATACGCATCGTTGGATTTTCCTTTATTCGTGCTTTACTGTCTACGTGATTTCATGTCGATGTATCGTTATTCTGTCAGACAGTAACGTAGTCGGCTTTATTATGACGCTACCCCACCGAGGAATTTAATCAGCTTTTCAATTTTTCATTCTGCCAACCTTATTTTAGGTGATTTATAAATCTTCCCTATGCGCACGTTTCACATGAAGACTTTACGACCGGCGTGATAGAAAAAATGTTTCTTCTTGGTTACAGTTCGTGTGGAGATATTTTAAGACAGAATCTAATAAATTGTTTATAAAATATTGCCAGATATTTGAATATTGTCTCAAAATCGAAATTATTATGAAAATATACGTATATAGAAAATCATCTTATTTTAATTAGCTTAAAAATCGTTTTGTAGTATTACGCTTTATTTTTATGAGTCAGAACTAATCCCAACCAACCGCCTTAGGAGCCACCTTTGGGCTAAAGTCCTAAAATACTTTATGAACTTATCTCCTTCTTTCAAAGGAGGGTGGTCCGTTTGATTAACAATCCGTTGTTAATTGACCGAATGACTTTTTTCTGTCAATTAGCTCGTGTGTGGAACGAGCTACTGTAATAAGTTTTTCCTCCTTCCCTTTTTACAGATCCTACCATAACCGGCCCCATAACGCTGCCCAACCGGGTGGCGATGTAGTTCCCCTGTCTTTACACTCTACAGAAAGGGGCGCTCTTGTGAGGTGTTACATAAAAAATGCACATTTTGAAGTGAAAACTTCTTTAGCACCGTTCTGATTTGAAACCCGATGAAACGAAAAGGCGACACTAAAATGAGACAAACACATAAATCTATGTAGCCTGCGAGAGAATGAGATAAAATAATCGTTTTCCTCTTGCTTTCCTGCGGTGCTTCGTAAATAATTGGTCTCCTCTTTGTGCGGTGCTACGTAGCCTCCCCACTCTTGTCTACTTTAGTTTTCTGAAGGACAATTAATAAGACAGACGTTGTTGTTGTGAGGCAGAAGGTAGTGAGGAGGGGAAGGAGATGTTGAATTGAAGGTAATAATAATAATTAAAGATAATAACATGTATTAAACAAAACTGTTCATTTTATTGATATTTATCCCAACGGGCGTTCAAGAAATTATATTCATGATCTGCAGTGTGATATTATGTTCACTAATATTTAAATCAATTCCCTGATAAAGCTGTACTTGAGTTAAATCTCTGTCACACTTAATTATATTGAAAAAATTATCGAACAGTTACACAGGTTACGTACAGTTAATTACGCCTAACGCAGCATCAAAAAATAAAACTTTATCCTGTTAGGATATATGCAAAAACTGAAGGTGTAAAATATAATTCAGAAGTTAACTTGAGTTTAATCGTGGACTCGTTATTTAGAACCGAGAAAAGTGGTGGTTTTCATGAACAATAAAATGAATCAAACTATATAATTTACGAAGGCACCATTGACAAATACTTTAGAGTAAGACTGTAGTATATTTTAAACATTTCACAAAACAAAAGAAACCATCATTATTATTTAGTTTTCCAACATTAAACTTTCACAACATGATTGATTCTACTTACTACAAACACGCAAGAGCATGACAATGTTTTGACGTCATAAATACACCGCGTGCGAGAAGCAAAAAATGACGACGACCTATTCTTGTTACTATTCATATTAGTGGACTAAGCTATTAAGGTTAACTTGGTGTGTTAGAGCATTCGCATTCCGTGAATGAAATAACATATTATTCGTATTATATCGCCATTGGGCATGCAATACCGCGTACGTGAAATGTAAAAATTGTTCAGGAATAAGAAAAGTCTTCGGAAACCACGAATCTATGCGGTAATACATAATTTAGTCTAAAACGTCTATTTATAACTTGTATTTATAACTATCGTTAGTAAAAAATCTATGCGGTAATTCATAATTTAGTCTAAAAGGTAACATTTTAACAAATATTTGATCAGATCATAAACAAACTTTGTTTACAACACTCATCACATTATCGTCGCTCTTGGCTCTACAACCCCTGGTGGGTCTTGGCCTCCTCAAGAGTCTTCCTCCACTCACCTCGGTTTTGTGCCAGCTCACTGCAGTTTAAAAACTTCAAGGTAGATATGTCTTTGGGACGTTGTCACTCCATCTTAATTTGGCCTTCCCAGGCTCCTTCGCCCTATCGTTCTTGAATTCTGCGGGGACTTTGGTGCTTGATGCTCGGTCATTCTCTCCACATTACCCAGCCACCGAAATCTTCCCAATTTTATAAATTTTGTGACGTTTACCTCCTTTAACCGAGTACAGAGCTCAATGTTGTAACGCATACAAACTGTTACATTGGTTTTTAAACATGATCATCATGTTTGAAAACCGATGCAATGGTTTCTTCATCGGAATACAAAGTAATTAAAATGACGCCACAAAACGTGATAAAGAAGTTAAAGTAGTATCTCTTTTGGAAAAATTGTCACAATTCGGTATTGCGTACCGAACAAAATTATGGGTTTCCCTCTCTAAACTAGTATCCTCTTTTCTATCAAACCTTTTAAAGAAATTGCCTTCCCGCCCTCTTCATTCCATATCTTCAAAGTCTGACTCCACTCCAATTGTCCTAATTATTTTGATATTTGCCAATTCAAATGACATTAAGTATGAATTCGCCTTTGCCCTTTTTCCACTATTGAAGTGATGGCCAAGAACCCACTTCAAGGGAGGATGCCAAAAACAACAAAAACACATCATATTATGTAACGTGTTTTTCAATTATATTTTCTAAATGTACGTAGGGCTGTGTTACTGTGCAATTTGGAAAAACAATTAACTAATAATTTTTGTTTCCAAATTGATATTAAACATGTCAGCATTCCATCAAATTATCGTTCATGCTTGTACAAATTTTCTGTTTCCTATTTAATAAATGTAATGTATTGGCGTGCTAATTCCAATGGCAATAAAGCGATCGGTGGGCAGTCAGCCGTCCTATAGAGATTTCACACGTAATGACGTGCCAAAGGTAAGGCGTTTGCCAAATAAACGCCTCATTAACTTTTAATTCACTCCCGAATATTCGGTAATTACTGACTTAGGGTAGCCGTCAATGTATAACAAGATGTGTGCCAATTATTTTACCTCACTATATAAAATTTATATGCTATTTTACTGAAAAATTTCCTTAATCACCAAAAATATATAAGTTCCAGAATAATATTGCGCTACCTTAAATAAGTTCGACGTGACTTCAGACACGGGCACCTAGCTAGAAGTTGATGTTATTATTATTTTTATTTTTAATTTTATTATTTCATAGATTTTTTGAAAGTACAATTTTTATGTTTTTTTACTACCATACTAGGCTAATGCCCGTGTTAAGGTAATCATACATATTAAACACTCCATATTAACCGTGAAGTGGAGTACGACAAGTTTGTCAATAGTTTAACATAGAAAATCCGGATAATAAAAGTTCTTAAAGTTTCACGTTTAACAACCTGTATTGGTTCTTAAAGTTAAAATTTAAAAACCTGTATTGGTTCCAAACAGCAGAAATAAGACATGGGAAAGAGAGATCTAATGCAATTGCCATTCACTGACGCCAATATTGTTTCATCTCTATTTCGACTATGTCTTTATAAGAGCCCTAAGTAATGCTGAGAAGGTTCTGAAGATCAACGGAGTTGTCATTAATAACATAAGATACGCAGATGATATTGTATTACTAGCTGACTGTGTCGATGACATATAAGACCTATTAAATCTTGTTAATAATGCTGGTGAGCAACTGGGCCTAACAATCAACGTCAATAAAACTAAATGGATGACATTTGGACGACTAGATCACTCTGAATCAGTGATAGAGTTAAATGGTTGCAATGTCGAAAAGGTTGAAAGATTTAGATACCTCGGCAGTATTCTCACGGAGACTCTTGATCCAGATGTAGAGGTTAGGTGCAGAATTGAAGAAGCAAGAACTGCGTTCATTAAAATGAAATCCTTCTTCTGCAATGACAATAACAGCTTAAAACTAAGGTAGAGAATGCTAAAATGTTATGTGAGGTTGGTCTTGCTGTATGGATGTGAAACATGGACCTTGAAAGTAAATACCATGAACAGGTTAGAGGCTTTTGAAATGTGGTTTCATCGGAGAATGTTCAAAATCCCATGGACCGACATGATTACTAACACAGAAATTCTCAGGCGGGCTAGAGTAGATAGAAAACTGCTTTCATTAATAAAAATCAGGAAAATTTCATATCTGGGTCATATACTTCGAGGGGAGAAGTATCACTTGCTCCATTTAATATTGAAATGCAAGATAGTGGGTCGCTGAGGGCCTGGTAGGAGACAAATGTCTTGGCTGCGAAATATACGAGAGTGGACCGGCATTAAAAGTGTGGTGGAGCTATTCCAGGCAGCGCAAGACAGAGAGTGATCGTTTTCCAGAGTGATCGCCAACGTCGTGGGGACCTGAGACGGCACACAAAGAAGAAGAAAGTTTCACGACGCTACAGCTCACTGTTCGTGAGTTTTCCCGCTATTTAATGTTATGGCGGCATAACATTTGAAAACAGCCGACTGTACCTAATAGGTTGGTAGCGGACAATCGATATGACACAGTCAACCTTACGGTGATTTGACTCATTTGACAGCGGCTATCAACGTTCACAGGGCTTGGCAGTTGACAGTTTCTCTAATCAGTAGATTGTGTTGTGACCAGTAAGTAACCTGAAAGGTGCAAGCTGTAAACCCATGATCAAATTCACAAGAATATTAACCGTATTTATGTGCACGGCCTACAGTTAGTCTCAGGTGTTTTATTTTCTAAAATAAGGTATACCAAACGTTTAACACTTCTATGTCCTAAAATGGAACTGTTATTAAATGCGAAGCATTAAATGGTTTTTTTTGCGACCGTAATAAGGATTTCTGATTCATGTTTGTTTTCTGACATAGTTGAGAGTTCGTGACATAGTAGCATTTCTCGCCTGCTGTGTGCTGTGTGCTCTGTGCTGTGTAGAAACATTCAGTGTTTCAGATAAGAATTCGTGAAGTAAACAATGCAAGGTAAATAGCAGAGACGAGTGTTTACATTTGGTACATTCTTGCTTACTAACAAACGTGCAAATAATTAACAGTAGAGAACAGTGTTTGAAAAAAATAGCTTAGACTATTTAAAAAAAAGTTTCTTTGTAGAAAATAATGGGGTAAATATTTCCCTATCGAGTCAAAAAATTAAAACAAATTGTACTAGGTAGATAATGGTTAGTAATATAAAGTTAGTAGATCAAAAGTTCACGCATTCGTGGTAGCCTGGGTGTCGCAGACATAAATAGTAAGCTGGAAGAACGACAGTTGAGATGGTATGGACACATAAGACGGAGACCATCAGACAACACAGTGAGGCAGGCAATGTCTATGGAGCTTCATCGACAGTCATCCAGAGGAAGACCAAAGAATTCCTGGATGACTCAATGTTCCAAAATGACTCAATGTTCAGAGAAACGGCCTGGATGAAGGCGATACCCAGAACAGAAGATATTACAACCTGAGAACGAGAAGAGCCGACCCCAACAGCCTACCTAGGCAATGAGTTGGGACAGCGCAAGGAAGAAGAAGAAGATAATGGTTAGTAATAAGTAATTCAGTAACCGGAATTGAAAAATATTGCGTTTTAATGTTTTTTTTTTTTAATTTAAAAAACGCGAAATGTAATTTTTCAAGGACCGCCATGTTAATTACTTCGATGAAATACGCATTTTTTAAAAAAAAATCACTTTCTGTCAATTAGACAATAATAAGTATGAATTGCAATCTTCGGAAATAATAAATAATGCGTTTAATCATTATTTTGTTCGGTTTCACAAACACGAAAAATCACGCGAGACGTTTGCCGTCGTAATTAACAACATGGCGTTCCTTGAGAAATGACATTTCGCGTTTTTAAAGATAACAAAATAACCATTATAATGCAATATTTTTCAATTCCGGTTACCGAATTACTTATTACTAACTATAATCTACCTAGTAAAATTTATTTTAATTTTTTAAAGTGTGTTTAGAGCGTGGACTCGATAGGGAAATATTTACCAATAATGGGACAATGTCATCTAAATGTCAATGTTTATCATAGTGATGGCACTAATTATAATAACTTGTATTAAAACATCTTGTATAATAACTTCCTTACTGATAAACTGTCTGATTGACGCTTTATCTCTTTCATAATAGTAATCAAATCACTAATCCTACTGATCCCTCAATATTTATATTGAGGGATCAGTAGGATTTATAGGTTCAATTAGAAATGCCACAGAGCCGAACCCTCTGATATGAAAATATCTGGAGTCGGTGAATTATATTCCCATTTGGTCTCTAGTAGGTTGACATGTTGTTCTTGTATTTATAATATTTATATAGTGCAATTGCATAGCGTGGGTTGACTAGATGATCATTTGGGGAAGTGTGTGAAAGGGTTTTTCCTTCTATTTTTCCTTTTTTTTTTTTTTGGGGAAAATTTAACACGGACATTTAAATCTGGTGCGTTATAGTCTCGTAGTGAAGGAAAGAATGAATCGCTACAATCGACATTTTATTTTTATTTAAAATTTGCCTTTTTTTATACAGTTTAATAATTTTAATATTGCAACTTTTTAATTCTGGGGCTAAATGCTACAAGTACCTATCTATGTAAGTTTTGCTATCTTGAATAATTGGTCAATCTTGAATTAATTTTATTTTATTTATTAATTTACCGACAACAGTCCATTAAAAACATAATAATAACACGAATAAAAAAACAGAGATGACAGTGAAGGGAGAGCACATAAAAATTAATAGCATTGACAATATAAAATATAAAAAGTACATATAGAGACACTACAAGTCAAAGCATGAAGAAGCATTTAAATATTGCGTATCGACTGCCGAAAGTCATTTAGTTTTACACCAAAAAAATCAATGCTTTGACTTGCGTTGACCAGTCTCGACATTCTGGATAAGGGAGAATGGTAACCGTAATTAGTATAATGTTGATTGAGGAACAGCAATTCATTATTTCGAAGCCTACGGGAAGGGATGTTAAACTTGATGAGTTGTAACAATGTAGGTGTATCAGTAATACTGTTGATAATCTTAAATATGCAAATTAGATCAGAGTCCTTTCTACGTTTTTCTAAAGAAGACATGTTTAAAATGTGTTCAATTTCATCATATGAGTACTTGCTTCTTTCAAGACCCAACCTCCAAGCAATTCCTCTTAGGAAACGATGTTGTACGGATTCGATGTGACAAATGTGGACAGCATAGAAAGGAGACCAAATGACACTAGCATATTCAAGGTGAGGGCGAACCAGCGAACAGTAAAGAGTTTTAAGTGAACTTATATGTTTGAAGTCAGAGGTAATTCTATGAATGAAGCCGAGTAGTTTAAGTGATTTATTTACGATATTATTAATGTGATCACGGAAAGAAAGTTTGCAGTCTAGAGTGACCCCAAGGTCCTTGATAGATGTGACAGTTGATAGACAAACACTATTTAGTTTATAATCAAACTGAATAGGTTTTTTGGTTCTATAAAAGGACAAAATTTTGCATTTATCAACATTAAGTTCCGTGCAGTTAATTTTGCACCAATCGTTAAATGAATCAATATCAAGTTGAAATAGTAAACAGTCAAGGTGGGATTTAATAATCTTAAGAATCTTATTATCATCAGCAAATAGCCAGAAACGTGTGTGAGAAAAAACTTTAGTGATAAAAATTTGATTCATTAATAAAAAGGTTAAAAAGAAGCGGGGCCAAATGGGCTCCTTGGAAAACGCCGGAAGTTACATCAATGTTAAAGGATTCAAAGTTATTTATTTTAACCCTTTGTTTTCTATCTGTCAAGTAAGAGTGAAAGAATGATAACAAAGGATTTCTAATGCCTATAGCATAAAGTTTGGCCATGAGGATACGGTGATTAACTTTGTCGAAGGCTTTGGAGAAATGGAGAAGTCAGTGTATAGGACATCAACCTGAGTGTTATCTTCTAAGGCTTTCACAATGGTACTTGTAAAGGAAAGTAAATTTCTTCTTGTAGATTTCGCCGATCTAAATCAATGCTGTTCCTAAATTAGAACACTTTTGAAAAAAGGAGTCATTTTCTTCGTAATTATCGACTCAAATATTTTTGGAATATTTGATATAATCGTTATCGGTCTGTAATTTCCAATATTCGACTTGTTTCCGGACTTAAAAATGGGTCGAATATATGAAATTTTCCATGAGGCAGCAAATGTTCTAGATGAAAGTGGCAAGTTGTACAACATACAAATTGGGTTAGATAGTGTATATTTACATTCTTTTAACAAGATTTCTGGAATGCCATCAGGTCCGGTACTTTTTTCTTAGAGAGATTATTTAAGGATTGGTAAACCTCTGTAATGTAATTTGGCAATCATTTAAGTCAATATTATAGTCATAGTTAAGTGAAGGGATGTTGCATGATGCATCAGAATATACAGAGGAGAAGTGTTTGTCAAAAAGGTTGGCGATATCATGGCCGTTAGTAGCATGAGTTTCATAATAATACATACTTGAAGGAAGATCATTATCGGTACGCTTTTGCGCAACAAATCGCAAAAAATAAAGTATAGATATAGAGACATGCCACTACATTCGCCATCCAATATCATATGTTTTCATTTGCGAGCTACATCATTGATTCTTTAAAAAAAATTAATAATTCCTCGTCCTTTTTATATTCATTCCTCCAATTCAGCCAAAGAAATCACTACTTTTAAAACAAGACAAATGAAATTTGCTAGACGAAGATATCCAATTCGTTTAAGATAAAAGAACTATCTGGTTTATACGCCCTGAAACAAAGCCTTTAAGTCCTTTACAAAAGATGAAATAAATTCAATTTAGATTTATTTCAAAGAAAAAATCTTATACAAAGGCGGTTTCTTCTTGTAAATAAGTTAGGTATAAAGTAAAGGGGAAATAAATTGATGGAAATAATATTTTATTCGAATTAGATGTAGGCCATTATTTATTTAGTGATGTTGTTTTTGTAGTACATACGCAATGGTCACTTGATTATAATCATCAATTATTTATCATCTGTTTGATATAATGGTAAATGTTCTGATTAATAATATATGTTCAAGTTAACCTCTCGGTTTAAAGTAAAATTCCACAAAATTAAGCCACACTAAATATAAATAATTAAAATTAATAATTTCAGTGGTGTGTCTCTGTGTCTACATATAACTGGGGTTCAATAAAGACAAGCAATAAAGTAGGTTCCACTTTTTTTTAATTTATAATTTGGAGGCGGGAATGAGTACCGCCGAACCGGGAACCATTTATTGGATAACCAACATCACTGTCATAGGTCACCCCAAGTGGTTCGCTACTTTTGGTGCCCGGGTTCATGGGGTGAGTTTTGTCTGGGTCTTGGCAGCGGATGCGTCTTCCACCAGCTTCGTAGCAGGCTGGATCGGAAGGTACTAGTTGAGGGAGATCTCGTGATCTCTAAAACAGAAATCTTTTCGAACATCGCCTTGCACCACAGTCGGAGGAGTGAATTCAAATGTCCGTCACTCCTGGACGCACTGACCCCCAGATTCCTACCCACCCCTCATCCCTTATCCGTACCATAATTTCCTCAAATTCATTTTTTAAACTCCCTCCCCGAAGATGGCGTAGGCCCTGAGGGATAATATTTTCTTCAGGGCCTCCTGGGAGGAGCTACTGTAAAAAATGTCTATATTTGAAATTTTGTATTTCTTTATTTTCAATTTTTGACAGATATCGTAATATACTAAGTTTTATAGCAGAATTCTTTGGAAGGGAAAATACTGATCGTATTTTGTAAGACTATACGTACTTTCAGCTGCACAAATCCTAAAATTATGATAATAATTTTTCAAATGCCTACTTTTATTTTTTTTTATTTTTGAAGTGAAACTTCTATAGCCCCACTATGTATTGGATTTCGGATGAAACGGAAATGACGATTACTGCACCTGTGACGCATCAACTGCGCTCATTGACTGCTTTAATTATGTCACTTTTAAAGGCCCCTATTTGTTGAGATATGAAACGGAAATTATGCTGGTCTTCGCTCATTGGTCGCTTTGATTATGACCTCACTTTTCAAGTATTGGTTCAGATTGTTTTGGTAAAGTTTCGCTTCTACCGCGTGTACACTGTACTCGATTTATTTTTATTTTTTTTATATTTTTTTTTTTATTTATGCGACTATATAATATAATTCTATTTACAAAATATAATGGTTATGTTAGGTAAAGATATTGTATTTCTCAATCCTCCTCACTAGGGGTTCCTGTGCCAATGAGGACTAAAGTTACTTAATTATTGTTTATTTGTCTTCTATGTCATTTTTAGTGTCTTCATTAGGGTGTTTTCGTTGACCTCTTTTAAGCATATTTTTATTCTTGATCTGTATTCATAAATTTTTTTTATTAGTTTTATGTCTTGGGGAAGAATTTGGAGGTTAAATTTAGCACTACACAGGAGGCCCTGTGAAAAATAATTCCCCTCAGGGCCTATGCACCTTTGGGGCTGCTGTGTGGAGTGTATTTTTAGGAAAGGAAGGAGAGGAAGTTCTGAGAAGGAAAAGGATATTAGGAGTGGGTAGGAATCTGGAGTTAGTGTGTCCAGGAGTGACGGACGGACGTGCGAATCCATCCAGCCCAATAAGGTGTAAGGCGGTGTTTTGAGAGAGTGTGGCTGGAAAAGTCAAAGGGACTCCCTCAACCTTTCTCTCCCGATCCGGCCTGTCATGCAGCTGGTGGCCAGACGCATCCGCTGGCAAGACCCGGACAAACCTTACCCCATGAACCGGGGGCACCCCGGCTAATTCACCACAATTCAATAATATTTCTCTTGAGTGAAATATTGTTGAAGAAATGTTTTTGGTTTGGTATTATAACTAAAGTTCGACATGAAGTCGCGAAAGCATTTATGTGCGTCCGTTCCGACAATTTATCTTCCGCGTACAAGTTTATCTTCACCAGACAATCCTATTTATCATAGTTTGTTCACCAATATATCTCTATATGAAACTTTTGCTTCACGTCTCAACAGATATAACCGTACCCCTTTGAACCCTAAGCCTTGTGTCTTACTTTACGAAAGTTTTATGAGGCTACATCATTTAGATTTTTACAAGATGAATATTATTATGAAAATATAAAGAGTGTTTTTTTGGAATTCATCTATAAACCGACGGTCAAAATGTATAATTTTATATGTAACTATAACAATGCTTCTTTTAACCGCATTTTATTTTCACTGAACCACGATACGTTTCACAAAAAATAAAAGGTGTTTGAAATATGTGAACATTCATTATGATAAAATTTTTGCTACGAAACTTTTCATAACATCCATTTTTAAATGTCTGGCGGAATAAGTTATGAATGTTGTTCGTTATAAGCTATAATAAAATAAACACGCTTTTACCTTTTTAAAATGCTTAGGGCCTTTAGTAGTAAATAATGTATTTTAAATTGTGTACATCTGATAAACATTAACAAACTTGTGGTAAATGGTTGTTTATCCGTCGTGTAACAACACATTTATTAGTAAGGGGGTTAAAGCCTAAAATAATTTCCTTCGCGTAATAATATCATAGTTCTTTTCTTTGTTAACTAAACTTCATTTGTATCTGCATCACAGCCAATTTTTATCCACACCTATTTTAATAAATGATTTCATTTTAATAAATAGATGAGGCAGGTATGGGTACCGCCGCCTCCGAAACCATTTATTGGATGACCATTATAGTCCCCATCATAGTCGCCTCAAAAGGTTCACTACATTTGGTGACTTAGCAGGGATGCCCGTGTTCACGGGTTGAGGTTTGTATAGATCTTAGCCCCGGATGATTTAGACACACTGAACACCGGATTCCTCCCCATTCCAGAAGTTTGTCACCTTAAAAAGACCCTCCACACACCAATATCTTTTTTTAAGGATTTTTTCCTCAGGGCCTCCTGTATGGAGCTAATGAAAAATATATTTATTTCGATCCTGACATATCCCCCTCCCCCCCTTCTGAAATCTAGATTTCCAAAGATTTTTTTTTTTAATTTAATTCTAGTTAAAGTTCTCGTATCAATAATCCAGCGTGTCATTCATTTAACGAGCCAATATGTAGGCCCAGCTTAGTGAACTCAGATTGGAAACGAAATGAGAAAATACGACAGGCCATTTCCTCCTAAATAAGGCTTCTGTGCTTCCCTTCATCTAAGTTAACCCACATATAGGTAAATACGAAACCTAATAAATCCATAGCCAATCATTCCTATTCTCAATAGAGACGACAAATTATTTTTGTGCCCAATTTCAAAGCAAATCTTTATATTGACTTTTTCCTTTCCTTTTCTTTATCACTCCTCACTAGAACTTCTGCTCTGGGCGTATACAGTATAAATACATATCACCATCCGGTAAGAAACATTGGAAAACTGAAGAAACTGTTAATGCCATGAACTGTGGAACTTCAAAAAATCCCGTTAATTGTTAACCCATGCTGACGGGGGCATTATACCCTGAATGGTGTGACTGAGGGAACTAAATACCTTGGACACATAATCACCAGAGTAATCTGATGGATGATGATGACATCGATAGGCAAAGAAGATATCTAAGCATAAAAGCATACATGCTCAGTAGAAGATTCCCCTTTTGCAGTACTGCTGTAAAAAGGACGCCCTTCCTTTCCTTTTACGCAACGCTGTGTACGTGCTCTCTAGGCAAACTACAAGAAGAGTAGTATAGGTCTTCGGGTTCAGTACAACAACGTCTTCTGCATAATGTTTGGTCTCCCCAGATATTGCAGCGCTTCCCGGATGTTGACGGAGGGGCGAGCTCCAGGTTATGCAGCCCTTATTGGATCCAGGGTGGGAGGAATGAGGAAAAGGACAACCATTTCTGAACAACTGGAAACATTTTCGTCGAGGAAGCCCGCCTCAGTCCATCATCCAGCATTGATGCACACTGGAGAAAAATACGGACTCCTAATGTGCTCATGGAATCCTAAAAGTTTCGTATTTATACTACTATTATTACCTTATTATCTCTTTTGTTTCATATAGGTACAATCATATCCACCTGCTGTTTCTTTTTTATTCTTTTGTGTGTATTCTTATGGAATGTGTGGGATTGCACTATCCTCCCCACATACTAGAATAAATATCTATTTTTATTATTAAAACCACAAACACTTAGAATTTTTTTAAATCAGAGTGTGCAATGCACACGCGGTAGAAGCGAAACCTTCAGGAAACTAAAGAGTGAAGAGATTACCAAGCACTTTTTTTTATCAATGTAAAGGATGATTTTCCATATTTTTGTCGTCGAATTCCAGTGCACCTTTTCCTATACATTTAGTCATCTTATTAGTATTTGTGTTTTCTTCTTCGGAGTCGCTTTCTTTTTTGTTTTTTTTTTACCTGTTCATTTTAGAGTGGTTGGATAAGTATTTATTATATAAAAAAAAAATATTTTTTTTGGATTCGTATGATTTGACCTTTGGTCCGCTAAATGTCTGACCGCTCAGGTTCGTTAGGCCCTTCGTAGAACTAGACCAAAGGAGGCTTGCGTGGGAACGTGGTTGTATTATGTTGTATATCGTATTATATTGGAACCGTGTACCAGTGAAATAAATAAATATTTTATTGCTAGCTCATTCTCTCGCAGACGAAATTCTATAGATGTATGAATGTGTTTGCCTCTTTTTAGTGTCGCTCGCTTCCGTTTCATCTAGTTTCAAATTACAACGGTGCTAAAGAAGTTTTCACTTCAGAAAATTACAAGATTTTAGAAAATATTCATTGGTTCTTTATCTTCTCTTTGGCCGCCTTCACAGATAGATATGACAATCTGTATCGTGAATTTCAAATTTAGCTCTCCCTTTGTCTTTGGTTTGATTTATTCCGAATTCAAAACTTTTATAAAATAAAAAATTAAAATAGTATCCCGCTTTACATAATGGGCGGATAAAGGCGAGCGTCTCAACTTATCTGAAGTTTACCAAAAAAACTGAATCCAATTATCGAAAGGAAAAGCGTATTCCTTCTAACAAATCATTCTCTAACAATAATAATACAAGTCTACAAAAAAATAAAAATTGAGAGCTGTTTTGATTTTTGGGTGTGCTGAATCCGAAAATGACTTTCATTTTGTCACAGAACGTCACGTTTTCTGACAATGTAGTTATCTATGTTGAACAAGTTATCATCTTAAAATAAAAAATAAAAGACAAAAAATTTTTTTTTTATTTATAATTGCTTAACAAAACTTTTTTTTTTAATCTAAAATACATTGATTAGTAAGCACTAAACACATTTCTTTTTCCCAGTGAGACTCCTTTTGGTACATTTTCGCTTGTAGGAAGCATCTGGAAGGCCTCTCTGACGCGTCCAACAGTAGTCTGCAATCATGGAGCTTCTCAATGATCTTCCCTGGTATCTTTTTTCCATCTTCTTAATATCTTGGTGAAATCGTTCATTTTGCTCTTCACTCACATATCCTAAATTTTCTGGATAGTAGTCGAGGTGGGAATGAAGAAAATGTTCTTTAAACTCATTAGGCAACCTAAAGCTTGAGATGCTTTTAACGATTTGTTTGTAGTTAGGGTCTTTGTTATTGCCTAAAAATTCAGATTAAACCTCCCCGATCCCTAGTTCCCCTCCCCCCCTCCCTCGATTCCCTACCCGAGTTCCCCTATCCCCTCCCGCACTCCATACATTAAGTCCCAGTACGTTCAGTCTTCACAGCTCGTGTGCCACCTATTGCAATTTTTTTTATTTATTTATTTTTTTTTTACAGTGAATACCGCACAAGAATCTCAACTGCTCCCGTCTGGAGCCAGTGAGACTATGGCATCCCCAATCGGGGTATGTTGTGAGGCTGAAGGTAGTGGGGAGGAAAAGGAGGTGGGGAAGTACCTGGCTATTCAGATCTGGTCACTAAACACGGCTAAAGCCATTTTCAAGCAACGTTTCAATTCTGAATGGTGGTCTTACACCAGGGCGATACTAATAGTATCTTCCACTCTGGAACATGCCGCAAATATACTATATATTATTTTTTTAAATGAATTAATTGGGAAATAACACAAATTAATCAAATAAAATTTGTTTGCGCATGCCGGGTTCGAACCCGCGACCTCCGGAATGTGAGTCAAGAGTCTTAGCCACTGGACTACGCAGGTCGTCAAAAATATACAAATTTATTTATATATTTATACAAATTTCATAATGCCAGAGCTCACCAGTAGTTTTTATACAAACCTTGTCTTGATAATAACGAACACAAAAAAAGAATTATCCAATTTGGTGCAGTCTGCGATTCATTTTTATTTAATTAATTAATTTTTCGTAATTTCATGATTCCAGAGTTCACTATTGTATACAGAAACCATCGCGGCCATGCACACATCAAATCCCCAAAGTTTCATCGCAATCGGATGAACGGTTTAGCAATGAAATGTTTATTGCCAGAGCTTACTATTGTATATACTATCTATATCTGTATACCGTTTTGCAAAATAACCTGGCGTTCTGGAATTTGTGAGTATTTTTCTAGTTTTCAGAACACCGAAATACATAGAAATCAGTTGAAAACATCCAGACAGCATTTTTGTTGTAGACCGGTGTAATCTAAATAAAGTTATCAGTTTTGCCGGAAAATCAAATACTGCCAAAGAAACACATCATGGACACCCCGGAATTCTTTTTAAAAATCTGTATTTTCTGAACGTTTTGTGTTGATTTTACGTTATTGTAACAAACTTGGGTAGGTACTTAACAAATATTTTACAAATAGCAATAAAAAGGGTTTAGGGAACGGGGAACGGTATAGTAAAAGACAGTAATTAAACTGTAGCCAGGTACTCGGAACTGTATTATTTCGGCTGACCACACCGCTGGGGTAGTGTACTTGTATTATCGCCGCTAGGCGGCGCGGGCCTCGCAACATTGACATTACTTGTAATTTTGAAACTCTCACGACAGGACGCTTACAAATATTTGTATTCATTGTAAACTACCGTGCAATAAATTAACCAAGTTTATAACTACCTTCGTTGTTATTTAAAACCCGTGTATTTTGACGTAGTGCTAATGGAGTCAGATTATATCATCAATGGTAATATGTACAACTAAAGCAACACGTTAAAAATGGTGACCCCGACGTGATGGTATTTTAGGAACCACAAACACATTGAAGCTGACATTCGTCTGGCCTAACATGGCAAAAGATATCAAAACTTTTGTCAAACATTGCATTGCTTGTCAGAAAGCCAAAATCTCAAGACATTCAGTTGCGCCAATGGCCTCGTATATACTACCTGAAGACCGATTCCGTAATGTACACATCGACCTGGTTGGACCCTTGCCCGCTTGCAGTGGTTATCAATATCTGCTAACGATGATCGACAGATTCACTCGCTGGCCAGAAGCAGTTCCTTTGAAGGATATGCAGCAGAGATTGTTGCTGCAGCCCTGACAACCCACTGGCAAGGGCGTAGCTAGGATTTTGTTAAGGGGGGGGGCAGGTGTAGAAAATAATACCTACTGGGGGGGGGGGGGGGTGGCTAGAGAATTTCAAAAATAGGCTATTTTCAAAAAGACCACCAGGCACAAAATTCTCCGACATTCCACGGGAGCATAATATATAATTCAATATTTTTGTGGCAATATGTGACGGGGAGGAGCCACTAAGTAGTATCACCTCCCCGTCAGGTGGCACCCCGGGCGGTCTGCCCCCCCCCCCCCCCCCCCCCCCCTCGCTAAGCTACTGCGTTCAAACGGTTTTCAGTCATCGCTGGTCTCAGCCATGTTTTAACACGACGCAGTGTAGAAAGGACCTCTCTATGATACTTTTAGTGCAAGGTTGGTATTGCTTTTTTTGTTGCGGGGAAAAAATGTTCGCCTCCTTAAACACTTCAGTAAAATCTAGTTTTTCGAGATCTTTTCTGGTCATACCCTTGTTCTGCCATTTTTTATAACATAGTTCGACTTCTTGATTAAAATTAAGTAAATCGTAGTATAGGCAAAAACTTTAGGCTTTTAATTTAAAATCAATTAACGACGTATTCAACATTGTATTGTACAGGGATGTAACGACATTAATCCGAAAGTAGTCAAATTTTGGTTACCAAAACGCTGCTCCAATGCAGATATTAGGGAATCTAAATAAGGAATGATAATCGATCGCTTCCAAAAATCGCATGGAGTTTCAGCAAGGTAATTGGACCAATGTTGTTGGCAAGAGACAATGCGTGGGACTTGTATATCTATTCCAAAGGCAGCTGCAGTTCTACTTGAAACATCTAAAATATTTTGTCTCTCTATGTCTACGTTGCTTCGATGATCATTTATAACAGAAATTATACCTTTAATATGACTCACACTTGCGTACATATTGATTGTTTTCGATTGTAAAGCATTGGCAATTTGGAAGGCAGGAATGGGTACCACCGACCCGGGAACCTTTATTGGATAACCAACACCTCTGCCATAGGTCACCCCAAGTGGTTCGCTACGTTTGGTGATTTAGCAGGGGTGCCCGGGTTCATAGGGTGAGGTTTGTTAAGGTCTTGGAGCGGATGACTAGGACACACTGAACCCCAGATTCCTACCCACCTCTTAAACCCTTTTCCTTCCCAGAACTCTCCTCTCCTTCCTTTCCTTAAACAACCTTCCACGCAGCATCCCCAAAGATGATATAGGCCCTGAGGGAAATTATTTCCCTCAGGGCCTCCTGTATGGAGCTCATATAAAAAAAAAATTGGCAATAAGTTCCTCCAATATGCCTGTGTAATTGGCTTGGATTAATTATGAAAACTGATTTAATAACAGCGCAATGTAAGTGATAGGCACGTTTTCTTGATAACAAAAAAGGTAATAATAAAAATTAAATTGATTCTCACAAACAATAGGCTACCGACGTAATCTTTACGGTTTGTGAGCATTCCTGCACCCCGTTCCATTCCTACCCGTACCTCGCTACGCCCTTGCCCACTGGATCGCCCGTCATGGTACCCCGGAAACCATAACAACGGATCAAGGACGTCAGTTTGAATCCCACCTCTTCATGAAACTGACAGAAAAATTCGGTATCAAGCATGCTAGGACTACCGCCTATCATCCCCAGTCTAACGGCATGATAGAACATTGGCATCGTACCCTTAAAGCATCACTCATGGCTCAAGGCGACACGAACTGGTTAGAAAATCTCCCTTTAATACTCCTAGGTTTGAGATCAACTGTTCGTGAGGATCTGAAATATTTGCCTGCGGAACTCACCTACGGAAGAACTCTTAGACTGCCGTGTGATTTCTTCGCATCAACGCCAAAGGAAGAACCTGATACGTATGTTGGTTGCCTACAAAGGCGATTTGAAGACATCAAACCTGCACCTGCTACTGCCCATGGTACAAGAAAAATTTTCATTCATAAGGATTTACCCACTTCTTCACATGTATTTTTACGTACAGACTCTGCACGTAAGCCATTACAGAACCTGTACGAAGGTCCCTATAAGGTTGAAGAACGCAACGATAAGACGTATATAATTAACGTAAAAGGGAAGCCTAAGCGTGTCTCGATGGACCGGCTAAAAACTGCGTTCATCCCTGCGGAAGAAGACGTACCATTACCATGTACCGTTCCCTGTACAAAAGTAGATGTTTCTATAAAAACTTCAAAACCTATCACAGAGACCAGCACTACGAGAAGAACAAGAACACAACGACTAAATCTGGCAGAAAAGTTCATTTCCCTGATAGATTTCAGTCCGGAATGCGTACGTAGAATTTTGGCAAGACTTTTTATCTCTATAGAATCTTGATTTTAAATAATCTCAATTATTTTATTTATTTATTTATTTATTTATTGAATTTCACGCCCGGCTGGGCTTTTACATGCATTTTTTTTTTTACAAAGAACATCTAAATTTAAATAAGCCTAACAAAATTTTAAAAAACAAAAAAACAAATACATAAACAAAACAAAAACAAAATCAAAATCATAACCAAATCTAAAACAAAAATACAATAAAAAACAAATTGAAATAAAAACAAAATACTCTACCATGCAAGATGGAAAAAGATGTAGACTGAGAAAAGTAAAGTACACGTGAAATGATTCGAAGCAGAGCTATTCAGTTGGATTAATTAAATTTGTTGTTCTTCTTTTAGATATAAATTCTACTAAGACTTGTTTGTATTTAGTGAATGATGTGTTAAATATATCAACAACATCTTTATAGTCATTACCCAAATTTTGTATACGGCGAATGGGGGTATACAATTGTGATTCTGTGTTGGAGTTGTCACAATAGAATGGTAGATACTGCCTCGATGTTGAATTGCGAGGTATATGGAAGGAAATCAAGTTTAATAGTTCAGGGCTGTCAATTACTGAATTTATGATTTTATTTAAACATGTTAGGTCATATACTATTCTGCGTTCGGACAATTTTAATAAATTAAGTTGACATAGTAGATAATCATAGTTGATACATTCACTTGTGATACCCATTCTGAAATTAATATATCTTAAGAATTTATTTTGAATTCTTTCTATCGTGAGTGAATGCTTAGCATAACTAGGTGCCCATACTGTCGAGTTGTACTTGATTTGACTCCTTACCAATGACATGTACAAATTTTTAATGGTTTGAATATTTTTAAATTGACTGCAAATTCTTATTACGAAACCCAACATTTTCAAAGCTTTATTTGATGTAATTTCAATATGATTTATAAATTTCAGTTTTTGATCAAAGTTTACACCTAAATCATTCACCTCGGTTACAGCTGTTAGCACAACATCATTAATGGAGTACTCATAAATTATTGGATTTTTTATTCTATGAAATCTCATAATAAGACATTTACTTAAATTTAGTTGTAGATAGTTCTCTTGGCACCAAACAAAAAGTTTAAACAAATTATTAGACAATGTTTGACAGTCATTAATATTTCTTATAGCTTTATATATTTTCATATCGTCCGCAAACATTAAAACTTGGACATCGTTGAAAATAGTAAGAACATCATTCACAAATATCAAAAATAAAATTGGTCCCAAATGTGACCCTTGTGGAACGCCGCTGGTAGCGATAAATTTATATGAAGTAAAGCCTTCAATTTTAACGGCTAATTGCCTGTTACTTAAATAACTTTTAAACCACTCGTATAAATACCCTACTATTCCTAATTTGTGAAGTTTTTTTTAACAAGAGATCATGATTTACCCTGTCAAATGCTTTGCTGAAATCGGTATAGACTGAATCAACTTGTAACTTCTTAGACATGGATTCGGATATATAGTTTTGGTAAATTAAAAGATTAGACAAGGTAGATTTTCCTGAAGTGAAACCATGTTGGTTAGGTAAAATTAGTGGCTTGATACAGTGGATGATTTTGTTTAAAATAAGTTTCTCAAATAATTTTGGGATGGTTGATAAAAGGCAGATTGGTCTATAATTGCTCACCTCGTTTTTGTCTCCTTTTTTAAATATCGGGGTGAGGAAACTGTATTTCCATTTTTCAGGAAAATTTCCAGTTTGTAACGACTGGTTGAAAAGAAAATGTAGTGGATATGCAAGAGTGGTGGCGCAATTCTTTAGGAAAACAGGTGGGATATTATCAGGACCACCGCTCTTACTTTGATCCAGTTGTTTTAGCTGAGTCAGTACATCGTTATATTCAATTATTACATTAGATAAATTTAAATAATGATCCGAGGAAAAAGTTGGCGAGCAATCTTTGAATGTTGTTGGGTCATGGATATAAACACTTTTAAAAAAGTCTGCAAATAGGTGAGCTACGTTTTGAGTGTCGTTGGCTCTTTTTCTTTCGTAACACATGTTAGAGGGTACACTAACGTCGTCATTTTTCAAAGACTTTGTGAAATTCCAAAAATGTTTTATGTCACCATTTATTGAATTTTCTACTTTATTTATATAATTATTGTAGCAGATTTTTGACAATTTTTTGCATTCTTTTCTTATTTTACTGAACTCTGTATAATTTGGAAGGGATCCCTCTTCTTTATATTTTTTATGTAAATTTTTTTTTTTAGCTATTAGTTGGATTAATTCCTTACTGAACCATTTTGGATGCTTTGATTCTTTATATTCAATTAATGGTATACAATCTACGATAATGGCATTTATTTTGGAATAAAATGAATCTATGTTAGAGCTCACATCGCTTTCCTCGAGAAACGACCAATCCACTTTGCTGAGATATTCATTAATTTCATCGTAATTGGCATTTTTAAAGTTATAACTAGAACTTGTTAGTATAATACTTCTTTTTACATTGTTAGGAATTATTACTGACAGTGGAGGATGATGATTGTCTATAGGAAGGATGGATTCTGATGCTTTACTAACTACTATGTCCTCTTCATTTGAAAAAACAAGATCTAGTAGGCGATTACTCAAATTATGCACATTATTAAATTGGGTGAGATTCAGAAATATTGACATGTCTAGGATTTCCCTTTCGCATAATGTTATTGATTGGGAATCAATACAGTTGAAATCACAATTTGGAAGATTGTAATCACCAAAAATGATGAATTTATGTTTTTTATATTTTGATTTTAAAAGTTCAACATCTTCCGAATGTTTTTTATACATAGATATATTAGCTGAGGGAGGAATATACACACAACCAATGACGTAATTTTGATTTTTATCATTTACCACAATGAAAATTTGTTCAACATCACGATTTTTAGTTTTTAACACTTTTGAGGACATTTTTTTGCAGACTGCTATAAGAACCCTCCACCTCTGGATCTGGAACTAGTGTTGATACTTCTGTCGAGCCGGTAGACCTGATGAAAGGGTAGACCGAGCTCCGCTGAGTGGATCGACGGTTCTAGCCAGGTTTCCGTAAGAGCGATGACATCGTGTGAAATAATTGGGGCATTTATCCTAAATTCATTCAGCTTTGTCCTTAAACCTCTGACGTTCTGGTAGTAGAGTCTTCTCGATGACGGCTTGACGAGTTTTTTTGGAAGTGAATAAACTATTTTGGGTGTTGAATTTATGTACTTTATAGTTAAATTGGTTTCTCCATTGTTTTGCCTATTTTCCAGCTCCTTCCACAAACTTGTAATTTGTTGACGTTGCAGTACGGTTAGGTCATGTTTTATTTTAATAGTATTTTTATCCAGAGGTATTGTTTTTTCAATAGCACAAGTTTGGCTTGGTTCGAATCTGAAAGTACAATCTTGATAGGGCGAGTTTTATCAGCATTTTTTCGTCCCAACCTATATATTTGTAGGTGGGTGGTGTCAATATTGTCCACTTTTTGGAGTATATTGGAAACTTGACTCCGATCTTCATTTATGCAGTCCGATTGTAATGTAGCCGTGCTCTCAGGAACGTTGAACATTATTATATTATTGGCACGTATTTTTCTCTCCTCCATTTCAGCTATTGTTTCTGATATTCCAGAAACGTCCGCACTGGTAATTGAAGGAAGCTGAGGATGCGGTGGTTGGCTTTTGTAAGCGTTCAGCTCACCTTCGAGAGTTGCCGTTCTGGCAGCCATACCGGCAATCGTTCCCAGTATTTCATTAGTCTTTGGGATTATTTTTGCTATGTGTTCTTTAGTAAATTTACTGTTGGGGTCCATTACCATGTTAGTAAGTATATTTACGGCATCTTTGGCCACTTTTATATACGCTTGAGAATCCATTTTGTGTAATAATATTTAATTTATGGTTAAAAAAAAATAAAGTAAAAGCTTCTGAAAGATGTGTAAAAAAACTTTAAGAAAGTGTAGGATTCGAACTGACTTGCTTCAGATATCTCCAAAAAAAAAAAAAAAAACTAGAATGTGCAGGATTCGAACTGACTTCGCCTTCAGATATGGAGCTATTTCAGTTACCGCTCTGTCCCCTTAGCTGTTGACTGTCTATGACGTAGCGTGGAAAACGTGCAGTATTAATTATCTTTGCAGAAGTACGTTTAAAAATAAGCTGATAGGTATTTCAACGGCAAAACTAATTGTCACTTTGCAAAAGATTATTAATTCCTTTAATCACTTAATAAAACCGGCCAGAGTACTTTCAAGTAGGGTATTTCACGGAACTGTTCTTCACGAAAACGTTTAACGATAATTTTCTTCTTTTAATGTATTTTATGCTATAAATTCAGATGAACTTTGTGGAGCGTTTTTTTAACACCATAATACATGCAATTCAGCGGTATGTATATTTTTTTTGTTCGTTAAGAATACTGTGGTAAAACTAGCCCACAAAATCGATTTTCACTCTCGTAAAAATCTATTTTTGGAAGCCTGAATAATATTTTTATATGTATACTATCACATTCTGTGAAAGAATGTTGATCTTTAGTAATATGTCAATGACATCTTTTAAAAAACCATAGGCTAAAAAATGCCTTATGCGTTATTATTATAAACGTGCTATGTTCACATCATAACACTTATTTTCCATATTACATAATTAATATGTTGAACACTTTGTATCTTACAGACAATTATTTTATTTAAATAAATACTGTTCTATCGCCCAGAACTGTGTTGTGACCCCACAGCGTGCTAGATTTTTAAATACTCCAGATTGCGACAGCTGTTGAAGTATATTTATTAATTGTCATAACAAACTAACTCTACTCATGCCATTTTCTTGTAAGTAATTTTAGGATAAAACTACCTGAATTATAGTATAATTACACTAAAACATCATTTCTATACGTATGTAAACAATAGCATGTATTTATAGAAAAGATTTTATGATAATGCGTTCTTGTATAAAAATCTAGAAAACGCTACTCTTATTCCATATTTATGTTAACATGAACAAGGCAATATTAGCTACTTGATGTAGTGTGTTCATACTTATAGTATATTATTAAGGTACTAGTATTTTTAAGGTATATCATATTTGGTAAAGACATATATTTAAGATATTCTTTGTTAAAATTAAACATTTAAGGTATATTCTATCCAATTTTAATTCCACTTTTTGTATATGTGATGAAAAACCATTAGTATTTTCAAAGGTAATGCATCACTCTGTGACGTACCCTCGTAATTGCAAAAGTATTAGCAGTAATTATTAAATATTTTTACTCTTTCATGAAGGAATTTTTGTATTTCCATATTCATCTTTCTAGTTTGTTAACTATGAACTATGATATATAATTTGTATACTTAATAGCTTAATGCTACCTGTATTTAGGATATGACACATTTTCTATTAAATTTTTATATGATCATTGTTTAATCAATATGTTAAATTTTTATATAGCTATAAACATAACGTATCGTACCACACTGTGTGCAGAAGTGATGTGGACAGCGTAGTGATTATTTAAACCTTTCCTACACATAATGTGATACACTTTTAGAATATTTTATGTATTGTATATTTTAGAATAAGATTTATATGTTGCAGAATAGTATCTAATTGGCAATGACACTACCCTAAGTGAATTCTCCCCTGGTAATGCTTTTGTAATTATAACGACTACATATATAATTATTTTTTTATCCTTATTTGTTAATCTTCTAGGGACTGGTTGATGTTTAGCCCAGTTCCCCAGTATATACAGTAAAATTTTATTTTTGTCGCCAAAAGGCTGGGGAGGAGGTCTGTAGCCAGGTACTCGAAACTGTATTATTTCGGCTGACCACACCGCTGGGGTAGTGTACTTGTATTATCGGGCCTCGCAACATTGACATTACTTGCAATTTTGAAACTCTCACGACAGGACGCTTACAAATATTTGTATTTATTGTAAACTACCGTGCAATAAATTAACCAAGTTTATAACTACCCTCTTTGTTATTTAAAACCCGTGTATTTTGACGTAGTGCTAATGGAGTCAGATTAAATCATCAATGGTAATATTTACAACTAAAGCAACACGTTAAAAAACAATTGAGTTTGTTTGGAAGTACTAACGCCATGCTCATAAATAAGAATGCTCATTATCCCTTATTCCCGCAAATCAATGAGCATACTCACAAATCAACAGCCGGTTGATTTGTGGAAATGCTCATTTGGGCGTGACACACATGCTCTACTAGGTATCATTTGCTCATTAGTAGCAAAGAGAACAGGCGACTAATGAGCATGATATAACTACAGGTTGTACAAAATAGGGGGAGGAGGATGATTTTAAAATGCAACATTTTTACTAGAGTTAAAATTATGTTACAAAATTTAAATATGATGACAACCAAACAATATATGTATAATACATAATACTTAAACAATGATTAGCTTGTACTTAAAGATAATATATACTCCCAAATTATCTGCAAAGTAATATTATGTACCATGAAAATGTTCACAATTATCCTTCGGGAAGACGCAGAGATTTTAGGCTTCCCAAAACTAAACTTTCGTGGACACAAAACAGCGCATTTTATAAAGGGCAAAAACTTTATAATAACCTACCAAATGCCGTAAAGGAAGCCTCAAGCCTTAGCACTTTTCGTAGGACATGAGTTTTATATGCAAAAATAAGTTTTGATTTGAATACGAACATTCTCACCAATATTATTTTAGTCACCTTAAACCCAGTTTTCCATTTTTCTTAAATTGTATTTTTCAAACCTGTATGTAAATGTAACTGTATCCCTTAAATTACATTTATTTATATTTTTCCTACTAGATGTATGAAAAAAATTTCTTTTGTCTAAATAAATACTCTAAAACAAAAAGTGTTATATCATCGAAGAAAATATAACAATAATAATCTAAACGAACATATGAAAGATAAAAAGACACAGAAAACCAGAAAAAGATAGTGGTAGCAACTGGGACTCAAACACAGAACCTCTCGTCTAACCGGGACGTGCGTTACAAACTTACTGTTTTTGTATCTCTTGGGCATTAACACTACGCACGAGTAACAATTTCTAAATGTCAAACTTACTGATTTAACTAAATTTTATATCTTTTCAATTCCAGGGTAGTTTCAATAACGTTGGTTAAGGGTACAAAGGGGAAACTTCCCCCGGCGCCATTAAGATACGTTTCACGTGAATTATTCATGACAAAAAATTTACGTGACGCCAATGTTAGGTGGCATGAAATATTATATTAAGGGACATTGTCCTTGCATCCTAGTTAAAATCTAGCCTTGGCTTCTTCCAGTTGCATTGTAAAAGTTTTAATCACGAATTAATAATAATAATGAATTAATAATAATAACAATGTCTCTTCATCTGGATTTGGTGAGTGAGCTCCACCCAATAGAGTGGGATTTGCTGGATGACAAAGTGCGGATGTATGCCTCAATAAAGGCGTACAATAAACGTGAGATTTTGAATAAAAAGTTGCAGAATCTGTACAATATTAAAATAAACTGTTCTGATAATTCACCAACGACAAATTATAAATTTTATGACAGAGTTAAAAATCTATCTTCGTGTCAGTTCCTCGACAAAGAAATGGCTTTATTATCTAAAGGTTTAAATTATAACCTTCCTTATAGCAAAGTTAATATTGAAGGTGCAATTGAAAGTGTTGCTGTAGACATTGAAACAGCCCTCTCATACTGTCCTAAAACATTTCAATACAAGAGTGCGGAGACTAAAAAAAAGAAATAAATAAACTTTCCATAAACATGAATCCGGAAATCTTTCACCTTAAAAACTTAAAGAAGAAACTTGAAGATGAAGATCTGATATTAACAAAGGCAGACAAGGGAAATACTGTAATCATTATGAAGAAATCTGATTATCACAACAAAGTGATGGACTTTATAAATAGTGATAATTTTGTTATTTTACCAAAAGATCCAACATATAAATTTAACGAGAGTGTATCAAATGCTTTAAAATCTTGTAAATCGGACATATTTAAAGATGATAACATATTATCAAAAAATCGCAAATCACCTAAATTATATGGGTTTCTCAAAATCCATAAAATAAATACACCCATAAGACCTGTCGTTTCATCATGTAATTCGCCAAGTTTTAAACTATCGTCATTAATAAATGATTTAGTTCATAAAAGTAATGTGTTTACACCAAAATATGTAATTAAGAACTCTTTTGAACTGATTGACTTATTGTACTTTTGTATTGAAATTAAATAAATTAAATTTTGTACTTCCCATTAATGCTAAACTTGTGTCTTTTGATGTCATTAATCTATTTCGTAATGTGCCTATTACTGAAAGTAAAGCAATTATTTCCAAATTATTGAAAGATTCTAAATTACCTACAGATCTGTCTAGTGACCTAACTCGTTTATTTAACTTAGTTTTAAATCAAAATTATTTTCAATACGATAATGTCATATACCAACAAAAAGAAGGCCTTCCAATGGGAGCCCCCACCAGCCCTCTTATTGCTGATATATTTATGAATGATTTGGAAACAACTGTTTTTAATTCAAAATCACCCCTTTTAAACAATGTTTTACTATGGAAGAGATATGTGGATGATATCTTCGTCATTTGGACAGGATCCGAACGTCAACTCAATAACTTTCTTAACCTTTTAAATTCCTTTCATAACCAAATAAAATTTACGATAGAAATAGGCAATGAAAAATTAAACTTTTTGGATTTAACTTTATCTATTATAAATAATAAAATCGATTTTAGTATATATCGCAAGCCAACACACACTGACATAGTAATTCATAAGACCTCCAACCACCCTCTCTCACAAAAACACTCCACCTTCCATTCCATGATACACCGCTTAATAAATGTCCCAATGTCTAATAATAATTTCCTTTCTGAACTTTCAATAATAAAACAAATTGCTATAAATAACGGATATGAACCAAAATTAATTGATAACATCCTAAATAAAAAACTTATCAAAATTTCAAAAAATAAATATCTATACAATTCTAATAATATTAATGATAAAGAATGTCGTAAAATTTTGTATATTAATAATTTTTCAGTTCAATGTTGCAAAAATCTTCCTTCTAATATTAAACCAGCGTTTTATACAAGAAATAATATCGGTAATTTTTTGAGAAATACTAAAGATAAAGACCATAAATTGACTAATTCCGGAATATATAAACTAAAATGCAATGATTGTCCCTCATTTTATATTGGAAAAACAACTCGTAATTTTGAAATCAGAATCAAAGAACATTTAAGGTGTCTTAATAATAATAATTTTTCTGAGTTTGCTAACCATATCATTGAAAATAACCATAGTTTTGAAAAAAATACAGGGATTATTATTCTTCATATTAATTATAAAGGAAAACGTTTAGATAACTTAGAAGCCTTGGAAATTAAAAAATCCCTTAAAAATAATGAATCTATTATCAACAAACAAAAAATATTGTCATATAGCCCAATCATGGATTTGTTCCCCTAACCATCCACTATACACTAATACCTACCCACCCAATCTACATTATTATTTAGCAACGGCTCCACCCCTACCATAATAAAACATTGTTCGAAACTGTCAAATTAGTATAAGCCTTCCCTGACGAAGGAACATTTGTTCCGAAACCGGTCGGATTTGCGCATCATATAAGTGGTTTATACAAAGTTGAATTATTTCATTTTTCTAATAATAATAAACTACAAAATAAGTACTTCTTCTTGTATGACGCTGTAAGATAATTTTTATGGACTTCTTGTGCCACCATTAATTTCACGTTGGAATTTATAATGTAATTACTAATGGTGATGATGTCCATTATAAAGAGTTTGATGACAGCATTCACGATTAACGAGTATCACGTGTTTTTGTGAACACCACCGCGATTCCATTATTTTTTACTCTGAATTTAATAAAATTATATTAGTCCTACCTAGTATTTTACCATTAACTTTTAGAATATTGCTGTATAATTAAATAAGTTCTACCAGTATCTACCACGTCCCACAGAATTCTCTTAGAACTTTGCCCTAACTAAGAAAACAGCTTCCGAAATCCTTCAATATTGGATTTCATGACGAAAATATATAAAAAATGTCATGAAAAACCTATGTGTATTCTTAGTAAATGAACAATAAAAAAACAAATGAAAATCTTATACGTATTTGATGTTTGAGTTCATTGAGAACATTCTGATTTTATAGATAAAATAAAGTTTACTGACGCTGATCGAATCGAGTACGATATGGTAGCGTGTTTGTTTTATTTTGTTTGTGTTTTTTTTAATCTGATTGAAAGCATGTATCGATGCTGTAGACGTCTATTGCTGCAGACGTTATATCAATAGAGAATTTTAAGAGTTTCTGATAATTTTTAAAGAAAACGTAAAATTTTATCCAATTGAATATTTTGTATGATTGTGCAGAAATGAATGTTCAGTATAGAAAAATGTTTAACATTTTGGAGTTTAAAAACGTGAAAAAATAGAGTAGGTACGTATATTCCAGTAATTGTACCTTTCATATTTATAAACTTTCAAGCACGTAAGGTGCAGAAGAATAAGTTTTGAGTGAAACAATGCTATGAAATAGATACCCACATTCACATTGCCGGTTAGTTTCGTCTAAAACACTAGCTAGGTAAAATTAACAAAAAACTAAAACAACTAAATACTAAATTGATATAATAAGCCATGACGAAGCTTGTGCTAAGCGAAACCTGGTTGGCTGTTAAATATTAATTCAAATAAAAAGTGGTGTTTTATAAAGTGTGTTTTTTTCATTTAATGTAACAGTGTGTTAAGGGACGTACTTGACTTACATTAACCAGTGATTCCTGACATAAATTGGAGTAAAAAATGGAAATTTTGGTCTCCTGTGACATTTTTTATGTTTTTTTTTTTTCAACAAAAACATAAAAAAATAGTAGTTGTTGAACAGTTGGAGATGGGGTAAGGGGTTCGTCGGACACCCGGCTGAGTGAACAGTGACGACATGCGGAAGAAATTTTTTTTGTTTGATTTTGAAGAAAAAAATTTTGAAAAAAAAAAAGTCGTAAAAAAAGTCACCGGAGACCAAAATTTCATTTGCATTTTTTGCTCCAAATAATGTCAGGAATCACTGGTCAAGTCAAGTACGTCCCTTAACACCCTGTATAATGTCACATCACAAAGTATTTGCTTCCTTCGATAAAAATACTATATAATATTAATAAATTAAATGAAAGCAGAACTTATAATCTTACATTTAAATTTTCATTAGTAAATTTTTTTAGAAGCATTGAACGAGTCATTGTCAAATAATTTTGGTAAGGTTTTAATGTGACGTAATGTGATTCCATCAAACCCAATCCGCTGCGTAATAGCCGGGTAGAATTTTTTGGCTTCGCAATTCACAAGCGAATAATGAAATTTGAAATGAACTGAGAATATTTTTTTGACACTCAGAGAGGGAGGCTGTCTATTTGCTGACAAATGGTTGCTTTTGGTTAAAAAAAATTTTCGAATGAAATTCTTAACTCATGGGTTACGAAGAAACTAGAACTATTTTTTTTTTTTTTTTTTTTTTTTATTTTTTTTATTTTTTTTTTTTTTTATTTATCTATATTAAAAATATATTTACAATGGTTTTATTTGTATATATTAAATTTATTCACTTGTTTAATCGTGAGTTTCGTGAAAAGATAAAATGTATCTAACTTACCTATTATCACGCCATGTCACCGCAGGGTAGGCAGAGAGAATGAACCACCATACAATTCTGTCCTGGCACACTCCTTGCTTGATAAATACATCTCCTGTTAGGATGGGTTGTTTATAAAAAATTGATGAATTCATCAAATATTAATTTTCACGTTCTGTGTAAGTTATTTTCAAGTTCTGTGATTATTTCAGTTTCGTGCAGCAACTGGCCTATAATGATTTAATAGCAGAACTTGAATCAGCAGAACTTGAATCTTCACAGAACGTGAAAATTTACTTCAAATATTTGATGAATCATTTGATTTTTCAACTTGAGAACGCATCACGTTTTCGGGCGTTGCCGACATCTTCTTACCTTCATTTTCGTGTCATATTTTGTCCTGACCCTTCTTAATCCGTACATCTTTTAAATGACCGAGCCATCTATTCTTCTTTGTCTTAAAATTGTCTGTTACTCTTAAGCCAACATTGCATTCTTTCCAAATCAAATGAAGCATAATTTAACCCCACATAGATATTAATTATATAGCATTCAGTCGAGTATCGTCCGATCACTGCCTGTTCATTGTTCAATGCCTCCCTGTCGTGCATGAGAGTTGTTATCAGAACTATATTGTAGACTGTCATATAAATGTATTTTGTACTCTTATCCTCTACTAACTTGTGTTTGTGTTTGGTAATAATTATGGGGCAAGAAATGTAGCATTGTCTTATTTTCGGGGGTTGAATGGGTAGCCATATATAAAAGGGTATTTCAAATCTAAGAGTAATGGTTGAGTACATCCGCTCATGGGGCAAAAAAAATCAGTTGGCAACTCAATCGCTATCCATAGGAAAGCAACTTGCGAATTTCATTGGCGGTCCGCACACAGGCAACGGCGGCGCAACCAGTCACTCGCAACTCGCAGTGCTAGTTGCCGCGGCCGGCGCGTTTCAGTTGCCAGGTTGAAAATTCGATTTTTGCAGGAAGTTGATAAATTATTATCATATATTAAAGTTGATAATTGAAAAATTATTAATAATATATATTTTAGTTGAACAAGCTGATATAATTACTGAAATCGTATAGTTGTGTTGCGCCGTGAATTGAGTTGCCAACCAGTTTTTGGTTTCTCCTAATAGGTACTGAAAAGAATTTGCGCTGGTATAGTAATTCTAAACAGAAACAGCTGTCCAAATGTAACTTTGCCAGAACTCACATTTCGAAAGTTTTACTGCATCACAGCCAGCAAATTCCAAAAAATACGTTAATTGAAATTTTTGAAAATTATTATTTCAATTCGTTTCAAATTACGGATCGATAAAATGATGCGATAAAGTAAACGATAACGAAAAAACATGAATTCACCTAACCTACATTGTAAATCACCTTGGTAAATAAATATTACCTAGCATGTCAGTTTTCCAGTAGTCACAATAAAATGTTTTTTGCTGCGTAATTTATTTCAAACGAATGCTTCGTGTAGTTTATCACCGTCTTGCAAACGACTTTTGTCGCCGGGGTCATTTTTTGTTTAAATTACTAATATTTGTAGAGTTGCTTATTGAGGCCCTCTGGGTACATCAATATTCAGAGATGTTGCTCTTGTTCTAGTGTTATGAAAATAAGTACGGCGAATATTTTTTTTATTTTTGTCTATGGTTTCTTTTAACAACCACACTTTGAGTGCAACAGGTTGGTAGGAATGATTTCCGTTTTTTGGGTTGGCTTCACTTTCCGGTAGGGCCTCCTCAGGGCGGGGAGACCTTACCGGGACGTGACAGCGCCATGTTTTAAGTTTTTAAAAAAGAATAATTGTGAAACGATCGCGGGATGACGGTTTGTCGGAATATTTTTACCAATCTGGAATTTTAAAGATCAAGGATCAATCTCGAGTGAATGCCGTGGTGGCTTCCGTGTTAATTAAAGTCGCGATTCATGATGTACGCGCATGTGATATTATAGCCTGTCGACCTTAAATTGACTAATCCGTTAGCGACACGCGAATCCTCGCTCGCTCCGCGACCAAAGCCCGTAAAATTACGAATATAAGGATTTTAGTTGGGACTAGCCTGTTATTTGCGTCCCACTCACTTTGCCACGTTGACTGGTACCGAACTTCCCTTGAGTAAGGGCCATAAATGAACCAATCCTACGGACTACCTGGACCAACAATCGTGACGGGCCCTCTTGGACTTGGGCCGGCTACGCCCTGGCGGGCTTTGACGAGATCCTGCAGCACCCGTGGACTGGAGGCCTTGGGATGGCTCCGTCCAGATGTCTCCGAAGAACTTCGCCGTCGGCCATCCTTATGCACGTCAGTGAGATTTAGTTAGGATTAGTAGCTTATTAACGGTCTGAACCTGGGGTGAGTCTTAACACGTAATTAATCACCATAATTTTGTCCAAAATTCAAATATAGATGTTATACTGTTATTTTCAAAACGCAACTCTTTTATTTAAAGTTTCCCGTCATACCCTATGTCATTGCAATTTAAGGTATTGTGCCCATGTTCCTTGAAAAGAGATCTCATTTGCTCTACGGATGGTTTTCGTCCCCCCAACATATCTTGTCACCAAGGTGACAAGATTTGGCGCGTAGCTGGGAAGCTACAAAGTTGGATGGACGATTGCAAATGGATTGCATCACCTTCCTCATTGAAAATTCACCTGCATACCACAAAAACATAATGTTACAAAATGTTACAAACCGGGCCGTGTATCGCCCGTAACAAAATGGCGCTCCAACGTGATTGGGTTCGTCTTTAACTTTAAAATGCAATGGCATCAGTTCGACGGCAGATGTATTTAAAATGTATGTTCCCATGTGTCGGCGTTCTACGGAATTAATTGTACAATTTAAAAAAAATGAGTCAATTCGTTAACTATAATTACGTGAACATGACTTTCACATATGCGAGTTTCAAATTTTAGTGATTGTTTATTTGTCACAGGATTCGACAAATTATCAAAATTTAAATGTCACAAATGTATTCTGGATGTTTTGCACATCATAATATAAACATACGGTTACGACATACAATATAGGCAAATAAGCTTATACCAGTGAAATCGGGTGTTATGACACTTCATTACGTTTTAAAAATAGCTGTCAGATCAATTGTTAATCACTATTGTTTACGATAATATCAGCTGACGCTTGTCCATGTGTTGCCGATCAGCTGTGTTTACATTCTACAAATATTTGACGTTTCTACATAATATACTTCCTGATACAAGGATCATAGTGCGGTAACGGTATTATTTACTGTTTCAAATAGGCAGTACTGTAATTATATTTTCATAACCTCAAAATTTGTATGCTCAATGCTCAGAAATAACGTAACGGTAGTAGACAATGTGTTAGGAACTGATTTATTCGACAACAATCAACAGCGGGTAACGTTTATCTAAAAATTATCTATGATAAATTATCTTGTACAAATTTATCTTTGACACAAACGTCAAAATCAAGTGTTGTGTTTTTGCTATCAAATATTTTACGCATGATAATTAAATTATGTACTTACATACCAACACAAAGTAAATAATAATTTAAAATTTTATATTTTAATTATCATCAAAACAAACGATTTGTTCTGGTTCAAATGTATTCTAGCATAATTGCCTGTACCGCCGGTCAAATATACATCTGACGTGTTGAATTCAATGCATACAAAGTATCCGTGATTATTAAGTAATTACGAAAAAAAAAAAAAAACAATTATATGAAGTGAACACTTATATGATATATTATCAATTTGTACTTTTAAATAGCTACGAGACACGAATTTTATTTTAATTACAGATGGCATCTGTCATAAATAAATCATCCCATTGTCGGTTGTTTACCTTATTATGTCAAATTTGATTTCGAGAATACTATAGATGGGTAGCGGTCGGTCTATTTACAATTAAAAAAAACGGTATTGGAATTTAAATACTTTGGATAAGTCGGTACATATTATCATTTTTTTTTTACTAGCAGCTACGTCATTATATACTAAATTATTATTTTTTTTTAAACTTTTCAGATATGAATTACTTTTGTAATTATTGCAAACATAAAGGCAGGGTTGCCACTAAGATTTTTTTAAACTTAAAAACAAGATCGCTTCAAATCAATTATTTTTTTTCCAAAAATCAGGGTTGCCAAAAATTTTTTTTTTTTGCTTCCATAATTTGAAAAAAATTTTTTTTTAACAATGTCAACAATAACAACAACAATAAAAACAACAACAACAATATTAATAACAATTTTAATATTTTTTATAAATAATATTCTCAAATATAATTTTTTCTGCACGATGTTCAATTTTATAAAAATTATCATTAACAAATCTAGTAAAGATTTAGTATACAAACAAAATTTAAATAAAGGCATACATATAGCTAGAATGGAGTCACTTGATTTGTTCTCATTCCTTGCGCAGGGAATGCAGACATTTCAGGGGTGCCCATGCTGGTCAGAAAGTTTCTTTCTGTCTAGTTTTTTGTGGTGGTGGGCCTATCACCACAGAATTCGAGAACGGTGGGAATAATCGATTGTATACCCATATACAAAATAAATAAATTAAAAATCTTCTTATTGTCAATCGTGATTTTTTTTTTATAAATTTGTTAAATATTCAATATTTTCAAAAAAGGGCATAATGTTTTTTTAGGAAGATTGGTGGACTTGGAGAATTGAAAATTTAGTAATTACAAAATTTTTTTTATGGAGGACGTCGATGTAGTTAATTAGGGTATTTTTTTTCCTGCCGTGCTTTAGGTACCGCGAGAAACATTTTATACACTCAGTTAACACATCATTATAAAATTATGGGAGTACAATTGGAGATTGATACTTTCCCATATTTTGTTTACAAGTTCCGAAGAGATGAGAGTAGTGTATGCCGCTACCTACTCGTAACGTTTCGAATTCTTCGATCGTTCATCTTCATTCCAGGAGACGGAGTAACTATGGACAGATTGATATGAGAGTCTGTGCCATAGCAGGGCCGTTGCCTGACGTTTCGGAACCGACCAGAGTGAAGACGGAGGATCTGTTGTCTGCGGATGTTTTCCCTGCAGAAGACAGAAGGGCCGTTGTCACGCTGATCATCATTGAACTTACTACAAGTGATAATTAAATCACTAGAACATTCTCAAAAAAAAAACAAGTCAAAACATACATAATCCAATCCTATACATTATATTATATTAGACTCATAAAAGAGCCAATTATTTGTCAAGCCCATATAATCATTAACGAAATAATAAAAAATAAAAACACTAAATCAGTATCATAATGTCGTACACTTGACGTGTAATTTTATTTCAATCTGGTATGATCAACCAAGTTGAAACGACCGGATCAATCGAATTGGTTAGGCCAGTATTTCAACATTAAATCATATCTTAATTATCTTACACTGTATTGCCTTCTAAAGATAATTATATTTAATGGTTTTACTCCAGTTCAAGACTCGAGTAGTATAAAAACATTAATCGCAGATTAATTAATTTATTTTTACATACCCTTGTAATTGAATTCGTGGACGTTTGCACATGGAAACATACTCATATTTAAAAACTTAAACATGGTATTTTTTTTTGTTAGATTTTAAGCATATGTAAACTTGGAATATACGACGATATAATATTGAAAAACATACCCTCTTGTATTCCAAGCAAATTATAATATGACTTGTGTTCATATTTTTTTTTTGTGTTGTAAACCTCGTGAAATTATAACCCGAACATACAGAAATACCAGCCCATTATTTCTCTATGTTCCAAGTTAAAATATGTTATTTTAAGCATTTTTTGATTTTGTCATGTATCATATATGCGGCATGCCCAGTTACATATGTGAGTACTACTCAAAATAATTTCCACAATTTATTATGTCACAAAAAGTTTGTTAACCAAATCTGCTATTACCTCAAAGATAGTTTTAAAAATAATAGTACATAAGAATCTTTCATTTTTTCCCTGTCCGGGATATTATACTGTTGTTAATTAATAAGCGTCTTAAGCGGCACATAATAATCTAGTTTTATACATAAATAGGTTGTGTGAAACCTCAATAATTGTTTATAACAAACATATTACCTTTCCAATTGCACCCTTTAACAGGCGTTTGCTTACATTTTATTTGGCACCATTCATTGGCGATGGTAGTTGACATCTTATTTGGCACCATTCATTGGCGATGGTAGTTGACATCTTATTTGGCACCATTCATTGGCGATGGTAGTTAACATCTTATTTGGCACCATTCAAAGGCGATGGTTGTTTTATTGTGTACATTAAAAAATGATCAAAATCATGATTATCTTTTACAATACTAAAGTAAAACTAATATGTTATTTGAACTATATTTTTGGTTTTATAATAATATCCCCCAAAAGACCGAGGTTAGGGAGTATAGTTAGGTGTATTCTTCAAAGGAAGAATATTTTTTCCTAAAAAGAAGTAGAGTCAGTGAAAGTGTGGATGGTACGCCATCATCAGTGTTGCCTATTTTGGCTATTTATGAAAAAATATTTAAAAAAAAAACAGTGTGTTCGAACTGTGATGCTTTAGGCATAAACAAGGTTTTGTTGCATTTTAAGGTGTTGTTTTGGTATTAATTTATTATGTATTCTAGTTTAAGTAAATATAACTAATTTAATTAAGAAATATTATCCTGTTACAGATGATACGTCTACGGTTGTCCTCGACGAGAGTCAGTATTACAACACCCAGCGTATTAGATGCTGTGGGTGCTTGCGGACCCCGTCCACGTAACACCTTATTGATTTTGTTTATATTTTTAGTTTTAGTATTCTAAGTTATGATTTTTCTATTGTCAGCACTTCAGATGAGTGCGTCGCAAACTCACCCACCATGCCTTACGTATGGTGGGCGCGATTGATGTTGCGACGCAATCATTTGTAAGCTATTTATTCGCATCATTTGCCTATTTTTCTGAATATTTTTATTATGGCGATGCCTTCTCTATAATGATGTATATTTGTTCCCCCTTCAGACCAAGATAGATAGTTAGTACAGCAGTTTTTTTTAGCATTTTAGTTGTGTTTGAGGGCAAACACGTTCGGAGCGAGCGGGGTATTGTTATGAAAATAAGTACGGCGAATATTTTTTTTATTTTTGTCTATGGTTTCTTTTAACAACCACACTTTGAGTGCAACAGGTTGGTAGGAATGATTTCCGTTTTTTGGGTTGGCTTCACTTTCCGGTAGGGCCTCCTCAGGGCGGGGAGACCTTACCGGGACGTGACAGCGCCATGTTTTAAGTTTTTAAAAAAGAATAATTGTGAAACGATCGCGGGATGACGGTTTGTCGGAATATTTTTACCAATCTGGAATTTTAAAGATCAAGGATCAATCTCGAGTGAATGCCGTGGTGGCTTCCGTGTTAATTAAAGTCGCGATTCATGATGTACGCGCATGTGATATTATAGCCTGTCGGCCTTAAATTGACTAATCCGTTAGCGACACGCGAATCCTCGCTCGCTCCGCGACCAAAGCCCGTAAAATTACGAATATAAGGATTTTAGTTGGGACTAGCCTGTTATTTGCGTCCCACTCACTTTGCCACGTTGACTGGTACCGAACTTCCCTTGAGTAAGGGCCATAAATGAACCAATCCTACGGACTACCTGGACCAACAATCGTGACGGGCCCTCTTGGACTTGGGCCGGCTACGCCCTGGCGGGCTTTGACGAGATCCTGCAGCACCCGTGGACTGGAGGCCTTGGGATGGCTCCGTCCAGATGTCTCCGAAGAACTTCGCCGTCGGCCATCCTTATGCACGTCAGTGAGATTTAGTTAGGATTAGTAGCTTATTAACGGTCTGAACCTGGGGTGAGTCTTAACACGTAATTAATCACCATAATTTTGTCCAAAATTCAAATATAGATGTTATACTGTTATTTTCAAAACGCAACTCTTTTATTTAAAGTTTCCCGTCATACCCTATGTCATTGCAATTTAAGGTATTGTGCCCATGTTCCTTGAAAAGAGATCTCATTTGCTCTACGGATGGTTTTCGTCCCCCCAACATATCTTGTCACCAAGGTGACAAGATTTGGCGCGTAGCTGGGAAGCTACAAAGTTGGATGGACGATTGCAAATGGATTGCATCACCTTCCTCATTGAAAACTCACCTGCATACCACAAAAACATAATGTTACAAAATGTTACAAACCGGGCCGTGTATCGCCCGTAACAAAATGGCGCCAACGTGCTCTCTATCAAATATTCTCATTACATTTTGGCTCTCCATCGAATATTTCCATAACACTAGTTTAAATATAAGTAGATGTAGTTTGTCCCATATTTGTTGACTAAATGCAAAAATTCCGAAGTTATGCTGACCTACAATTCTGTTGCTGCTCACCTAGGTGGCGACATAGTTTTCCTGCCTTTACACCGAACAGACGGGGGGAGGGCGCTCTTGTGAGGTGTCACGAAAAAATGTTTTTATTAACATCGAATAAAATAAGTTCAAAAATTTTATGTTGATTTTTTGCGAATTCTTATACCAGAAATTCCATCAAAATTATATGGACCTTATAACAAAAAAAAATTAAAAAATTATTTTCCTGATAAGTATTATAACATAACGTGAACCTACAAAGTTATGAAATTAGGTAATTATTTTTTCTTTAATGTTTGGAATAAAATATTTTAGATTAGTATCAACTGGATCAAGTAAACCTTTAAGGTCAGGCACAATTTGAGTAGACTGCTCCGAGCAGTAAGTTGCTGAGGTGCCGTATTTGTAAGTAATCTGACTTCCAACGATGGTGCTCACCTACCCCGCCTGTTGACCCGCAACTCAAAGTTAAATGCGTATGCCTTCGACCAAGGGGTATACTTGGTCGAAGGCGTATGCCAATACCTTATTTTATTTTATTTTTTATTTATAAACAGAAACAAACAGTACATTATTTACAGTGGTGAAAACAATTTACAATTATTAAGTTTATTTCATCGTGGGTACCTATTATGTACTTCTTTGTAGTGTCTTATATAGTGTAATTACCAGGTGATGTGCGTAGTGGGAAGGTGTGTGTGTGTGTTGGGTGCGTATGTATGTATTTATGTGCTTTGAATAAATTATATTATTGACATGGTGCTCTTTATAAATTTAGGCAGTGAATCGGAGAAAATGTCGATGTTTATCGACCAATATTATTAAATATAAGAGCACGATTGATTGGCGAATAACTTGCTGCGTTTGTCTTGTAATTACACGTGCAGAATAATTCTGTATGGCGTGTACGTCTTAAAGGTAAGTTCATTAAAGTCAAAAAAAATTTACATAAATGACAAATCAGCTACTGCTCGCCTTTGTTTCAAAGTTTGAAATACCATTGCCAAACAGCCTACGACACTAGGGAGTTCTTCTCGATTATAGTTACATATATATCTTAAACACAGTTTGTGTGACGTAATATGGAAAATATCGAAGAGTTTTTTTTTTAGTAAACAATACTTTTTCCATATTTAGTAAACAATACTTTTAACCAACCATTTTTTAGCCTTTCAATCCCTTTCTTGTGTTTTACTATGTGGTGCGTTATTTAATGCATTTGATAGAATCCAGATTTTTCCGTATGTAAAAAATATCTGTATCTTTAAAAAAATTCTCCTTCTCAGTATCTCAATACAGAAAAATAACCGCATCTCAGGAATTTCATTCCCACTATCACCTTGCTGAAAAGGTATACAAAATCCTTCTGTAATATTGTGACTTTTGTAAACTTTTCGTGTAATAATGTTTCTCGGGCCCCGGGGGCTGTTAAAGCTCCCATACAAACAGCTTCCATTACGTGGCACAGCCTGCAGAGCTTTTAAAGTTCCCACAGAACACAGAACAGAGCGTTGGCCTGCGGTGCAGCGACTTGCCGGTTCTTTACCTGCTATTGTAAGTATGTAGGTACCTACGAATTTATAACAAAAGCACTAAATTACATGGTTCACTCTGTTTGGAACGTGATACGTGTTGCAGTTTCAGAAGTAGGTCTAATAAAACAAGCTTCAGGGTTCAATTTATAACTTCATGGATAGTTACATCTTGATAAGCATGCAATAATAAATCAACTTTTGTATTATTTTTTTCGCATGCGTTTTCATCGAGTAATTATTACAACACTTTCACTGCGCGAATTCGTTCATATGAATTCAATGAATCACGTTAGAACTATTTAAAACTAGCTAGTTCCCGGCATGCGTTGCTATACTATTTAATAAAGAATTTGTCCCTTTCCGCTTCTGTCTCTCCTTCGTCTCCCGCGTCCCCTTCCCTCTCTCGCGTTCTCACTCCGCCTCCTCCACCTTACCTCTCCCTATTCCACTCCTCTCCTTCCCCCGCATTCCATAAATTCAGTCCCGTTACATTTTTTCAATCAGCTCGCGTGTCACCTATTGAAATGTTTTATACAAATCTCATAATGCCAGAGCTCACCAGTAGTTTTATACAAACCTTGCCCTCACAATAACGAACACAAAAAAAAAGAATTATCCAATTTGGTGAAGTCATTCGGAAGTTATGCGCATACATACATTTCGGCGATTCATTTTTATTTATACAATGTGTCCGGAAACTCATAGTACAAGCGGGAAACTGATGAATCTACATCACGTAGAGAACCCAAAAAAACTATTTTTTTTCGATCTGAGCATTTCGATTTTAATATTATTTTTTTTCTATTTTTCCATTTTTTCGGCAACTAAAGGGTTAAAAAAAATTTTGCGCCCGGTTTACCCTTCGATGCATTTTATAAGACATTACACAGCTGAAATCAACCCCCTAGTGAAATTTTTTTTCAAATTTAACCCAAAAAATTCGAACTTCGGACCCGATTTACTCGAAAACGAAAGCTCAAATCAAAAAAGTTATATCACAAATCGGCTCCGAATGTGATGTAGATTTACCAGTTTCCCGCTTGTACTACGAGTTTTCGGACACCGTGTATAGAAGATAGATGGATAGATGTTGCCTTGGAAGCCTGTTTATATACTAAACTAATCATGCCAGTCAGCTACAGAGGCAGGCAGAGAGGACTGACCAACACATAACACTATCTTGAACACCCTCTCTTCAATCAAATACAACTCTCAACATGGCCCAACTCAAGTATTCGATTCACTTAATTCGTCCATCCGATATGTGTGTCCTGACCATCTTAGCATCACTTACTTCATTTTTATTATTATATTATTTGTGTTGATCTTGCTTCCTTTTCAGTTCTCCTCGTAACATGGCTTCTGAAGACTGAAATTTCAAAGAATAATAAAAATAACTTTCCAAATACCGTTTAACTTTATTCAAAATAAACGTAAACGAGCTTCAGACCTACGGTTAGTAATCATCGTTCCTACATTTTAGTTTTCAGTGTAGTTCATCATCACTATTTACATCATATCGTATTACATTACCTACAACTTCAATATCTTTGCCTACAACAGTACACTCCTAAACCTATCATACATACGTCTCTATAATAATATGTGCTCTTCAAACTCGTGTGTAAGTACTGGAGAGGTTTGTATCCCTATAAATTTAATGTTAGAATTTTTTATGTTAATACCTCAGAAGAGCCCCAGCTAGTCCCGTCTGGAGCCAGCGAGACTATGGCATCCCCAATTGGGGTATGTTGTCAGACTGAAGATAGTCGGGAGGAGAAGAGGAAGGTGGGGAAGTACCTGGTTATTCAGATCTGGTTACCAAACATGGCTAGAGCCATTTCAAGCAACGTTTCATTTCTGAATGGTTGTTTTATGCCTTGGTAAACTGAGAAGATATTCCACTCTGGAAGGTGCTGCAAATATACTATATAAGTATATTATTTTTAATTAATTAGTTGTGAAATAATACAAATTAATCAAATATAATTTATTTGCGCACACCGGGATTTTCCGCGACCTTGGGATTGCAATTCACACCTCGATCACGGAGGCCGTCATAATAATAAGTATTATAATAATATATGTAAAGAATAATCAGTTCTTCAATTAATCATTGCCCCACAATACGAAGTATCGTCAAGTATGTGTAAATCTGTCCTCGGATGTTCACAAATTTAAACCCATCATCGAGCGACCGGAGTATTCCAACAACAATTCACAAACACGGCCAAAGTTTCACATCATCTCAATGTTCCCTTACTTCGCTGGACATAGCTACCAGCTTGGAGAGAACCAACTTTGGGCCACTTGAAACAGAGTTTATGGAACTGCATACTTATACATGAAATATAGTTTAAAACAGTTTGTGCTCGGAGGTTGGAGGATACAAAGGATGCAAAGTTATATGTAACGTACATATAATTCATAAATAATATACAGCTATACGTAGGATATCAATGAAAAAGAAATAACAAAAGTGAAGATTTTGTATTATGATTATGCTTGGTTGAACAAATACAGAAAATATCTGAATACTCAAATTTCACAAAGCTAAATTGCAAAAAATACATCACTGCTATTAAAGAATACACCAAACTACCACAAAACATTTAAAACAAAATGTTTCATCACAAAACATTGAAACATTTTAATAAACACATTTATGTTCAGAAATGATGAACGGATGCTGAACAGTGTTGGCTGAATAAGCGATATTTTATTTAAAGATCGTAGCAAACTTTGTCTACACCACTACTGAAATAATCAAAATGTTTCAAAGCCAATGGTTTCTTCATAAGGATACAAAGTCAAACTGGAATTTAATTGAAATGTAATAGAATATGTTGCATTTATAAAAACATGTTCATTAGTTATTATTCCAAACTTTCGGTTGGTAAACAGTAATAAACGGAAGTCAGATTCTAAAACAACCACCCTTGCATTATATAATGAATTCCTGAAATAGTGAAACAATAAACTTTTGATCGAAAACTTTTCCTTGTTTAGTAAAACGATATTAAATCGTAATCAAACATGATTCGCAATCGCAAAATATGTTAGTTTCAGTAGCAAGTTATAATTATTTACCTTCTCTGCGTAGTTTCCCCGCTTGGTGCTCGAATGTATTTTGCTGGCGTATTATTCCGCTAGTGTATTTTCCGCTCGTATTATTGCGCTCGAATTTATTTTCCATCACGTAAACAATAAAAGTGCACCTCCAACTCGAAGTTTAGATCTCCGGCCAAGGCACAACATCCCCCAATCCTCGCCCCCCCCCCCCCCCCCCCCCCCATCAACCATCCACCATTCCAACCCCCAGCCTCCGGCAGCCGGCCGAGTGACCATCTCGGGAGATTTAAGAGTTCACTGAGATGCGGGTGAACAATGGATATGCCACTTAAATAAACACTTTGGAAGAATCAAAGGGTGCCAAGGAACTAAAGCCTCCTTCGGAGATGGTTATCAAATGGAACATTTTTAACCTTGTCGTTTTTGTGGAGAATACTTATAAGGGTCTTGAAATTATATTACCTATTATTTATTGTTTACTTAAATTTTGTTTGTAATGTTTATTTAAACTTTTTTCATTATAGAAAAAAGAAAATTACATTTTCACATAATAAACTAGATATATATAAATACATTTTACGGTTCATTACAATACAATATTATTCTACGAGTATTTCATTATTTTGTTTATTAAGAATAAAATAAATAAATTCCCAGCCTTTTTTCATTTTTAATATCGTTGAAAGGCAATTAATAAGTTGCTTCCTTCGTAATGTAATGGATTGCATACCATAGTTAGTGTGGATGGTGTTCAAATGTATGTTATGTATTGTAATGTATGTTATATATGTTAAGTGTTTGTATGCTTTGACTTTGTATTATTTGTGGACGTTGTAATGAATTCTGTTTGTGTATGTACGAGTTTATTATTTATTTTGTATATACTCGTGTAAGGAGACATGTATTGTATTAATATAGTTTTCATGTTAATAGTATTGATTCCATGTATTTATTTATTTTTATATATATTTCATATATATTTTTTGTGGATAATCTGGATCTGCAGTAAAATTGTTTTTTGATAACCTTGTTTTGTATTACCTGTAATTCATTTATGTATGTTTCACGTGCATTTTTTATTTATTTATTTTATTTCTAAGAAACAAATAGCTTACGTACATATAATAGATATATAATAACATTTTCCCATATTTCAATGAAGTAATTTAAATGTGATTGAAACATAAACCATTTTTTAAATTTATTTGGTAACAGATATGATAACCGGCTAAATACGCTAATTAAATTCAATATCTTGTACATGCAGTTTAAATGTTAATTGCTCATCAATGCACAATGCACACTTCAAGATATTTTTTTCTTTTCAATTTAGGATACACGAGGAGAAATTGTTTTACGGGTTGTGCTTAAAATCATGTATCCTGTTTTTTTTATATTCATTACGAGGATGTATGGTTGAAGCCAACTCTTAATTGTTTCTATGTCTCTTTGAGCATTTTCTAGTAAGATGTCTAATCTTTACCCCAGTGCAAAATCGCAGTATCATCTGCATATAAAAAAATTGCACCATTTAAATCTAATTTCGAAATATCATTGATGTAAATTTGAACCAGTAGTGGTCCTAGAATGGATTCCTGCGGAACTCCATAGCTTATTGGAACTATAGGTTGCTATTTTAATTGAATGCTAACGAATTGCTTTCTATTGCGAAGATATGGTTTGAATATATTAAGATCAGGACCAACTACATTAATTTCCTCGAGTTTCTTGAGAAGTATATCATGGCTAATTGTATCAAAGGTTTTTTGAAGGTCAACGTGTATAGGTAATATAATTTCCACCATCAATGCCGCTCCTAAGTTTACTGATTAAGTCATTTATTTCTGCCAGTGTGTTCGATTTTTTCCTAAAGCCGTATTGATTTTGTAAAAGAATGATTTTTTAACATTGTTTAATCTTTCGTAAATTACACGTTCAAAATTTTTAAATAAAATTGGTAAGCCACCTTTTGTGAAATTATATCACCTTATCAATTTTACAGCTATCTGGAAATGATCCCTCTTTTAAACATTATTGATTAATCGTATTAAAACAGGAACCAATTTTAAGAAGAGACTTTTAGCACTGTCTTATATTTGTTTGTATCGTAACCAGCACTTGCATTTGGTTTTAGATATTTTAATATATTATAAAAGAGGGCATTACCAGAGAAAACCAGAAATATGTCATTTTCAAATCAGATTTTAGACGTATTGACTCTTTTCCATAAAAAAATCAAAAATGGATTTCGAAAGATTGTTCTTTTATCTTTTTAACAAATTAAATAATTTCAGTTGGAAGTCTTATAATTTAAAGATTATCCATCAGAATATCAGAAGTATGTCAAACCTTGATGATTTTCTGATATTTCTAGATCAATTCAATCATACTTTTGATGTTTTAATTTTATCAGAGTGTTGGATCAATAAAAACTACACCTCTAAAATAATACAAACTTACACGGAATATCACTCAATTAAAAATATAAATAAATCTAGCGGGATTGTTGTCTACATCAAAGACGGTATACAAGCACAAGTCGAAGAAATTATATTATCACAAGGTAACTGCCTCAGAATTGTTCTGAATAATAATTTATGTATTTTCGCTATTTATAGATCACCTTCTTTCCAGAGCATAGATTCTTTTTTGAATTCACTCCAAACAATTATTAGCAATTCCAATAAATTTGAACGTCAAATCATTATAGGAGACTTTAATATTAGCACCTTATCTCCATTTCACAACCAATTCAACGACTACATATGCCTGCTCACAGAAAACGGATTCATTTTGACAATCAATACACCAACTCGAGAACAGGGCACGAACAAATCCTGTTTGGATCACATCAACGTAAAAAATATTAACTTCACTGACTCATTCGTTATCCACACGTCAATTTCCGACCACTATACGACAGCCCTGTGCTTTAAAGATAAACCGCCCCCCCCTGCTAAAATCAAGTACGTCCCTCGATTAAATTTTAATAATTTAATTGAGGACTTGCATTTAGAAAACTGGCAAAAAGTATTTGATCAAATTGACACTGACATTGCGATGAAAGAATTCATTTGTATTCTACATACATATATATCTAAACATACAAGTAACAAACACATCTCGAACAGCCAGTTTAAACTTACGCCCTGGATCTCTCCCGGCCTTTTAAAATCGATTCACAAAAGAAACCAACTTCACAAAAGGGCCAAAAAGTTTCCAGATAATATTTTAGTACAAACTCACTACTATAGAAATATAGGAACTTATGCAAAAAGATTATTAAATATAGAAAGGAAAATTATTTTAAAACGTTCATTTACGAAAATTCTTATTCTCCAAAACGTATGTGGGAAGCATTTCGAAATATTAGTAAAACAAAAATAAACAGGTCTTCCGAAATTAAATCGTTAGATATCGGTAACGTAAACTCCTCTAATCCTAAAAATATGGCGAATTTTGCTAATAAATACTTCACATCGGTGGGAACCACACTTGCCAAAAAAATTCTCGATAAATGCAATAAAACAGAAATCGAACTTGCCAAGTTGGTCACCTCTAGCCTCGTCCATAAAATAGACAATATACAAACATCGACGAATGAAGTCTTGGAAATAATTGACGACCTAAAGCCATCTAACGCTTGTGGACCAGACAAAGTCTCGACTAATCTGCTTAAAGTAACTAAGTCATTCATAGCATCTCCGATAGCGTTCATTTCCAATCTAAGTCTCAAATCAGGAATATTCCCTAACCATCTAAAACATTCAGTTGTTGTATTACTTCACAAAAATGGAGATAAATCTGCGATTCAAAATTACCGGCCGATATCTTTGGTCAATTCAGTCTCAAAAATTATAGAGAAAATTGTCAAAAATCGTCTTAGCTTTTATCTTGAAGATAATAACATTCTTTCTGAGAGACAATATGGCTTCCGTCCGGGTTTAGGTACTGAAAATGCCATTGGCAATCTGACTAAAGTAATTTCTAATAACATCGATCGAGGAATCAAAAGCATCGCGATCTTCCTGGATCTGGCTAAAGCTTTTGATACCATCTCGCACAAAATCCTTTTGAAAAAATTACAGCTAATCGGTATACAGGGGCAGTTACTTAAATGGTTAGGAAGCTATCTGGAAAATCGGAGCCAAAGAGTTATTATTAGTGGTACTCTAAGCGATCCAGCCAACATCGTATTTGGTGTACCACAAGGAAGTACTTTAGGACCGATATTGTTTAATATCTATATCAATGACCTTTGCAACAGCAACCTTGCCGATCATATCATCACTTTTGCTGACGATACGGTCTTAATATTTGAGGGCAAAAACTGGTATGAAGCGCACAGAAAAGCAGAAATTGGAATAAACAATGTCAAACATTGGCTAGACTATAATCTTCTTACTCTTAACACGGATAAGACAAAATTTATACGTTTTAGTGCAACACAAGCGGGTCAACCCAAGGTTATACTAAATATTACTATTCACATTTGCAATGAACCGAACTCTTGTACTTGCAATAACCTAGAATGCGTGGATAGTTTAAAATATCTAGGGATCACCATAGATAAATATCTGAGATGGGACGAACACATTAACGCAACGGCCTCAAAAGTCAGAAAACTTACACATCTTTTTATAACCATCAGAAATATTCTCTCTGTTAAAGATATGAAATCAATATACTATGCTATGTGTAATTCTTTACTCGAATATGCATCCCTAGGATGGGGTGGATGTGCCAAAACAATATTAGACTCCCTGGCTAAAGCTCAGAAATCAATACTAAGAGTCATCCTTAAAAAACCATTCAGGTACCCCAGTGATGCATTATTCACGGAATTAAAAGTACTTGATGTTAGACAATTGTATATTAGAAAGATTATATTACATGTGCAAAAACAACGTCAACACTTCCCGTCCATTGACCATCTTCACGACACTCGACTTTCAAGGAACAATCCAATAGTCCCAATAAAAATCACGACGTCCCTCGGCCAACGGCAATTTTCGTACTTAGGACCTAAATTATTTAATATCATTCCTAATGATTGGAAAACTAAAAGTGCAAATGTTTTGCGCAAATTGATCAACGACTGGCTCCTTGATTTAGGGAGGATCAAAAGCGAAGATGTTTTGATCAATAGTTAGTCTCATCATATAAAATAAAACAAAATTAAAAATATATAAGAAAATAAAAAAAAACAAAATAAAAAAAAAAACACTCACTCATAGTTCCATTCATTACAAAAACACGTACTTACCATTGCAGAACACAATTTTCTATTCTTTTATCAATACCCTTCCCATTTTTTTCTACTTTCAATTCCTGCGGAGATCTTTCTTTTTATTATACAAAATTACGTAAATTATAATTTATACATAATACGTATAAAATTATACAAAATTACGTACTATGCGTAATATTACAAAAACACGTACTTATCACTTCAGAACATAATTGTCTACTATTTTATCAATACCCTTCCCATTGTTCTACATTCATCTCCTGCGGTGATCTTTCTTTTTATTATTACCATCTGGATTTTACTTACTTTACCTGTTTTATTTTATATTAAGTGCTCTAAGGGAAAATATCTTAGTAGGATGAAAAAATGACGCAAGGAAAGGGAAATAAATACAATTGGTTATCAACCCCTTTCTCATGTCACTATTTATACATTAACTTAAGACATATTTATATACAAATTGTTTTTATTCATTTGCTGCATCCTTTTCGAGTCACATTCTTTTTGAGTTTCTTTACCCGCTCGTAAAGTTGAGGGATACGTCACTCACGTTAATTATACTTATTTTTTGTAATCATGTTTAAACATCAACTTTAATTATAATATGGATTTTGTCATCACACTTGAAGCTGGTCTCGATTCTCAATTTTTGCTAGCGATTCACATGTCCAAACATTTATCTATTGTTAAACAAGCATTCGATACTAAATCTGTACTTTAAGACATTGTTTTTTTTCTCTTCGCTTATTCTTTTTTTTTATGAGTTCAAAATTGTAGTTATTAACTAAAGCTTCTACGAGGAATTTAATCGTAACACTTGTTTCATTCAATAAATAATATGTATATAATTTATCAATGTAATATGAAATTATGATATGAACTAAATTTGTCAATTTGACTGGCCTAAAACAGGATCCATTCCTAGTTGGCTAGTCAAAGTTTCCACATATGTTTCATTGTATAATTTTATGCGAAATAAATATTATTATTATTATTATTATTATTATCTAGCATTCGTATGTAATAAATTTTGAGAAAAAAATTTAATTTTTAGTATAATAAGGTTATTCCATAGATCGTTGGCAGATTTGTTAAATTTTCAAAAAAGATTTTGTATTATACCACACCCATTTCAAATAATATAATCATGCAGTAAAATAAATCAATACATTATCTAGCAAACGCATGTTTTAGAATTTTAATTTTAGTTTCAATAAAATCATTAAAAAATATGTACGTACATGTGTTTCTTGACGAAAATTGGTCCATTTGTGTATTTATTTGCGCACTTACAAACTAATATATTTCAGATTTTTTTAACATTCTTATTAAATTTAGACATTATTGAAAAATGATTAATACTTATAATCAAAAAATAATTACAAGAAGTACATTATTTTAATAGTTTTATCATCACGCCTTTCAGCATTTTTCGATTAAGGTATAAATGAAAACTAATTTGGATTGAAATAAATTCGATATTGAGTTATAATTTAAAAAAGCTGGTACGGAGAATAATAATTCTTTCTCATTGTAACCGCCCTGCACGATCGTAAGAACAACTGTCGGCGAAATGTGGATTTTCGTCCGCTGGCTGGTTAAACGCTCTTAAACGAATATAAAATATTATATTTAATTTAATATTTTACTCTTTTCTAACTCCGTAGGGGTTGAAGACATAAAGATTCAATGCTATCATACACTAATGTTATTTGATTGGCTGGATTATGTTTGGCTTTTCCGTGTATATTATCGGCTAAGCAGGAGCCAATTTTGCAGAAGAAACTGTTAAATTTGTACCGTATCTCTACATTGTTAGTGATTATTTTATCATTAATGATTAATTTATTATAAAAATTTCTCCAGTTATTAGTTTGGTTCTTAAGAATATTATTAATTAAGCTCCAAGTTTTTTACTGTTATTTTAACATTCTTAAAAAGATTACTGAATTAGATTCGTTCGTTTTAAGTTTCATTTTTTATAGTGATATTACGTTTTATTTGTAGAAATTCTTCTTTCAATAGTCTTGGTTGTTTTTTTTTTAGTTTCAGATGTAATTTATTTATCTTTAATGATTAGTTTTACAAGGTTCTTTGGTTATACAGCCTGGGTAATTTATGTTTTTTGTTTTAATTTTAGTGGTGCTATTAGAAATAATTTTATTTGTGAGGTAATTTACAAGATTGTCCTTCTGTCATCCCAACAGTCTATAATACCATCAGAAAGTTTAACCGCGGGAGTTGACTGAGAGTATGGACCGCAAAACAGCTCTGTCATACTGATTGCTTTAATCACATGCATACATACAAGTCCATAACTACTGAGCTATTTCACTTTCTCCCATCAGCACCGCGTTGCAATTTAGAGAACTTAACACTCAATGAATGTGAAACCGTGGGGACACTGTGCTTTTCCATGTGTATTATGTTATTTTTATTTCGGGATGTATGTGCAATCTATGACACACTCTTGTGGGGTATTCACATAAATAAACGGATAAAAAATATATAACGATCCATCTTTCATTTGTAATTTTAGTGTTCGAACCACTTTTGTGATTTAAAATGCTTGAATAGATTAATTGACGACCTCCGTAGTCCAGTGGCTAAGACTCTTGACTCACATTCCGGAGGTCGCGGGTTCGAACCCGGCATGCGCAAATAAATTTTATTTGATTAATTTGTGTTATTTCACAATTAATTCATTTAAAATAATATATAGTATATTTGCGGCATGTTCCAGAGTGGAAGATACTATTAGTATCGCCCTGGTGTAATACCACCATTCAGAATTGAAACGTTGCTTGAAAATGGCTTTAGCCGTGTTTAGTGACCAGATCTGAATAGCCAGGTACTTCCCAACCTTCCTCTTCCCCACCTCCTTCCCCTCCCCACTACCTTCAGCCTCACAACATACCCCAATTGGGGATGCCATAGTCTCACTGGCTCCAGACTGGAGCAGTTGAGATTCTTGTGCGGTATTCACTGTAAAAAAAAAAAAAAAAAATTTCAAAATGTTTAACTACTCGATGCTTTTAAAACGTTGGTTGATTCAAATTATTTTTCAGAAACAAAAGAAAATAATGTTCCTCATCCTACGTGGCCTAAGTGAACCGACTTTTGTAAAAACAAATCGCGTTGGGAAGCAACAGCTTGTTAATATTTTTTTTCGTTCAACTTAGATATTAATGATGGAAATACTCTTTTTCTCATGATATTATTTTAAACCACAAAAATCTTTAGCTAGGTCGGGTTGTTACAATACATTATAATCATTAATAAAATCAAACCAAAAATTCTAACAACGAATCACAAAAGTTTTGAAAAGTTGATCGAGTTGAATATGAGTTATTTATCAAGTTTGAGTAGAAACAAGAGAAGTCATTGAAAGAAAATCAATATCTCAAAAAGTCGCCCAGTTTGTTATCTTTTCCATGGAAGCAATTTTATTACCCTCCAACATTCCACGGTTAGAAACTAAATGAAAAATATGTTCCATAAAAAAAATAATGCTCTTATAATCGTAAAAAGAGATATTCTCCTGTTAAATAGAATATAAAAAATGTGATGATCCCAATAAACTTTCAGAATTGTGTGTTGTACGAAATGCGAATGTTTCCACGCCTGATCAGTCGTAACCGTGGAACTAAGTTTTGAGACAATACATATCGTTTCGTTAAAATATTTAAAGTCTCTTTTCCTTAATAAGAAGAAGTCTAACGATATCTTTCAGACATCCAAATAGTTATTTTTATTCCTTAACGGAATAACAAGGCGCGTTTACGATTATAAACGTTGTGCTTAAAGTCGTCTAGCCCGGGGAATAGCACTTGTGCGGCCAATGGCAGTACGGATTGCTAGTAAAAAAACTTTCTCCTTATTCTCTCAATTTCCAGATTTAAACGTTTTTGGACATTTTGGGTAGTTGTTTCAAATCAATGTTTTTAAATTAATTTTCACATTCCATATTGTTTTCAAGTTCTGTAATAAAATCATTATAGGTTAGTTGTTCATAAAACTGAAATAATCACAGAACTGAATGGAACTTTCAATTTTACTTCAAATTTTTTATGAATTGTTAATTTTTTTTAACAACCCATCCTTAGTGTGAGCGTACAATACAATACAATCATATCCTACGATCTGAATATTTTGCGATGAATACGTATTTTTTAGGAAAATTGGTTTTGTACACAATATATACTATTACTATTACTGACGAACTACGCTAAAATGTATGAATTATTTGTTTTATCGAAGGAAGCAAATACTTTGTGGTACACATTATATTATATTGGATGAAAAAACACACTTTGTAAAACACCACCTTTTATTTGAATTAATATTTAACAGCCAACCAGGTTTCGCTTAGCTCAAGCTTCATCGGGGCATATTATATCAACTAAAGACATAAAAACATATTTAATTACCAAATCAATTTAATTAATTGTTCTATATTTAATTTATTTAGGTAACTTCTGCTGTTTCCCTCTTTTCTACTTGTATCTCTTTCTGGCACCAATAGGGTGTCGTCTATTCTATTTCAATCTCGTTCACTCGTTTTATATTTTCTTTTATATAAGTGTCTCTACGTAATTATCTTTAGTTGATATAATAAGCCCTGATGAAGCTTGAGCTAAGCAAAACCTGGTTGGCTGTTAAATATTAATTCAAATAAAAAGTGGTTTTTTATAATGTGTGTTTTTTCATTCAATTATTTATTTATTTCCTTTGTCCATTTATTTCTGGGTTAGCAACCTGCCCTTCCAGTGGTAAGAGTTTTGGCCACCGTTTGTTTATTCCGAAAAAATCTTTTGTGATCTTTCCGGTGTTCCTTTATCTCGTTTTTGTTGTAGAATTTTCATTAAAGTTGTGTCATTAGAAACTCACTCAACTAAACAATCATGTCAAGCAGAAAATTCTCATTTACATCTCATTTAAAACTCTTGAACGAATAATTTTTCTGACTTGAATCGCTAAGTTACCGCACCCTTTGTTAACTTCCGACTTTATTTCCATCATAAGCTATGAAACAACACTGTCAGAATGAGATAAACCACTATTTTTTCCATATTAATTCGAAGTAAAAACGGTGCTGTAATTTAGATGAAGAATGGTCGTAAGTACTCATATAAAAAAGGCAATAAAGCTATAAGTTTCATTAGATTTTTTCGTATAGTTTAAAGGCTTTGTGTGTTTTTAATCAAGCTGAATAAGGCTTTACTGCGTCAATGCGTATAAAGCGTCAGGGCCCACCCGGGAGCGCAAGAAAAGGTTGTATACCTCTGATAAAGATTTATTGCCTACAAAATGTTTTCCAAGTCGGCACAGTGATTTCTATTCACGCAAATAAACGCAGAAACAGCACAGTCGTTTTTATTGAGTTTAAAACTATGAAACGTGTTTACGATCCAATGTTTTCAAGTTAATAAGTCACAATTTGATATTATTTACAACCTTCTGTCATGTTAACATAAAATGTGTGTAATACCCTCAGTTTTTTTTCTAATTTTCGAATCGTCGGGCGTCTACTCCCGGTCTATTTCAGACCAGATATAATTTCCATTTTAAAACACGCAAAGATACAATGACTTGCTTTAACGATGCAAATGACGTTCATGACGAAATGCAAATAAATATCTGAGCGGGTTTTATGACTGGAATATAAACTGAGAGTATTATGGAGCTTAACATTGACATTAAAAGTATGTCGGCATAAACCACTGAAGAGAAGAAGATAGAAGTGATAGAAGTGTGGTGTGAGAGTGTATGTGTGCCCAAAAATTAATAACACAAAATCTGTGTTTTCAAAATTTAAACGGGGTGGAGATCTACGATTTCGGGCCACTGAACGCGAAGTGAGACGTAACGTTGGGTGGCTGGGCTAATTGGAACATTTGTTTCCTCTGAAATTTTCATGGAAGGCACTTCTAGTGTCATATTCTTTATATTATGGTGTGCCCGATTCTCAATTTTTCGTATTTCCAGTAGTAATTGACCAAACATTTTCAATTATTAAAATTCTTTCGTGAAAAATAAATTAATTTTATTACCTATGAAGCAGTGGCGGTCCGTGAGTTTTCGGTGAGCTAGAGTGCTAAGATCGAAAAATTCGACATTATTGATGTCGTTGTAACTGAAAATGATTTTTTTTCAAAATATATACTTTTTGTATGAAGCTATACTGAAATGGGGATGCGGCGCGCGGCTTCTACATTTCAGTGATACGATTGACTGAAATGATTGACTTAAAGAATTCTGAAGATCTTCATACAAAAAGTTGAAATTTTGAAAAAAAATTAAATTCATTTTCAGCTACACCAACGTCAATAACGTCATATTTTTCAATCTTAGCGCTCTAGCTCACTGTAAACATACGGACCGCTACTGCTACGAGTCGAAAGGTCTTATGTTAATTTTCGACAAAAGTTTTCTTTCCATTTCGTAAAAAGCAATCCTTTTCTATACTTTAATTCAACACTCTCGCTTCCAACAAACTTTTTTGTAAACAATTGAATAATAAGGGACGAAAGTTACTAGTTGGCGTATTTTTCACAACTCCGGAATTGAAAAATCTGTTCAAAATTCAAGAAGCCAGAGCTCACCATTTGAAGTTGTTTTGTCTACTTCACAGTTATGATAATTTCATAATTCTGTCCTGGCGTGAAAGTGGATAGTAAACGTGCCTCCATTCTGCATATAAAATGCTTTTTCCCCAGTCCACTACTCTGAGGGGGTTTTCCCCCATTTCCACACAAGAGAGCATTAAAAAAGTAATCGCTGTAAATATGTCCCTTGCAAATCTCACCGCGGCGGCGGAATGGTAGCCATAATCCCGTGGTCTTTATTTTACAGAGAAATACTCTAATATAAAACGAAAACACCGTACATATTGCACGAGTGAGACCACTATTTTATTTTTTTATTTGTATCTCTTAGGCATTAACCATGTAAAAATTTCTAGACATTTTGTTTTCAAGAATTTTTACTTTCTATGTCCATTTATTGCTTAAATTTTAATTTTAACTATCAAAATTTTAAAATTTATTCCTGTAGTTAAGTATACTACCACAACAAGGGGAAGTACTTAGCATGGTGGTTGAAAAATCCTCCAATTATTTAATTAACAATGCAATGAATAAATAAGAATTTAAAAAAATAACATGATAAATAATATAATTGTACCGATAAAAAAATGGAATTTATATATGTAATATGACTTGACATAAAAAAGTGTAATGTTTAAAAGCCAGAATGTAGGTTTAAAATAACGCTTTAGTTAACACTATTCCATCTGATAATTTGAGAAGTCTAGCTTCGGTACATAAGTTATTATAATTTATAAATTCGATTGTAATTTTAATATTGATGTACCGAAGGGTTTTTTTGTACCTATTCTAATGATTGAATATAAAATTTGTAGTATGGTGACCATACAGTTGGATTTTCTTCTAATCTGCTTCGTACTAACGAGCAATACAGATGTTTTAACGTTGACACATTTTTAAAATTTGCCCCCATTCTCAAAATTAATCTCAACCGAGTATTCTCATTGAAATTTCATCGATATTTACGTTAAACTGTAGACTCTGGTGGAATGTATCACTGAGATCACGTATCTGCGAAGAAGATTAGATACGAAGAAGATTTGTAATCGAAGAAGATTAGAAACGTTCGTAAAATAGCAATAGTTAAAAGGATTTTTTTAAAGCTAATAATATGGCAACTATCAATATTTAATTGCAAATCATTGTCAGAACACCAATTACTTAGTTTGGTTAGACTGCAAAATAACGCGATCATCGTCGTCTCGGATCTTCAGGTCATCTGCAAATAACGGAACTTTGACTTTACTAAAAATATTTACAATATCGTTGATGAATAAATAAAATAATATTGGGTCCTAATTAGATTCTTGTAGTCTCTGCTCGGGGCAGTAAAGTATAAGAAGGGAATCAACCAACCTTGACCACTAAGTACCTTCCAGATAGATAACTCTTAAACCATTTCAACATACTCCCGAACAATTTTGGTTAACGTATGAAGATTCTCTGGTTCATTTTATCAAACGCCTTATCGAAGTCAAAATACAATATCAAATCGGAAAGGGTTGATTTTCTTTCAAAAAATCCATGTGAAGGGGTGACATGATTCGATTAATTCGGGATATCAACTATACTAGACTAGAAAAGTTTGGGTAAAGTAGACGTATCACATTTATTTCCTTTTTTAACATTTGTGTTAGATAAAAATGTTTCCAAATTTTAGGAATGCAACCCGTATCAAGGAATTGATTAAACAATATTTTAGCCAATGTGCAACGTTTCGGAATTCATGGCAGTGTCAGATGTGTAGATTGTAGTCAATTGTTTGTTTATGTATGTAGAACTGATAGATGGCGTGTTGCACACTTAAATCATCTGAGGGTTGGTATTTCAGTGTAATATTTGGTAAAATGAATGGCAGTTTTCGGCGTTTATTTTTGGTGTTGCCGTCAAGTATCAGATGATAACACGGTATCACTTCTACGTACATAAACACACACCACCAGCTACACATCTACCCTGGTAATGGATACTGTAATGTCATCTTAAGCGTTGGCTAAAGAAGGGGGAAGCGCGACAATCAAAAAATCAATAATAACTAAAAAATTAGTCAGATTAAATATTATGGCCGTGAAATTTATCAGAAAACACACAATTTTAAAATGAAAATTAAATTAAAGTAAGTATATTAAAATACATAGTTTAGAACCCATGTCATATGGATCCGCAACAAAGAATCTTAACCTCACTGACACAGATCAAATATATTAATCAATTAGTCGGTTTATACGAATTGGGTTCCATATTTCAAATTTTTTTTTAAATCTTGTGAGTGTCAAGACGTAATTTATAATACTGTTTGTTTATATTTTTTTGAAAAATCTTATGAGTATCAAGACGTAATTCATAATATTATTTTGTCTATTCCTCTATTTTTGGCATCCCGTGGGACGATCAGAGGTTTCTCAGATTCTATTATTGCCAGTATTACAGAAGCTAGATATTGATTCTATTTTGAAATGTTTTCATCATAGCTATGTATTATCTACGTAATTCCTGTGGGATTCGAGATCCCATATTATTATTTTATACATGACAAATTCAAAAAGACTCAATATAATAAAATATAAGGAAGTCGACCTCCATAAAGTTTTGAGATAGTAGAGCCTATATAAATCGGTAATCCGACATGGTACATAGGTTATTTCCAAGATAATGCCTGAAAGATGAAACATATTACGGTGTTTATTTCACCAATGTCCATTGTTGTACTTGAATTATATACATTATATTTTCGATATTGCAATTTTTTTTATATAAAGTAGGTGTATTATTAACTATTTTATATGTCTTCAATTTTGTTTACCCAATCAGTCCTTTGACAGTCTGTTAAATATGTAAATATGGATGTAGGTACCTCTTGTAAAACCAATTTCTGTTTTATTGTTTTGGTTATTAGATAATATTTTATGCTATCAGGTTTGGTGATAGGTCACTAAAATTAGTCGATATTTGTATTACATACCTACCACGGTAATGCACTTGTCTTTGCTGAAAGGATTAAAAGTAAATTTTGTTGAATAAATACAGTACCTAATACCAAATGCGTTAGGTACTTATTCGAAAAACTTCATTAGTTACCTATGTTGAAAAAAGTGGTACTTCCTTTAGACAAACTGTATGGGTGTGTACCTTTTGAATGAAGAAAACGTTTCTTCTTTTTTGCTGACGTTGACTCGGGAATTCCACTATTCCTGTTCAATCTTTATCACCTGGTTGACAATTAATCTTGTGGATACGTCCCGCCCTGCGAGGGGATGTCCTCCGTACTTCTGGGAAGACACGATGGAAGAAAAACATGTGAAACACTAGCTTCCACATCACAAGTAGAGCGGATCAGCAAAAAAAATACAAGCTCTGGAATTGTAGAACCTTTTTCCAACTGTATTCGGTGGAAACGGGGTAGACTAATATCATTGTTGGAGCAAATAATGTTATTGGAAAACAAACAGCAACAAGTTTTATTACGAATAAGTGTTGTATCCCTCCGAAAGCATTTCACTAAATTATATTAATTAAAATAGTGTAGTAGCACAAGGGGTGTTTATATCTATCCAAATTTGTTTATATCTTTTTCTTATAAGATCGTCGCAAGAAAACAATAATGCCGTAACAGCCAAAAACCAAATTATTCACCAGAGCCAAAAAACTTTTCAGATCTTAGAAAAAAAATCGTAACTTTTAAACCAGTAATGCAATTTTTAAAATGACAAGCTGAAAAAATATGATCTATCAAATATGTTAAAAAAAAAATATGTTAATATCTAAAAAATATGATCTATCAAAGTTATATGTAATTATTTTATAAGTGAAAAAGGACAATGTTTTTGGCGCTTAAAGCAGTTGATATTTTTTTGTGTACGCCAAAAATGTTGTAAACACCGTTGCTAAATGCAGATAAGATATATGAACACTGAAAATCAATGGTTATTTCCTTTTGGGGTATTATGCCGTGTTGCGCTACCTCCTCCTTTAGCCAACGTTTCGGACAGCGTTACAGTGTCCATCATCAGGGCAGATGTGTAAATGTTAGAGATGAAATTTGTGCTTAAGTTCTTCGAAGCAATACCGTGTCGCCAGCACCAATCCACTGCGGGCTGGCATTACAGTATACTTCAAGATGGTTTTTTGCATTTACCTTTGGTGTAGCCGTCAATTACCGGATACCAAGAACTATTGAGCTTAGCTCCGTCGTCTCTATTAATGTTAATAGGATTTTTATGAATTTCAATTGCCTCTGTAATTAAGCGTGCTCTATAGGTTTTGGGTCTTCCCAGGACTTCAGGAACAAATCCGAAGTAATGGCCGGTTTCAATTAAATGCTCGGCGATTGCCGATTTGTCAGGGTGGCCAAGTTTACATGCTCGAAAGTGTTCCGATATCGATATCGTATGAAAATCAACTTGATTTCAGCTGCACAAATTCCTGTAAGCGCCATAGTATATCAATCTTAAAATCTAGAATAGCTGTAAATGTGTCGTTATTTTTTGGGCTAAATTCGTTTTGTTTACAAAATACAAAAAAAATGTATTTGATATGTCATTGACAATCTTTTTTAAATCTTTTAAAATATTAAAAGTACAAATTATTATACCACAGAAGACAAATATGTACTTATTATATTAAGATAAGACAAAACATACAATTTTTTTATAATCTTTCGTTAAGAACACTCATACAGTAAGTAAGTAAAGAAAGAAAACAGAACATCGTTCTAATTCTTAAATTTGACATCTTTTTTAAGTAACTCGTATAATGGTGACAATACATTTGCCATGTTTGGAATAAAATTACGATTATAACTAATCATGCCCAATAAACTTCTCAAATGATAGATCACTAGGTGACGGTGCATTTAAAAAGGCTTCCTTATTCCACTGACACGGTTGAATCCCTTGTTCACTTATTTTATAACCTAAAAACTCAATAACTTCAAGAATTCGCACTTTTCACTATTCACCGTTAAATTACTGCTTTTTAACCTTTCTAAAACGACACACACGTTTTTTTTCTAAATCGTCTTCGATTTTTGTTAACGTACAAATAACGATAATGCACAACCTGTATAATTGTAGTAAACACACTAACTTATTCTAAAAACTACTGACAAGTTGTAGTAAATGACGAGTGCTATTAAAAAGCAAGCAAATAAAATGTAGTAACCGCCGCGAACACTTTATGCAATCTTTGAAAATGCTGTAAGCACCAATGTAATGTTTCCGTGTGAGTGATTTTGTCTTTTCTTTTAAAATTGAATATTGTCGTAATCGCCAAAAGTAAAGAGAACACATGATTTTGATGTGTGTATATCAGTATTATTGATAAAACGGCTAGTTTTTCCAACGTCGTACAGTTCTTATTTATCGTTGTAGATTCACGAGACCCAGATAGATCGACGCAGAAAAAAACACTACAAAATGGTGAATAAAATATTTTCACAATTTGTTGCGGTTACAGCAGTATTGCTTTCCTGCGACAATATGTTTCGTTTATTATTTATTGTGGGTGATTCAAGGAAACACTGGTTTAATACGATTTTATTATGTCAGACTTTGACATAATTCTTAATTTTGTGTCAGACATTGACATAATTATTAATTTAGAGATGGACCATGGATAATAATATAATCACCGCTACCACCTAGTAGTGATGTGGCACATAACAATCTGTGGTCGAGGGGCAAGGCTCTCGACAGGCGATCCGGAGGTCGCGGGTTCAAATCCCGCGTGCGTAGATAAATTTTAATTGATTGAAGAGTTTTAATTTTCAATGTACATTTGTTACTTTAATTTATTTTAACTTTTTGCGACCGGTTTCGACACGCGCAAACTTAAAACTAACTTAAAAATTCTATACAAGTACACAAATTAATTAGGTGGGGGTAGTAGGAGGGGGGATTTTGGTGGAAGGGGAGACCGGTGGGAGGAGTCAAAATTACATGGAAACATCGTATTAGAAAATGCTGTAAGCGTAGTAGAAAATGCTGTGAGTAGAGGTGATTTATATGGTGCTATTATTTTATTAACTAAATTAATTATCGATTTAATTTTTTTGTTAATTTCTAAAGTTTCCAAAGCGCTCAAATTAAAATATGAATTTACATTGCAATGTTACTTAGGTTTTTTTCTTTTTTGAAGCTTTGACCTGCTTCTATTAGATGGTTAGCAAACTCGGAGTAGTTATTACTTCGTAAACAATGTTCATGTTCCCTGATTCTAGTTTTAAAATTTCTAGTGGTCATTCCTACATACTGGGCGTCGCAATTGTTACATTGTAAAGTGTATATCTCATTTTTTTTCAAATTTATTAGAAATATCCTTGTTATTAATCATTTTTTTAATTTTAGAATTAGTATAGAAAGCTGGAGAAATTAGATCTGGTAATATGTGGGATATTTTTAAAGATAAATCCCCTGTATAAAGAAGTTTTTTTTTTTTTATATATTAGGTTATTACTAGGTTTGTTGTTATTATTACTTCTACCTATCCCATAAACCAATGTGAACAACAATTTTAACCTTACCTACTTTATCTCAACTCCTATATTTTATTTCTTATATTTTATGTTACCTGTATTTTGTTAACGCTTATATTTTATATAATCTATATTTTGTTTTAAACATATATTATGTTACTTATAATCTTTTCACTGTAATTAAAAAAAAAATGTACTGCATTCTATGTAAAAGCCCTATGGGCGTTTAAATAAATAAATAAATAAAATAAAATTACCACTATAAATATACTTTTTTGTTAAAATTTTTGTTTGCTTTTTATTAACTAGGCGGTTAATTATTTCAGGTTTATATCCATTGTTTAGGGCTATCTGTTTCTGACTTTATCATTTGTTTCGACAGTAAAGTCAGAAATTGTGACAGTGAATCTGCATTCAAAAAGAAAATTACCTTACGTAAGAAACTGAAAAATCTTATTCTCGCCTCCAAGATAATAGATGGGTATCACAACCCCCCGCCTAATAATATTGTTTTTTCTAATCATAAACTTAATGAAAGAATAATAAATCTGTCTTATCATAAATTAACCACCATGGTAACGCCACTCAGAATTATATGGTGTTATAGCCGGTTCACACGGTTCAATTTTAGTTGATCAACTCGACACTTGAAAGCATATTGACAGGTGTGAACCTTCTTTCAACAAAGTTGAACAAGTTTTTTGTTGACCAACTAAAGTTGATAGCCCGTCTACTTTTGACGTTCGAGTATGACCGCGCCATCTTGGTTACCATAGTTACTCGCGGGCACAAGTAGACGTCAAACGTTTATGTCAATATTCGTTAGACATTCCTAGTTTCTACCGTCATGGAATCCGTTTCAACGAAAAAATATCTGAAATGGTCGGATGATTTGATGTTCAGATTTATGCATCCCTGTCTTTGGGATCAAAACCAAGAAGTGTAAAAAATAGAAATGCCCGTGATACTGCATTAAATAATATGTGTTTCATTTACACCTAGTGTAAATGAAACACATATTACCTACCCAATATATTATGATAATGACAGAAAATAGCGGTAATTATTCAGAGACATGCGTCACCATTAATACGCATAAATTAAAAGAAAAAACAATTTGTACAAATCGAATAACAATAACTACTTTGACGTTTGGCGTTGTCGTTTTTAGGTTATGGTAAAGCTAACTTTAACGAAATATCCATTATTTCCTTGCTTCTCCGGTTACTGTAGTTAGTAGTAATTATTATTACCTAATTTAAACATCTCTGAAAAATTTTATCGCCAATTTTGGAAAGCAGCTCATCAAATTGTTTTTCTGTCATCCTCAAGTGATTTCTATATCCTTCGGAGTCTTCTAGGGCCATCTCTTTCAAAATTGTGTTGGATGCGCCTAATTCACTCCTTCTGATGATCCATTTTCTCGCCCAAATACGACGTTTTTTTATGCTTTTCTCGAGCTCGTCTCGCAGAACATCAGAAGTTAGAGAGACGCACGTGGACGCACGCACTGACAATTTCAGTTGACGCCATCTTGAATGTCAAATTCGGTTCTACTTAAATTGAAACGTGTGAACATAATCGTATTCAACTTTTTACGTTAAATAAAAGTGGATCAACAAAAATCGAAACATCTGAACGCGCCTTTACCTTCATCAGCTTTTGTTAAAGTGAGATTATTTTCTAGTATGTATTTTTAAGGTTTGTTTTTAATATTTTTGTGGTCTTTATTGTAATTATTGTATGTAATAGCCATGATACGCTGATGGCGTATTCAACTAAATGTAAACGTTGATATCAGAAACTTGTGGTTTTGCTATAAGTCAAAACAATAAGAATAGTTAGGAAATCCCTGAACGGGCGCCTGTAAAGAAATAATCTAAACATATTTATGTAAGGAGAATCCTAAACTAAGTATTCTAAAATACATCAATTATTTCGTGTTGGTTAATAAATCTGCATCTCTCACGTGTAATATGGTCCCGACCTCACAACGGCTCGCTGTTCAGCTGTTCTCCCCGTCACCACTTGAACCTAACTGGTTTCCTCTAATATCGAAGAAGTTCTCGAACTTTCTTCCGCCTACCGGCGTCTGTAGATTTACCGGCGGTTGTAGTTTACATTAAGCATCCGCGCGGCTAGAATTCCCTTGTAGTTTACGTAAGTACTGGCCGCAATCGCTGCAAACTGTCGGAGGGATCAATTGTCGGGGGATAAACTATCGGGGTATCAATTGTCACCGAACCAACTGTCATGGAACCAGCCTCACTGGCTCCAGACGAGAGCGGTTAGAACACTTGTCAGGTATTTACATAAAAAAATAAAAGTGATATGACGTGCTAACAATAGCGACGTGACATCCCCCTTATGTTAAACAATACAATAAAACTTGAAATACATTTTTTTTTTAGTGACTATATATTTATTATTCTTTACATTTTCATGTGAAACATGTTAGGTATATATATAAAATAGAAATTATGTTCGTAGTCCTCCTCACTAGGAGATCCTGTGCTGGGGATAAAAACTAAACAATCCACATTTAGGACACTAAACAATCAATATCTATCAGATTGTTTAACAACTCTACTCTATCTGGTAGTGTATGGGCTGACATGATTAGATTATGTTCCCTCATCTCCAACCTTCCTCTTCAAGATCGTATGGACAGATGGTTATTAGGAATGTGATTGATATGGACTAGTAATAATTACGTGTTCAGTGTCCCAACCACACGAAAATGATTTAAATTCAATAGACTGAAAAGGAGGACCACGAGGAGGACAGGAGATTTTAAATGTATGATGCACGAGGAATTTTTATTCAATAAACGAATTTCTATAAACTTTTAATAATAATCTGTTATGAGATAAGTTTCGTTAACAATATACATTAAATCAGTACCTTCTTGTTGCCGTAGAAACTAATTTATTTCATAATTTATTAACTCCGTTGGATTGGAAAATTAAAATTTATTACATATTTTGCACTGTTAAATTATTTTTAATGTCCACATTAGGCCAACTACAGATTTATTATTTAATTTAAATTAAATTAAATACTAATATTATTATTAAGTTCTGCAAGTATTTTAGTTTTTTTTTATTATTTTATTAATTTAAATTAAATTAAATACTAATATTTTTATTAAGTTCTGCAAGTATTGTAGTTTTTTTTTATTATTGTGACAGATATTTCGGTTTACAAGGCCATTTTTACTACCATTACCACTTTGAGATGACTTAAGAGTACTTATATAATTCTAAATTTCAATTTTGAAGTTGCCTAAATTCTTTCCCTGTTATAGGTTAAAACGATTTATTGAGAAAATAATTGTTGAGTATCTAATTTTTTTTTTTACAGTGAATACCGCACAAGAATCTCAACTGCTCCCGTCTGGAGCCAGTGAGATTATGGCATCCCCAATTAGGGTATGTTGTGAGGCTGAAGGTAGTGGGGAGGGGAAGGAGGTGTGGAAGAGGAAGGTTGGGAAGTACCTGGCTATTCAGATCTGGTCACTAAACACGGCTAAAGCCATTTTCAAGCAACGTTTCAATTCTGAATGGTGGTCTATATATACTATGTCAGATTGGCGTGGGCGACATCCTTTTATGTTGGAAAGGCACCAACCGACAGCGATGGTTAGATATATTTACTAATTGGGCTAACTTAATGATAACTAATCTTTAATTAATTTTTAATTTTTTTTGACTAAACACAAAAATAATTAATACTATCTGTAATTAGTCTTAGACATTTGTTTTTTTTTTTTCTTGACGTCCTTCGTGTATTTTTTTTTTACATTTCTCTTCTCTTAGATTGTGATAATAATAATAACTGCCTTTAATTCAGACAGTAAATAACATTACATCGTATATAATAAACTTTTCACATTTATAAAACTTATCATGCATCAACTCCCTGTGTGTATGTCACTAGTTGACAAAGGCCTCCTCCAACTGTCGCCATTTCTCTCTATCATTAACTACTCTTGTCGATGTACCACCTGCTATGGCTTTGATGTTGTCAACCCACCGTCTAAATGGTCTACCTCGTTTTCTCTTCTTGTCACTTGTGAACCAATTCATGACTAATTTTGACCATTTTTCACTTCTTCTGATTGAGCTTTAGCTTTTTTATTGGTTTTTATGACGTCTTTTGTTCTTGTTTGTTTCTTGATGGTTACAAATTTTATTCTATCGCATAGTCTTTTCCCTGTCATGCTTCTTTCCATGGAGGTTTGACATGTTTAGATGCTGATACTAATAATTTATTCCATTGAATATGTTTTACCATGAATACATGCATTCGAAAGTTTATTGTAAGATTTGAACTACGTGTTTCGCAAGATAAATAATAATATGTCAATAGATCTCAATAAAAAAAGTATTGATACTAACAAAAGAAGTTTAATTTGTCGTTTAATTAAAAGCTCGTCCAAAACACTTTCGTAGTCTTCTGGTAACGCGTTTTTTTTTAACTTAGCGTTAACTCAGTTCAGATTGATAAAGCGGCCGTATTCTCTTCACAATCTCGGCAATTGAAAATTATTAAATTTCCTCCCCATCGCTCGTGTCAATTTCTTGTTCGAGCCCAAAAGGTGGAAAAAGGCAAGATAGATTCCGCGCATTTCGCTTTGACATGCAATTTTATTCAATATTCGCTGCTTCCTCCTGTGAATTTTTATGGGTTATGTATTAAGGCCTCGGGCGTTGCCTTTTTTAATAATTTTCCGGGTAGCAGGGTTTTCACGGACGCACCCAGACCGGGAAGCATTGACATACATAATATAAACAGTATACATACAGCCAGAGGCGAATTTGGAATACGACGTAGTCAACGAAGGTTGGTCGGTGAATTGTAATACTAATCACTGTAGAATACTAGAATGTCGTGTGGCCAGTCATTATGTGCCACTCTGTACATTCAGAGTTTTCCTTACTTGGACTGTTAATCAATGTACGAGGTATTTCTGATCAAACACGTTGAGAACCCCTATGAAATCCAAGTGTTGTATTTTGCGTTAACATTGAATTTCTCTAATGAACATTCTAACGAATAACGCACCAAAGAACACGACTTGAAATAATATTTCGATTCAGAAGGGTGTTCTACCTTGTAAACATAATTTTTTAAATGAAATGTTTTTATTTACTTTTTCTTACTAAACAATTATTGGCTGGTATTGAACAAACAACACGGTATCCGGTATTATTTTATGGTAAACGTTTTTTTAGCGCTTCCATAACTAATGATAGAAATATTGCAGGGAATCCTTGTGGTCCTTGTACCATCCGTCATTTTTCGTAGGTTACTTGATAGTTTTACTGTACATCTCCATTTACAGTTATATCTCTAGATATCCAAATAGAAGGTTACATGACAATCCGATCCGACGACGACGGATCAACTGTCCGGGGGATAAACTGCCGGCAGGCCAACTATCGGCGGGCCAATTGACGAAAAAAACACTACGTGATATATTTGTGAGTACTTCATATTATTCATACCTATAATTAAAAATGTATATGTAAATGAAATCCTCAGCACGGGAGATCCCAGTAACGATATCGTACAATAAATCTAAAAATGAGTTAAATAAGTCATTTTTCTCCGCTCTTTTTCTCTTGCGATCTGCGTAGTGGAAATATTTCTAGAAAAATAATTGCGTCTTTTTCGACGTGTATTTTAAGAGGATTTTTTTAATGAAAAATAAAAAATAAATTAAACACTCTTATTGAAGAAATTTACATATATGTGAAGTATTCTGAAAGATCTATTCAATGTTATTTTGTAATAAAATTAATAATTAACGTTCTGTCCTCTAAAGCATTTCAAATTCCCGTGATCGATATAATTATCTCTACGTGTAACAAAAAAGAAAGATTATAAAACATTTATCGTTATTAATATTATTAGGTCTCTTCCTCTTATTCTCTACTTAATGGTTTTGCCCAAAAACATACTTTAGTTTCTGCAAGTTCTATTTCGCTGTAGTTCACGGGCGGATATTTCCACTGAGCATACACCCCTATGTTAATGTTACGCTTGAACTAAATCTCTTTTCTCATACATTTGTTATTATCACATACCCAGTGGACAGTAGATAATGGTTCTCACTTTCCCGTGAAAAAATTATGATTCAACAATGTCTTCGCTACCATTTCTTTTTTTTTCTCAATCAGTATCTTCCAATCCTGTAGGTGGTAGGTGGGCAAACGCATCCAGCGCCAAGACTAGTCAGCACACGTAGTGAACCTTTTGAGGTGACCTTAGGCGATGGAGTTGGTTATCTAATAAATGGTTCCCAGGGCAGGGGTATCCACACACACCAGCCTAATTGAAATCTTTACTCTTCTCATTTTTATTTCTCTGCCGTCAGGTTTTTTTTTATAGTCTCTCACTAGAATCTCAGCTACTCCCGTCTGAAGCCAGTAAGAATATGGTATCCCCAATTGGGGCATGTTGTGAGGCTGACGATAGTGGGGAGAGGAAAGAGATGGGGAAGACGAAAGTGGGGAAGTACCTGGCTATTCAAATCTGGTCACCAAACATAGCGAACGCCATTTCAGGCAACGTTTCAATTCTGAATGGTGGTCTTACACCAGGACGATACTGAAAGTATCTTCCACTCTGGAACGTGCCGCAAATATACTATACATTATTTTAAATGAATTAATTGTGAAATAACACAAATTATTCAAATAAAATTTATTTGCTTACCGTATTCCACTACAACAATAAATTTCGTATCACGTCCCTAGGTAATCACGAAATCCTGATTAACTTTGCATAGAAGCAACAATGTCCAAAGTGTGCGCGCAGTGTCGTGCGGGGGACGGTGTTTAACCCTCCCACTACCAGTTAGGTACTACTAGTTACTAGTTTGCTCACTGCACATGTCCAACGTTCGGTTCCCTTTGTCTGTTGAGGTACGCAATTCAATGGACCAACAAAATGGCGTAATCAGCCGTCTGCGATTTTGAAATGATTCCACAAAGCCGCCACGTTAACATAATGTTTACCTGGAGAGTGGAGAGCCTTGCTGGTGAAATTGCATTATTCGCCTCCCTGCAGAGAGGCGGCTGCTACAAATGTTGCTATTCAACTTTACCCCTCAGGGAAAAGCCCCGATGATGTCAACGGAAGTTGTGCCATTATGAGTCAACATTAGCGATAGATGCAGTATATTCATGAATAGCGTGAATGTACCGAATATAACATAGTTTTAGTTGCATTTTCAGCATAAGAAAGAAGTTATTTTGCTGAAGTTCTATAAACGTGTGCCGTATAAAGCAGATTATTTAATACGGGTAGACAAATAACAAATAGCAATTACGTCCTGTACTGTTGAGTTTGGTGGCCATCTAGAGTTATTAGATAGTGTCACGTAAATAATTATCAATTTGTGATATAATTATTTACCTGATTTGACTGATTGATCAGCCCGTATTGGATTGGCAACACTTTTTTCTCTCTGGTTTTTGACATTTCTGGAAACGACGGCGTTTGGGAACCGCCGTAGTTTCAATGAGTCAAAATACTTTAATAATTTAAGTCTGATCGACATGTAAGAAAATCTTAAGGATAACCACAACGTGTCCCGCGGAGTTCACGCGTCGCTTGAGGAGCGTGTTCAAGTCTTTTAGTTCGTGGAGAATGTGTTTGTTCCGATTTTTATGATAATGGCTACCTGCCAGCCGAGTCCGATGTGGAATCGAAAGTTATTGGGGTAATCCTGTTGATTACGCGCCGGGATCGATTGATCCTTACAACCATCCGTCTTGTTGACTCCCGAGAAAATTGTCGTTCTCGCCCCGAAGGTTTTTGGAACCGTTGTTACGGATGGGACACGTGGGAGCCTGGAACCTCTGAGATTTTTGAGGCCTATTGAAGCAGCTGCTGGACCTATACCGTGGAAGGATGACCTTGGCCTTCCCCTGATGTCGAGTTCCCGTGAAGGTTGTACTCGAGAACCCTTCCCTAGTGTGGGACGAAACACTTCGCCCTTCGTACTCCGAGCTAGCATCCCCGTATCATCGGCATCCTCAACGTGTAATAGAAATAGATTAGCTTGGTTTAACATCTGGTCCATCGGGTATGTTTTTGTTAATTTGTTACTATTCCTTTTGTCATATTATTATTATTATTTTTTTTATTATTTACATATGCATATATATTACAATACATTACAATGTGATCATTTGTCTGTCCAACTGGGCAGAATACCCGTTTCAGGACAGCCAAATTGTATATTTAGTTCATAATATTCTTAACAAAGAAATAGTTTCGTTCAAAATATTACGGGAATTTGCTTCTGTCGAGACAACTTTTGAGAACACCAAGAATTGTATATAATTAAGGGATGGTTTCTTTATGTCTTTAAAAGAATCGCAAAGATGTGATTTTTTTCAAGGTCAATTTGGAGAACATAAATAAATGCATTCAGAGTGAATGCATTTATTAATGTTCTATGAGTGTTTTCTTTAGTGAGGTCACAAGTAGGAGATTCTTTCCAGGCCATTTTAGAGAACATTTACAATTGCATAATCAGAATTTACACATTTATAAACCAATATTTGACATATGAATGAACTATTTAATTTTAATAAAGTACTATAATTTTTAGAATTTTTTAAATAGTAGAAATTACACAATTATAATCCAAATATATGAAAAATGATTTTTCAAGCTCGTTTTGGAGAACATTAATTTATTTAGTCGTTTGTTTATTTCTTTTATTTTACGCCCAGAGTGCTTTTACATAAATAATAAAGGCAGTACCTCCATCTTTAACATGAGAAAACAAATAGTTTAGATAAAGTTACGATGTGAATAAAAAGTATATAAATTAAATAAAAATATAGGCAACAAAAATTTTGTACAGTGAGATATATAATATCAATATGTTACGATTAAAAAATACGTACATAATATAAAAATCCAACCAACAAATTTAAAAGTAAGATCCAAGGTTTGAAAAATTGCAACATTAACCGTGTCTTTACACCTATAAGTATGTTTCGCTGTGTCAAGCCGATGCGATGTATCGATGGTACCGACTTCCTGTACCTCTCTATGGAGTTGCAGGAGTTCGAAACCATCGGACCTATCCAATTTCGAATTCAATATTTTAGGTAAAAAAGTTAACCATTTTTTTTTCAATGAAATTACAAAGGCATTACATTTAATTACATTAATAATTGTATTCCGAATAAGTGAATGGTTTCTTTCGGGAGATCACAATTATGATATTTTTTCTGGGTTATTTTGGAGAACCTTTGCAGTTGCATAATTAGAATTTACACATTTATACACCAATATTTGACATATGAATCATCAATGCATTTATGACCATTTAATTTTAATAAATGTATTATTATTTTTAGATTTTCCTAAGTAAAAGAAATTACCCATTTATAAACCCGACTATATGAATATGAATTTCCAATGTATTTATATAGAAATTTTCAAAACATATTTTTTGAAATGTCTAGTCATTATTTTATAAGAATAAAAGACCAGTCCTTATTTTGCACGGATCAAAAAACAGAGTAAAAGTTTTATTTTTATGCACAAATATGGTTTACCTCAAATTTTTGATGTATATAGTCAGCAACCTGAATTTCATACATTGCACTTGGAACATGACAATGGTTACCTTCGAAATGTGTCGGCAGATGAACTGAATTTTTATCGCCATTAAAATGGTTTCTAAAACACAAAAATATGCGAGTCCCAGCTTAAATTATGAATACACACGAAACACGCAAATGGTTTTCCTCCGAATTTTGCAGCATATTAGAATTGACTCCACTCCGAACCATAGAACGTTTTCAAATTTTATTTGGATACACTTTGTGTATGTACTTCTCTTTACAATACATTTATGGAATCTTCCCAAACAATCTTGTTTCTATTTACATTCTGGAACAAAAAAAGCAGAACCTTCCCACATTACGGATCGCTAGGTCCCACATAAACCTGAGAGAGAGAGATAACCTTATAATAGTTCTGAACAAAAACCGGGGGTCGGTTTAATCGACTCCCCTTTTTCAGCGAATAGATTGCAATATTCTACCAGTATTTCAATGGAAGGTGCTCCGTAGAACAGGGAAGGGAAACTTCGGCCCGCGAGCCGTATACGACTTGTAAGGCTTTTTGGTGCCGCCCGCAAGCACATTTGGTACGTCGGCGGCGTCGCGTCGTGCTGAAAGAACCGTGAAAAACAACTCTCTGTATCACAAACATGTTCCAAATTAGTTAATCGATAAAACTACTAAATATACTCGTAAAAACATTGTTGTGTTCGTAGCGCCATCATGAAAAAACATTTTTTAAGCTGGTGGACTCGTACGCAAATTCATTCTTAAGTTATAACCAGTCGTTTGTTCGGAATGCATGAAAAAAATCCAGTTGCGGATTCAAGTGCTGACTCATTTCGAAGTAAACCATTCTTGTGTTCCATATGCGGTTATAATATTCTATTTTCGGTATTTGAAAAACTTTTTCGAGTTTTGGATGTAGTGTTGAACCTGTGGACACCTACAAAGATTTATTTAAACTCTGAATTTAAAACGAGTTTTGTTTTCCAACTGCCGGATAAAATTTGAAAACGTTCTATGGTTCGGAGTGGAGTCTTAAATTCTAATATGCTGCAAAATTCGGAGGAAAACCATTTGCGTGTTTCGTGTGTATTCATAATTTAAGCTGGGACTCGCATATTTTTGTGTTTTAGAAACCAATTTAATGGCGATAAAAATTCAGTTCATCTGCCGACACATTTCGAAGGTAACCATTGTCATGTTCCAAGTGCAATGTATGAAATTCAGGTTGCTGACTATATACAGCAAAAATTTGAGGTAAACCATATTTGTATTCTAGGTGCATTCATAATTAAAGTTGGGGACTCGCACAAAGATTCGCTCAAGTTAAAATCATTTTTGTATTTCGAATGCACAGTTGAAATTTCAGGTGCGATTTCAACTGCAGAAACATTTCTAATTCGAAGGAACCCATTTTCGTGTTCATTCAAGTTGCAGACTATGAGCTGCCGTAATTGGAGGGCAATCATTTTCATATTTTGGGTATAGTACGGATTCACTTTTATATTAATACCAATTGTGTGTTCAGATCCTAACGATATATTTATCCATATATATTATATTTATATATATTATTATAATTGTGGATTCATCGAAGGAAATCATATCATGTTTCGAGTTAACTTTAAATTCAAATTGCGCACAATGTGCCTCAAAATTTGGAAGAAAACCATTTGCTTAATGTAACTTTTATTTAATATTGTGGGTTCTTGTGCAGGAACACTCTTGAGCTAAAACAGATAAAATCACTAACTATTTATGAAGTATTTATCATATTTTTGTTATCGTAAGAATTCATTCATGTGATAGAAATGACGCAACGTGAAGTTAGGCAAATTATATTATTTTCGGTTTGAATATTTGAACGCTTAGAAATAGCATAGATTATACACCTAATGATTTCATAGGAAGTTTATTAAATGAGAGAAAATTGGAAAGTTGCTTCTCTTAGACCCGATGTCCACTGTTCACAGAATTAATTGTTTTTACTAACATCTTCCGGTTTTTGTAGAGAGGACAAGACACCTTTAATTTGATCAAACATCATAAATGCGACCATTTACGACAATTAATACAATACAAACTAATATAAATGCGTTAGAGCACAAAAACCCAAGCCATTTTAATTATTATTTATGCGTTCAATAATATTATCAGGGAGAAGTGCGTCAGTGCACTAACCTCCAAACCCCTAGCTGGATCAAATATTGAACTTGTACCATGTTAAGATACAAGGTCGCTGTTTGAAGTTAGAATGCTGTGTTTACGTTTGGTATGTTTGTTGAGGAACTTAATTAAATGTTGACAACAGCCTTCGAGGCATGCCCCACAATGTATTATTTCTTGTTCAGTGGGGCAATTTTTAAGTCAAATATGACAAAGCATAATTTTTCGAAATCCTTTTTTGACAAGAAAAGTTTTTTGTACATGGAGAACAAACATACATGCGTAATTTAAACGAGAAATAAATTATAAAATATTGTCAAAATTTACGTAAACCGACTCAACTAGAAATAAATACTGTTCATAATATTGGAGTGATTTTCCACAAAAACGGCGCCACACAATCATCCAAATTTTATTATATGGTTAAAAGTAGTAAGATTTTTTTTATTTCATGATATTTTATTTGTTACAGATTATTTTTTTTATTGGGCCCGTGTTGTGGTATGTGATAGTTGATACAACTAGTATTGTGGTGGTCATTTGATATGCTTTAATTTTTTTTAATTTCAGAATGGCATTAGTTACAAAATGAGTTTATTGATCGGTTTGTAGTCGAGTGGGTCAAAGCGTCGCGTCGGTTCGACAAGTTTCAAAACCAATGGTTTCTTAAAATAAAATAAAAAATAAAATTATTTTATCCTGATGAAGAAACCATTCGTATTGGAATATGTTGATAATTTTGGTTAAATTAGTAGTGCGTACAAAGTAACTTGTTTTCGTATTATTAAAAATGATGCCACAAAGTGAATTTGCGAATATTTAAGAATAACAAAAATACTCTTCAGCAATACGGATTGAAAAAGTTCCGTTGACCCGAACATTATTTGAGCGGAAATGCAAAAACTATTTTCCTAATACTGCGGACGAATTTCAGTAAAATTGTATTCCGTGCGTTTTATTACATTGTGAACGGGGATTTTGTTGTTCGAATCGTTCCAATATTTAGTGGAAAATCTATTAACGCTGGTTTTAAGTTTTTTTCATTTCGTTGTCAATGGGTAGCCAGATGAAGTTTTTTTATATCCACATAATCTAGTCCTAGCACTTATATATGTTTTATATTATAGAAAGGACAAGCCCACGAAATATTGATGAAGTTATAAGACCATGTACGAATAGTACATTGCTTTCGTGAATGGATTTGCGAGGGTGTTAGTACATTCTTAGTATGATTATTAGTTTTAGTTCTAGTATTTTTTTAATCTCAAGGGAGGTGTTTGAGTTGTTAGAATCGAAAAAGGAGGCCGTTTATTTAATAGATCGAAGAATTGCCTTTTTAGCTCTTTTTACTGGTTCTAATACCGTATTCGCCGCTCCTATCTCCCCAAGAAGGGCGTACGAGGGTGTTGAATGGCATAATATTGTTTTATGTGTTTTAATTTACAACAAAACCATTTTACCCCAAAGTTGTGAAGGTATATACGTGTGGTCTTGCCACTGAGAACTTCGTTTTCACGTCTCCTTGTTACGTGCATCTTTTATGCGAAAGGTCACAAGTCATAATATAAAACAAACAATAAAAATTTGGTAAACAATCAGTGGATGAAGACTCAACTATTTTTATGTATTCGTTATTCCATTCTAAGCCATGGACATAAGTACAATAATTTAAATTTAACAACTTGAAAAAAAATCCAATTAACAACAATACATTAAAACCGTTGATACCTGAATACAGAAAACTCTCGGCACACAAGTCATAATATAAAACAAACAATAAAAATATGGTAAAAAATCAGTGGATGAAGACTCAACTATCGTTATGTATTCGTTATTCCATTCTAAGCCATGTACATAAGTACAATAATTTAAAGTTTAACAACTTGAAAAAAACATCCAAAAGTCGTTAACAACAATACATTAAAACCGTTCTTCTGATACCTGAAGTACAAAAAACTCTCGGCCAGTGAGCTCTGCCGTCATGAAATTTAAACAGCCTTTCTTTCCGCGTTTTCTAGTTCAACGAACTTTTTTCATCTGTAAGCTTTGAAATTTGACGAAAAGAAATTTTAATACATGATGACTTAATAATATTATCGTTTTTTTTTCCAAATGTTTCATAGTTTTCAATTGATTAATATTAAAAAATAGAGTTATAGGAACTCCGGCAACAATGGATTGAAAATATTACTCATAATTTAAATAAATCGAATGATTCAATTCGTTTCTGCGTCTGTGATACTCAGATCTCTTCTGAAAACATCCCTCAAATCAAAAACCGTGCTTTGCAAATAACGCGAGTAAATAAAAACATCGATTTATATTCCAATGTCATACATACAACCGAAGCCAGCGGAGTCTTATACTTTCTCAGGAAAGCAATACTTCCGGCACTGCAGGAAATAAATACGCAGAACAGGTAGGAGTGTAGTATAGTACACTCGTAAGACATGTGTTTGAAATTGAATTTAAGGTCGTACGTGAAGTTTTCCAATCCCCAGGCAATATGCTTCTGATTGAATTCCGCTTACCTCAGAGCATTGGCTAATTGTTTAACGTATATTTCTAATGGAAAGTTCACTGAAAAGATAGGAACAATCAGGATTCCTTCACACTTCCTGATTCCATTACTATTTATTTAATACTAAGCTTACTTATCATTCGTCGTAATTCAATAATACAACTGTTAATGCTTATTAAAACCACTTCTTGTAATTCTCTCCACAATTCACTAGAATGCCTATTTAAGCTCCACCTAGGAAGTTCTGAGAAAAAATTCCCTTAGGGCCCATGTTATCTTTGGGGATGCTGTGCGGAGGATCTTTTTAGAGGAGTCAGTATGTCCAAGAGTGACAGACGTATGAATCCATCACGCGACTGCGGTGTAAGGCGATGGATCGAGAGAATCCGGCTGGAAGAATCCAGTTAGGTCTCCCTCAACCATTCTCTCCTGATGCGGCCCACCACGCAGTAGGTAGGCAAACACATTCGCCGCCAAGGCCCAGACCTCATTCCCCCCCCCCCCCCCCCCCCCATGAACCCGGTTATCCTTGCCAAATCACCAGACGTAGTTAACCACTCTAGCATGACCTATGGCACGGATGCTGGTGATCCAATATATAGTTCCCGGGGCAGCGGTACCCATACCCGCCTCCCTAATACTGGAGGTACAATTGAATCAAATTAAAACCGAAACATATTTTTATGAAATTTCTTATGGTAACGCAACATAACACTGTCGTGACATGTTCAAAGACATGATTGTAATTTAGGAACAATTGATTCTTCAAAATTTTGGCAAAAAAAATATGAGGAGAGAAGAAATACGATTTTGCAAGGAAGATTGGTGAAAGACATAGCCAGATGAAGGAGCCATACTTTTTAGCTTCGAAATCCATGCAATTGTTAAGAGACAAGTTTCGCAGAGTTGTTTAGGACTGCAGTTTGCAGGATGAAGATTGCCCTGGTGATAATCAACCTTAGATAAAAGTTCAAAAAATTATAATCATACTAGCTGGTTCCCGGCATGCGTTGCTTTGCCATTTCATAAAGAAATTGTTACTCCCTGCGTGTCCTTTCCCATTCGACCCGTTTCCTGTCAGCCTCCCCTTCCTCTTTCGCGTCCCCTTCCCCGCTCGCATTCCCACACCGTCTCCTCCACTTTCCCTCCCCCACTCCACTCCCCCCCTCCACCGTCCCGCGAACCCCCTTCCCGAGTTCCCCTCTCCCCTCCCGCATTCCACACATTCAGTCCCTGTACATTCATTTTTCAAACAGCTCGCGTGCCACGAATTGCAATTTTTTTATACAAATTTCATAATTCCTGAGCACACCAGTAGTTTTATTCAAACCTTGTCCTGACAATAACGAACACAGAAAAAAAAGAATTATCCGATTTGGTACAGTGGTTCGGAAGTTATGCGCGTACATACATTTCGGCGATTCATTTTTATTTATATAGATAGATAGATAGATAGAAGACAGAAGACAGAAGACAGAAGACATAAGACAGGAGACAGGAGACAGGAGACAGGAGACAGGAGACAGGAGACAGGAGACAGGAGACAGGAGACAGGAGACAGGAGACAGGAGACAGGAGACAGGAGACAGGAGACAGGAGACAGGAGACAGGAGACAGGAGACAGGAGACAGGAGACAGGAGACAGGAGACAGGAGACAGGAGACAGGAGACAGGAGACAGGAGACAGGAGACAGGAGACAGGAGACAGGAGACAGGAGACAGGAGACAGGAGACAGGAGACAGGAGACAGGAGACAGGAGACAGGAGACAGGAGACAGGAGACAGGAGACAGGAGACAGGAGACAGGAGACAGGAGACAGGAGACAGGAGACAGGAGACAGGAGACAGGAGACAGGAGACAGGAGACAGGAGACAGGAGACAGGAGACAGGAGACAGGAGACAGGAGACAGGAGACAGGAGACAGGAGACAGGAGACAGGAGACAGGAGACAGGAGACAGGAGACAGGAGACAGGAGACAGGAGACAGGAGACAGGAGACAGGAGACAGGAGACAGGAGACAGGAGACAGGAGACAGGAGACAGGAGACAGGAGACAGGAGACAGGAGACAGGAGACAGGAGACAGGAGACAGGAGACAGGAGACAGGAGACAGGAGACAGGAGACAGGAGACAGGAGACAGGAGACAGGAGACAGGAGACAGGAGACAGGAGACAGGAGACAGGAGACAGGAGACAGGAGACAGGAGACAGGAGACAGGAGACAGGAGACAGGAGACAGGAGACAGGAGACAGGAGACAGGAGACAGGAGACAGGAGACAGGAGACAGGAGACAGGAGACAGGAGACAGGAGACAGGAGACAGGAGACAGGAGACAGGAGACAGGAGACAGGAGACAGGAGACAGGAGACAGGAGACAGGAGACAGGAGACAGGAGACAGGAGACAGGAGACAGGAGACAGGAGACAGGAGACAGGAGACAGGAGACAGGAGACAGGAGACAGGAGACAGGAGACAGGAGACAGGAGACAGGAGACAGGAGACAGGAGACAGGAGACAGGAGACAGGAGACAGGAGACAGGAGACAGGAGACAGGAGACAGGAGACAGGAGACAGGAGACAGGAGACAGGAGACAGGAGACAGGAGACAGGAGACAGGAGACAGGAGACAGGAGACAGGAGACAGGAGACAGGAGACAGGAGACAGGAGACAGGAGACAGGAGACAGGAGACAGGAGACAGGAGACAGGAGACAGGAGACAGGAGACAGGAGACAGGAGACAGGAGACAGGAGACAGGAGACAGGAGACAGGAGACAGGAGACAGGAGACAGGAGACAGGAGACAGGAGACAGGAGACAGGAGACAGGAGACAGGAGACAGGAGACAGGAGACAGGAGACAGGAGACAGGAGACAGGAGACAGGAGACAGGAGACAGGAGACAGGAGACAGGAGACAGGAGACAGGAGACAGGAGACAGGAGACAGGAGACAGGAGACAGGAGACAGGAGACAGGAGATAGGAGATAGGAGATAGGAGATAGGAGATAGGAGATAGGAGATAGGAGATAGGAGATAGGAGATAGGAGATAGGAGATAGGAGATAGGAGATAGGAGATAGGAGATAGGAGATAGGAGATAGGAGATAGGAGATAGGAGATAGGAGATAGGAGATAGGAGATAGGAGATAGGAGATAGGATAGGAGATAGGAGATAGGAGATAGGAGATAGGAGATAGGAGATAGGAGATAGGAGATAGGAGATAGGAGATAGGAGATAGGAGATAGGAGATAGGAGATAGGAGATAGGAGATAGGAGATAGGAGATAGGAGATAGGAGATAGGAGATAGGAGATAGGAGATACGAGATACGAGATACGAGATACGAGATAGGAGATAGGAGATAGGAGATAGGAGATAGGAGATAGGAGATAGGAGATAGGAGATAGGAGATAGGAGATAGGAGATAGGAGATAGGAGATAGGAGATAGGAGATAGGAGATAGGAGATAGGAGATAGGAGATACGAGATAGGAGATAGGAGATAGGAGATAGGAGATAGGAGATAGGAGATAGGAGATAGGAGATAGGAGATAGGAGATAGGAGATAGGAGATAGGAGATAGGAGATAGGAGATAGGAGATAGGAGATACGAGATAGGAGATAGGAGATAGGAGATAGGAGATAGGAGATAGGAGATAGGAGATAGGAGATACGAGATAGGAGATACGAGATAGGAGATACGAGATAGGAGATAGGAGATAGGAGATAGGAGATAGGAGATAGGAGATAGGAGATAGGAGATAGGAGATAGGAGATAGGAGATAGGAGATACGAGATAGGAGATACGAGATAGGAGATACGAGATAGGAGATAGGAGATAGGAGATAGGAGATAGGAGATAGGAGATACGAGATAGGAGATAGGAGATAGGAGATAGGAGATACGAGATACGAGATACGAGATACGAGATACGAGATAGGAGATACGAGATACGAGATACGAGATACGAGATACGAGATACGAGATACGAGATACGAGATACGAGATACGAGATACGAGATACGAGATACGAGATACGAGATACGAGATACGAGATACGAGATACGAGATACGAGATACGAGATACGAGATACGAGATACGAGATACGAGATACGAGATACGAGATACGAGATACGAGATACGAGATACGAGATACGAGATAGAAGATAGAAGATAGAAGATAGAAGATAGAAGATAGAAGATAGAAGATAGAAGATAGAAGATAGAAGATAGAAGATAGAAGATAGAAGATAGAAGATAGAAGATAGAAGATAGAAGATAGAAGATAGAAGATAGAAGATAGAAGATAGAAGATAGAAGATAGAAGATAGAAGATAGAAGATAGAAGATAGAAGATAGAAGATAGAAGATAGAAGATAGAAGATAGAAGATAGAAGATAGAAGATAGAAGATAGAAGATAGAAGATAGAAGATAGAAGATAGAAGATAGAAGATAGAAGATAGAAGATAGAAGATAGAAGATAGAAGATAGAAGATAGAAGATAGAAGATAGAAGATAGAAGATAGAAGATAGAAGATAGAAGATAGAAGATAGAAGATAGAAGATAGAAGATAGAAGATAGAAGATAGAAGATAGAAGATAGAAGATAGAAGATAGAAGATAGAAGATAGAAGATAGAAGATAGAAGATAGAAGATAGAAGATAGAAGATAGAAGATAGAAGATAGAAGATAGAAGATAGAAGATAGAAGATAGAAGATAGAAGATTCCAACCACGAATTTACTAATTTTCAACACGAGTTATACACTTTGCACTGGTAATGTTGTTGTCAATAATTTGTATGTAGGTATGTTTGATATTTTCACGCAGGTGTTAATTTATTTTTAACATGCGACTACTAATGACACTTTATTTGAAAACCAATGAGAGCTTTTCGCCATAGTTACCAAAGCCGCCCATCGGGATGTAAAACACACAAACAACGCTTAAATTAACATAAATTTTCCATCCGTTTTCCACAAAACAGACAAATATTACACATTGGCCGAGCACCCAAATTCAGAGAGAAAAACGCTGGAAGAATAAATAAACAATAATTTCGGCGTAAATTTAGCTTTCTCTCCTCATCTCTTGGTACCTACACTTAAATTTTACTCAACGGGAAATATAGAAATAAAGAAACAAAACAATACGTGTTTGGCCTGCTGAATGGGAAATCCAGTCCCGCTATTGGCCAGAGTGGCCTCTGGAGCAAATATCTGTCTGCTTTTCTTTTAATGATTTTCTCCGAGCAGAAAGTATATTCAAGTCTTTAGGGTTTTCAAGAGTTTTCAACTATAATCCGGGCTCCTAAATTGGCTCTGACATCTCTTAACCCCTCTTATTTCTCAAACTGATAAGCAGGCTAGCGCTATATTGAAAAGAGAAATGCTCATGGAAAACGACGTAGCTATCAGTGTAGAAAAAAATGTTGAAAATAACATTTGTAATTTAAGTTATTTATGGCGTTGACCCATGTACAATTTTCAAAATATTGCATCTAATGAATATTCAATATAAATTCAAGCATTTAGAAGATATCGTTCTCTAGATATCGCACTATTGATGATTATGATCGCAACATTGATCAGATTTATTAGTTTGTATCTAAGTGATTCTTTTGTCGAACTATGTAAGACTGCTGGTCCCGTTAAAACTTTCCCGGATTGCTTACATTATCTACAAGAGTTGCTATTCAAGAACCCAGTATTCGAATTATAACCAACGTCTTCTTGAAAGTATACGTTAGATTTTTTTTACGTTTTCCTCGGTTCATCAAATCAAATATTCTCTTTTTACAATAACAAACTCCAACTTCAATTCCAAAACATTATATTTCTTCACGCATTGAATAGAAAATGCCCTAACAATTTATTTAACGAAAACTCAAATATTTCTTTAAAGCACAAGTAATGTATGCGTCAACCAATATCCAATATAATATATTTATGTTCGTTCCTTCCTCTATAAATACAATTGTAAGATTTCGCTGCCTTCGCAATATGTTAACGGTGCCACAGCGCAACACTGAGTCGGTTAACTTTCTTACTCCTTCAGTGACTTGAAGCAAAGTTCACAACTGACATTCAAACAAACAATTACCAAGTTCGTATCCACTTCGATTGTCGACTGCTTCATACTAACTAATCAGTTCCCGGAGTGGTTCTCTTGAATCTAATTAAATTACTTTTTAAGTTAAAGCACTTATTGTTTCCACTTCTTGAAATAGACAACCTTGGCTTTGTGCCAAGAGGTCACGGTTTCGAAATACATTGAAGTGCAAATAAAAGGTTTTTACTTCTTACTCGAAAATAAATACATAAAAATAAAATTTAAGTACTCCTGCAACTATTAAGACGTTAGTCAAAATATATTAAAGAGGTGATGTACTTTTAAAATGTTGCATATCCGCTACATAACATGAGGATGTACGTAAATATGAATCATGATTTTTATGTATTACAAATTGAAAGAATACACTATGAAAATTTATTTGAATCACTTATTGTGACTGTTAAGCAAAATTTAAAGAACAATAAAAAAAAATCATCTTCCTTACTACAGTGACCATTTTAGTAACCGTTTGAATTCGGCTATTTTCCTGTGCATTTTTTGGCAGGTAAGTACCTACAAATCCGTTTTTAAACTAATGATTGTGTAATGTTGGGAGTGCAAAATGTGCACGTTGGGAAGATGATGACTTTCATAATGTTATATTTGGTTTAAAGAGAAAAAACTAAAACAGCAACTCCTTGTAAAAATTCACCTGTTGAAAACTTGTTCTAACAATTATTATTAAATGAAGATAAATAAATACTAAGAAATGTCATATTATCGTATGTCCATTGTAAGACTTTTACCCATAGATTGATATGATGGCTTTTAAATGTATTTTCGATTTTGAACGTTAAGAAATTTAAATTTAGTTGTCGAGTAGTTTTTAGTTAATTCGGCCTTAATAAATTGATTTAACTTACGAGTACTTAGATCGCCGCTGACGGTCCGGTAAGGTATCGACATAAAGGTCTCTGCCCACTACACCGTTCCATATCATGACCGTACTATGAACGTATCAGCCACGAAATAAACACGCTACGCCCTACTATGCCCACTAGAACGTGCTAACACCGTATTATACCCGTACGTAACGGGTATAGTGACCGTATGATACCCGTATACACCGCGATTAGTGTCCGTACCATCCTTGTTCAATAGGTGTACGGTGCCCGTTATATCATTTCGCCTGTGTTTTCATGTTGGACTGACGCGTCAGGAGAAGCATAGTATCATATCATTAAAATACCTGAATATAAACACGAAAAATGAACACAAATCACGAACTGCCGGAGTGGCAACGCGGTTAGAACGGGGATCACACGCGTATGATCCCCGTTCTAACACCGTCGCGTGCCATGCATAGAGCGGACCGGCACCTGCAAAATATTGTCATCGAGAATTCGCCGTCTGTCCGGTCATGGTATGCGACGGTGTTGGTCGATGACGGAACGGGCTAGTGGGCAGCGTTTCATACTGATCGATACAAAGAATATTTTTTTGCATGCGCCGCTACGGTTACGGTCATGGTATGGAACGGTGTAAAGTGGGCAGAGACCTTAAACCGGTTGCAGCAAAAATGCGGATGAGTGCCTACCTTAAAATGGGAACTCCGATTAACATTCCATTAGAAACAAAACGGGGTTTATACAGTAAGATTTATTCACGAAATTGTACGAAAGTTATAAGTTTACGTGACACTTGACCCAGAACGAACTTGAGCGTCGTAACCTAGCACTTGAGAGTTCACTCTACTGCGAGGCGCTCTTGGAGTGCGCTATAGTGTACCACAATATTCTCAATGTTGTCGAGAATGAACACATATTTTATGATACTACCAAACCTGGTAATGAGATTACATAAATTTTGTTCTTACTTATATCTTAAAAATAATTTTGGTCGACAATAACATGGCGTTATCTTCGTGCAGCCTTATTAAAAATTACTTCACAACCGTTGAACGGTATTTTAGTTACACATTTTACAACGACCCTGCAATAAAAATAAAAAAAACTGGTAATGAGATTACATGAGGTTTGTCCTTACTTATATCTTAAACATAATTTTGGTCGATAGTTACATGGCGATATCTTCGTACAGCCTTACTAAAAAAACACTTAACAACCGTCAAACGGTATTTTAGTTACAACGTTGTACAACTACCGTGTAATAAAAAATTACGTCTGTTTTTAATAAAAAAATATATTCTTTTTCTCAAACTAGCAGTGTACACGACGAAGTTTTGTTAAAGATGTTTGTGTCCGAAATCTCTTCGTGAATCATGTATTTATTTCATAAAACTGTGAATTTATTATGAAATTTGCACACATTAATATATTTAAAACTTATTTGTGCTCTTTTTCGTTAGTTTTAGTCAATAAATTAAACAGTAATTGTTGTTAATTGATTTCTTGTTTCAAAGTTGGGGATATACCATTATTATTTTCAATTTTACGAGGAAATTAGAAATGGAATGCGGGTGGCGGAGAAGAACGCGGGAGGGAAGGGGGTTTGCGGGACGGGTGATGGCGAGAGGAGGGGAGAGGGGAAGGTGAAAAGGGAATGCGAGAAGGGAAGGCGACGGGGGAGGGGGAACGGGGACGCGTGGTAAAGAAGTGGGTGATGATGGGGCGGGGGTCGAGGGAGGGGCAAAGGGTGGAATTACAAAGGAGACATATTAGCGGTAGGGGATAATAGGAGGTATTTTTGGAAAACCATGCTGTTCATACGGACAGTTATATGTGGCCTGCTCACGCGCCGGAAAACTCTCATATTTATTCGTCTATGCATCAGACGGAAAACAAAAATATTGCGCGTCCAAAAGCACTTCAATAAACGGAATTAAACACTTTCTGTCATTGAGTGGCAATGCACGTCGTGTACTCGCTGGTTTTCTAAATATAAACGAAGGATCAAACGGCATTTGCTCTATTACTTTCCAATTTAATAACATTACTGTCCTCGGCCTTTTTTTACAATCAAACTAATGTTTGCTTGACGTAAATATTATTTGAGTCATATTTTTAATTTACTACTGCGCACTGCTATTTTTGAAAAAGTGGGGAATTATGTAATTTCTATTTCCATTTTCCTACTGAAACACAGTTTTCCAACAAACTTTTTTACAGTACGAAGTGTATATTAATACTAGCTGATCCGGCGAACTTCGTACCGCCTCAGAATCAAAAACTGTTGTCAACTTATTAGCTGAATTGATCTAAATTGTTTCTCCCTGCGTATACCATACCTTGATATAAATTGTTTCTCCCTGCGTATCCGTTCCCCTCTCGCGTTCCCTCTCCCTCTCCCCACTCCACTTCTACCCTTCCCCCGTCCCGCTAACCCCCCTTCCTGAGTTCCTTTCCCCCCTACCCCCCCCCCCCCCCCCCCCCCCCCCCCACCCGCCTCCCCCCTCCCCCGGTTCACAGTTCAATATTATACCCCTTACAATATTGCTGCAGTTCTTTCAAAATAGGAGAATTCGTTCCATACAAAATGTATGGGGAAAATAATTTTCTTCGGAGTGGAACACCCTTTACGTTTAGGGGTATGAAAAATAGATGATGGTCGATTCTCAGACCTACTAGATAAGCACACAAAATTTCATCAAAATTGGTCTAGCCGTTTCGGAGGAGTATGGTAACAAACACCGTGACACGAGAATTTTAAATATATTAGATTGATTCATGTTGTTATTTTTTCTTCAAATATTTTATAAATAAACCACTACATTTGATAAAGTTAATTTGGATACGTATAATATAAATATAAAAATTATAAAGAAAACGTACTTACATTACAAAATATCTCTTAGAACCGTTAAAAATCACGGTATATTTTCATTACTATTTTGGAAAAGACAATGAAAACAATTTTCCCTTAAAATATTATATTTCAGATAGGTACCCACTTTTTCCTTTGTTTGAATTATTCTTCACACTAGTACACTATTCACAGTTCTATCCAAGGTGATCGAACGTGAGATCAACGACAAACTGCTCATAAACCATGAGAAGAACAAAATTATCAACGACCGTCAATAAATATGGATTCCGGCGGAGACTGCTCGTGCGGTGATTTTCTAGCGAATGTGACGCATGTTTGGGGGCCGTGCCTGAAACATCACGATGAGACCCATACGGCTGCAATGAACATTTCCCAGGTCTTTGATCGGGTCTTGTCAACAAACTGCCTTCTTACGGACTTTCAGCATCCCTGAGTACGTGGATTCCTGACTTTGATAGCACGAGAGCACAATTCAGACGGTTCCTGACGGTTTTACCTCTACCTCGTATCCCATAGGGATCGGTTCTGTCTCCGGCTTTGTTTTTGTTGCTCATCGAAGTGACCTTTTGACATGTGCACCAATTATTTGTTACGCGGATGAAAGTAGAGTTTATGACAACTTTTTGTTCGGCAAACCCGCAAAGGGTTTCTCCAAAAAATACCTGAAAAAACCCTCAACTCTGTGCAAAACGGAGGGTCCGATTGAAAGATTCTTCCATCTTAATATTGGAATTGATTGCAATCTGTAGAGCACAGGCGTCAGGTGGGAAATCTAACCTTGTTCTTCCGGTATTATAATGGAAGAATCTCCGAGGAACTAGCGTCATAGATCCCGTCGGCACCGGTACATAGTCGGGAAATACGCTAAACAGGCGTCCAACATTTGTGCACAGTTGACATATGTCACACGAGAACGACTCGTTTCCTCCCTCCTACATCACGGGGCTCTTCAAGACCCAGGTTCACTCCTGAACACTTTAATTTAAAGCAAATTTGAGTTCATTAAACGCGAATGGTTTCACGCACGAATAATTCACATTTCACGCACTGACAACCAAAATTAGTACGTTTGGATGAATTTAGGTAAGATACTTGAATTTTTTTTTTCTGAATGTACGTCTATATTTAGAAAGCCCTTTCTTGAACTAAAATAATGATGCGTTTTCTCACGAACTTCTTTGTCCCTCGCGTGAACTATTCTCCGAGTAAGGTAGGGGTCTTATTTCTTAGGTTAAGGGAAATTAATCTGTTAGCCAAGTCCTTAATCTGTTCCACTTGTTGCAAGAAGGTAACCTTAACTTTGTAACTTAATCAATCCTTAGCCCCATATTAAACTAACACTTTAGCGCGACATCCATGAACTGAAATTATTATCTGACTAAGTTTACTGGCTGCAAATATTATAGATTTTAGTGAATTCGTAGATGAAATAAAATTAAAATTAATTATTCTCATGATGTGCGGCTTTTATAATTCTTGCAGTGGGAGTATGTTTTCATTATTGCGTACTTACGGTGATTATTTCTTTAAAACAAAACTTAACTCAATATTTTTCAATTGCACTTTTGATGGTATATTGCTCTATGAAAACAATAAATTTCACTAAAAATCCGTTTATTTTGCTGCAACCGCGGATTCCAACTGCAGGAATATAGTTAAATTCGTTTTGTGCATATTTACACCCCAGTAATATTTTCTTTTTACTTGGTCATAGCCTCCGTAATCGCATCGGGGTGACCCATCATATAAATCGTAGCAGATTTTATAAAATTTACTCAGTGAGCTGTATACCAACGTTTTTTTGCGCTTCGAGTATTTAAATTACAGCCATTCCTAGAGAATGCGGTGAGAGCATTAGCTGTTCGCTATTCGTAAGCCAAGCGTCAAGTCGGGTAAGGCCATGTGAAAGGTATGGCCAGCGTGCAAATGTAAAATATAATTATTAAAATTCAGGTGGAAAATGAAAGTTCGCGGCAGTCACTGTTCCATATAATACTTCTCTTAAATAGGCATTTTGTTTCCTTTCAACCATTCGATTAATTTTCCAGTCGTTACTTGCAAAATTCGAGATTGAAACCTAATCTCTTATTCGATTGTTCCCCTCAAAATCCAACCATTTCAGTAAGTTTAGATTAATCTGCAGGCTTTAAAAGTTAAACAATTACGCGTCATTCAATCAAGTATCGCAAAGCCCTTCTAAATCCGACTGGGACCCGTGACGTCACATGCTCTCTGGACCATGCCATCGCAAATCTTTTGGCAACGCTTGCACAGTCAAACATAAATTCGGCATTAAGGTACGTGAATGGGTAAAATAGGTGGAACCTTTCGGGGATGGATTTCCGCTGTGGAACTCCCAGGCGATTCCATCCTCGGGTACCTATGTGCCGCGTTTTGGTTTATTTGCGCTTTTTTGGCAAAAAAAAACGTTTAGACCCGAGTAAATACTATTATACACGTGGTTTTGCAATCAAAAAGAGAGCTGTAACACCATTCTCTTTTTAAATATCTCCAACTTACTCTACTTTTTCTTTGAAGGAGGAAATTTAACATCTGTTTAAATCTTATAATAATAATAAATTTGGACAACTTATATAGCGCTGTTTTTGCGAAAAATCGCCTCAAGAGCGCTGTTATGTTATAAACTTTCAAAAAAATCTTTACCGAGCGATTTAGGTAATAATACAAGTGGTTTTTTGGTTTTTAGTATTGTTATGTTATGTTGTCATTAATTATTTTATTTGAAAGTAATTATATGAGACTAGCAAACCGTGTTAACTGCAATAGGAAGAGTTTTCCAAATTATCCTTGAAACGCAAAATCTCATTATATTAGTGCTTCATTTATTGCCTGTTCGTATATGATGAAAAGATAAAACGATGAAACATTAAAAAGTTTCAACAATATTATTTTATCTTATTGTTATTTCAATCAATAGTTTCGTTAAGCAAAATAAGTTCCCGGAGCGCAGAGGTTACAGAGGAAAGTTTCGCAGGGCATCAGAGGGTGAATTTATCTTCATAAATAACTGTAGGGGAAGTCGAAACGGAACAGGTCGGTGTGTGTGACGGACAATGGAACCTTCACCGCTGCCCCTGAACAAGACCCGGATTATCCTTGGACATTGAGATAGGAAACAAGAGATTAATCTTGCGGTACTAATAAAGACCGTATTGATGATTTTAGTATGGTAGGAACAGTTCTGTATTACAATGACGAACTAACAGTGTCATATCCGTATTTGTAATTTTTTATCGACAGTGCAACAATAGCGGTACCCAATCTGGTACCTCGATCAAATAATATATTATATAAAGCCCTAGAAAAGCTGCATAAGAGCCATGTAAATGTTGTCATATTAATTCACTTCAGCAAAAATATAAAGATTCTATTTTTAAAACACGTGTTGAAATATTATAAAAACATATGTTCTTGTGAAATATTTTCTTCGTATGTACCACTTCAATTTAGTCAAAAAATGTATCAAGATGACTATGGCGCCTTAGAATTCATGACTATGGATACTTGGCAATGGACACTTGACTATGGTTTCGGGACTACGGATACTTGATAGACACTTGACTATGGTTTCGGGACTATGGTTACTTGACTATGGATTCGGAACTATGGATACTTGACTATGGACACTTGACCATGGTTTCGGGACTGTGGTTACTTGACTATGTATTCGGGACAATGGATAGTTGACTGTGGATTCGGGACTATGGATTCGTGACTATGGATACTTGACAATGGATTCGGGACTACGAATTATGGATACCTAACATGGATTCGGGACTATGGATACGTAAAATTGACACAGTGATATGACACCTTGACAAAGTGACTTTGACAATGTGTCTTTGACATAGTGACTTTGAAGCAGGGATTTTGATGTAGTGATATTTTATATGGTGACTTTGACACAACTACTTTGGAGTAGCGACTGTGACCCAGTAACTTTTGGTTGATTTTTGGACTTCGATGTTGGTACATTGCCTTGGAAATGTTGGTACATTGCACTGTTATTTGATAGGTTACGGCACAGTGACTGTGGCATTACTTAAAATTTATAAAAGAAGGGGAAAGAAAAATTATGGTAGATTGATCAGAGATAGCAGAGTCTACTACATTTAAGGTTTCAAATCTAAATTATGATCTTTCACCAGGGCGGTACAGAAAGTATCTTCAAACTGGATTACTAATGAGGGTATCACCCTGGGTATCCTAATTCATTGTTCGATGATGACTCACCAAACGCTCACCATTAATATTCGCTTGGAAACCCACGTGACAAAGAATGATCATTGTTCACGACGTGATTTATTCTCTAAGCAACAAGTGAGCGAAGTGGACTTTTTACGAATAAAGATATTTATATTTTCAATTATTTTTGTCAACCTTCTATCTGGACACGCAGAGGATAAATCTTGAGTTGGGTCGAATTGAGTTTTATACCAGGTTTAAAAAAGAACAGACAAGATATTCTTATTATGTTGGTTGCAAAGTAACTACTTGCCAAATTACTTCACTTTGTAAAGGTGACATTGTCAAATCTGAAGCGGCTTTTTCGCTAGCTCGATTTCAGGTTTCTTTATTATGAATATGCATTGTAAGTCGGAATTTTCAAAAATGTAAACGTCACGTTCCGTTGAAATTCATGTAAAAATAAATTTTATGCAATGTTAGCTGATGTAATTTCCGAAAGTAGATCATTGTTAAAATAAGTAAGTTGTATGCAGTACCTAATATTAATATTAACCATCAGAAAAGAAACCTCGAACATGTTTAGTTTATGAAGTTGAAACTAAGTTTTATCTTTATTTTAGAAGTAATGTATGAGTAAACGTAAGAGGCGAAGTTTACCTAGATATATTCTCTGAGTAACAATATTTAAAAAAAAAATTGTTGATATCCCAAAGGATAATGGATAACTCAAATAACCAAAAAAAAAACTGAAGCCAAGGTTAATTTATTTTACCTTTACCGCCTGTAGCTAAATATATGACTTAAAAATACATACTTATGATGACTAGTGACAAAACATCAATAATTAGGGTATTTTAGGGCCAGTTTCACAGAACTTTTTTTTTTACATTAACTCCACACAGGAGGCCTTGAGGAAAATAATTTCCCTCAGGGCCTATGTCATCTGGGATGCTGTGTGGAGGGTATTTTTGAGGAGAGGAAGGAATGAACATTGGTCTTGAAGAGACCTATGATATAGGAAGGAGGAAACACAGAGGCCGGCAAATCATTCCACAGCCGAGCTGTTGAACATAAGAACGAGTCGAAGAAGCGACCCGTTCTCATGTGACAAATGTCAACCGTGTACAAATGTTGGGCACGCGTTTGGCGTGTTTCCCGACTATGCATTGGTGCCGAAGGGATCAATGATGCTAGTTCCTCGGAACACCTTCCATTGTAATACCGGTAGAACAAGGATAGCATTCCCAACCGACGCCTGTGCTCTAAAGATTGCAATCCGTCTGTTAAGATGGGAGAATCTATCAAACGGACCGCCCGTTTCTGCACAGAGTCGAGGGTATTTTTCAGGTATTTTGGAGCTCCAGACCAGAGGTGGCTGCCAAATTCAACCGTGGGGCGCACTTGCGATTTGTACAGGATTAGCAGTTGTGCACTATTAAAGTATTTGCGGGCCCTATACAGTACGCCCAGTTTCTGGGAGGCTAACTTTACTCTGGCTTCGATGGAGCCCCCATACCTGAGCTGGTCACTTAGGGTTACACCAAGCATATCAATGGAGGGCCTGTTCGGAAGATTGCTTCCGTTGAAAGAGACTAGATTTTCATTTCGATCCCTTTTAGACGTAATCAGACAAGATTGGGTCTTTGAGACATTAAATTCAACGAGATTATTATTACCCCAAGAGAACCGCCCATTGAGGTAACCGTCCATTCTGTGCTTCAAAGCCCTACGAGCTGTTGGAGTTTGTGAGCCCTTTGGGGGCTTGTTAAACAAAAAGCTATCATGAACTGAACTGTCATCCGCATAACAGTGAATTGGTGCACATGACAAAAGGTCGTTGATGTGCAACAAAAACAAAGTCGGAGACAGAACCGATCCCTGCGGGACGCCAGCATTTATCGAGTGTGAGGAAGAGGTGAAACCATCGACTATCGTCTGAATCGACCTCTCCCTCAAGAAGTCGGCAATCCAAGTACACATGGATGCGGGAAGTCGGTAAGAATGCAGTTTGTTGACAAGTCCTCGGTGCCAAACCCGGTCAAAGGCCTTGGAGATGTCCAGTATAACCGTTTGAAACGTTGCAGGCATCGCCCCCAAACATGCGTCACATACGCGAGAAGATCACCGCACGAGCAGTTCCGCCGGAATCCGTATTGACGATCGTTAATAATTTTGTTCTTCTCGAGGTATGTGAGCAGTTAGTCGTTGATCACACGTTCCATCACTTTAGACAGAACTGATGTGATCGCTATGGGGCGGTAGTTTGCCGGGTTGGAGCGGTCACCCTTCTTTGGAATAGAATGGGTAACCGCTTTTTTCCAACCAGAGTGCACAGAGCCAGTCTTCAGGGACATTTTAAAAAGCTTCGTCAAAATTGGAGCTATTTCTGCAGCGCACCTCTGCAGTACCAGGGCAGGTATTCCGTCAGGCCCACTAGCTTTATTAACATCAAGCCCTCGTAAAACATGGAGTACTTCCTGATGCCGGATCCTCAGCTTTTTTATACGAAAACCGCAGTGAGGAACCGACGGCGGGACAGCACCTTGGTCATCGAGGGTTGAGTTATCCGAAAACATTTTACCTAATAAGTTAGCCTTTTCGGTGGCGGTGTTTGCTAGTGAGCCGTCAGGTCTGGTAAGAGGCGGCAGAATGGATTTGCAGAAATTGCGACCTATTGTTATTATTCACCAATTTTCAAAGTTTATGTTCCATTAGTGAAACTACTGACATGGATAGTAACCAAATTAACATCATGGATACTAAAAGTAACAAAACTTGAATATTAACTTTGAAATATGAATAATTTTTCAATTTTTGTGAATAAACTTTACTGAAGTGTTGATTGCCATGAAATGTATTCGTTCGCCTTTCAGAGTAATTAAAATAATTGATGTAGATTATTCTACGAGTGATTAAATTAATGTAGATATAATATTCCCCATACCGAATATGACTGAAATTATTATTATTTGATGTTGCTAGGGCTAGAGCAAAATATTGCGTACACTTATTTCCTTTTTACAAAAATTAGGGTAGACTGACCTTTGCATAGCATTGTCCAAATAAAAGTAGGTGCCTTAAAATATACGCACCTTTTGTTAGAATTTCTACACAGTTCCTCCCGGTTCCTTCCGGTTAAAAACAAAGGTTCTAAAGCTACCTCTACCTTTAACTATATCTCTACCTAATTCAGTGGCAATCTAACCGCCATATTATACATTATACACAAAATAATACCACCGAAGGATGGATGTATATAATATACGGTAGGCCAGGTTACTGGGGATATAATTACTTTGCCCTATTTGAGGCTTCCGGACCATAACATTGGTGGAGAAAGAAATGAGAGAGCTTTACCTTTTGCGAGTCTCATCAATTTCTCCTTTTCGGGCCACCTTTGGGAAATAGCTAAAATATAAATTAAATAGTACTAAGGTTTCTCTTGAAAGGAAATCGCTCAGCGTTCGTGATCGTCTGTTACTAAATACTACAATTCAACAAAACAATTCTATTTATAAATCACATAATCGTAAACATAATTAGGTTATTTATGTTTTACAAATATTTAAAAATTATGTATTCATATCTATTCTATAATTATCCATTTTAATTATCTGTATTCAGGGGAAATCTATTTCAATGATAAGTTTCCCTTTGAATCGTAGACCACATTTTGTCCCAACTCATACCGATCTCATCTAAATCATTGTATCTCCCTTACCATTATCGTAAAAAATATGATCTTACCGGTGTTGGAAAGAAAAAACTCCATGCTTTATAGCTCCACACTCCATGCTAAGCACACATTTCACCACTAACGATTACACATCTGCTCTGATGATGGACACTGTAACGCTGTCCGAAACGTTGGCTAAAGGAGGAGGTAGCGCAACACGGCATAACACCCCAAAAACAAATAAAAAAATACTTTTGGCCGTGAAAATCTGAAATCATATCTCCATGATTTATATATTTTTTTAAAATTAACCGTAGAATAATTTTAATAGAATGATTAAAAAGTGAGATGATAATAACGTCTACCGTACATTCGTCTAATGAATTCTGTATTTTTTCGTTATCAGTAATTTTAGTTTTTAAAGCCATTTTTTAAACTTATTTATGTTTGTGTTTAAAATATTTAATATTTCAAATATATGTTTTTTCTATTAACATTTTGTAAACGTACATCACTTTTCAAAAAGAGTTTTTAGTTTTAGGACATGTTTAGAAATATTTCATTTATTTCGCTTTTATTGCGAAGCGGAAATATTTTTACCTTCTGACAAAATACGCCCAAATGTTGAAAGGTTAAAAAATCGGTTTGATCATATCCAAACATTATCATTTGTGTTTTTTTTATTAATTTTCCTAACAACCGCTAGTCATTTATGAAAAAAGTGAAATAAATATAATTCTAGTAAACTTATGATATTTTAACGTTAGTGGGTAGTCTGCTTCGCTTCAGAGCTATATTGTTCAAAATAATTAATTATTTGATTGTGTTGACGTTGCATACAGACACTCGTCAGGGAGTTTAATGCGTATGTAGGTATCTCTTTAATGTCGTCGTTTCCAAAGGATTATTATGGTATTTTTTTTATTTCCTCGGAAACCTCGGAAGTAATAATTCTTCCGTTAGATACGACATCACTGTAAGCAAATGGTTGTCAATCTGTAAACAATACTATTCATTGAATGGAAGGCAGATTATTTAAGCACTTCTCGTTGACAAGCAATAGTGAAATTACCTGAATTAATAAGAAAGATGAATGAAGCCTGTTAAGGAAGTGTCTTTAAAGGTCAATCTGATTTAACTCCTCTTGAAAAGGTTAAATAAATACGACACTACTAGCATAAGAATGTGTGCGAATTACTTACATTGATATCAGTCATCAACTAGATTAGGTACTAAAGTCATTATGTTTTGCGCGAACGAGGTTGCGATCATAAGAAAACTGCCCAGCATAGCCTATAAATACTATACAGTGATAATGACTGTATATCCTGAATCTCAAGACATATAAAAGGTTTATGTTGGCTACCGGCGCGGTTTCCGGTGGGTACCTCCGTTCCGCCGGAAAAGACATTAATTGGAAGTGGTATAGCGGCCGGAAGCCTCAAAGCCTCCCCCGGGGCGTTAATTATGAAAAAACGAGCTGTGAATCTCGCATATCGATTACGCTGATTAATAATGGAAACAGGCTTTAAAAATATTTTCGCTTCGCCACCATTTGATTCACTTCCGTGTTATTTCAACACCGCGTGGAGTTCCGTGCGTTTTATTTTTATTCAATCAATTACGGCAAAGCATAAAATACTAGATTAATGAAAAAGAGATGATTTATTTGATTTATTAAATATCTATTTTTTATAACTTTATAAGTAAATTGTAATATTTAATCATATTAGCGACTCTCTGAAACGGAAAAATTATAAAAAGATTCGGTAGCATCTAGGAAATTAAAAAAAGACCTTAGCCTAGCCTTGGAGCTTTGGAGTTATGCTCTAACCACTGAGCTAATTCGACCCTATCCCCTTCGGTCATATTATCTATTTAATTACGTAGTCATGATCTCACAAAGATTTCCGACCTTACATTATTATTCGTCAGGGTTTTCCTAGCTGTCATCAAGATAATAATGATGAAATTAATAAATCGAGTTTTAACCATCGTGAAATTGTAGTTTAACTTCTTTCACGCAAATTCGCTTTAAGCCGTCTGAGGTTTGAATGTCGCTAGTCCTATAATTAACTGCCTTTACCGAACTATTAGACTAAGTTGTTAATAGTTTGGACAAGAGATTAGCACCGTCCCGCTTTACAAAGTGGGCGGCTGCGGGAGGAGATTACTGTATGCCCAGTTCCCAGTGCCCAGTGTACCTCCGCACCTCCACCATTACTAAAGTTCACCCTGTTCAACTCTAAAGTTCATCTCTGCGTACTTCAGACCCTATACAGGTCAAGTGAAGTGTATTGCCGTCCTGGAGATCGGATTCGCCGCACAATGATACATTGGGTAGGCAAGGTTCAGATACCCTCAGAACCATTGTACTCTATCGTGTCATCTAAAAGGGTTCCGCTACCTTTTCTCACCGACGACGAACCCGAGACCTTTCCAGATGTTTTTGGTAAAAATTGTTAAAATATGTGTAACTGTACACAAAAGTTTTATTCATTCCAAAAGTTCGTAAGTGCTTGCCATTCCAAACGCGGGATTGTAATAGTATATAAGTATTTATAATAAATAATTACAATATGAAAAAAACAGCTCTAGTGGGCTTGTAAAATAGCAATATATAGAAAACAGTAGTTGAGAAAGATTAGTAGTAGATTACAAATCACACAATAAATACTACAATATTTAAATATTGCAAAATTGCAACAATGATATATATTTATAATATACATAATATATAAATAACTTAACATAAAGATGTGGCATGTTGAAAATGTTTAATGGTAGGTAAATAATAAGTAAAATATATTTTAAATTACAAAAAAACCTCGTTTCCAATGAAACGATATTGGTAAGAATAGCCACTTTTATGGTGAATAAAATACCAAAAAACTTCAATCGGCGCCGGCGCGGCGATTAAGAGCATTTTTAAATTATGAAATAAATGTGAGTGGTATCAGAAAAATAAAATTATTATTTCGATTTTTTTATAAGAAAAACTCTTTTTATAACTTTTGAAGGTTATTCCCATCAATGTAATATATCATTGAAGAAGAAGATAACAATAATAATCTAAACGAAAATATGGGACTCGAACCCAGACCTCTCGTCTAACCGCGTCAAAATTCCATATGAATAAATTCTGATACATCCGAGATGCTATCCAGGATACAAACCAATTTAGAATAATTGTTTCAAATAAAAAGGGTAGTTTCCCATAATACGGAAAAATAATTAGTTGAAGATAATATTGTTAATTCTAAAATTTGAAATATGAGATTGACAATTATGACGGTTTTACAGAAGGTGGCAATAGCGAAATTGGTTAACGCGCACGTCCCGGTTAGACGAGAGGTCTGGGTTCGAGTCCCAGTTGCCACCATTGTCTTTTTTCTGTTTTCTGTGTCTTGTTCTCTTTCGTTTAGATTATTATCGTTATCTTCTTCTTCAATAATTATTTCCTTTTTTATAGTTTCCTTTAACGGTGTAATAATGGAATAAAGCAACTACGCTTCATTTATTTTATTAATATCTTTAACATTATTAAATTTTTAATTCTAGGTTTTCATGCAAGATTTTGTGTTTTTTTGGTATTTTTGATAATATTACACAGTTTTTAAAACAAAGTTAAATATTTTAACGGTTTCACAACTCAACAAAGTGGCATTCAACACCACTTTGAAAATTTACGACTACAGCGTTTTCCTATTTCGCCAACTTATACATGTAGCACTGTATACGCTCCAATATAATTTGAAATAATTTTGTAAAACAGAAAACTGCCGAACAGACCACCCGGTCATGGCGTGTAAATATTTTTTATAATTACTTTTAAATAAAAAAATTTTTAATATTAGTTAAAATGCCGTTTGTCTAACCAAATGTGTTTTTTCGTTTCGTACAAAGTGTTAAATAAAATGTACAACCAGAAACCATTGGCAAGCGATTTAAAAACTTAAGCTGTGTTATCGTAAAAAAAAATTTTTTTTAATAGTTTGTCCGTTTGTGATTTTAATATCTGAAAGAGTCTTGTAGCTACTACTGTCAAAAACAGCTAAAAAAGAGGCCAAGTGGGAAAAATTTACGACATGATTTTTTTTTAAATCCAAACTAGAGGGGTTATAATAATAGATTAACAAATTATATCATACGCCGCATCGGTTTTTAAAGGTAGTCCCTGTACTTTATTTTTATTTTATTTTTTTTATATTATAATATTTAATCGAGGCTTCTGACTCGCATACTGCTGTCATTTTTTGCCTCATCTGTTTTTATTTATTTTAAGGTTTCATTTTTTTTTTTTTTTTAAATATATCCTATATATTAATGTTGCAATATTAATATATGTATGTATCTTTATAAAACAATGTATCATATATTTTCCATGTTGCACGATCTAATGAATTTCATGAGTCTTGAAATGGCATAGTAGTCGGTTGAAGCTATCAAATTATGAATTTCCGATGGGTTTGAGGTCATCAATATTGTTACTCTCTGTTGTTCAAATTTAATGCACTTTGTGATAGTGTGTTCAATGTCTTCAAATTCTTCACATATAGAGCACATTGGAGAATTAGAGAGGCCTAACAGACACAATATTCTTCCCATTAGTGCATGTCCGGATCTTAATCTAAAAATGACTCTCATTTCTGATCTCTTCAGATTGGTTTCAGTGAACCATGGTGTTTTAAAGGGTTCTTTTTTAAGCTTTCTATACCATACGCCCTTAATGGCAGATAAATTTTCAAAATGCTCATTCCACATATTATTACATAGTAAATGTATTTTTTGGGAGTAATCTTCGTTATCTGGTGTCCAGTCATACTCGTGACCTTTCACCCCTGCTTCGTCTGCCAACAAATCCGTCTCTTCATTTCCATGTATCCCTACGTGAGATGGAATCCATTGTAAACGTATGTCAATGTCTTTCTGATGTAACTTCATTAAGTGCTCTACAATATTATATGCTATTTTTCTGCAGGCAACTCCTTTCGAAACTCTCTTTATATGTTGAAGCGCACTTTTGGAATCACTTAATATAAGAATTTTATTCCAGTTGTTACTGTACTTTATTTAATATTATGCAACAAAGTGCAACAAAGAGAAGTAGTACTACGTTTCAATTATTTAAGTCAATATCTGAAATCATATGAAACAATACCACGCCGTAATTTAACTTCATTTTCCTTAATGTCGTCCTTTGTCCCCAGAGAAGTGCAACAAACTTGCTGAACCCGCATTGAAGATTTCACACCACATACGAAAGTTCTATGAATATCATATAACTAATTATGAATCCAGCTGCATTTTGATGCTGGTACACCAGAGTGTATTTTCTTTGTGGTTCTCTTCAAATATTTGTTCAGATAAATTTTCCAACCAACGCAATGCTTGGCTACGAAGGTCAGTTTTGCGAAACTTTGCGGGACGAAAATAATGAGAAACTATTCGAGCGCAAACTAAAAATAATTGATAAAGCTTTGTAAAATCTTGCGTTTGAGCATTACTTCATGCACTTTTTATTACACGCGAAAAGGTCGATGGAGTCTATCTGATTTTTTTTGCATTTTAAACAGTTGTTAATGGCAGTTGCGAGAATAATTGACATGTACCACGTTAATTAAGTGATTCATTTTGCTGAACTAGCAGTAAAACATATTGATAATATTTTTTGAAATGTTCGATGGCACTGAACAGTCTTAAAAACCTTCCCATGTACCGAATGTTTGAAATATTTCATTATACATTTTTTTTATTTCCGTTTCATAAACCTTAGGGATGTTATAGGAAGTTTTAATTATGTTTCACCCGACCTAATAGTTGTATCCATCCTCATTTGGTTCTCCTAACTTTGGCTCCAAACATTCTCCAAAATATTTTCATAGTCACACTGACTCTTAGCATTGGTTACATTTGCTACAACGTGCAACGGAGGGGTCGCAGCGGGATACCACGACGAAGGGGGCGTAATGGGATAGGGAAAATATTTTTGTGCCAGCCGCTGTCGATGGCATGGGGTGGGATGGGTTTCTCTGGGTCTCCTGCCGCGCGTCCCTTTGAAAGTCTGAAACGCCCCCCCAATTTTCTATTGGTCTTCTACCGCCCCCCTGAAGGTCAGAAACGATAGGTTGAGAATCTATGATTTATAGCAAAATAGTTAGAGTTTATTCGTTGGATTTTATTCAAAAATGTTGATTTTATGAAAATGTGTTATTTTTTCCCATTAGTTTTTCCCAATAGCTTCAGATCATTCTTAACTTTTGAGACCTCGTGCGTTTAAAAATAAGGCACTCTCTCTCTCTATGGAGAGCGATACACACTCTTATATATTGGTTGATTCTCATTGTTCAGGTGGCTCCGCGGAGGTGCTGGTCTCCCTGGAGATGCCCAGGTTTGCGGCGCACGGCTCCTCGGTGGCGCTGCACTGCGCGCACAACGTACAGCCTGACCTGCTCTACAAGGTGGAGTGGCGCCGGGCGGGCGGCAAGCTGGTACAGTACGTGCGGGGACGCAATCCTCCCTTCAGGTCATACCCCACGCAAGGGGCTAGGCTCAACGTAAGTTAACTTTATTTCATTTCTATTCAGTTCAAATGGAGATTCGTGACTACGGAGCTGAGACTACAGATGGTGGTGATTTAAGAAGCAACAGGGAACATCTAGGAGCAGCAAGGCCAAAGCTTGGTCTATTGCTGCACTTTTATAATTTGCCTCTTTTCTATAGTCATTCATCGAGGAAAGAATCAAACAGTTGTACGTTTTATTTATATATTTATTTAACGCCCAGAGGGCTTTTACATGTTTGGTAGTACAATTAATTCATGACAGATGATTTTTAAACAAATAAAGAAAAATAAACGATATGTTTAGGAATGGTTTTGGAATAAGTTCTTTACAAGATCCACAAAATTCGCCAAGTTTATGTTAAATATGTCAACATCACCCAAGTACTGATTTCCCATAATGTGAAATCGTTGTATCGAAGAGTGGGCAATGTAGTTCCGCTTATGAATGCTACAGTAAAATAGTTTTTAAAGCCCAATATTTTATTTTAAATATTTGTTGGTATTTCACAACCCCCCTCGTAGATTATCAATACGATTACGCACAATTCCGATAAAATTAATACGTTTATATATTTTAAAAGTCTGAGTTACTACTCTGTATTTGTGACTATTTGTAGTATAAGGTACCCAAGTTTTTTTATCTGTTGCGAGTATTTATGTTAATATTCGTTATCGTATGGGTAAGATATCAGGAGGATGGTGAAATATCCATATGAAAAATGGGTTCCACATTGCGAGACAACATATTGTCTTTATGATGTTAAACAAGGGCAGATCCAGGATTTTTTTCTGGGAGGGGCACAAGAGGCGGGCGGGCAAAAAAATCAACAATTACTGTTAAAAATAAGCTTGAAGCATCATACTTCAAGTTTATTTATGACTATGATGGTATGTGACCGATTTTGCAGAAAAACAAGTATTTTATCTACGTTTCACAGTGTTCCCATGGCAAATGATGACCATGTATTCGTAAAACGACCAAATTATGGTCTAGCCATGCTGTACTATTACGTCATCATATCAGATCTGCGTTTAGCTCTAAACGTGAATTAATTCATAGGATGCGGACAACAGAAGGCGCCGAGTTCTCAATATTCTGTTATCAGCCAGCCTGCTGTGGAAGACCTAATCCTAGGCATTGATTATGTATTAAACAGTAAGTTTAGTAAAGTTATGGAAATTATTTAAACCTCCTGATCCTGATATCCTGATAATGTGTTATCGGAATTTCGGTAAGGTTCCTAGTATTGGAATGAGATTAGAACTTTCGCACTTATCTTATATCATGACACCGAAGGAATCAAAGTATGCAAATCGGAGAAATGATGGCAATTCAGAATCATTTTACATTTAAAACCTCCCGAAAATAGTACGAAAGTAATAGAAAAACTCGTAATTAATACTAAACTAACTGACCCGGCCACGCGTTGCTCTGGCTAATTTAACACAACTGGATGGTTATCCAACCTTTATAACCACCACCATCTTTGAGTTCATGGCGAAGAGACAGACAGACGCCGCGGAGGACTCTAATTTATGATACGTAGGGTGCGAAAGATTATAATAATGTGCATGAAATGCTTGTGGTAACTAACGTATTTAAGTTGATAAGGATTAATACTGTATCAGTCTAAATAACTTTCCAATTACCGCATTGTACGTGACCATTTTTTTGACAGAATGGGTATGGTAAGCTCTCCGTAAAAGATAGATATCGCGAACAGGCAGACAGACAGACGACGCGGAGGACTTTAATTTATAATATGTAGAGATGTAGAGAAGGGAAGATAGTAAGCTATCCGTAAAAGATAGATATATGCCATTCAAGACTTTTTTGTAAATCTATATAAGAGGAATATCCCACCATGTATTGTTTTGTTATATCTCAAAGGGATTAGGCAGTGTTTTCGATGAAAACTACAAGGCGGCTTGACTTTTTCCGACGATTCTAACAATTATCGTTATTTTTCAACCAATTTATACATTACCACAAATTATATACCTAAACCTTTCCCACGAATCAATCACTCTATTTATTGGTGAAAACCACATAAAAATCCGTTCAGTAGTTTTTGAGTTTATCGCGAACAGACAGACAGGCAGATGACGCGGAGGACTAAAATGTAAAGATTTATCATTTTTCCTATGAGCTCATATTTTCGGGTAAGGTACTGCTATCGCATCCCAAGTGATTAGTTACGTTAGTTGACTTAACATGGATGCCCGGATTCATGGGGCGAGGTTTGTCTCGGTTTTGGTAGAGGAGGCGCCTGCCCACCAGCTTCGTGGCAGGCTGGATCGGGAGAGGCCGACTGAGGAAGACCCATCGACCTTCTCCCTCGACCCAAGGCCTTGCACCGCAATGGGAGAGATTGATTCATACGTCACTCCTGACCATGCTGACTGATCCGGATTTAAAAAAATAAATGCATACCTGTGCATCAAGTAACACGTCAAAATAATAATGGCATGATGTCAATTTAAGAATGATATGTGTGTATACGGGTTCATTCTGAATTTAGGACTTCTTCGAATGGCCAAAAATTTTTTAATTGAACCTAATATAAATCAGAGAGAATTTAAATGTCTTGGTAGTGTAGATGAAAAATTTGTGATAACCCAACTCATAAACCAAGGCAATATTGATGGAAGAGAAAGTTTCCGAAATTCGTGGCTTTCTTCCAATCTAGACCCCTCCCCCCCCCCCCCCCCCTCCCTTGGTGAGATAAATTTGGGCCACTTCGTATATTCTTTTCAAGTAAGGCTGAATTTAGTCTCACGCTCACCGTCAGCGCTCATCGATCAGCGCGTAGTTCGTCAGCGCTGAGGCTCAGCGTGGCTTGTTTCAGTATCGTACTGACCGCCTTACTGTACAGACGAAGACTCAAATCCTCAGGCGTACCTCATCGATAACTTGACCTGTATCCACTTCGCGATTCGCCATGACTGTACACGCTGACGATGTCCGCTCCGCTCGACACTAGAACGCTCACTGAAAGCAGAGGCGCTCGTGCAATCGTCAGCGCCGACAGCTACGCGGCGCCGACGCGCGACGCGTACGGCCACGTAGCCATCAGCGCTGACCACCTTGCGCGCTGATAGCTAAGCGTCATTCAAAAACGCTTCCTAGAAGTTCATATATCTCGACCATCAGCGCCGACGGTGCGCGTGCGGTCAGCGTGAGACTAAATTCAGCCTCAAGGAACGTACAAATATTACGTGATCCACTTTTTGCATTTTTTAACACCCTATCCACGTGACCACGTGTAGTATATTCCAATACCCTCCCCCTCTTCATATAGTAATTTGGTTTTGAATCATTTCTTGCTAACAAAAAGTTAAAAAAATATTATTTGACTTAAAGATAAAACTTATGTCAAGTGTGGTATTTTGAAGATCCACCTACCCCCCCCCCCCCCCTCCCAGAAAGGGTCACGTAGAATGGGTACGTTCCCTAACGTGAGATTTTGCTGGACCCCCCTCCCCCCCCCCCCCCCCCCTTTGAACTCACGTAATTAATGTATGCCCCCTAATGCTGCGTTTCCATAGAAGCGGAGCTGAGCTGAGAGTTACAAAAATTGACCAATGATATTGCTCAAATCACACATCTCATCTCCGCTCCGCTTCAGTGGAAACAGTATTAGCTGAGTTGAGAAGAATTTTATTAAAATGTATAGCGTGCTGTGCAGAGCGGAGCTTTGTCATGCTGAGCGAGGCACAGCGATGCGGAGTTGAGCTGTGTAACTGCGCTAGGTGGAGCGGGGCCGGACGGGGCTGAGTGGGGCTTTGCGGGGCGGTGCGGGGTTACGTGGCGTCACGCTGCTTGAAGAGTTCGTTGCAGTTTGCAACCAAAATGTATTCACAGCCCCGCTCGGCTTAACTTGAGCTAACTATAATACAGCTTAGCTCAACCCCGCTCGGCTCATCTTCAACCAGCAACACAGCTTAGCTCTGCATCACTCATCTTTGCAAAAATGTTTATTTTTAGTATAATAAAGTTATGCCATTGGTCGTTGGCAGATTTGTTAAATTTTCAAAAAAGATTTTGTAATATACCACACTCATTTAAAATCATCTGATCATGCAGTAAAATAAATCAATACATTATCTGGGTATCGCGTGTTTTAGAATTTTAATTTTTGTTTAAATAAAATCTTTTAGTTTCTCGACGAAACTTGGTCCGTTTGTGTATTTATTTGCGCACTTACAAACTAATATATTTCAGATTTTTTTAAAGTATTTTTAATTAACTTAGATATTATTGAAAAATGATAAATACTTATAATCTAAAAAAAAATTACAAGAAGTACATAATTTCAATAGTTTTATCATCACGCCTTTCAGCATTTTTGGATGTAGGTATAAATTAAAGCAAATTTGGAATGAAATAAAATCGATATTGTGTTATAATTTTAAAAGGAGAATAAATAATCTTTCTCATTGGAACCTCCCTACACGGTCGTAAGAACAACTTCCGACAAAATGTGGATTTTCGGATGCTGGCTGTTTAAACGCTCTTAAGGAAGATAATTATATAACATAACATGTTGTCATCATCATATAAATGACTGACTGGAAGAGAATCTCACAATGGTATAAAAAATGGAAAACATAATTATATGCAAAATTCAAAATGAAATAGAAATTACTGAAATAACCATGAAATAACTACAATTGGTTGAATTCAAAAATAAAAACGATCGTTTTTGTAAGCAATAAATTTCACGTGATTTCATGCACGTAGAAGATTTGGAGCCCACAAACGTAAATAAATCAAAAAAATTAAATGAAAATCGTGTCAGAGTTGTGTACCTATTTTGTGTCATAAATAATAAGTAATACCTTAAACTAAAAAAACTGTTTGAACACGAGGCGAATATTTTCCATGATTTTTTCATAAGAAAACCGTTTTGTACGCAACATGTCTAAGATGAAAGCGTCATTTCGTTTTAACTTTTCGATCAATCTGAGACTTCCTTATTTGTGGAATATACTGAGGTTGATGGAAGTGTGGGAGAAGGGGGAGAAAGGAAAAACACCTGTCTATTCAGATCCAGTCACTAAATATAGATAAAATTACTTGAACTAACGTTTCAACTCGAAATATGCAGTGGTCCGCCAGAGCAAGGCGGAGAGGACGTACCTATCTTCTACTCTGTAACCGCTGAAGAGATTATCCGATAGAACAAGTGTGTTGTGGGCATGTACATGGGCCCAAAGTAAGCATAATTTTCCGAACTTCTAGGGAAATTGATCCAACATGTTCATATTTATGTCGATAGTATATTTTAACTGCAATTGTTTGACGGTTGAAACCTCGACATGTGCAAGTTGATTGTTATTGTATCATTTGGTCTATTTCAAAAAAAAAAAATTATTACTGTATAAAAATTGCATACAATTAGAATTTATTACCCGCTATGCTACTGCAAGTAGCTTGTCAGCAGGAGATTAGTTCCACAGATTAGTTACAACCACAAATTAAATAATGATTGATTTTGATAATGAATATTATTTTGTATTAAGATTATATTTTGTTCTTTCTCACCATGCATTAAATTGCAAGTATGTGATTAACAACTAATGTACCTATTACTGTTTTTATGTTGCTCAACTTTTTCATGACATTTAATAAAAAAAAATATATATTTTCATATTCCACATCACAATGTTGGTAGGTATATGATACGTGTATGTGTATTTGTGTATTTGTGTATGTTGTTGCTACGTCAATGCGTTAATGATTATGTAATTTGTGGTTGTATCTGTTTCAGTTTCACTGGCTCCAGAGGACACATAACAAAAATTAAGCAGTGTTTAATTTCGTTTGTATGTATTGGCCTAGAAGTCGAGGGCTTTTTGAATATGGTGACAGCCATTTCTTTCATCGATGCGATTTCCAAACTTTTAAATGGCGCAACCTTCTTTTAATGATTTAAAAAAATTCGCCACGCGATCCCCTAGCCTTTTTTATGAGTTAAATCAGTCCTGATCAACCTTGTTAGCCAGAGGGCTATTTATCCATTTTTAGTTTATACGAAGGCCGTAGGTAGTAGGGTATATGCAATTTGACATGGTTAACTTTGCAGTCCGCAGTGACGCAAGCTTTCTAGGGATTGATCTACTGATCTAGGGATTAGGTACCTGTTTATTAATAACTATTAGTCTCAAAACAGCATCGTCTGATGAGGCGGGTAACTTACTTGCCTGTTTAAGATTATTTTATCATAATAAACACCCGGGTTGCCGGCAATAAAAAAAAAATGTATTTATTATTTTTTTTTATTCGCATTTGAAACAATTCTTTAAAAAAATACAAACCACGATCAAGAATCTTACTGGTCTACCACGGAGGAAACAAATTAATTGACTTGTTAGACTACAGTATATCTTGTTGCTTTAATTTTTTTACACATAACGAAGCTATTATTCTCTCTCGTTCGAGAAGTTTTCGTTGTACTCTACATCCGCCTAAAATAGAAAATCGATTTAATTTTTCTGTATGTCTCATTGTAACGTATTACGGACAAAACTCAAGATTGCCCCTTGAACCACTTCTGAAAGAAAAAACATGGAAGGGAAAAGTCGTGGAAGATATTTATAACCTTCTACCCCTCTCCACTATTTACAAAGGAAATCATTCAAGTTCAACTCGGAGGATGGAAAACAATTAAACTTTTGTTAACAATTAAACTTAACAATATTATTAAAACGGCTGAACCAGCTTAATTGAGAAGTTAGAATGAGTCCACGCTTAACTGTTTTGTAAGGGGTTGAAAAAAATTTGAGGAGCGTTTTCACGAAGAGAACTATTTAAAAATTACTATTTTTCATGAGACAGTTTTAAGCGAATAATCAGTTGACTTTTGATGACTTTTCAAAGAGGTGTTGAGTTGAGTTGATTCTGTGTTGGCATGGGACCAACTGTTAGACACCATTCATAATGTATTATAATATTATGATGGGTTTCAATTATTATAAGCAATAACTATCAGCCTGAAATACTCATCCACATTGAAAAATCTTCCGAGAAAAGATACATGACGCCAACGGGACTTGAACCCGTGTCCTCTCGATTGCCGGTCGATTGCTCTTGACCACTGAGCTATGGCGGCTTATCTCGTACCCGCCAAATGATTCAATATATGCTAGTGTTTCATTCAACAATTACTGCTTATTATATTTTTTCCACCTGAAAACAACCAACTTTATTTTTGCGAGAGAAACATTTACGAGAGAACATAATTTGTCTCGACGCCACCTAGCGAGGGACTTAACACTTACAATGTTTCTCTCGCAAAAATAAAGTTGGTTGTTTTCAGGTGGAAAAAATATAATAAGCAGTAATTGTTGAATGAAACACTAGCATATATTGAATCATTTGGCGGGTACGAGATAAGCCGCCATAGCTCAGTGGTCAAGAGCAATCGACCGGCAATCGAGAGGACACGGGTTCAAGTCCCGTTGGCGTCATGTATCTTTTCTCGGAAGATTTTTCAATGTGGATGAGTGTTTCAGGCTGATAATTATTGCTTATAATAATTGTTACCCTTTGTGCTATGCATAAAAAATCTTGTCTTAAAAACGTTAGTTTTACAATTAAAAATAATAATATGATGGGTTTGTTTCAAAAAATTTGACGGATTCGTCAAATATTTAAAGTTAATTTTGACGTTCTGTGTAAGTTCTATTCAAGTTCTGTTATTATATAATTATAGGACAGTTGCTTCATAAAACTGAAATAATCACAGAACTTGAATATAACTTACACAGAATATGAAATTCAAATATTTGATGAATCAGTAAATTTTTTTGAAACAACCCATCCTAAATCTTTATTTAAAAATATTTCAAAAAGCGCAAATAATGACAAAAGAGAAATATTCACCAAAAGATATTTGCTGTTATCAAATTTAATTTGTAAAACTCCATTTTAACTTTTTATTTCTTTCATGTACTCAATAATATTATTATTCAATTTATAAAAACAGTTTATTTGTAAACAAGTTCTACTATGTAATTATTATTTCCCTTGACAGCTGTTTCGCCTTCTGAACGCATTATCACACTGTAGTTATTCCGCTTACAGAAGATGCATTATAATATTTCACATTATGAATCGTGTCTAACAGTTGGTTCCATGCCAACTCAGAATCAACTCAACTCAACACCTCTTTGAAAAGTCATCAAAAGCTGTGAAAAAAATATTTTTAAAATAGCCTATAACCCGAACCTAACGTAACCTATTTAAACAACTTTTTAATATATTTTTTCTTCACTGTTAACGACTTTTCAAAGGCGTTGAGTTAATTTTATTCCGAGTTGTCCGGTCACTCTTAACAGTTAATTGAATTTGCATATAAAGATTATCATAAAATACTGAACCCATACAACTGATTATTCACTTAAAACTGTCTATTTCTATATAGGTATTTGACATGAAAAATTTGATTGTATTTATTCTTATTTCCTATGCCCTTACTAATTTCTGGGTAAAATGTCTGAAATTATTAATGGTTATTCCCTTTTTTAACAATTCCAATTACTGCATTGTTTAAACTTGACTGAAGGTCGTTATTCTAATCATTGTGTGAGTTTTTCCCAAATGATGACTCATTGGTTTCTTTTCCAGCATAATTTAGTCCTTGAATTTGACACCTAAATTTATTATTCTCTCTTACTCTTAGATATATTTAAGCTTAAGTGCTTGTTATTACCTCTCCAAGTTTGTGAACTTTACCCCGGACACCCTGCATTGATTTTTGAAAGTCTGAAATCGCCATTTCGTAGACATCTACATGGAGAAAACGAATAAAAAATCCGTTTTCGGTAGATATTTCTCGTTGTAAAAACACTCCTCAGTTATTGTGGATGGGAAGAAAGTTATTGTGGGGAAGGAAAACGAAGAGGGGATGGATATAAAACAAAGCTATTTCAACGAACTTTTTGATTTTAAATTCTTTGACACTTTGAATTTTTGACCCTCCAACAAAGTGCAATTTGATAAACAATATATTTTTTTAAATGTTTATTTTTAAGATTTAAATGTGAATAATTGGTTTTTGAACTTCGCTGGGTATTGAGCCCTTAGTCCTAGTAGATCTAGAGGTCTTGAGGCAATTATCGTCCTTTGTGAGGCAGTTGTCGTCTATTTAAAAATTTCTAATTACATAGAACCAAAAAGTCGTCCCAAAAATGTAAAAATGTACCTACAAAAATTATAATATGTTTTCTATTTGATTGTTCAAGACATTATATCAATAAAAATGTGACTTTTTGGTAAACTGCGAACAAATTATCAAACTTGACTGTCAACTGTTTTTTTTTAATCTTAAAACCATTTTTCGTTTAAAAAGGATGGTGTACAAATCGTTTGATATAAATTATACTTTGCTGTGAATATCTCTCAATCTGCTAATCAATTCAATTGAGATCAACAGAATAGTTAAGTAATTAATTGATCAAGAAAAAACTTCTCAACCCACCCCGCTGGAAAATAGGGTGATAATTTGTTAGTTCAAAAGTTCTCTAGTAAATATCTCGCGGCATGTAAAAAAGCCAACATGGAAAAACAAATTAGTACAATAATTATTACTCTGCAATTTGTAATGCATTTTAATGCCTCCCACGCTGCTAAAATTTGTTTATCAAACACCAACAAAACAACATGAAATGGTTTCTAGATAGTGAAAAATCTGCATAAATCCTTCAATTTATTCCAGTCTTGTGCCACCGCAGAACGCAATACCTCTTCCAGCTTCGTCTTCAAAGCAAATTGCATCAGGGACTGTCTTTGTGGTAGCCTACCCACTACCCGCTACCCAGTACCCAGTTACCCACCCATACAGCTACACAGATATTCAAGTACACGGTAGGTATGCAACGTGCCGCGGCTTACAGCTCGAGTACCCTCTTTTGAGAGATTATGTTGGTACCTTGTTGGTACTCCATGTCTTGTGTTAAAAATTATGTACAAGTACCTAACATTTACTACCTGTCTTCGTCTGAGATTTCAATGCTCTTTTATCTTATTTCATAATTGTAAAACATGGTACAATTAGTTGTTTTTACCTTAATTAAATATGCCGCTATCTTTGATGAATACCCACTTCAAAGATAGTGGCATTTCTCATACGCTGAAAAGGGTGCATTGAGGTAGAAATTTCAGATCCAAAAAACATTAAAGTTTCAAAACGCGAAATAACTCATGGGACCACCGTTTAATTACAGACTTTACATAAACAACTTTTTCGTTGTATTGAGTTTATAGTTTTTATGTCTAATGAAAGAAGCTCTTTCGTAGTTTCTACAGAAATATTTAAAAGGTAATTATTATATCGTTACGTGTATTATATTTGAACTGATTGATATATCTATGTCATCAACTTACCTTTCTCAACAGGTTGAGATTACTTTAAACTCTTTTGGAAATGTTATTTTTTTTAAACGAAATGGAAGAGTTTTTTATGAAAGATATTATACTATTAATATTTTTATGGAAGAGTCCATGTGGTAAATAACTTTTCCTGAAACCTTCAAGAGCTATCAGAACCATAATAGCATGGTAGTCATCGCCCACAAAACGTACCCGCTCAAAAGGAGTGTATGCGTAGTTAGCAATATATTGTGGTTTCGGAGATGATGTTGTTTAGAAAAGCATACAATTTAACATATGACTTGCATCAAGCAGGAGATGATTTTGTCTGGGTCGTCTACTAACTGGGGTACCGTACCTTTTTTGTTATCACTGTCGGAAGTGTATTTATACATGAGCACTAATGTACAAGACCCATAATCATCATTAATATGTTTGTGCGATCTATAATTTTCAAGTAGGTTAAAATTAATATAGCCTTGATTTTATGGTAGGTTGAAATGCATGCTTGTTTTTAACCACAAAACAATGTCAAAAGAAACTAAAATAAAATAGCAGTAATGCTACACATTAAAAATACGTACCTAAAACGAAAACCAATATTCTTGTACAATAATGCACCTGACCACTGAATATGTCATAATATTTAAAAGCCCAAAAGGGCGTTGATTATTATTAAAATAAATACACACTTCCATTAGAATGTTGTTTGGAGAAGATCCGGCTGAAATTGCTCGCGGAGAACACTTTTATAAAAACACTGGACATTGGGTGATTTTAACAATAATATTTTTTTTATTTTTTTTTTTTTATTTAGTAACTATATAATATTTTTTACATTTTTATATGAAACATGTTAGTTAGATGTATATATAAAATAGAAAATATATTCGAAGTCCTCCTCACTAGGAGATCCTGTGCTGAGGGGGACTATGCTTTGGATAAGTTTTTCAGCGACTTCTATGGTTTAACTTGTTTGGATAAGGTTTTCTAGAAACTTCTATGATGTTTTAAGTATACTAGTAAGGTCATTTTCCGATAGTTCCTTCAGCCAACATTTAATGTCCTTAATGTAGCTATTGTTAAAAAGAGTGAAGACTACTGCCATCTAGCGGCGTATTTTTGTAGCCTATTGTCAGTTAATATGGGATTTTACAGATTAGCGACGTAATTCGAAACTAAAGGTAAACACTAGACGGTAAAGTAGATCTCTGGTTTTTTATATCGTATAATGTGTTATGGTGACACGAAAGTGTGGTTTATTTTGATTGTGTTAGAAAACTTATTATAAATAGTCTGCCTTTCTAGTTTAACTCTCTCTTAATTCGTGGATCTCCTATAAACAGCTAGCATTGTCTAGCAAGTGGTCAAAGTGACCAAATTTAGTGTTTTGTCGGGTCGGGACAAATTATTGTAGCAAATGTGCTTTGTGAATAAAACCAGGAATTCCTCCATTGAAACCAGATGTTTTTACTTGACGTCCTTCTGCTGAATTATCAATTTATAACATGCTCTTAATTCGTGGATCTCCTATAAACAGCTAGCATTGTCTAGCAAGTGGTCAAAGTGACCAAATTTAGTGTTTTGTCGGGTCGGGACAAATTATTGTAGCAAATGTGCTTTGTGAATAAAACCAGGAATTCCTCCATTGAAACCAGATGTTTTTACTTGACGTCCTTCTGCTGAATTATCAATTTATAACATGGTCCTCCAGCCGCATCTACCTTACGATCGGATTAAGGCATTAAAAGGAAACAATAAAATGAACCAGCGAGCTATCCAAAAATCCAGAGAGATGAAAACATGAAGAACAAGGATCGACATCAATATAAGTATCCCCTGCCCATTATTTCCTTCTATTCCGTGAATTCCTGTTCAAACAAGTGCTATTTTTTGTGTGTCAATGTACTTATTTAAAAACAAAAAAAACTAACTACCCGCAGTGTAAATGCAAGTCATGCGAATTATTTTAGGTTAATTGTTTTAGAAGATGATTATTGTAAGATTCTGTCATTGTTCATAGCTTGAATTGGTTACTACGGTTTTCTACGCGATTATTGCACAGAAATTATTTTTTAAGGAACATTTTTAGAATTTGTTGTGTTGAATTATTGTCAAACGTATAAAAAATGGATAATTTAAAATCGTTGATTAACAAACGCGGAGTGTTGAAAGGTAAACTCACGAGATTTGCGGATTCATTAAACGCATTATCAGTTAACGAAATTAAAATTCGCTATGCGAGAATTGAAAAAATAATTGATGATTTCGAAGAGGTCCAGGAACAAATCGAAAGTCTTCCGGATTCCAACGAAATTGATAATAATTTGCAAAGAGAGAATTTTGAAAATCAATATTATTCAACCTTGGCGACTGCTAAAGGAGCAATTCAGTCTGTAGAGACTCCCAAATTAGAAATCAAGTTACCCAACCTTCAGTTACGAGAATTTAACGGAGATCCCAAAAATTGGATTAATTTTCTAGAAACATTTAAGACATTAGTTCATAACAATACTGCCATAAGCAATGTACAGAAGTTTTATTATCTGCAATCCTGTTTAAAGGGGAATGCAGCAAAGATCATCGCCAATTTCGAGGTATCAGACCTGAATTATATATCGGCTTTTGAATTGTTGCAGCAGAGGTTTGCAAATTTGCGAACTACCGTACAAAGACACATCCAAGCTCTGTTTCAACTTAAAGAGATGAAACATGAGGATCCAGTAGCCATGCGTTATCTGATTGATGAAACTAATGTAAATTTGAAAGCGTTGCAAAATTTAGGCTTGAAAATCGAACAATGGGATGCTTTAATTATATACGTAATTTCTAATAAATTGGATGCAAGTTCTAGAAAGCATTGGGAACAAAACCCATTGCAGGATGAGCTACCTACATTACAGGAATTTCTTAAATGTTTGACCTCGCGTGCGCAAGTTTTGGAATTAATGTTAAATTCAGATTCGAAAAAAATTCCTACCTACCCGAAAGCAAGTGGTAGCAACAATAATCCCAAAAAGGAATCGGTATTTTTAGCTGCTACCCACAATAATTGTATTTGTTGTAATGACAAAAGGCATAAAATATATTTTTGTAAAAAATTTTTAAAATTAAATTCAGGAGAAAGAGCCAACGCAATAAGGAGGTACCGTGCCTGCTTCAAATGTTTGAGGTTAGGACATACGGCCCCATATTGCAAAATTAATTTAAAATGCAAGCATTGTGATAGCGAGAGCCACAATACGTTATTGCACAGGGAGATGCATCCGAGCGATGACTCCATGAATAAAGGCGAAGATCACCCAGGAGGTGACTGCCAAATGGATGCTGAACGAGTTTCAGTATCAAACCATTCAGCTTTAGCGAAGGCTGAAAAAACAATTTTATTGTCGACTGCTATCATTGGGGTAGTAGGTCACAATAATAAAGTGCATGAGGCAAGAGTCCTAATTGACTCCGGAGCTCAAGCCAATTTTATGTGCGAAAAGTTCGCAATGAAGTTAAATTTGAGATGCGAAAATATAAACAAGCCTGTGTTAGGTATACACAACAATGTTACCCATATAAAGAAACGTGTTGCGATAAAAATGAAATCTCTGAGGACAAATTATAATCAAAATATCACTTGTCTAATATTGCAGGAAATAACCACAAACCTACCTCAAGCAACAGTGGCCAGAAAAGACTTTAAGCTGCCGCCGGGATTACAAATGGCGGACCCAAATTTCAACGTAGCGGTGCCTATTGATATCCTGTTAGGCGCTGAGAGCTTTTGGGATATACTACAAGATGATCGGCTGAGATTGGATACCGGACCTACTCTGCAGAGGACTGAATTAGGCTGGGTTATATCGGGCCCGATCAACATTCATCAGAAAAAAAGGCCAGTACCGCAATTTTGTAGTTTATCAATAAACACATTATCTAATCAGATAGAAAAATTTTGGAAAATGGAGGAGGTGAATTCTGCGAGATTTCAAAATCACGAGGAGAAGGCGTGTGAAGCAGATTTCGTCGCCACGCACTCTAGAGAGAGCGATGGTAGATACGTGGTAAGTCTGCCGCGCCGCCCATGTGTGAGTCAACTTGGTGACTCGTTAAACACAGCGGAAAAAAGATTTAAGCATTTAGAAAAGAAATTTTTAATAAATCCTGAATTGAAATTGCAATATGTACAATTTATGCAAGAATATGAGCAACTAGGTCATATGGAGTTATGTGATAAATGGAGAGGGGATGAGCAATCCTATTTTTTGCCGCATCACGCGGTCATAAAAGAAGCTAGCACCACGACGAAGGTGCGTGTAGTGTTTGATGGTTCGGCAAAGACGTCGACCGGAATATCCCTGAACGATGCTCTGATGGTGGGAGCTGTCATTCAAAAGGACTTATACAGCCATTTATTACGTTTCAGAATACATCGATACGTCATGACTGCGGACATCGAAAAAATGTACCGTCAAATCAACGTATGCGCAGAGGATCGCAGCCTTCAGAAGATTGTATGGCGCGAATCACAAGAAGAGGAACTCCGACATTACAAATTGAAGACCGTCACATATGGGCTGGGACCTTCCTCCTTCCTAGCAACGAGATGTCTTCGACAAATCGGTATGGATAACCAAGTTAATTTCCCAGTAGCAAGTCAAGTCATAGAAAATGATTTTTATATGGACGATCTATTGACTGGAGGGGATGACTTGGAAGTTTGTTTCCAGTTAAAGAAACAAATAAGTGATATCTTGCTGTCCGCAGGGATGACCCTGAGGAAGTGGAGATCAAATATTTTGGAATTGTCATCTGGGCGGAGCCAAGGTGAAATCGCCAAACAGGGCAATTGTGAGAAAATGATCACTGACAATTCCAAGAATGAAAAAATACTTGGATTAATTTGGAATAATGAATTAGATTACCTGTCATATGAAATTACAAAGCCGTCAGGTAAAACGGAGAGCAAGCGTCAAATATTATCGTGCATAGCTTCCACCTTTGATCCTTTAGGACTTTTAGGGCCTGTGATATATGCAATTATATCGCATTTGTATCTATGTAGTAATTCGGGAATGCTCGGGTCGCCGAACATTGCCGATCGGGCATACGAGCCGGGACAGCGGTCCGGTGTACGGCCGCGGCCAGAACCATTCTAACTTCCAGTATAATCAGTCGCTACCGAGACAAATAATATTACTTATTGAATCCATTGTACTCTTACAATAAAGACGAGAACTTACGTTTAACATATTTATTATTATTGTGTGGCTAGTGTGGCCACAATAAAAGTACATTACAATTGGCGCAGCCGTATTAAAGTACAATATTGGATTACCAAATTGGATCACAAAAAAAAAATTACCAAAGCGGGGAGAGCTAAGTCACCCCGAAAAAATTTTTCAAGGCTACCTACAGCCGAGGCGGAACATTGGAGTATTTTTTGGGTTTGTCTGACCGAGTGAAAGGACCGGCAGAACAAACCGAGGATATCTCTGGCTATTCCTGGAGCCACAGTCAGAGTTCTGGAGTACCATCCAAGGGTACTCAGAAGCAAGAGGCGGTGGTCGTTTTTGGGGCTCAACAGAGCCTTTCCACGAAGGTGAAGTTCCGAGGGAGTGCCGAGGGAAGGCATTCTTACAAGGCAAACAGTGCTAGTGTCGAGGAAGGTCACTCACTCATCAAGAGGAAACAATCTGGAGACGTTGCAACCGCAATTTCTAAGATAGGTTTTTCTTTTCTTTCTTGTGGAGGATTTGTCTGGGTTTTTTGTAATTTTTTCCGGGGTAGTATTGTTGTCGTAGCTTCGCGTGATTATTTTTTTTCCTTTTGCGAAGATGGAATCGGCGAGAATTCCACCGTTCTCTCACATAAACGGAGATTGGGATGTGTTTCAACTCAGATTAGAGCAGTTTCTCGTGTTACATGATGACATTACCGAGATTAAGAAAAAGGCTTATCTGATAAACTCGCTTGAAACGGAGACCTTGACTCTTCTGTCCAACTTATGTTTCCCGATTAAAATCACAGATGTTACGTTTGAGAAATTAATTGAGTTGCTAAAAAAACATTGTGGTAAATGTAGATCTCTTTTTCAAGAGCGGGAATCATTTTTCCAAGCTAAACAGAATCATAACGAATCGATAAGGGATTTCGCCGCAAGAATTCGAGGGCTCAGCTCATTCTGTCAGTTCGGAAACAGGCTGGAGGATAATCTTGTAGACGTGTTTGCAATCGGTCTACTTCCGGGCCCTGTACGGGTAAAATTGTTTGTTGAAGGGCCTAAACAAAACTTTAATCAACTAGTTGAACTTGCAGTGACCGCGAAAGGTCCTGAGGTCGATTCAATCAAGATGAAGTTGGAAGTAAATTCGGTAAAGGAATTTGGAAGATCGGCTTCTCCGGCGCGAGAAATAAATTCGGTAAAGAGATTTGGAAAATCGGCTTCTCCGGCGCGAAAACTTTATTATCGGTCGAATAGTTCCGATTCATGTAGGTCGGATAAACAAGTTAAAACCGGTTCATCACTAAAAAAGTGTAAGATCTGTGGGAAATCAAATCATGACACTCATAACTGTAAGTTTAAGCAAGCTAAATGTTATTCTTGCGGTAAATTGGGTCATTTACAGAGATTTTGTAAAAACGGGTCAGTAAAATCAGTTATGAATTGTAATAATGAAAATATTGAAAATGTAGCTTTTGTTAAGGCAATCAAGGCACAATTGAAGTTAAATGGGAAATCCTTCGAAGCGATGATTGATTCAGGATCATCAATTTGTGTTATTCCGGAGACATTGTTTTGTAAACATTTCAGTAATATAGAGTTGTCACCCGAAACACGAAAAATTTCAGGTTACGACGGGAATATGTTGACTGTTGTGGGTAATGCAAATTTCAAGGTCGAATACAATAATCTAGTTAGGTTAATAACCTTTGTCGTTGTAACAAGCGGTTCGGAAATGATTGTGGGAAGAGATTTCATGGAAATATTTAACCTCAACATTGTTTCAAAACAAAATGCTATTAATTCGGTTTCGTTCGCGAATAGGAACAAATTTCAGAAAATGGGGAACGTAAAACCATATTTTTCAGGGTATGGAAGTTCTAATCTTAGGGAATATAAAACCATGTTTAAAGGGCATGGTAGTTCATCTGCAAATAAAAGGAATGTAAAACCTTATTTAAAGAATACGGTAGTTCAGTTGCAAAGATTACTTTCTGGGAAACCGATGAAATCAGGTGGAAACCAGGCAGATTTTCTGTCTCGGTTTCTGTTAAAGAACAAAGTTGAGAATTCTAAGGTAGAATTTAAAGATTACTGCGGTTCAGATTTCGTAGATTTTGTTAGCAATTGTGAACATCTTGACGTTAATTCGATTAGGGAAGCCACTAAAGTAGATACGGTCATTCAAGGCGTAATGACGTGTTTAAGGCAAGGGTGGCCCAAACGTGTTAAACGCGAGGAGGAATTATGGAAATTCTGGATAAAAAGGAACGAACTTTCGATTGTTAAGGATTGTTTATTTTGGCAACATAGAATTATTGTTCCAAGTTCGTTGCATAAAAAAGTGTTAGAGCTCGTGCATCGTTCACACTTAGGTATTGTTAAGATGAAAGGGTTAGCAAAGGGTTATTTCTGGTGGTCATCGCTGAGCAAAGATTTAGAGAAAATTGTTCAGGAATGTCCAGAATGCGCGTCGACGAAACAATCTCCGCCAAAGAGTCAATTATCGGTATGGCCTAATTCTGGGAAGGTCTGGAGTAGGTTACACCTGGATTATAGTGGACCGCTGGCAGGGAAAATGTTTCTGGTCATCTGCGACTCATTCACTAAATGGGTTGACTGTATTGAAGTTCAAAGGGCAGATTCAGCTAATACTATATTTGAATTGAGGAAATTATTTTCAAATTTTGGCTACCCTGAACTCATAGTGTCAGATAACGGAACTTGTTTTACGAGTGAAATTTTCCAACAGTTTCTTCGGGAAAACAATATTAAATTCATGTCATCTCCAGTTATGCACCCAAAAAGTAATGGGATCGCTGAAAATTCAGTGAAAACTACTAAGAGTTTTCTTAAAAAACTTATGGTAGGAAATAAATTTCAGGTTGATTACAAGGATAAATTGTTACATTTTTTGTCCGATTATAGAAATACTCCACATTGTACGACGGGAGTCGAGCCAGCAGTTTTATTGTTTGGTAGGAAACTTAGATCTACTTTTGACAGTCTCATTCCGAAAGAGAATGAACGGGTTGTGTCAAAACAACATGATTTGGCGAATAAGAATATTGAGGCAAATCAACGTAAACAATCTAAGTATTATGGTGGTGTAAAAACAAGAAATTTTATTGTGGGACAAAAATGTTTAGTTAAAGATTTCAGGAAGAATAATAAATTTACATGGGTAAAGGGAATTGTTACAGATAAAATTGGAAAAAAATTATATTTGGTAAAAACTTGTGATTCTCAATTAATTTGGAAACGTCATGTGGATCAGATGAGGAACTTATCAGTGTCTTGGAGTGATGTTGAGTCAGATTTGCCAGATTCCGCGTCTGATGACACGAGGACTGAGCACTCTGAGAAAGAGTTATCCAATCTGTGGAGTGAGTTAACGGTGTTTTCTCCTGATTTCAGATTTGCGGAGGGAGGAGAGAGGTCACCGGAGGTCACAGACACGGCAATCGCTGGTCCAAGTCAAAGTTCAAATCCCTGGTTGGGGAGACTCCGCCCAAGATAGTCCACAAGGAAGGAACGGAAAGCCTTCTAACTTAATATAATTTTGTGTGAAATATTAATAATGATGTGTTTATGAAAAAACATTATAAGAACTTGAGTGAAATATCAGTATAATATTTACAGTGTTTGAATTATATAGAATCATGAAATACTTGAAATACTTAAATATGTAGTGACTGATTTACAGGGGGAAGGGTGTGATATATGCAATTATATCGCATTTGTATCTATGTAGTAATTCGGGAATGCTCGGGTCGCCGAACATTGCCGATCGGGCATACGAGCCGGGACAGCGGTCCGGTGTACGGCCGCGGCCAGAACCATTCTAACTTCCAGTATAATCAGTCGCTACCGAGACAAATAATATTACTTATTGAATCCATTGTACTCTTACAATAAAGACGAGAACTTACGTTTAACATATTTATTATTATTGTGTGGCTAGTGTGGCCACAATAAAAGTACATTACAGGGCCCATCGTAGTGGTAGCTAAATTAATTATGCAAAAATTATGGCAGTCCAAGGCATCGTGGGATGACATACTACCTGATGAAATTTTACTACCTTGGAGGGCTTATCTAGACCAATTATCGCAACTAAATGTGTTAAAAATCCCGAGAGGAGTTATTAGCGGAACACCAAAGACTATACAATTGCACGGGTTCTGCGACGCCTCTCAGAAAGCTTTCGGAGCATGCGCCTACATCGTCTCAACAGATTCGGAAGGTAAGAGGCACGCACAGTTAGTTACCTCCAAGTCTAGAGTGGCACCATTAAAGTGTATATCACTACCCAAGTTAGAGTTGTGTAGTGCATTACTATTGGCCAAGCTAATAAAAAATATCAAGTTGACGCTAAGTATAGAGGAATCGGCCACCTATTACTGGTGCGATTCAACAATAGCGTTGTGCTGGTTGAGAGGACAACCAGCTCGTTGGAACACCTTCGTGGCAAACCGAGTCGCTGAGATACAGGAAATCAGCGATCCAACCCAGTGGCGGCACGTATCATCGTCAGAAAATGCTGCGGATATACTGTCCAGAGGTACCACAGCTGAAAGGTTAGTCAGCACTTCAATATGGTGGAAGGGGCCAAGCTGGTTGACGGAAGATGTCAGCACTTGGCCAGTATCCAAGATGTCATGTTTGGATCCCCCGGAAATAAAAAGTAAAAATGTACTACTGGTAACTGATACTCAAGAATGGGATATTTTCGAAAAATTCTCATCGCTAACCAAATTAAAAAGAGTAATCGCTCAAGGTTTAAGATTTATAAATAATTGTCGCAACCCTAAGGATAAAACGTATGGCAATTTAACTGTCTCCGAGCTGGAAGCAGCTTTAAAATGTCTACTGAAATCATCGCAAGAACATTCCTTCAAAAGAGAATTGAAGGACCTAAAGAAGCATGGGTTAGTAAACAAAAACAGTAGATTGAAAGCTCTCAATCCCTGTTTAATGGATGGTTTAATTTGTGCAAGTGGACGATTGAAATTAGCTACTTATTTATCGCATCATCAAAGGCACCCTGTAATATTACCACCGTCACATAAGCTAACTGAACTTATTATACGTAATTATCATTATGAACATTTACATGCAGGTCCCCAAGCGCTGTTATCGGAAATACGCTTGAAATATTGGCCGATATTTGGGAGAAACACTGTTAAGCGTATCCTACATAAGTGTGTTGTATGTTTTAGATACCGACCTCAGGTTTGCCGGCAGATCATGGGAGACCTTCCAGTTGAGAGAATCACTCCCAGTCTACCGTTCTCTGTCACAGGTGTCGACTTTGCCGGACCGATAGACACGAAGGCTGGAGCGCTGAGAAAATCTCCGCTCATTAAATCGTATCTTTGCATATTTGTTTGTTTTTCTACCAAAGCGGTTCATTTGGAACTCGTAACAGATTTATCAAGCGATGCTTTTTTAAATTGTTTAAAGAGGTTCATTGCCCGTAGGGGTCAACCGGAAAAAATATTTTCTGACAATGCAACCACTTTCAGAGGAGCTTCTAATAAGCTCAAAGAACTATATGCCAGTCTAAGATTGAACAATGACAAAATCCATAGGTTTTTAGCTGATAAGGGAATATCTTGGAGTTTCATACCGCCTAGGGCGCCGAACCACGGGGGGCTGTGGGAGGCCGCCGTCAAGTCCACCAAGTTTCATTTATATCGAATTACTAAAAATAACCCATTGCAGTTTGAATTATTGTATACTTTGCTTTGTCAGATAGAGGCTTGTTTGAACTCCCGTCCCTTAACTTCCCTGTCTGATGACGTAGACGACCTTCTCCCTCTAACCCCCAACCATTTCCTTATGGGCAGGGATGCTTCGGTTATTCCCGAGTTGGATGTCCGCGAGCTCCCGGAGAACAGACTAAGCAAATATCAAAAATTAAACGCTCTAATTCAAAATTTCTGGTTCAGATGGAAGCGAGATTACCTTGCTGAGCTGCAAAAACGGACCAAATGGCAGGCCAACAACCAAAAGGCCATAAAGAAGGACGATCTGGTAATCCTGATGGAAGACAATATGCCTCCTGCATTATGGAAGATGGCGCGCATATTATCTACTCATCCAGGCCCGGATGGAGTAGTGAGGGTAGTTACCCTCAAAACAGCACAAGGCACTTTTGTGAGACCCATCACAAAAATATGTTTGATGCCAATAGAATCAAACTTGGATCCAAATTTCCCGACCCGGCAAATCACTGACCTTCCCAAGGTCACAGCCTAACTGTAATTAGGGCTGAACCGATGCAACCAAACCACGTCAATAATTATGGAGCATCGGTATTGGTGTTGTTGACACCACTGTATCCAGCCTGAAGCCACTGGGGCTTCAAGTCAACAACCGCGAGATGATCATCCTCGCTGCAGATCCAATGGTACTATCTGCTTACCAGGGCACGGCCGCCCCTTGATTTATGATGATCTACCCAAATGATGACATACAGAAGTACATGCTGATGTGCTTTTCTAAAACGATGACCACCCTGGACAAGATGGCCGAGCAGTCTACCCGGTGAAGTGTTCATTCGGTTTTTTGGCAGTGCCATGCCAGTGAAAGTTAATGAACTGATAATCAGTCAATAGCGAACTAACAATTTATTGCTATTTGTGAATTGGTGTTGGTTAAAAAATATAATTGAAGTGAAATTTCTCCATAGAAACAATGAGACATTATTGATTTGTCAATTTTACAAAATTATTATTAATGTTGTGATTTTATTATTTTATAATTTAATTTTTTGCACGATTTTTTAGAAATTTATAAATTTTTTAGGTTATTTTAATTGTTGGTTAGGTTCCCGGACCCTTCAAATTTAGATAGTTACACATCTTGTAAATTTTTAGTATATTGTGTGTAGATTTAGGAATTTGTAGTTTGATTTTTAATTTCAAAAAAACTTGTTGTTTTTTCTCATTCCCCGCCGGGCAGTATGTTAAAAAGAGTGAAGACTACTGCCATCTAGCGGCGTATTTTTGTAGCCTATTGTCAGTTAATATGGGATTTTACAGATTAGCGACGTAATTCGAAACTAAAGGTAAACACTAGACGGTAAAGTAGATCTCTGGTTTTTTATATCGTATAATGTGTTATGGTGACACGAAAGTGTGGTTTATTTTGATTGTGTTAGAAAACTTATTATAAATAGTCTGCCTTTCTAGTTTAACTCTCTCTTAATTCGTGGATCTCCTATAAACAGCTAGCATTGTCTAGCAAGTGGTCAAAGTGACCAAATTTAGTGTTTTGTCGGGTCGGGACAAATTATTGTAGCAAATGTGCTTTGTGAATAAAACCAGGAATTCCTCCATTGAAACCAGATGTTTTTACTTGACGTCCTTCTGCTGAATTATCAATTTATAACAGCTATTTTTTTATTTTAATTTGTTTGATACTAATTGGGAGTTTGTTATATAACTTTACTGCTAAAAATTCAGAACTTCTTTGACCAAATGAAGAGTTACACTTTGGTATATTAAGTGTGTCTGTTTGTTTGGCTCTAGTTTTATGAGCATATGAGGTGTCTTTCTCTGGGTCGTTTTTGTGGTGATGTACTAGAATGTTTTTGGCATAGATTTTCTGTATGCTTGGAACATCAAACTGTTTAAAAATGTCTGTTGTTGACGTCCTTATGGGGACCTTTAGTCCTTACGTCCTTATGGTAGACCATATACATAGATATGTACGTGCATAGATTCATAGATATACAATAAGTTATAATATGTATTATTTTATAGCCCTAGCCTAATATACCAAATTCGGATGTTAAACATAACCTTACAATTTTATCCATGTATTTGATATAAAATCAAGGCTACTCGGTGTTGTCATAGTAATTAAAAAAATAGTTTGATATTATCAAATTCAGCACATAAACAAGCATCAGACAAAAACAGGCGCGCGTGCACCAGAGGACGCTTTATGAAAACACTGGACATTGCATACTTTCAATAATACATATATGGGTTTTTGCGTGCATAGATATACACTTTTTTTATCTACATCATACTAATCAGCCTAATCCTAACCCGCTTGTTCTGAATGGGGTATCCAAATACCCCCCCTTCGGAAAATCGTAATACTTAGTTTGATTAGGTAGAAATGAGGAAGACATGGTACGATCAAGTTAATCACATATACTTGAGTCTGATAACAGAAGACGTATGTACGATACGCTATATGAAGCAAGGAATGCGTCCCAAGATAGAAGAGAAATAATAGAATTTGTTGACAGCTAATAAAAAAACATCAAACAAAAACGAAGTAAACTATGTAGAAGCTCCGATGTTATTACTTCCACAGAGAACAGATAAAATTTATTACGTAAGCCAATATCCCCGAATAATAGATTATCGAAGGGTATTTGCCTTCAATTGCTGAAAGGGTTCAAAATCCTGTTAGATCATACCCATCGTCTATAATCAGTAATAACTTATGGTAGGTAGGTCGCCGGGTCCGGCTTTATTTGAGACATAAATCCAGGGTTAATCACGTCCGATATTAACCCTTCCAGATTAACCAGTGCAAGAAGCTATCAATTTCGGTTTTTATGGCTGTTTAAAAAACAACTTTAACCTTACCTACGAACCCTGTTGTAATCTAGAGAGGTATTAAGAGACCTTAGAGATATTTTTTTACAACTGTGTTGAAATTTTTCAAATGGCAATGTTTTTTTTTTCTTACCAAGCATTTTTTTAAATTTGGTAAGTCACTACGGTGTCAGGTGGAATACAGTTAAGAAGAAACACGGGCACCGATAAACTGGAATGAAAGAAAATACTAGAAATATATTTTTTTAAATAACAATAAAGCGTGACATTTGATCGTATATTTGAAAGTATAATATATATTTCGGTTCTAGAAGGATGTAAAAATAAGAGACACAATTAGATGCAAAACAGTAAGCAGACTTGGGTTAAATTCATATTGAATAAAAAAATATATATTTAAAATAATTTAAAACAAATATAATATATTAAGCCCTAACCCAGAGGTTCCCAAAGTAGGTACCCTGGTGCAGCGACGCGCTCCTGATGTCTCTACCAAAATCAAAATTGAAATGATTACAAAGATTTTATTGAATGGAAAATCACCCGCGTGGTCGCGCTCTGGGTACGAATTGGCTGGGGGGCACAGGAGAGGGAATGCGGGAGTGGCGCTAAGGTTTCACATAAAGGAACGTACCCTACTACTACTACGTGCCATTTTCAACCCCCCCCCCCCTCCCTCCCCCCCGGTGACCAAAAACCTATGGCCGCCGCCGCTCATTTGTACCAAGCGTTGACATTTTAAAGACCCCCCCCCCCCCCCCGAACAGGTCACGTAGTATGGGTACGTTCCCTAACTTGCTGACTCTTTTCACGGAGCACCTATCACAGTTAACTGGCTGGTTTGCAAAGTACTTCGTAGAAGACCAAGTGGAGAAGTTTGTGTGCATCCAAGATCCTTCCCGTGCTCAAACTCCACAAGAATTTACTACGCAAGAAGAATAAAATCTAATTGACCTTCGAGCGACAACAGCCTATAAACAAAATACGGATTTGACGGAGTTTTGGGTATCAGTCGAAAATGAGTATCCGTTTCTAAGTGCAAAAGCTGTAAGGGTTCTCATTTTCTTTTGCGACATCATATCTGTGCGAAGCTGGATTTTCGGCGGTTATTATGAAGAGCAAATATCGCTGGAAAATAAATGTGGAAAAAGAAATGAGAGAAGCTGTATCGAGCCTTATTCCCCCGATTCGAAAAATTGTGCAGTGAGCAGCAGGCTCACTCGTCGTCGCACTAAATACACACCTCAAGAGTATGTGGAAGGTTTTTGTAATTGTATTTGCATTTTTTTTTTGTATTTTCACCTGTATTTTCCTACCAATAAATGTACTTCTTTATTTTAAATACGAGTTGTATTTAGTTTTATTGTATTTGTTTTCTTACCTGGTTTCTCTTCATAGTCGTACAATTATAAAATATAGCTACCACAGATAGATAATAATATATGCCGTGAGAAAATTATTTTTTTCTAAGTGTGCCACGACTTGGAAAAGTTTGGGAACCCCTGCCCTAACCAATAATAAATGTTTTCGATTTTTATTTCTCGGAGAAACACTATTCTAACAATATTTAGACGAAAATCCTTTAGCATTTTCTTATACAGAAATATTTTAGCATTGTTTAAAACGAAAACATTTAAAACTTTACTCGTCTCGACACAGGTATCCTAGTGAGACAGACTCCAGAAGATCCTCGCGAGACAGGCTCTTCATAAACATACTTTACATAGATAAATAAATAAAAATAAACATTTTAAAACTTATCAAACCTTCCAGCGGACATCTTTTTTTGTATTAACTCCAGATTGAAAGCCCTGAGAAAAAAAATTCCTCAGGGCCTATGACATCTCAGGGCCTATGACATCTCAGGGCCTATGACATCTCAGGGCCTATGACAGATTGGATTGGAGAGTTTTGACATCAGGAATAGGCTCTTCATAGGCTCCTAAAACAGTTGATCAATTCCGTGGCAAAGGGCAAAGGATTCCGCCTGTCATCCAGACGAGTCCGTTGACCCTGAGAACTTCAATAATAGTTCTTTATGAACATTGAAGTCACCAGCATAAAAAAATCCCGTCCGAAGGGTAGTGAGGCTATAAATCATGAATTGTTTCGCTCAAATGTTTGAAGAGCTTGGAAGTATTTGATTCGCTCAGGTTCAGTGTATAAATGCGTCGGATTCCCACCCAGGCGTCGCGCGTTCAAACCACTTCTAGCTAAGTCCTCCATCATTTTACAAGTCGTGTTTTCCGCTTACATATGTATATATAAATCGTAATATGTAGGTAAAATAACTATATTACAAAACCTAAATTTATATTGGTACCAACGTGAAAGGATATTCAATAAAAAATTTAGAAAATTCAAAATTATTACACTCTTTTAATTTACAAACTGAACAAATATTAAAAACTTTATAAACTTAGTCGATTCTGTGTAAAGGGTGGTGGTTCATTTTGGTTCATGAGAACGGGTCGTTTCTTCCACTTTTTTTGTGTAAGTCGGTATGTGGAACCAGCATCCAAAATCTGCTGCGCCTCGTACAAATATACCAGACCTATTCAAAACCCATTAATAAATCACTTCCCACAGACTCTTCCTTAACCCGGCCTATAACGCTGCCCAACCGGTGTCCATATAGCTCCCCCGTCTTTACACTGTTCAGACAGAGAAGCTCTTGGGAGGTGTCTCATAAAAAATATTTTAAAATTGTTAAATTTAAAAATTCATAATTGTTTAAAAAACAGTATTTAGTACTTCCTGTAAAAATTGAAGTTACGCATTCTACAAATTAAGCCAATGATGTATTATGAGTTTTAATAAATATTGATTACAAAATTATTATGTGTACATTTTTCACAAATTTTACCAATGTACGTTTGAGGGCGTAACTGGCGAATTAAGAGCGTTTAACCAGCCAGCGGACGAAAATCCACATTTCGTCGAAAGTTGTTCTTCTGATCGTGCAGGGCGGTTACAATGAGAAAGATTAATTATTCTCCGTACCAGCTTTTTTAAATTATAACTCAATATCGAATTTATTTCAATCCAAATTAGCTTTAATTTATACCTTCATCCAAAAATGCTGAAAGGCGTGATGATAAAACTATTAAAATAGTGTACTTTTTGTAGTTATTTTTTGATTATAAGTATTTATCATTTTTCAATAATGTCTAAATTTAATAAGAATGTTAAAAAAATCTGAAATATATTAGTTTGTAAGTGCGCAAATAAATACACAAATGGACCAATTTTCGTCAAGAAACACATGTACGTACATATTTTTTAATGATTTTATTTAAACTAAAATTAAAATTCTAATACATAACTCTGCTAGATAATGTATTGATTTATTTTACTGCATGATTACATTATTTGAAATGGGTGTGGTATAACACAAAAACTTTTTTGAAAATTTAACAAATCTGCCAACGACCTATGGAATAACCTTATTATACTAAAAATTTAAAAAAAAATCTAAAAATTTATTACATACGAATGCTAGATAAAAGAACAATCTTTCGAAATCCATTTATAATAGTTTGTGGAAAAGAGTCAATACGTCTAAAAACTTTTTTGAAAATGACGTATTTCCGGCTTTCTCTAGTAATGCCCTCTTAAGGCCCCATCTCGTATTAGTTGTTAAGTCTTCTCACGTTTTGTCAAGTATTTTATAATCTCTCACAAAAGGAGGCGGGGCCCTCCGATTTCGAATTTTTCAAGAAAAAGTGGATCGTCTTTAGCACCTATACTGAAATCCACTTTAAGTTAAATTAATTTCACTATAACATGTTAAGAATAATTAATGCTTATTTGTAAAATAAGTCAATCGACAGATGAAGAGAAAATTAAAATTATAAACCATAAAATATTAATATGATGGATATTTTTTATTTACTGAATTTTCGGCAGGCTTACGATGAAATGTTTTTTAGAAAAAAATATGTCATTATTTACTAATTTTTACTTTAAAATAATTAGTCGTAAGGAGTCGTTTTATGTGCAAATTTTTTTCAATAATTAATTTTTCCGAAAAAATCACAAATCGAGCCGCAGTGAAATTTAACATTATCAGATCCGCTTAAATTTAATTAATAATAATTGGTTGTTAATTTCTTAAACTGTTTACAATAATATTGTTAAAACCATTCTCGTAAGAAATCCTCACATTTATACCACACATACAAAGTGGAAACTGGTGCTCAATTTATCTTCCATCGCCATGTACAGAATGATCTCTAATCCATTTATCTTAATCGTAAAAGATTCACCTCAGAAAGTTGTATAAAGCGGCAATTAACCAAAGTCAACTCCACGAGACATATCTCCGTTTCACGCCATTTGAACCAGCTTTTACTTTTTGGTTTCTACCCTTGGTCTAACCCGTGATAAGAATTAAGGTTCTGCGGCTGGGAACGTATGTAGAGGGAGGCAGTAATAATATTGGATGTGGCCTCAAAAGGGTTCACACCGCTTTTACTGGCAAACATACCATTAAAAACCTTACGTCAGCATTTTGTTCTGCCGAATAGCCACTTAGACAAATTATTTTAAAAGCCTAAATAACGTAGGAACAAAATCATTTTATATTCAGCATCCTGAAAGGATTGAATTTTATTAACACCTTTTATTATTTAAGCTAGGCGCAGTAAGTTAAATTGAAACATTTTCGAAAATTTTCGAAAAATGGTTGTTGCCTAATTTCGTTTTTTAAATCACCCTGAAGATATGTGTTACAAAATCTGGTCCCACGTCATTCCACTAGCCTTATATTTTTTTTTTGCTTTCATAGGTATAATTTTTCAACTATTAAATTTGATGTAGTTATAGTATGATACGTTTTAAGATTTTCACGGCCAAAAGTATTCACACATCTACCGGATCTGCCCTGATGATGGACACTGCAACGCTGTTCGAAACGTTGGCTAAAGAAGGAGGTAGCGCAACACGGCATAACACCCCAAAAACAAATAACGAAAATAGTTATAGTTTGTTTTATTCTTTTTCCTTTTCATGTGATGACAGATTTGTATGAAAAAGCTTTACCTCCGCAGGGATAACATAAAAAAGCTTCGAGTACGTGTTTGGTCGAATTTCTCTAATTAGATGTTGAACTTTTGGTGAATCACAGACATACAGATTATAGACACCACTAAAACGGACTCGATACTAATTAATTTTACTTCGCCCTTATTTTACTGAAGGCCTCGAGTTGATTGGATATTTAGGCCCCAAATCCAAATTAAAGTTTTGTTTGAAAAAGGTCGCGCCTCCGTTCCTCTTAAGGTAAATTATTTATTTTCTATGTACGCTGAGTTGGTTAAAGTAAAAGGACTGAAATAAAGAATAACATTAAAACATTATGATTTTGCAATGAAACTAACCATATACTGGTAGAAAACCTGGCCGGCATTTCGAATGTCACACCAGAGTGTTGCAATCCCAACACAATTAACAGAAGCGACACACTAAGAACAACTTTTTTATGTTTTTTTTTTATATTTGGGGTTCAAATCACTATAGAAGAATAATGTAAAACAATAATAGTTGTAACATATAGCCCTCTGAACAGGTGATACCTAGTGATGTCTGTGTAACAAAAGTAAGTAATTTGTAATTTTTTTAAATTAATCAATTTAAAAAACAAAGCCCTTTCGTTCATATAATTTACCGACTTCGAGATTAATTAACATTCACACCCAATCAGTGATACCAAAACGCATGTTGGCTCCATCACTTCCACTAATAATTAACTTATGTATTCTAAACCATTGCTCATTATTAAAATTGATCAGTAATTCGTGTTGAACCTAATTAATTTTTGATGAGTAATCGATTAATTGAGTGTCCGATTTCATTTGGCAGTTATTTCATTCATTGAATATATATTTCGTAAAATATTTGGATATCCTTCACATTGATCAGGCTTACATAGAGTCTCAAAATTATCTTTTAAAGTGGGTACCAAAATCTATGTACGGTATACCTACTATTGAAGTCCTTCAGAATATTAATAAGTTCAAAGGCCAAAGAAGTTTTTAAAGATTTTTTCTTATACATAAAGTCACTTAAATCCGATTTTCTTCTTTATTGTGAAGCCAAAAATATTTAAAAATGTTTTTTTATATAAAAGCATGGAATTAATGCACTAAAAGTCCAAGTGAGAACGTATTCTTGCTCAATAAAATGCAAATTTTGATTAATGATTCTGCGACGTCGCAATCGTTTACCATTAAATACCAAGTGAATTTTGCATTATTGACAGCTGAATAAATTTCGTGGGAGAAAGGGAAGATACTCGTATGAAAAAGCTGTGTCCCTTGTATAGATTTTTGAAAAATAAAATATTTTTTCAAACAACTTCTAAAACCACGATCGTTCTGCCTTAAGAAATTGTTTCTAATAGACCAATGTCTAATGTTTAGGCGTAATTTTTTTTAAATTGTAATCTGCTCATCTTTTTTTATATGCAACCTAACTGAAAAACTACTCCTGTAAATTGCCATCTCAACAAAGGCATTTCACTCATAATGAGATGGGCAATATGTAGCGATTCATTATATTATCATGTAAAAAATTATTTATTTACAATTTTTTTTAATCTGTCTTGAGCGCCTTATCCCTCATAGATGATGGCATGATGTGTAATTATAATCATCACATGAAAAGCTACAGCCTACCCTGCTGACGATTCAGGCCTAAAAATAATAAAACTAAAAAATACGTGCATGTGGAAACTATGTCATATTAAAAGAAGCGAAGCTTAGAAGAAACGTTCAAAGAAGGCTTTTATGGGAAGATTAAATTTGATTTACGGAGAACTGTATAGACATGATCTACATACGTAAAATTCAACAGATGTCTTGTGTGAACAACAAGTACCTAAATCTTTTGGTCGTGGTTAAACATTTTATTGTCGGTAGTGAAGTTGAAAATAATAGTTATTTTTAAAGCCCTTTTACGAGCTTAGGGCTTTATTCGTCAAAGACGAGCAGTTCAATTCATATTTTTATGGTTGAAAAATGACATATTGTATCTTATATTACTGGGAGAAAAAACGCGCAAGCCAAACCACGAATTGTGGGAAAGGAACGAAACGCTGCTTGCGGTTGCTGCGTTTCAAAAAAAAATCTCTCAATTTCATACTTTACCACCCTTCTAACCAATCATAGTTAAAATCATTCGTTTCAAAAAAAAATCTCTCAATTACATACTTTACCACCCTTCTAACCAATCATAGTTAATAATTTTTAAGCCGAATTAATATTTTTTATGCATGTAAGCAGTAGGGTCATATGTAGATCCCCTGTTTTTTATTTTTTTTTTTTAATTTCTATAATTTATAAACGTAAAACAAGGAATATATTTCACATGAAATTTATTACAATGTATAAAAGACAAATAAAACACAGGGCACTAGCAAGTTTTTTTTACATTAACTCCCTACAGGAGGCCCAGGGGTAAATAATTTCCCTTAGGGATGGTGTGTGGAGGGTCTTTTTGAGGAGAGGGAGGAACGAACATTGGTCTTAACGAGACCAATGTTGTAGGAAGGAGGAAACACAGAGGCCGGCAAATCATTCCACAGCCGCGCTGTTGAACACAAGAACGAGTCGAAGAAACGACCCGTTTGGCGTGTTTCCCGACTATGCACCGGTTCCGAAGGGATCAATGACACTAGTTCCTCGGAGCATCTTCCATTGTAATACCGGTAGAACAAGGATAGCATTCCCACCCAACGCCTTTGCTCTAAAGAATGCAATCCGTCTGTTAAGATGGATTGCATTTTGATGGATTTTTCAGGTATTTTGGAGCTCCAGACCAGAGGTGGCTGCCAAATTCAACCGTGGGGCGCGCTTGTGATTTGTACAGGGTTAGCAGTTGTGTACTATTAAAGTATCTGCGGGCCCTGTACAGTACGCCCAGTTTTTGGGAGGCTAACTTTGCTCTTCTAGGAGGCTAGCTTCGATGGAGCCCCCATAGCTGAGCTGGTCACTTAGGGTTACACCAAGCATATCAATGCTGCCATCAGAATGTATGGGAAATGTTAGAAGTTGGAAGTATGTTTAATAAGATATTTCATAGAACCCATCAAGAGCTTTATGTTTCTTTGTGAATCTACTTCTATGGAACGTCTAACATACTAACTACACTCGTGATTCCTACCCTGGGCAAAGTTTCAACATTAGATTTCTAAATTCGTTTATGAGCAATAAACTGATGAACAATTATTGTTATAACACGGTTGAAGTAACTCGTTTATGAGTAATAAATGAGTTATTTCAACCAGTGTCAAAATAACTTACTGTCCATCAGTCGCTTTTTATATATCAATAGCTCACTATGGCGGTTGTATTCATTGTGTAACACAGAAACCTTCCTAAAAATTATGTAAGTCTGCAGTGAGATGAGCACTTAAAGGACGTAAAAAATCTCTTTTGTAATCCATGTATTTTATTTAGCCTATAATAAAAACGTAGCCATCGACGAAAATCAGTCCATCGTGTAATTAAATGGGAATGACCGTAAATCTTCGTATTTTAGGGGGATTCCGTAACACTGTATTTTTATTAGAGGAATTTTGAAAAACTGTATTTTCATTAGGGGGAATTCGTAAAACTGTATGTTTATCCAAACTCGAACACCTTCACACAGTTTCAAACTTTTATTTTCTTTCTTTTCATATTTGTCTCCAAATTATTACCATATCTTAAAGCGATTTTTATCCGCTGAGTGGGTGCTCACTTAAAAACAATTTATGTATTAATAATATCATTAACTCTAATTACATTATCCTATGTAGCTACCCAAGGGCGTATATTAGGGATGATTTAGGGGATCCAACCACCCCCCCCCCCCCCCCTTCTACACCCTTCACAATCAAGTTCAGTTTTGCGTGAGAAAAACTGAAAATACAACAATTTTATAAGGGTTCCATGACAACTCAGAATCAACTCAACTAAACACGCAACACTTTGAAAGTTCAATAAAAGCTCTGAAAAAAATAAAAATCGCCCATAACCTAACCTAACGTTACTTATTTTACTTTTTTTTTTCATCGCTTTTAATGACTTTTCAAAAGAGGTGTTGAGTTGAATTCTTTCTGAATTGTCCGGTCACCATTGTTACCATCTCTTTTATCAATGCGATGTAAATAATAATCTTCATTAGTTAAGGTTCCAAAAACTTTCAAATTAATTTTTTCCCTCTTGCGAATGCTATAGCTACGGCCTTTTATCCATCTATCGCCTGCGCCTTGTCTACTTTAATGGTGTCACTATTTAGAGTGTTGTTGGCCATTACAACATCATTAAGGATATAAAATAACTCATGTCGGTGTCCGGTTTACTAAACGTATTCAAACGTGACGGTCCCCTCCCCGCTCCCTCCAGTCTCACAAAATACACCATTTTGATACAAAAAGAGAAAGCCTTCATGGTACGATTTTGCAAAAATGTGGATTATCCGTCTTATTTCCTCTATGCCTTTCATATATTATGTATATTAATGATTTTTGCTTTTAATAAATAAATAAATATCAGAATGATGGATGAGTTTGTAAAGCTCGCCGTGGTGAGTTATTTACATCGCCTCTTTGCACTTAATCTGCCTATCACTCAAATTTGTCTGTTGGATTCCACAGTTTTATTTGATTCTGTTTTCTCTTGTTTTATGATGAAAATTTAAAGAGCGTGAGAATTTTATAATTGGTAGGTATTGTAAAGTTGGGCAGTGCTTTGAGCTCTGATGCTAGAGGGACCGGAAAAGCGTGTATGTGATTTATCCCAGTTTTATACAAAAATATTAAGAGAATACCTACGTACTACGATTTAAAAATGAAGATAATAATTTATCATAATACTGTCATGATGGCGTTTCCTAACAAAATTTTCTATAAAAATTGAGAGAAACAAAATTCAAATAAAGATGGAAATTAACTAATTTTTATTTTAAAGTGTTCATAAAGGTAAGTTTTCTACTTAGAAATAGTTTAAATGTCATGTACTTACATAATATTATAGCATAATATAAGTATCTGTTAGGTTTGGGGTTATTCAGTGTAAAGCGCAGTGGAGGTGAACCTTCACAAAACGGCGCTGTATAAATAATTGCCATTATCATATTCCATTTTTAAATATTACCAAAGCTGAAGTCCCCGACGTTTTTCGAAAACACTAATAATTTTCCCCACATTTTGAACATCAAGTGTGCAAAATTCCATCAAGAAGAATAAAAATTACCTTGGCAGTGGTGGGGACAACCCTAGACTGCCTCCAATTTTATGGATGTGCGTAAGGCTTTTTAGGTTAACAACGCTTGTTTATAGGCAAAATTTCAATAACCAATTATTTTATACACCCTCTCCACATCAACTAGGATTCCTTTACTTTCACTGGCTCTGAGCAGTTTAAAACTCTTGTCACATAAAAAAATAGTTAAAAAGCATAAAATATACGTATTTTGCTGAAATCATCTCACTTGTTCAAACATAAATATACAGGATAAACAAAACACATTATCCTTACGAGAATAACACAATATATATGTAATGTTACCAGCCGAAGAAAACCCTTTTTGAAGTGCCTAAAAAAGGTAGAAGTATTTTCCTTAATTATTTACCTACGCTTAAGGCTCTTCCGGGGCAAGCAACTATACAAACATGTGAACCTTTTTACCCGAAACCCTTGTTACTATTGTTATCTGATTAAAATAAAACTTTTATTTCGTTTATTTATATTTCCCGAAAGGTTCGCGCTATTTTTCGTGACGCCTATACAAATTACGTCATGCAGATTTTATCGGCTCTTTCAATTTCGGTAAGCGCCGCCCGTGGGGAATGTATAATTGTTTTATTGTTGAATGATAATCATATCGTTAAAGTTGTGGTTAATTGAGATTATTGTTCTATTAATATCTAAGTTTTCGATACGGCACACGCTGTGAAACATTATTATTTAGCTTTCACATATAGCAATCGTTTGTGAGAATATATTATTCGAATTTTAATTAAATAACTTTGGATACTCGATAAAATGATATCGGACAAGTTATTAGTGTTTTGTGCAGGAATGTTGATTTCTTCTGGTAAAATAATTTGACTCTTTTTTTATAAACTTCATGTATTCATGGTTGAATTAGAAGGTGTAAATTGATTCTAGCACTTTAATTTAAAGCACCAGGCAAACTGGTTTCATCGGGACTGAAAAAATGGTTTTATATTCAACTAGCAGACTCAGCCCACGTTTCTGTTACTATCGAAACATAACGCCATTACCCTGCCTTTAGAACCAACGCCATCTGTTAATTTGCATACATATCAAATCCACACCGCCCGTTTGCCAGCTGCCCGCTGTCTGAATTGAATCTTTGAATTTCTCGGCCTTTCTGTACTATGCTTTTATTATACATACAAACCTTCCTCTTAGATCACTCTATCTATTGGTGGAAACCGCATGAAAATCCGTTACGTAGTTTAAAAAATCTAAGCGCACAGACAACGGGAGCGACTTCATTTTATACCATGTAAAGATGTTCATAGTTTCCCTAACAGGAAATCATTTGATTTGATTGATTTACGAGAAAACCGCACAGCTTAATTAACTGCTCCCAACTATCCAGAGTCAGAGGGGCTACCGCATCCCTAATTGGTTTACATTGGGTGGAGAAGGAAAGGAGATGAGACGGAGGAAGGTAGCGAAGTACCTAGCGATTCAGATCTGGAGACTAAATATTGCAACTGATTCTGAATGGTTGTCTTTTAGCGCGATACTGAGATACAAACTGCGGCAAATTATTGTTATGTGCAAGAAGTTATTAATTCATGTTTACGTTTTTATCCAAAAAAAAAATCTTATTTCCAGAAAACCATTTAATTTCTTTAAGGTTTTCATTTCATTCTACAGTGAAGCGAATGAACATCGTTAGTTCTGGAGAGTTAAAATGTTTTAAGTGTAAAATTCCATTTTCATTTTACAGAGAAAACATTTCTAATGACAACACAAACAACGAGAGAAAAACTCAGAATCGGAAACAATAAATACAAAATGGAAAGGAAGCGGAAAGAAATTCACAGTGGAAAGCATTAAGACAGGCAACTGTATCTCCTGCTCCTAAACCTTAAACAAATGGCGGATCGGCAAAAATGAAAATAATAAAACGATCGTAAATCAAGGAATTTGAGATTAAGCCATTGCGAGTTTCGGGAATTCAGGAAAATAAAGAAAATATGTAAGGGCGCAAAACAATGAAAAACGATAGCAGTAATTTACGCCGTTAACAATAAATTGAAAATCCGATAATCTAAGCTTTGATTCGCGTGTCAAATAATGTATATTACGATCCGGGACAATAAACAGAACTTTTCACGCTTTTCTTTATTTCTCTTTTTCCGTTTGGCACGTTTGAATTCCCAGTATTGGCCATATTTGATCCCGTGACATATTGTTATTATTATTAGTACAAAGCTTTATTTCTTTTTGAATAATATTTGGAAGTTTTGAATAATTTTGGTGTTAAGAAGTGAAAAGTTTTTACAATGTTTTTGTTGTCGGTCGAATATGGTTTTCAGTATAATAAAATTAATTCAATGTTGAAGGAGTTGAAAATCTGTCTTTGTGTAGTTTCCTATCTCTGTTATTTGCCATTTTTAACTCTTCGTGTGGAATCCACAAACATATTATTATAAAACGAATATAAAGCTTTATTCCATATTAATTTTACATAACCGTAACCAGTTTCAGCGCGTCAGAGCCATCTTCAGACTGGTACAAATAATTCTTAGTCTACGGTTTTCATAATAATTTCGATATTAAAATATGTAATTAGTTTAGACCATTCCCACTCCAATGTAAACATGTATCCCTTCAAAAAGCAATAAAAAATACCATACTTCATAAATATAATAAAGATTTGACAATAAAATTAGGTTACTAGTAACTCATATTACTTTCATACAGATTTTTCCGTAATCATCATTGAAATAAGGTAATTAGCTTACTGGAATTACCAAAATATTTAGAAATTCGACAGTTTAAAACGACTTAGCAACAAATATAATCAGATTTCTAAGGCACGTAAATTATAAACTGCACATTCCAATACAAAATTTAAATTATAATTATTTGATGCAATTGCTTAAACTACCTGAATTATCACAGCGAAGAAAAATCTGTGATGTTTTATTATTATTTAAAATCATCAACGGGTATTTGGATAGCCCTGAACTAGTGAATATGATAAATTATCAAGTCCCCAACAATCATAATACTAGACTCCATGCTCCTTTTAACATAGTTGCTTCTCGCACTAATTTTATGTATAACTCTTGTCTTCAGAGATTGCATCGTGTGGGGAATGAAACTTGTTCTGTGGACATATTTTTTTATAAAAACATCGCTTCTTTTAAAAAACGTATATGTATGCAGATGCAAGAATCCTCAAATGTTCCTGATTGTTAACAGTGACAAATTTAATACCCACTACTCTGTAACTACTTTCATAGTATATACCTACTTATTTATTTATATATGTAATTGCTGTGTACCTTTTATTTTTTATCTTATTTTTTCATAATAATAACAAACTTACATAAAAAAAATTTTAATGTTTCAAATTGTTAACAGCAAAAAATTTAATACACACTGCTCTGTAACTACTTTCATAGTACCTAATTCCTTCTTTGTATATGTAATTGCTGTGTATCATTTATTTTTCCCAATAATAACTTTTAATAACAAACTTACGTACTTTTATAATAGCAAAAAAAAAAAAAAAAAATTATTACAAGAAATTTACTGATTTTTATATTAACCGCAAAAAAAAAATGTTTTACACCTCTGCCGACCGGTTTGCTTCGAGTATGTTTGTAATAATGTTTTGGGTAATATTGTGACAATAATTTCTGAAACTACTCTAGCCTAAGACCAATACGAATATACTTGTTTTACTCCTTGTGTTGTGCCAACATATGTCTGTCATGCTGTTTATTATTTTATATACTATATACTTATTATGCTTCTACATACTTCTTATAATGCTCTGTACAATTTACCTTACATGTAAAAGCCATCAAGGCGTAAACAAATAAATAAATAAATAAATAAATTATAATTGATTTAAATCCTTGTAGACCACCCCTATCCCCCTCCCCAATATGTTGTGTATATAAACCGTAGACTAAGAATTATTTGTACCAGTCTGAAGATGGCTCTAACGAGTTGAAACCGGTTACTGTCAAATAAAATTAAGTGGAATAAAGTTTTATATTCGTTTTATTATAATATTTTATAATGGAATTCCACCATGAATTATCACTCTCTCACAACTTATTTATTTTACTGGTAGAACTCCAAGCGTTGGTTGCTCGGGTTTTATAAAAAGTTTTTCAAAATCAGACGTGGACAGTGACATTTCTCTTTTTTTATTTTTTACAATAGCTCCACACTAATAATTTCCCTCGGGGCTTATGTCATCTTTGGGGATGCTGTGTGAAGAGTATTTTTAAGCAAAGGATAGAGACGTAGGGAAACGATATTACGGGTGTGCAGGAATCTGAGTTTCAGTGTGTCCAGGAAAGAAGCATACACGAATCCATCCCTCCCACTGCAGCGCATCTCGATAGGTCAAGAGAGAGATATATATATATATAGATATATAGGTCTGGAGAGGTTAAAATATCTCCCCCGACCAGTCTTCCTCAATCCGCCCCGTCACGCGGTGGGTAGGCAGATGCATCCGCCGCCCAATTTCAAAACCTTGGAAAAAAACCATAGATTTATATTCAATTCAAATCCACGCCGCCCGCCACAAACAATGAATAAACCTTATGTATTAGATTAGGTATCAACTACTTTCAAAGTGGGAAACATATTTATATAATGTAAATATAATAGACATGCTTATATATTTGTACAACGCCCTTGAGGTGATTTTTTACAAAAACGGCACTTTATAAATCATTCAAATATTATTATCTTGTTTCTCCATATTAAACGATGGCATCGCGGAATATGCGCGGTTTTTATCGGTTTGGAATTTCCAGGTCGAAGCAAACTACTCGTATTTTTAGCTCGACGCCTGTTATTGAATCATTTTCTACAGCGCCCTTAGCCAATAAATTTACTCAACGGTAGGTACCTATTTTATTTTGCAACCACATTTTTTAATAAATTTCCGGATTTTTTTTTTCGAAAATTCCGATTTTTCACACTTTACTGGGTAGTAATAATATTATTTATAAATAGGTTCGCTCAATTTCTAGGGAATGTGGCAAAAGATCATTTTTTTATTGCATGAGCGAAGATATTTATTATTTTTTATTCATCTTTATTAATTTTATTATAATTAAAGTGCTTTGCCTGTCTTAGCAGGAACTCCTATGTTGAGAGCTGGCGCAGTTTATAACAGAAATATAGATAACACTACAACACGTTTAAAATATAAGGCAATCAGCATCGTACCCTTGGAAACGCATACTTATTGGTGGAGGCGCATGTCATAACAAAATCAGTTAATAACTAAAATATAAACAACTACCGAATGTTACGTTTAAAATAAAAGACAATCATCCTGGTAAAACTGGAAAAGCATACTTATAAACTGATTTTCATAAATCTTTGATGTTAGATCTGTCTTGACTGATGATCCAAGACTTGGTATCTTATTTATATCTTAATATATAAAAAAGCGGGTTAGTTACACCATTTATAACTCAAGAACGGCTGGACCGATATTTATGATCTTTGATTTGTTGGATTTGTTTTCGCCACGAATAGCAGAATAGCTATTACAACATCGGAAAATTTTACGAAAACAAATGTTATGAAGAAAATTCTTTTCCTCGTGCAATTTGTATGGAACGAATTCTCATCTATTTAAAGATCTGCAGGAGTATTGTGATAAGTTTAATATTGAATGGTGAGTGAATTCCAAAAATTCGAAAACATCAAATGTCAATGCGCTGATTGTTTTGCTTTTGTTCTTAAATATATAATACTGTCCCTCTTTCTTATGCACAAAATGTCAACAGTCGAAAATGGGACAAACGGTGAACGTATGTCTGCATCCCTCTACAGGAAAAATACAGTAATTACAATAAATCTTTTTCACACGTATAAAGTATATAAAGTATATATATATAAAATATATATTTCAAAGAAAATGAAACGCAATTCCCGTAAGTAAGTGGAAAAGTAAGAAAGTCACAAAAATTATAAATCCGTACACAACGCCTTGTGTGCGGATTTATATAAAACAAAACACGGACAGTTGCGCATCGATAATTGCTTCATTGTGTAATTTAACTTGATAAAACTGAATTTAATTCAGCTCATTAAGTTAACGCAACAGTCACTGATTCTGAGGTGGTACGAAGTTCTCCGGGTCAGCTAGTTTAAAATAAATTGTGTTCCATCCAACAGCAAGTGGAAGTGCATTGTAAAGCAAAGTATTTAAAATTTATTTGGCAAAAGTTGTTTTGCCAAAAGAGAGAAGTAAGAGATTACGCCCTTCGGTTCTGGTATCTCGAGCAGTTTGGAAATTTTTCAAAAGTAGTTCTATGTTTGAAGAGGTATGTTTTTGGCATAAAGTTGCCTAATGTCCAAAGCACAGATTCTTCTAAAGATTTCAACCGAACTGATTGTGACCGGTAATTTTAAAATAATATTTATAATTAGTTTCTGAGCTTTAAAAATCGGATCAATGCTTTTTTCAATTTGCTCCTCCCCAGGCTAAATCGATTAATTTGAGGCATAGTAAATGTTTTTGAGTTGATTCAAGTTAATAAAGTGGCGAGTATGTGTAAAGAATTATGTTTATTTTCTGAGTTTGTTTGCAGTAGTGATAATATATTCTTTCCTCTTTTAAATTCTGCCAAAAATAATCCCTAAGTAGGCATTTGATTTCATTCACCCGTTCTAAGTAAGGGCAATCACATATATTAGCATTGGTCAGGGGGCAAGTAAAGATAATATAATACAAGAGATACGCTGTCACCCGTTTCTAATATGTTACCCAGTGTCGCCTATATAGTTAACCAATACTACTGCAAGCCTTCGCTAAAAGTGCCCGCGTCTTTCGAAACTAACACATGAAATGCGTCGATGTCATTTTCTGACAGCATTCGCGCTTGGCAATACATAATAACGATGGAAGGGGTTTGCTAGAATACAAATCGGTACACAAATCGATATTTTAATGAAAAAGTAATTTGACAAAATGTTCATATATATCTCAGAACAATAAGATGTAATAAGTGCGACCAGGTGTCCCATTCGTAACAACCCATGTCAATTGTTTCATACCTATAATCAATATATATTATAAAAGAAAGTCCAAAAAAACGTGCGGAACGCAAAAACTCAAAAACGAGTCCCAGTACGATGAAGTGAGTTATATGGTGTGGTAGATCTCTATCCCCCCTAGGGAATAAGGGTACCCGTTTTTACCTAAAGGGCGTGCCTTTGAAGATATAAGGGCTGAAAGTTCTAAGAAGACTCGAGAAATTTCAAGAAGAATTACCGGAAACTTCTAGAAGACTCGATAAAACTCTGGAAGGTTCTGTAAGGAGTGGCAGAGTATGTTGGTGAGTCTAGAACGTCGCGGAAAGTTCTATAAGATTCGATAAAGCTCTAGAAAGTTCTGTAAGGAGTGGAGGAGTATGTTGGTGAGTCTGGAAGGTTCCTAAAAGGTCTAGAACGTTCGATAAAGCTGTACAAAGTTCTGAAAGGACTGGCGGAGAATGTCGGTGAGTCTAGAATGTTCCGAGAAGTTTTACAAGGTTTGATAAAGCTGTAGAAAATTCTGGAAGGAGTGGCGGAGTTCAACCGTGAGTCCAGAAGGTTCCCAAAAGTTCTAGAAGGTTCTATAAAGCTGTACAAAGTTCTGAAAGGAGTGGCGGAATATGTCAGTGAGTCTAGAAGGTTCCGAAAGTTTAAGAAGGTTCAATAAAGCTGTAGAAAATTCTGGAAGAAGTAGCGGAGTATGTCGGTGAGTCTAGAAGGTTTCGAAAAGTTCTAGAACGTTCGATAAAGCTGTAAATAGGTCTGGAAGTAGTGCGGATGTATTTCGGTGAGTCTGGAAGTTCCGAAAAGTTCTAGAAGACTTGATTAAGCACTAGAAAGAAAACATATCGGTGAGTTTAGATGGTTCCGGAAAGTTCTATAAGGTTCGATAAAACTGTAGTTCTAGAAAGGAGTGGCGGAGGATGTTGGTCAGTCTAGAATGTCCCGAAAAGTTCTAGAAGGCTTGATTAAGCTCTAGAAAGTTCTGGAAGGAGCGATGAAGTGTGTCGGAGAGTCTAGAAGGTTTTAGATAGTTCTGGAAGGTTCCCTAATGCCAAAGATGTTTTGGAATGAGAAAGTTCTAGAAGTTTTCAGATATGAGTGACAGAGAGTGTCGGTGAGTCTAGAAGGCTCTGGAAAGTTCTAGAAGTTTGTATAATCTTATTCTTCAATATACATTATTAAAAAAAGTGTGCATGCCGCTAAAACTCAAAGACGAGTCACGGTACGATAACTGGAGTTACATTGTGTAGTAGCCCTTCCCATCTATGAAGAAAGTTCCCGTTTTTACCTGAAGGGCGTGCTTTTAAAGATGTAAGGGCTAGAAGTTTTGCCCCCTTGAAATTTCTAGAACAGTTCAAAACATTCCAGAGTATTCTTGAGCATTCCACCACATTCCAGAACATCCCGGAACATTCTGGAATGTTGTGGAATGTTCGGGAATAGGATGGAACGTTCAGAAACATGCCGGACCATCCCCGATCATTGTGGAACATTCCAGATCACTCTTGAATGTTGTGGAATGATCTGGAACATTATTCTGGAATATTTGAAGTCTTTTTTGTATGGGGCTACCCATATAGGGTATATAAAGCAAGATCCGTCGTGGATTCGAACGTCAATTCAATCTCACATCAACTCCCTGAGCGATGCTGGACACCCCAGTCAGAGTATTTGAGAGCATTCCACAACGTTCCGGAACATCCAGGAACATTCTGGAAAATTGTGGAATGTTCGGGAACATCAATGTGAAACTTTTCAGAACACTCTCGAATGTTGTCCTGAGCGAAGCCTGGTAACCCAGCTAGTTAACATATAAATAAACGATTCTTATTGTAGGCTGCTGTTTCGTTTAAATAAAATAGGTACATAAATAGTGTTCCACTCCAAAACGTGCCGCATATATATACCATTATTTAATTTTTATTAATGTTTCATAATTACTAGTAATGAAGTCCCGTTAAACTGCTACATTAAGTTGGTCAACGAGTTCTTACTAACAATTTACTTATATATATATTTTTTTTTATCTGAGGATCTTTACTGTAGCTACATATTATTAAATTTATTTATTATTTAGATTTTCAGTAATTAAAAAAAAAATTAAAAGAAGGAAAAGTGGATGCTAATATAATCAGAAAAAATAATCAGAAAATCGAAGAGAAAAAAAAGATTAGTTCTTTTTCACGTAACCAATTTTTCAGCTTGTATCTCCTTCTGAAAATTAGTTTTTTTTTCATATCATTTTTTTAATTAATTATTATGTTTATTACATTATATTGTATATTTTTGATTATTATTGATTGACGATAATTATTTTTTGGGTTTTATTTTATTTTAATTACTTCTCAGGCGAAGCCAATTAATGGTGTTAGTAAAAAAAAAATCAGGCCTCTGTTTAATGAAGCTAGACGTTTAAACAGTAGCTTGGTTTTAATATTTCTACCTTAGCCTTTTGCTGGAGGGGATGTTAAAAACATACTTTTCGGAATCTTTAAGCGTGTTCATATTGTACATATTGGTGATTTTGCAGGGGTGCTCGGGTTCATGGGGTGAGGTTTGTCTAGGTCTTGGAGGCGGATGACCAGGATACACTGAACCCCAGATTCCTACCCACCCCTTAAACCCTTTTACTTCCCAGAACTCTCCTCTCCTTTCTTTCCCTAAAAAAACCCTCCACAAAGCATCGCCAAAGATAACATAGGCCCTGAGGGAAATAATTTTCCTCAGGGTCATGGAGAAAAAAACAGGACATTCCCAAAGGAAAAATAAAAAATGTTCATGTATATTTGTAAATAGACTAAATGATTTTTTTTTTTTAATATGTTTATTCAGTTTTTTTTTTTTACTTTTACAATATTTATGTTACAAATCTTACAAAACTGATCAATCAGTTTGATTGTAAGAAATCTCTCATTTTTCTTATTTACTTAATACTATTATACTTTTAGGTTACTAAGTATAATACTTAATTTTATTAATTACTTAATTACTAAGTATAATACTTAATTTTAAAATACTACATAGAAATAAGTATATTATTTTCTAATTATTATAAACTACTAACTATTATGATGTTTATGAATACAATGTATGATAGTAATTTCCAGATATTTAATCAATATTCGATCTAGGTATACAATATTATTTAATTTCATGTTCTACGGAAATGATTTAACTTTTTTTTTATTTTTGAATAAGATGTCTCATTTTTAATATTTTCAGGTAACGCGTTAAATATTTCCGGAATTTTATGTCTCTTTGTTCTATCACTGTATACATTTTGAGATTTATCAATAATAAACATTTGTGCTTCTCTACGCCTAGTAGGGTAGTTGTGGTTTACAGATTTTTTGAATTCTGTATTCCAGAATTCATCCAGCGTTAATTGGTATTCTACCTTACTGTGCATAGAGAGGACATTACACAAGGAGAATTTTTTTTTAAAATCGCCTTCACATAATCGAACTCTTTTTTTGCCTGATATCAATTTTAGGAAACGGATTTGTAACTGTTCAATTTTATTTAAGTACGTTTTGTACGTTAATCCGTAACTATTTATTCCGTATCCTATAAATTGATTCTGCTAATGCGTTGTATATACAGTATAATATATTTTTATTAACAAAGTTTTTTAGGTGGTAAAATTTCCATAATATGGATCCTTATCTATTTAATTTCGTGGAGCGCGTGGGTAAAATATACAGATTATCATAGTGATTCCAAATAAGGCACGAACCATAATGAAATTAAAATTTTCGCACTAAATTAATATTCATTTATCATTTCAAGGTGAGCATTGTCGTAAGAGTTCGTTGTACCTTGAACCTGGTCTTGAATTCCAAACCATTTTTAAAAAATCGTCTGAAAGCGGGAAGGGTTAAACGAAACATGATTTTCACCTGCATAAAGTACTTACGTACCTACGATATATTTATTGTATTTAGCCGGGCGTAAGTAATGACATTTTATTGAGTGTGTGACCTTTTACTACACTGTTGAAGTGTTGTCCTAGGACCTAGAGTAACGTCTTGTCTCCCGTCCAAGCTCGAGAACAACTACTAATTTTCAGTTGTCCTTCGTCCCGGTCAGTTAGGAAAGCTTATTAACTCGGTCTCAGGAACGCTCACAACGTCTCCCAGAGGAAATGAAGGTTTTGCAGAATTACTTGACGGCTGATTGCCGGCCATAACTTGACCTTAAGGGGTGCTCAGATAATTGGGGGCCATAATTGTTGTTTTATCACCGGGGTGGTATGAGGCGATGAACCGTTTCATTTATTTTACCTTAAGACCCTGATTAATTTAATCAATACCACTGATAAATTGATAACTGTGTAGATCATGTTATAATATGAATGTGTTAAATAAGCAATTGGTAATAGCCCATTCACATGATTCATTTATCGTTCATTTCGTGATTTCATTCCGCCTCTTTCCCTCGAAATGAACCGTGTGAACACGAAAGTGAATAGAGACAGTGCCGAATGTTGGAATGCTTCCTTCGGCACTGTTCACTCGCAACCGGAATTTAAGATCACGTGACGCGAATGATATGTGTGAACACTCAAGTGAACAGTCTTTCACTCGCAAATCAGTCGGCCGAAATGTTCTGGCGTGAGGACGAGTAGCCGGAGCGGCTTAAACGTCAAAATGCTCCGTTTAGTTCGCTTTTCGAAATAACTCCTACACGTCTCATAGAAATCGTTGTTTCTCCCTTACTATCATAGTGAAAAATATGATCTAAACGGTATTGGAAAGAGAACATAATGTTCTATATATTCAATATAACAATTAACCACAAAAGAATACGAATGTTCACTACTATGGAACCAAATTTTCTGATCGAATTTGAAAAAAAAAAATTATGAAACATTGTGAATTTTTAATGAATTATTTTTATACGAAACGACAAAAAAGTGAGGTGACAGAAACGTTTATAATTTATTTGTCTAACAAAATAAGTCTGTTTTTTTATTTTTTTTTGTTACCAGTAATTTTAGTTAGAATAAAAGCAAGTAGAGCCTTTTTTAAAATTTTAAAAGTTTACATTAAAAATTATTCTATTTAAAAAATTACGTGGTTATTTCTAATAATAAATTTTGAAAGCATATTTTATCACCTTTCCAAAACAGTTTTTAGTTTTTGGATACGTTAATAAATGTTCCATTTATATATGGATTTTATTGCAAGCCGAGGCCTATTTTGGAATAAAAATATTTTCATGGTGCAAAAATACTGGTAGATATCAGTTTTCAGGTTATTATTTAACCATATGTTCATTTTGTGGTGCTGAAATTTGTTTACTGTTGACAAGAATCGCCAATTTCTCGTAATTTAGTTCGTAACTTAGCCGTCAGCGCCGGACGAATTCTAATGCGGCCGCGACTACTCTCGACGACTTCGTATCGAGAATGTCGAGTGAACTCTTCCGTCGAAGGAACCGTCTGAACACTCGGTGAAACGAGAATGGAACATTTCATCGAGTAAACCTTCATCCGAGTGAACCTTGTGACTTCAGCATAAGAAGGCAGAGTTGAGAAAGTACAGAGATATGTATAAAATTGCATTTATTTAAATATTCAATAATTATTTTTGAGCTCGCTACAGGAACAATACTAATATTACAATGTTTACTTTTATCTTACACAAAATGAAGTCATAGACATGGCCCAAGCTAGCGTAACAAATAGGGAAAATAAAAAAAGTCAAAGAACTAAGATAAAACTTTTGTAATTCCTCTTACTCTGACTAAAAATGCTACGCCTAAAAATCTAAATATATGTATCCACGCATATAATTATGTAACTATGTAAACCGGATTGCTCTGTACTCACCGTTAAAACCAATGTTAAGAGGGCATTACCAGAGAAAACCAGAAATATGTCATTTTCAAATCAGATTTTAGACGTATTGACTCTTTTCCACAAAAAATTATAAATGTATTTCGAAAGATTGTTCTTTTATCTAGCATTCGCATGTAATAAATTTTGTGAAAATTTTTTAATTTTTAGTATAATAAGGTTATTCCGTAGGTCGTTGGCAGATTTGTTAAATTTTCAAAAAAATTTTGTATTATACCACACCCATTTCAAATAATATAATCATGCAGTAAAATAAATCAATACATTATCTAGCAAACGTATGTTTTAGAATTTCAATTTTAGTTTCAATAAAATCATTAAAAAATATGTACGTACATGTGTTTCTTGACGAAAATTGGTCCATTTGTGTATTTATTTGCGCACTTACAAACTAATACATTTCAGATTTTTTTAACATTCTTATTAAATTTAGACATTATTGAAAAATGATAAATACTTATAATCAAAAAATAATTACAAAAAGTACATTATTTTAATAGTTTAATCATCACGCCTTTCAGCATTTTTGGATGAAGGTATAAATTAAAGCTAATTTGGATTGAAATAAATTCGATATTAAGTTATAATTTTAAAAAGCTGGTACGCAGAATAATTAATCTTTCTCATTGTAACCGCCCTGCACGATCGTAAGAACAACTTTCGACGAAATGTGGATTTTCGTCCGCTGGCTGGTTAAACGCTCTTAAATACCTTGGGGTAACTATAGATAGTAACATAAAGTGGAAGATGCAAATCAGCACAACAGTTGAGAGACTAAGAAAATTAGTGTACATTTGTGAACAGTGAATATTTTTTTTAGAAAAAACTTTATAGAATACATGGAATTTATAAATATAATAACATGGAACACATGGAATTTATAAATTTAATAACATGGAATTTTTTAAACATTTATTAAATAAAAAAAAAATTAAAAAAAAACAGTATTAAGTTCGTTACATATTATACCTAAATTAAAGTCCTTCGCCGCGTCTTTCTGTCTGTTCGCGATAAACTCAAAAACTACCGAACGGATTTTCACGCAGTTTTTACCAATAGATAGAGTGATTCATGAAGAATATAATTATACGAGTATTATATGTCAAGGTTTTGTGTAAGTTGGTCGAAATGTATAACATAGAAAGAAGAATGTCAATATGTGGTGGACGAGCGGGCTGGCAAGCGGGCGGTGTGGATTTGATTTGTGTGCAAAGAAAGGTCACTGTCTATATCTGATTTCGAAAACTCTGTGTAAAGCCCGAGCATCGCCGGGAACTTCTAGTAATTAATCAAATCTCAAACATCTGGTCTCTCAACCTAGCTGAAACATTTCAAGCAATAATACTGAGAGTGTTTTGGAGATCAGTTTTATTTATATCAACTTATTAAACTATTTGATTTTGTTAACGCCCGGTTTTAAACCCGAGAATATTTTTTCTGTTAAGTATATTATTATTTATAGATAGTTTTTAGATAATGGGAACGTACCCATACTACGTGACACACTTTTTGCAATTTTTTACCCCCCCCCCCCCCGGTGACCACGTGTAGTATATTCCAAGACCCCCCCCCCTACAGTTTTCACGTAGTATTTCATAAATATGGTTTCGAATCATTTTTTGCTAACAAAAAATAAAAATGCATTATTTGGCTTATATCTGTCTTTATTAATACGGCGCTTGCTGCGTGACAGCAAGAGTGCATGCATTACAAGTGGAAAAAATATTATCAAGATAAAACTTTGTGACGTTCAATACTTACTTGTAACTCATTCCCTCCAAACCTGGTCATCCATCCATGAATAGAATAAATAATCACATACAAAACCAGCAAGCAAGCAATGAGGTTAGGTAGGAATAATAAGTAGGTATGTGAACAATGTATAATTTATTGTAAAAATCAAACCCTGCCCTTGGAACATATTATAATGATTCGCTATGAGACTCTAAGTTAAACAACAGAATTAATCATCAGGGGTGACTGGTTACGATGTATCGTACCCAGCTGTAAATGTTTAAAGTTTCTCGACACGTGTCAATAAGAAAGAAATTATATTGTAACGACATAAGAAAATTACTGATGGGCGCCTGTGACGTAAAACGTAACATATTTATGAATCAGTAATCCCTAAAAATAATCTATAAAGCACAATCTCGATCTGTTAAAAATATAAGTAATTTAAATCTCACTTCTCGTGATCCAAAATGTCTTGAGTCCAGCCATACAACAGCCCGTCACACAAAAACACCTGCTCGATCTGTGGTACTCCCGTCAACTGAAGCGCCCGAACTTTTTCCGAAGCATCTTGAAACATCTGCCGCCCCTTCGGAGTGCAATGCTGCCAACCAAATCATGCGAAATTTGCGAATCGCTCACGACGCTAGCAGCAAATGTTACATTACCCCTCCACCAAGAAGAAAATATTTCCTCCTGGAAATCAAGTGGTCCATGTGTCACTTCCTGAAGAGAACTGCATACTATGTGAGCCTTGGTCGTAAATGTTAGTCATGTAAGATGCCAAAATATAAGGATTGTCAGCCGGAAGGATCCTGGTGATAGAAGTACTCCCAATCCATATAATGTACCTCATGGAAGAAGCGGTGACCACCGTACTGCAATACTGAAGCCATGACATAATGCGATGAACAGAAAGACGCATCAATCTATGCAGCTTCTCTCCAATTATGATGCATTCAATAACTGATGACCCAAGATGGCCCAAGGTAGAGATGAAATATCTGGTCCGGAATCTCAAATTCAGCTTCTTTTGCTATTAATTTCTTCCAAAACTGATGACCCAAGATGGCCCAAGGTAGCGATGAAACATTTGGTCTGAAATCTCAAATTCAGCGTCTTCTGATATTACTTTCTTCCAAAACTGATGACCCAAGATGGCCCAAGGTAGCGATGAAACATTTGGTCTGAAATCTCAAATTCAGCGTCTTCTGATATTTCTTTCTTCCAAAACTGATGACCCAAGATGGCCCAAGGTAGCGATGAAACATCTCAAATTGGAGCAGACGAAAGTCATTAAGTGAGGTTCTGTGTAGGTGATGAAATTTTTCCCGCGCTGCTAGCTCTGCCGTCCAAAAGAATGAAGATGTATTATGATCAAGACTGCATCTTGTGTAAGCTGAAGAAGATCCTTGAGTGAGGTTCTGCATACATTGAAGAAATTTCCCCGTGCTGATGAGGGTTGACAATGCGACGCTGAAGAGTATTCAGAAGTGAGATTTCTAACTAACCGCTCCACTAAAGCTTACATAATGTTACTGAGTAAAATTTGCATGAAAAAAGCTAAGTTAAGTAAAGAATGAAATGTGCTTTACCTACTAAATGAAATGTTTCAAAAAAATTATTTGAAAAGGAAGTAAATAACTCTCATAGATGACCTGCAAGACTGAATACCTAATTAACATTCTAAAGTTCAATTGAATGAGGAAGATATTACATAAAAATACTGAAGTCCAAACACAAACATTTATTTTAAATCCTAGTTTGAAAAAAACAAACACCCCTGACACCTGTTGATCAAAAAAATAAATAGCCGAGAATCAAACCATTAAACTTCAAGCAAGTAATGACCCCACTCACAGAATGAAGACCTCTGTCGAAAAAAAGTTACCCAAATAGAAAATCCCAATAAAATTGGATGTGAACTTGAATAATTCCCCTAGTTTTAGATAGCATAATTGTAATCAGCAATTAACTATATGACAATAATTTATTGTAATAAATATGTAACTCTTTTAACAGAATTAGTATTTCTCACATTTGACAGGGTGTTCAAATTCGCTCGAGCTCTTAAGCGAACTCCAACAACCAGTCGAATATGGAAATAAATTGAAGTAACAAACTAAGTTCAAAATCTTTAGTATAAATAGAGGATAAAATGCATCCAGAAATTGACCATGGAATTAAAAATTGTTTAACCAATATTGTAAAACAAAACAATTACAAAACCCTTTATAATAATCTTAAAACAAAAATCCACAGCGGAATTAACTTAATAAATGTATTTATATTATGCTTACTCATCAAATATATGTACCGATGTTATGTATATCATAAACTAATAACTTAAGTATCATAGAATAGAACCTTAAGGAATATGTTCACTATTGCGTGTGAAAAACAACCATCACCATAACCAGAGTAAACAAATTGGAACAATGCCCATGCCATACGTTTCCTAAAACGATATGAAAAATAGATAATTTTGAGCTTCTGAAGCTATAGCCTTTTTCATATAAATATATATTTTTTTTCCCATGGAAATTATTCCAAAAGACACCAACATAAAGTAAGTGAAACAATAAGGTATTCTAGGTTTCTACACACTAATAGCAATAATGATACTACGCTAAACACCTCTATACATCCGCAAAAATACACAGTAAATAGTTCAATAAAAATTAAAATAAAAGGTTTTGAAAAACTATGTAAAAACGGTTTTGCTACAGGGAAACAAACCGAAATTACAAGTAAATTCAATGTATGAAAATGATGATCAGTCACTTTCACACGTTGAACTTCATATGCTTAAGTATACGCATTATACACTTGCAAAGTACAACACATACGTGTAATATCTGAAAACACAAACACTGACAAGGACAATGCAATCAACGTGAGGACGTAAGGATAAGTCACGTCACCACGCTGAATGATCCACATGCAATTGCTGGATATGCATGCAAATACTTAGAACACATATAACATTCAAATAAAATGACAAAGAAAATCTCTCAACGGAGATAAGAAAAACCCAACCCCTATTGAAATAACCCTAACGATCAACTGGAGTTTCAGATTTAATAATGTCTTTTAAATGATAAATACCCAGTTTTTTGCCATTCATGTCAGCTAACTGATATGCTACTGGAGAAATTTTCCCAATAATCTTGCTCCTAATGAATTTAGGTGCCAATTTTGCTGAAAAGTGTTTACTTGCATCTGATAATACGAATGATCGCCTCCATACGGTTTCCCCAACCCTAAATTGAATATCTCTACGACGCAAGTTGTAGTTCAGCTTGTTCCGTTCGTATGACTGCCTTAACGATGTCCGTACCTGTGAAAAAATGTCATTCAATTCTTCTAAACCTGACGCCCAAGAGTCACGCTTAGCAAACGTAATTTCTTCAGCATTGAAATCAGTGCCTAAATAATCTTTTCCTGAAATGATGATCTCTCTGCCAAAGTTGAGAAAAAACGGAGTGTAACCTGTGACTTCATGGACTGCCGTGTTAATGGCTAACTCAATTTCTGGAAGATGATTCGCCCAGGTTCTGTGGTCAGATCCAACATACGAACCAAGCGCTGCTACCAAAACCTTGTTAACACGTTCCACAGGATTGTTCTGAGGATGATATCTGCAGTTATAAAACAGGTGACGAATATGAAACTTATTGGCTAAAGCTTCCATATCACGTGAAATGTATTGAGGACCATTGTCCAACACAATGGTGTCCGGAACTCCAAACTTCAGGAAAATTTCATTCTCTAAAATGGAAGCAATATTCAACCCAGTAGCCTTCCTCAGCGGGAACAGCCTCGTGTACTTAGAAAAGAAATCAGAAACTACCAAGAGATAAGTATAACCTTTCTTGTATGAACTCGGATAAGGCCCCAGTAAATCAGTTGCAATCATTTGCCAAGGGCGCTGAACCAATTTGGGATTTCCCATCAAACCTGGCGGTAACAAATTAGTACTCTTGTAACCTAAGCATATCTGACATTTACCGATGAAAGCTTTTACATCAGCAGACATTTTAGGCCAATAATATTTGTGTCTAATTCTGTTCAGGGTTTTTAAAATCCCAAAGTGGGCGCAAGTAGGAGGAACATGGTGCTGTACAATTAAACTATTCCTGAGTTCCTTCGGAACTACCTCTTTCCAGTCGTAGGACCTATGTAAAGCCTCCATACTCTGGATATGTTTATAGAGCCTATCGTTAGTAATTCTCCACGCCGGATACTTCTCAGGATTTGCCAAAATTTTCTCCTTTAATTTGACGTACCATTGGTCCGATGTAGAAAAATTTTGACTGATCGTATTAACCTGTAAAGGATCCCGTGATAACGCGTCAGGAATTACATTGTCCTTACCGTTTCTATGAATAATTTCAAAATTGAACTGTTGTAACCTGACTGCCCAGCGCGCGAGCCGTCCTGAAGGCGATTTTAAGCTGGTCAACCACTTCAGGCTGTAGTGGTCTGTTATAATCTTTACCGGAATAGGCGAACCCTCAATATAACCCCTGAATTTTTCCAACGCGAAAATCATAGCATTTAACTCTCTTTCTGTGGTAGAGTGGTTCCTCTCTTGAGCAGAAAGTGTTCTTGAAATGAAAGAAATAGGGTGTTCTAACCCCTTATCATCCATTTGTGAAAGACATGCTCCGAGCCCTACATTTGAAGCATCTACGCTAATCGTGAATGGTTTCTTGAAATCAGGACATGCGAGAACCGGAGCGGATACAAGAATGTTTTTAAGTTTTGAGAATGCTAATTGCGCTTGATCATTCCACACAAATTTCTTACCCGCGAATTCTTTCTTTGTTAAATTATACAAAGGTGAAGCAATGCTAGAAAAATTGAAAATGAATCTCTTATACCACGAGAGTACCCCAATGAATCTACGTAAGCTCTTTTGTGACGAAGGGGTCGGAAAATCAACAATTGCCTTGACTTTATCCGGATCTGTGCGGAGACCTTTATCATCAATGACAAAACCTAGGTATTTGAGTGAGTCCCTGCAGAAAACGGATTTCTGCACATTAATCGTAAGACCGGCGGCCTGTAGTCTCTGTTTAACCTTCCTCAAGAGATAAATATGTTCTTCGAAAGATGAACTAATAATGATGATGTCATCTAAGTAACAAAAGACTTTGCCATCAAATTCAGGCCCTAACACTTTATCCATCAGCCGCATCATCCGGGAGCTAGCACCATGTAAACCGAACGGCATTGTGACGAAATGAAACAACCCTCGCTTGGGTATCGTGAACGCGGTTTTCTCCTTAGACTTTTCGTCTAGCGGAATTTGGAAAAAGGCATCATTTAAGTCCAAAGTTGATAGAAAACGAGCACCACCCAAGCTATTGAGAATGTCTGAGATTAACGGTAAATTGTAGGCGTCGCGTTTCGAGACGGCGTTTAAGCGTCTGCTGTCGAGGCATAGCCTGAATGTGCCATTTTTCTTAGGTACCAGAACAATGGGATTATTCCACGAGCTGTTGCTCGGTTCTACCACACCTAACTCTAGGAGTCTGTCAAGCTCCCTATGTACTTCCGGAAGTAAGTGCGGAGAAATGGGATAAACCCTTTGTTTGATAGGAGGCACATCACCCGTGTCTATGACATGATGTTCTAACCCTGTCCTGCCTAACCGATCTCCTGAGTAATCCATGTACTCCTGAACTACAACGTTCAAGACGGAGCGTTGGGATTGAGATAAATTTTTCTCGCTATCCAGCCCAATACTATTCGATGCTCGAACACTACTAACAGAATCATTACAAGACATTAATTTTGAGATCTTAGGACAGATGTTGAAAACTTTCCAAAAGTCACAACCCAGAATAATGTCAGATTTAATGTCTGGCATAATAACAAAATTGAACGTTCTAACAACATTTTCAAAACGCACCGGGAGAGCTATTTTGTAAGAACAGGTAACCGAATGACCAGTCGCCGATACTAGAGCGAAATCAGAATCCAATTTTGACAAATTGAAACCTAAATCTAAAAATTTACGATGAAAGTTATTTCCTAAAATCGAAACGTGCGACCCAGAGTCTAGAAGACCAGAGTAGCCTGTGCTCAAAACTTGGAAAGAGATGTAAGGACGGCCGTCCCTGTTGGCCGCTCGCACCTCCTTCGAAGTCCTTAAATTCTTATAAAAATCTCTTACGGTATCCAGCCACAAAACCCATTCCCGTGAAGTAATCTCGGCAAACGCAGACGTCATAGCGCCCACCGACAGGACCTCACGGGCCATCAGTTTTTTTGAGGACGGCAGCCGCAGAGAGGAGCCTTGACCCCCGGACGCCCGCAGCGAAAGCAGTGCACCTCCCTAGAATTCACATTTGACGGGTTATGCAAAACATTCGAAAAATCACGACGGTTATTCCTGAAGTTGAAATTAGGATCGGCAGAATTTACATAACCATCTCTATTGTTAGAATAATTGTTTCTAGAAAAATTCAAATTGTTGCAATCTCTGTTATTATTACTATTGCCAGCATGGTTGTTCCTAGACAAATGTAAATCATTCGAATACCTCTCATTGCCTCTATTACCAGAAAAGTTATTTCTAGAAAAATTAGATTTACTGTGATTCCTCTGATTACCTTTGTTACTAGAATAATTAATAGGATGAGAATTACTAGTATTTGATCTGTCGTTTGAACGGCTGTCGGCCAACTCAATCATCCTACCTAATTATTTTAAGGTTAACAAATCAGGGATCTCCGAAAGAGAAAGTTTCTGAATATATCTTGGCAACATATTACTCCGCAAAATGTCTAGGATCTCATCATCCGGCAACCTAGTGGACAAACGATTATTCAGCAATTGAACACGAGTGATAAAAGAACTAAAATTCTCTTTCTGACCTTGAAACGTCAATCTTATTTGTGCCAATAACCTCTTTTCATGGTCTAAAAGCTCAAATTCGTTTTTTAACGCAACCACAATGTCCGCCCAAGATGAGAAAGCGGAGCGGTTTACTCTGAACCATTGTAGCGCCTGCCCTGAAAACAATTCGACTGCAGAAGAAAAAAGAGAAGCATAACTTACGTTTCTAGCGACAGCAAGTTCTTCTACCCGTTCTAAGAAATTTCTGACATCCGCAGAGCCATCAAAGGTGAGGTTCCACTTGTGTACCGGAAACGACGGAAGTGACGGAATTGACAAAGCTGAACCGGACCCCGCCGGTGTATCATCCTGTTTCGCCATGATGAATTTTGCCGCTGTTCTACTTCTTGTACCTACTCCTTCATCCATAACCTATTTCTCGATTGTAGGGTAGAAAGAAAATTATTAGAATACATGCAACAACACGACATGAAAAATGACAATGCACATGCAATCACCAATTCTAAGAAAATAATAAATAATGTATGCTGCCAGCGAACTGAGCAGCCAAAATGAGTTAAAAGCGTAATAACGCCGATGAGTTGACGGAAACCAAGGCAAAAAAACTGTGTGAAACTATGTATTAAAAATATCAGATCGGCAAGTTAGTCGTGGGACGGGCTGTTATAAACCCAAGGAAAAGTGAGAATCAAATTAATAACAGATCGAGATGTAAAAACCATTTGATAATCGTGAACAACACTACCGCGAACACGTGCGAGAAAAAACAAACATAGACAGGTTCAGCCGAAGCGCGCCAATGTGACGTTAATACTTACTTGTAACTCATTCCCTCCAAACCTGGTCATCCATCCATGAATAGAATAAATAATCACATACAAAACCAGCAAGCAAGCAATGAGGTTAGGTAGGAATAATAAGTAGGTATGTGAACAATGTATAATTTATTGTAAAAATCAAACCCTGCCCTTGGAACATATTATAATGATTCGCTATGAGACTCTAAGTTAAACAACAGAATTAATCATCAGGGGTGACTGGTTACGATGTATCGTACCCAGCTGTAAATGTTTAAAGTTTCTCGACACGTGTCAATAAGAAAGAAATTATATTGTAACGACATAAGAAAATTACTGATGGGCGCCTGTGACGTAAAACGTAACATATTTATGAATCAGTAATCCCTAAAAATAATCTATAAAGCACAATCTCGATCTGTTAAAAATATAAGTAATTTAAATCTCACTTCTCGTGATCCAAAATGTCTTGAGTCCAGCCATACAACAGCCCGTCACACAAAAACACCTGCTCGATCTGTGGTACTCCCGTCAACTGAAGCGCCCGAACTTTTTCCGAAGCATCTTGAAACATCTGCCGCCCCTTCGGAGTGCAATGCTGCCAACCAAATCATGCGAAATTTGCGAATCGCTCACGACGCTAGCAGCAAATGTTACAACTTATGTCAAAATATATTGAAACCGGAACGTAATTTATGGAAACGAAAGTCTTGTTATTTTTATAAACATTTTTCATCTCAATCATCTTCAACAAACACGTTCCCTGAACTTTTTCACTTATTTGAATGTACGAGGGTGGGTTTTTAAGTTTGCGGATTGGGTAAGGAGTGGAAATAAAAACCAAAATTATTTTTCCTTTTCAACATAATCACCCTAATACATTTTTCCGGTCTTTAAATTAACTTAAAGAAACTTTATAACAGCGCGTAACTCAATTTTCTCCACATTTCACAATTTCTTCCCGATTGATGTGTTTGGTCGACGATAGCTCAAAGACTAATGACCTAATTACGATAAAACCCGGTGTTTATCCTAAAAATGAGTTGTTCAATTAGTACCTAATTCAGCGGTACCCCCATTAATCACTTACCTTCCCATTCCGCGAACTTAAAAACCTCCCATCGTAGCTCGAAAAAAAACGCGAGATGTCTAGACTGACTACGTGATAAAAACCTAAGCCCCCCCCCCCCCCCCGTTGTGACCAAGCGTGGTATTTTGATGACCCCCCCCCCCCCTAAACAGGTCACGTAGTTTGGGTACGTTCCCTAAATAGACATTTTACATACGTCTCGATACAGCCCTAACATATTATACTTATATATTTTTTTAATATTGTGTAAATTAATGTAATTTTTTTGCAATTTTGATATAAATTTTTATATATTTTCTTATAATTTAATTTGCTCTGGTAGTTCGCCAAATTTCTGCTTTGTTCCATACATCAACAACTTTTGACTTTGAGTATTTTAAACCGTTTTTTACATTAGCTCCACACGGGGCCCTTTTCTTTTTCCTCGGGGCCTGTGTCATCTTTGGGCATGCTGTGTGGAGGGTTTTTTTAAGGGAAGGAAGGAGAGGAAGTTCTGGGAGGGAAATAGGTTTGAGGGATGGGTAGGATTCTGGGGTTCAGTGTGTCCAGGAGTGACGAACGTATGAATCCGTCCCTCCAACCGCGCTGCAAGGCGATGGGTCGAGAGATTCCGGCTGGAGAGGATAAAAGACCTCCCTCAATCAGGCTCTCTCGATCCTGCCCAACACACGGCGGGTGGCAGACACATCGGCCGCCAAGACCTGGACAAACCTCACCCCATGAACCCGGGTACCCCTGCTAAGTCACACTTTTCTTCCTAAGTAAGTCGGCAACCAATCGCACAACCACTGGGATCATCATAGTTATTTTGTTTTTATCGTCAATTTCTACAAAGTAGAACCTGTACAAATATTGCGGAAGTATAAGTTGAATTCAATATGTGGTGGTCAAGCCCATTAGCAAATACACATAAATGGGCGTTGAATATAAACCCTTCATATAAAATGGCAATTTATCACTCATGATTCTGTTACGTTTCAATCTCGCCTTTAAAAAAACACGTGGATTACATCGTTTGTCAAGCATTTACGTTCCTCGGATTTTCACCGATATAAATTTAATCAAAAGATACTCAGTGTTTATACTGTTTATGTATGTGCCATTTTAGGCTGTCAACTGAGATGTTTATTCCAGGTAAAATGGCTTCTCTCTCCAGCGGATAACCTGAAATCACAAATCGAAAAAGCCTTACCACGAAAACACGCCAAAAACCACTACATTGTATTTCTTACAATGACAATAATAGTCTTTCGGCAAGGTGGCATAAGACACAATCTCGTATAAAACGATAATTTAAGTTGGGTGTTTTTTTCAGATTCGTATCGATTTCTATTTCATATAAAGATACCGGATAAAAAGAAGGACAGTGATAATATAGTTTTACCAGTTCCAAGGAAAAAAGGCAATCAAAGAAGCGAGCAAAGCGATTCTATCTTTTATCTTGCGAAATACTACGTTTGATTTTCTACAAATTAAATTGTTTTATTATACCTTTTTTCTACCTGGCAGCGGCCTTAGTTTTCCCAGGGTGATTTTTAACCATTCGCCGATGGCCCGCGGGACCTCCCTACCGGGCGAAATTTACATATTTGATTATATTTTATTGCGTTATTGGATTACGCCGGGCGAACTTCGGTCACCATAAATATTCAGGTGTTCATCTTGTCTCCTTTCGTGTCCAAGTCCCGAACACCTATTTAATAACTTGATTTATCCGGCCAAAAGTTTTAATTGATATTTTTGTAATCTCCGCCGCCCACTGAAAATCATTTACATGCTGGCCGGAGTGCTTTGAATGATGTTATGTTCAAAGTTTGGCGAGCTTACGGGCGGCTGGCAACTAATAATAACACTGCTAGAATGTTCAGGTATTGTAATATAAATTATTGTAAAAGTTTTGGGGGGCTGAATTAATGAATCTATTTTTATTATATCCACCCGCAGACTTAATTTAAAATATCGTCTCATCTATAAATCAAAATATCTTTTCACTGAAACTCTCAAACGGTTTTATATTCTCCACAACGTCCTCTTTTCCTCTCAATGAAACTAACGCAGTGCATTGTTTCCATTATGGAGTATGGAGCTTTTAAATACCTACAAACTGTCAAAAGCGAACAGTATTAAATAGGGTAGCGTCTGCGTGGTTGAATTTCAGAACCCGGCTTCTAGTGCATGTCCAACGCCATGCCATATGCGCCGCGCCCCAAATAATATCTGTGTATGTGGAATTTCAAACAAACTTACCTTTGTATTTCGGTTTCGAATTCAAGAATTCGTCAATAAATGGCGCTACTTCCGTTAGTAGGTCGCATGGGGACGTGCCCCCCCCTTAGGTATAAGTACTACGAGTTATTGAATTTGTAGTATCTCTCCGGATATGGATAGATTGACGATACTACTATGGAGTCATTGTTCGTCCCGGTTACTTTGTCCCGGTGACTAGCCATCACTGAAAGGAACGGGCTATTTTTGGAACCAGTTCTTATTTGGTTTATAAAATGGTCACCAACATTAACTGGGCGAAGCTGAACGAAGAGCCGCCCGCAGAGCCTAGCAGTAAAAACCTGCGCAGGGGGTTTTTAACTGCTGATATAAGATTATTACAGCATTTTGAAAATTCTTATAAATCGCGCTGTGTTGCGAAAAATAAATCTTTAATACGATAAAATCTCAAATAAACAATTGTGATCTCATTCCTAAAGGGTCACCAGTCACCAGTAAGCAAACACATTCTAGCTAGAATAATTTTCTAGCTAAAACGTAATACGTACACAGTGTACAATTGTACAACCATCCACTGAGCAGCGAGGATCCTACATACTAATTTATTTCTCGTATCGTGTACTCACAGTTAATGCGTCTCAAAAAGAAAATGAATTAATGGAAAGGAAGCGCGGCTTAGAGGAAAATACTGATTCGTTTTTATTTTCCCTTTTCCCATCTCCACTCTCCAATTCACATCTCTCGTTTGTACATGAGATGATATTATGAGTACTCTTGGTTCCTCGAATTCCTCGAATAATTTTATTTTTCGCAATTTCTCCAAGATTTATTTATTTTCGCCTGAATTAAGATTATGAATACGTTGTTATTTGTTATGTATTACTTTATTGTAAATTCACGATCTTAGAATTTATTTTTAGATTCTCAACTAAAAACAAATGTGCCCTTCAGGTATCTTTCCACGAAAATGACGGTATAAAAATAATCCTAATATTAAAATCTAAAGTTTTAACTAAATTCTACCTAACCGAGCTTATGAAAGAAGTTACCTTGAGAATGGTGGATTTTATTAAATATGTGACGTTCATAATAACGATTATTATATGTGTATGTTTTAATACGTAATTTTTAATCTTCTGTCTATAGTTCATATTTTTCCGTACTTGTTTGTCTTTTGTTATGTTAAATATTAATCTTATCCTGACGAAGAATACTTTGTTTTCGAAACATGCTGATAAAATTGATTATTTGATGGTGTTATTAGAAGGTTCATAATAATGATTACTATATATGTATGTTTTAATACGTAATTTTTAATCTTTTGTCTATAGTTCTTATTTGTCCGTACGTGTTTGTCTTTTGTTATGTTTAATATTAATCTTATCCTGACGAAGAATACTTTTTTTTCGAAACATGTTGATAAAATTGATTATTTGATGGTGTTATTAGAAGGTTCATAATAATGATTATTATGTATGTATTTTTTAATACGTAATTATTAATCTTTTGTTTATAGTTCTTATTTGTCCAATCTTGTTTGTCTTTTGTTATGTTTAATATTAATCTTATCCTGATGAATAATATTTGGTTTTCGAAACATGCTGATAAAATTGATTATATGATGGTTTTTTTACAAGGTTCATAATAATGGTTATTATATGTGTATATTTTAATACGTTATTATTAATCTTTTGTCTATAGTTTTTATTTGTCCATACTTGTTTGTCTTTTTTTATGTTTAATATTAATCTTATCCTGATGAAGAATACTTTGTTTTCAAACATGTTGATAAAATTGATTATATGATGGTGTTTTTACAAGGTTATTTGTTTTCATTTTAAAAATGACGCCCCAAAGTACATTTGTGAAGTTTGAAGAATTAATGATTCCGATCATCATATTAAGAAAACGTTACATAATACATAAAACAAAATCAAACGAAATAATTCAAAATTCAAAAAGTCACGGATTGGGGGGTCTCAAAAAAGTGGCGCGCCCTGGTTGACAAGATTGCAACCCTCCTAGTAATCAGAAAAAAAATCTTATTCCAAACAAATACTGCTATGGCCCATACCACGGAAAAGTAAAAAAAAAAGTTTTTCGCAAAATGGCGGCTGTCTGAAATACAAAGGCATTTTTTACTTGACTCTCCGAATTTTTTAAAAATTGAAATATTGTTATAGTTCTGGTAAGGGCGATAGAGTAATGAATAGAAAAGGAACACACCAAAATTTAAGTAAATTGGTTCAGCAGAACTTGAGATATCGTGTCAACCGTCTTGAAAGAAGTACTTTCGAAAAAAATGTTTTCAAAGTTTTGTTCTATTTTGATTTTAGTTAGATTCCATCTAAACCACGACACTAAAATGGTTATATCTTTTTAAATTATTCGAATTTCGAAAAATCCTTTTTAGGAGATATTTTTGAATATCTAAATTCTAAACTATGGAAATATGAAGAAAAAAAATTCTAGACTAGAATACCCCCTTAAATTAACGTAAGACATGACATATCTGCAATTAAAATCATAATTTCAAAAAAGCTGCTTAGTGTTCAGAGTGTAAATTATCAAAATGTAGGAAAATAATTGAATTACTTGAGAAACCTTGTTACTCTGCGAAGTTATTTTAAACCACAATAGAGATATCAGGAAACAGGTTGCGTATTTCTACATACTGAACACCACTGCAAGATATAATTAGTATTGGTTCAGTAAAGTAGTAGCATTAAAATATTGTAATTACATCATCCACATATTTATACATTTATTTATTTATTTGGGTCGCAAATTTGCATAATAGGTTGCGTTATTTTTTTTAAATTTGCTATTGCTTGCACAGTTTGTAGTTATGGGAAAAGAATTTATATTACCCGTTACATTCATTTATCGAACAGCTCGCGTGCCACCTATCAAAACTTAACAATCAAGCATACGCAGTTTCGCATTTAATAATATTAGTAGAGATAAGTATAATTTTAACTATCAAAGTGATATTCATAGTAACCTAAACAAATAACAAAATGGCAGCGCACGACAAATAATTACTTATAGTTACAAAGCTACGCTTGGAACTCGTCTGGACAATGCCCCCCCCCCCCCCCCTTTCCCCCCCTCCACACCCCTCCACTACCCCCTCACCACCTAACCCCCTCCCCCCCTCCCTCCACCCCCCCTCGCCCCCCTCCCCCTCCCTCCCCCCACTCCTCCCACCTCCTCCCTTCACCACTCCTCCCCCCCCCTCACCCACCTTCCTCCTCCCCCTCACCGCCCCTCTCCGCCACTCGATACCCATTACATTTATTTTTCACGATGCCGCCTTTTAAAACGTAACAATCAAATACGTGCGGTTTCGCATTTATAATATTAGTATAGCTGTTGGCTAGGGTCAATATATAGATTTGTACCTATTTCATATATCTATATTTGAATTTTAGCTATCAAAAGAATCTCCATAGTAACCTAAACAAATAACAAAATGACAGCGAACGTCAAACAATTACTTAACAACGCTTTACTTTTCGTCCGGACAATAAACGCATAATAAATAATTTCATGACGCCAGAGGTTACCAAAATATACAGCCTGAATTACTCGCAAATAATGTAGCTTTCTATTAGTTAAAGAATTTTTAAAGTCCATTCAGTATTTATTGCGTGAAAGAGTAACAAACATCCATACATCCATACACACTTTCTCCTTTATAATGTTATCTAATATATAAAATTCTCGTGTCACGGTGTTTGTTACCATACTCCTCCGAAACGGCTGGACCAATTTTGATGAAATTTTGTGTGCTTATCTGGTAGGTCTGAGAATCGACCAACATCTATTTTTCATACCCCTAAAAGTAAAGGGTGTTCCACTCCGAAGAAAATTATTTTCCCCATACATTTTGTATGGAACGAATTCTCCTATTTTGAAAGAACTGCAGCAATATTGTAAGGGGTATAATATTGAACTGTGAACCGGGGGAGGGGGGGAGGGGAGAGGGGGGAGGGGGAGGGGGAAGGGGGGTGGGGGGAGGGGGGAAGGGGGAGGGGAAGGGAGAGGGGGAGGGGGGAGGGGGGGAGGGGGGTGGGGGGAGAAGGGAGGGGGAAGGGGGGAGGGGGGGTGGGGGGGAGGGGGGAGGGGGGGGGGGGGAAAGGAACTCAGGAAGGGGGGTTAGCGGGACGGGGGAAGGGGAGAAGTGGAGTGGGGAGAGGGAGAGGGAACGCGAGAGGGTAAAGGATACGCAGGGAGAAACAATTTAGATCAAGTGATGGTATACGCAGGGAGAAACAATTTAGATCAATTCAGCTAATAAGTTGACAACAGTTTTTGAGGCGGTACGAAGTTCGCCGGATCAGCTAGTAATAATATAATATCCCTCAATATAAATTAATATGAGTAATCAGTAGGATTTATAGGTCCAATTAGGAGTTTCACTGAGCCGAAATATGATTATATCTGAAGTCGGTGAATTATTTTCCCATTGGTCTCTGGTAGGTTGACATGTTATTCTTATATTATTTTGTATTTATTATAATTATATAGTGCAATTGCATAGCGTGAATTGACTAGAATCTAGTCTAGAATACTAGATTATCATTTGTGGAAAAGTGTGTGAAAGGGTTTTAGTTTTTCCTGTGGGGAAGATTTAACCCGGACATAAAATCTGAAGCCTTTAAAAATAATGAATAATAATAAATAATTCCAATAATAGGACATGTAGAGTAAAATGTTTTCCGAACACAGTGTTTTTTTTTAATTTAGAATAGAGGAAAGTCTTTTATTTCAGCGTTTTGATTCTGTATTGAAAGTGCAACAAAGTTGTTCATTCTTTCTCCCCGAGGATAATGCCGCCGGATGAGCTTTTCTCAGCTTTTGCACGCGCTTTTAGCGAAGGCTTTGTACACCCCTTCAATTCCGTTGTTGAACTGTACCGGCCCGTATACAGCTGGCCGGAGTGCTTTGAATGATGTTATGTTCAAAGTTTGGCGAGCTTACGGGCGGCTGGCAACTAATAATAACACTGCTAGAATGTTCAGGTATTGTAATATAAATTATTGTAAAAGTTTTGGGGGGCTGAATTAATGAATCTATTTTTATTATATCCACCCGCAGACTTAATTTAAAATATCGTCTCATCTATAAATCAAAATATCTTTTCACTGAAACTCTCAAACGGTTTTATATTCTCCACAACGTCCTCTTTTCCTCTCAATGAAACTAACGCAGTGCATTGTTTCCATTATGGAGTATGGAGCTTTTAAATACCTACAAACTGTCAAAAGCGAACAGTATTAAATAGGGTAGCGTCTGCGTGGTTGAATTTCAGAACCCGGCTTCTAGTGCATGTCCAACGCCATGCCATATGCGCCGCGCCCCAAATAATATCTGTGTATGTGGAATTTCAAACAAACTTACCTTTGTATTTCGGTTTCGAATTCAAGAATTCGTCAATAAATGGCGCTACTTCCGTTAGTAGGTCGCATGGGGACGTGCCCCCCCCTTAGGTATAAGTACTACGAATTATTGAATTTGTAGTATCTCTCCGGATATGGATAGATTGACGATACTACTATGGAGTCATTGTTCGTCCCGGTTACTTTGTCCCGGTGACTAGCCATCACTGAAAGGAACGGGCTATTTTTGGAACCAGTTCTTATTTGGTTTATAAAATGGTCACCAACATTAACTGGGCGAAGCTGAACGAAGAGCCGCCCGCAGAGCCTAGCAGTAAAAACCTGCGCAGGGGGTTTTTAACTGCTGATATAAGATTATTACAGCATTTTGAAAATTCTTATAAATCGCGCTGTGTTGCGAAAAATAAATCTTTAATACGATAAAATCTCAAATAAACAATTGTGATCTCATTCCTAAAGGGTCACCAGTCACCAGTAAGCAAACACATTCTAGCTAGAATAATTTTCTAGCTAAAACGTAATACGTACACAGTGTACAATTGTACAACCATCCACTGAGCAGCGAGGATCCTACATACTAATTTATTTCTCGTATCGTGTACTCACAGTTAATGCGTCTCAAAAAGAAAATGAATTAATGGAAAGGAAGCGCGGCTTAGAGGAAAATACTGATTCGTTTTTATTTTCCCTTTTCCCATCTCCACTCTCCAATTCACATCTCTCGTTTGTACATGAGATGATATTATGAGTACTCTTGGTTCCTCGAATTCCTCGAATAATTTTATTTTTCGCAATTTCTCCAAGATTTATTTATTTTCGCCTGAATTAAGATTATGAATACGTTGTTATTTGTTATGTATTACTTTATTGTAAATTCACGATCTTAGAATTTATTTTTAGATTCTCAACTAAAAACAAATGTGCCCTTCAGGTATCTTTCCACGAAAATGACGGTATAAAAATAATCCTAATATTAAAATCTAAAGTTTTAACTAAATTCTACCTAACCGAGCTTATGAAAGAAGTTACCTTGAGAATGGTGGATTTTATTAAATATGTGACGTTCATAATAACGATTATTATATGTGTATGTTTTAATACGTAATTTTTAATCTTCTGTCTATAGTTCATATTTTTCCGTACTTGTTTGTCTTTTGTTATGTTAAATATTAATCTTATCCTGACGAAGAATACTTTGTTTTCGAAACATGCTGATAAAATTGATTATTTGATGGTGTTATTAGAAGGTTCATAATAATGATTACTATATATGTATGTTTTAATACGTAATTTTTAATCTTTTGTCTATAGTTCTTATTTGTCCGTACGTGTTTGTCTTTTGTTATGTTTAATATTAATCTTATCCTGACGAAGAATACTTTTTTTTCGAAACATGTTGATAAAATTGATTATTTGATGGTGTTATTAGAAGGTTCATAATAATGATTATTATGTATGTATTTTTTAATACGTAATTATTAATCTTTTGTTTATAGTTCTTATTTGTCCAATCTTGTTTGTCTTTTGTTATGTTTAATATTAATCTTATCCTGATGAATAATATTTGGTTTTCGAAACATGCTGATAAAATTGATTATATGATGGTTTTTTTACAAGGTTCATAATAATGGTTATTATATGTGTATATTTTAATACGTTATTATTAATCTTTTGTCTATAGTTTTTATTTGTCCATACTTGTTTGTCTTTTTTTATGTTTAATATTAATCTTATCCTGATGAAGAATACTTTGTTTTCGAAACATGTTGATAAAATTGATTATATGATGGTGTTTTTACAAGGTTATTTGTTTTCATTTTAAAAATGACGCCCCAAAGTACATTTGTGAAGTTTGAAGAATTAATGATTCCGATCATCATATTAAGAAAACGTTACATAATACATAAAACAAAATCAAACGAAATAATTCAAAATTCAAAAAGTCACGGATTGGGGGGTCTCAAAAAAGTGGCGCGCCCTGGTTGACAAGATTGCAACCCTCCTAGTAATCAGAAAAAAAATCTTATTCCAAACAAATACTGCTATGGCCCATACCACGGAAAAGTAAAAAAAAAAGTTTTTCGCAAAATGGCGGCTGTCTGAAATACAAAGGCATTTTTTACTTGACTCTCCGAATTTTTTAAAAATTGAAATATTGTTATAGTTCTGGTAGGGGCGATAGAGTAATGAATAGAAAAGGAACACACCAAAATTTAAGTAAATTGGTTCAGCAGAACTTGAGATATCGTGTCAACCGTCTTGAAAGAAGTACTTTCGAAAAAAATGCTTTCAAAGTTTTGTTCTATTTTGATTTTAGTTAGATTCCATCTAAACCACGACACTAAAATGGTTATATCTTTTTAAATTATTCGAATTTCGAAAAATCCTTTTTAGGAGATATTTTTGAATATCTAAATTCTAAACTATGGAAATATGAAGAAAAAAAATTCTAGACTAGAATACCCCCTTAAATTAACGTAAGACATGACATATCTGCAATTAAAATCATAATTTCAAAAAAGCTGCTTAGTGTTCAGAGTGTAAATTATCAAAATGTAGGAAAATAATTGAATTACTTGAGAAACATTGTTACTCTGCGAAGTTATTTTAAACCACAATAGAGATATCAGGAAACAGGTTGCGTATTTCTACATACTGAACGCCACTGCAAGATATAATTAGTATTGGTTCAGTAAAGTAGTAGCATTAAAATATTGTAATTACATCATCCACATATTTATACATTTATTTATTTATTTGGGTCGCAAATTTGCATAATAGGTTGCGTTATTTTTTTTAAATTTGCTATTGCTTGCACAGTTTGTAGTTATGGGAAAAGAATTTATATTACCCGTTACATTCATTTATCGAACAGCTCGCGTGCCACCTATCAAAACTTAACAATCAAGCATACGCAGTTTCGCATTTAATAATATTAGTAGAGATAAGTATAATTTTAACTATCAAAGTGATATTCATAGTAACCTAAACAAATAACAAAATGGCAGCGCACGACAAATAATTACTTATAGTTACAAAGCTACGCTTGGAACTCGTCTGGACAATGCCCCCCCCCCCCTTTCCCCCCCTCCACACCCCTCCACTACCCCCTCACCACCTAACCCCCTCCCCCCTCCCTCCACCCCCCCTCGCCCCCCTCCCCCTCCCTCCCCCCACTCCTCCCACCTCCTCCCTTCACCACTCCTCCCCCCCCCCTCACCCACCTTCCTCCTCCCCCTCACCGCCCCTCTCCGCCACTCGATACCCATTACATTTATTTTTCACGATGCCGCCTTTTAAAACGTAACAATCAAATACGTGCGGTTTCGCATTTATAATATTAGTATAGCTGTTGGCTAGGGTCAATATATAGATTTGTACCTATTTCATATATCTATATTTGAATTTTAGCTATCAAAAGAATCTCCATAGTAACCTAAACAAATAACAAAATGACAGCGAACGTCAAACAATTACTTAACAACGCTTTACTTTTCGTCCGGACAATAAACGCATAATAAATAATTTCATGACGCCAGAGGTTACCAAAATATACAGCCTGAATTACTCGCAAATAATGTAGCTTTCTATTAGTTAAAGAATTTTTAAAGTCCATTCAGTATTTATTGCGTGAAAGAGTAACAAACATCCATACATCCATACACACTTTCTCCTTTATAATGTTATCTAATACATAAAATTCTCGTGTCACGGTGTTTGTTACCATACTCCTCCGAAACGGCTGGACCAATTTTGATGAAATTTTGTGTGCTTATCTGGTAGGTCTGAGAATCGACCAACATCTATTTTTCATACCCCTAAAAGTAAAGGGTGTTCCACTCCGAAGAAAATTATTTTCCCCATACATTTTGTATGGAACGAATTCTCCTATTTTGAAAGAACTGCAGCAATATTGTAAGGGGTATAATATTGAACTGTGAACCGGGGGAGGGGGAGGGGGGAGGAGGGGAGGGGGGAGGGGAGAGGGGGGGAGGGGGGAGGGGGGAAGGGGGGAGGGTGGTGGGGGTAGGGGGGAGGGGGGAGGGGGGAGGGGGAGGGGGAGGGGGAGGGGGAGGGGGAGGGGGAGGGGGAGGGGGGAGGGGGAGGGGGAGGGGGAGGGGGAGGGGGAGGGGGAACGGAGGGGGAGGGGGAGGGGGAGGGGGAGGGGGAGGGGGAGGGGGAGGGGGAGGGGGAGGGGGAGGGGGAGGGGGAGGGGGAGGGGGAGGGGGAGGGGGAGGGGGAGGGGGAGGGGGAGGGGGAGGGGGAGGGGGAGGGGGAGGGGGAGGGGGAGGGGGAGGGGGAGGGGGAGGGGGAGGGGGAGGGGGAGGGGGAGGGTCAGCTAATAAGTTGACAACAGTTTTTGAGGCGGTACGAAGTTCGCCGGATCAGCTAGTAATAATATAATATCCCTCAATATAAATTAATATGAGGAATCAGTAGGATTTATAGGTCCAATTAGGAGTTTCACTGAGCCGAAATATGATTATATCTGAAGTCGGTGAATTATTTTCCCATTGGTCTCTGGTAGGTTGACATGTTATTCTTATATTATTTTGTATTTATTATAATTATATAGTGCAATTGCATAGCGTGAATTGACTAGAATCTAGTCTAGAATACTAGATTATCATTTGTGGAAAAGTGTGTGAAAGGGTTTTAGTTTTTCCTGTGGGGAAGATTTAACCCGGACATAAAATCTGAAGCCTTTAAAAATAATGAATAATAATAAATAATTCCAATAATAGGACATGTAGAGTAAAATGTTTTCCGAACACAGTGTTTTTTTTTAATTTAGAATAGAGGAAAGTCTTTTATTTCAGCGTTTTGATTCTGTATTGAAAGTGCAACAAAGTTGTTCATTCTTTCTCCCCGAGGATAATGCCGCCGGATGAGCTTTTCTCAGCTTTTGCACGCGCTTTTAGCGAAGGCTTTGTACACCCCTTCAATTCCGTTGTTGAACTGTACCGGCCCGTAGACAGCTTATAGTTCTGTATATTCCTACTGCAGTGACGACATCGCCTGAAACTGTTCTTTCTAATGGAAGGAAGCGGATGTCTGAAATAATGCTTTACTTTCTGCTAATCCGTTCCTGTGCTGTTTACTTTTCCAAGTGTATTTAACCGGTTAAAGCTTTTCAGCATCCCCTTTGCAAACGTCGGGGTAATTTTACAAAATCATCTGGAATAAAATTCCAAATACATCGGTATTTTATAATTATAAGAAAATGGTTGAGATTTAGAAGATCTGCATGTAAAGATTTTGCTATTACTGTGTACTTAAATACATTATTTGTAATATAAATTAGTCTGAGCGTTATAGGGAGTGATTGAACGCAACTTATTACATTATTCAATACTATTTTTTTTTCCCGTGGCTTCGAAAAAAGAAGAATTATTCTATTTGGTGCAATCGTTCGGAAGTTATGCGCGTACATACATTTCGGCGATTCATTTTTAGAGATAGACATTAAGAGGGCATTACCAGAGAAAGCCGAAAATACGTCATTTTCAAAAAAGTTTTTAGACGTATTGACTCTTTTCCACAAAAAATTATAAATGGATTTCGAAAGATTGTTCTTTTATCTAGTGAAGTTATGTAATAAATTTTTAGAATTTTTGTTTAATTTTTAATATAATAAGGTTATTCCATAGGTCGTTGGCAGATTTGTTAAATTTTCAAAAAAAATTTGTATTATACCACACCCATTTCAAATAATGTAATCATGCAGTAAAATAAATCAATACATTATCTAGCAAACAATGTTTTAGAATTTTAATTTTAGTTTCAATAAAATCATTAAAAAATATGTACGTACATGTGTTTCTTGACGAAAATTGGTCCATTTGTGTATTTATTTGCGCACTTACAAACTAATATATTACAGATTTTTTTAACATTCTTATTAAATTTAGACATTATTGAAAAATGATAAATACTTATAATCAAAAAATAACTACAAAAAGTACACTATTTTAATAGTTTTATCATCACGCTTTTCAGCATTTTTGGATGAAGGTATAAATTAAAGCTAATTTGGATTGAAATAAATTCGATATTGAGTTATAATTTAAAAAAGCTGGTACGGAGAATAATTAATCATTCTCATTGTAACCGCCCTGCACGATCGGAAGAACAACTTTCGACGAAATGTGGATTTTCGTCCGCTGGCTGGTTAAACGCTCTTAACTACGACGCCAACACCGTTTCCACGGCAACCGTTTGTTTTGCTTTTCTTCTGACGTTTGCAATAACTCTATTTTGTAAGGGACAGAAAAGGTATGATAAATAATTTCATAACGCCAGAGCTTATTCATAACACCAGTGCTTACCAATATGCACAACCTATATAACTCGCAAATAGTGTACGTAATGAAAGAATTTTTAAAGTCCATTCAGAATTTTTTTCATAAAAGAGTAACAAACATACATACCTACATCCATACATCCATACAAACCTTCGCCTCTATAATATTAGTGGGAAGTAGGGTATCGGTGAGATAATATAGGTACTCGTTTAAAGCAATTCAATAGCATATTTTAACTACCTAGTTTATACTTTGTTTTCAAGTAGACTTTTAATTATTATAAATATTTATTTAATTATTCAAAGACCTCCTGAAGGATATTGAGGGCCAACGAAAATTCGAGAAGCACGATTTACGAACCGTTTCTCCAAACAATCGGCTGCATGTTTCCACAAAATCATCACTTGGTTTTCGTTTCTCTTTTTTCCACGCCATAATTCATCACATTTGCTCCTGGGGATATCCTTCAATTCGTAACTGAAATGAAATTTGACAGATTGCTTCATATTGCTGTTGGATTTCTTCCCTCCAGTTTTCCTCACTTTATTACGCTTGTGGAATGGTTTCCCTCAATTTTCTCATAGTTTTATTTATTGTTTATGGTGTTCCAGCTATCTCAAGCCAACGAGCACTCCATCATCCTCCACAACCTGCAGTTCTCGGCGTCAGGAAGTTACTCCTGCGAGGTGTCCCTCGAGATTCCCATCTACACCAAGTCCTCGATAGACAGAGATCTGCTTGTTATACGTAAGTCGCTATCATTATTTATTTCTCATTCAAAACTGACAACCCAATTCTAAACTTGCTTGCAGACTGACAGCTGTAAGAAAGATTGAGAGTGTAATGGAGAAACGTGTCGCGATTTATGTTTTTTTAAGAGACAATAACTGTGACATGTTGTTATTTAAAGTAGGAATTTATTCCATTTCACAATAAAACAAATACAACGTGCGTGAAGAATGTAATTTTGCTGTAAAACAGGATTTTTTCAAATAATAATAGTAAGAATTTGCTTACGTTGCGTTGTTCCAAATTGTAAATGGAATTTGAACAATCAATTCAGAAATTAAACAGTCGAACCCCTGATACTCTTCTATTTTGGCCCCAAAATAGTTGGGAAAAGCAGCTCGGCAAGATGTGCTAAAAGAGGTAGTGCCTACAATGGATTAAAAGAATACCCGGGTTTCCTTGTCGCAGCGATGGCTGAGTTTATACTAACACTTTATATTTGTCTTCTACCGAGTTCGCTTATATCCAAATCTGCAGGACGGTATATTATGATCAACTAAAAGCTAACAATTATTCAGTTCAGTTCAGTGCCGAAAAATTGGCATTTTTTGAAATATATATAAAAAACAACAATGTTAGTAGTTACCATAATTAATTCTGAAAAATTCATTTGTGTGCTTTACATTACCTACGCCACTAGGTCACATCACTTGTAACCTGTACTGAGGTAGATCACAGGAATGTACGTATTTAAAATATTTCATTGCAATGTTATTGACAGATTGGGTGGTGTTTATTTATTTATTTATTACATAAGATACATTTATACAGCAAAAATAACATAATAATAATATTTCAAAATAACTGTAAATATTAAAATGTGTACAAGTGTTATTATGTCTTGTTTGTCTATATTAGTTCCTATCTAGGCAGATTGCCCGTTCTAAGGAACAAAATGCTGATGAAAAATGAATTTTAAGATAACTTGTTAATCAACTGTGAATAAATATGTTGCACTGAAGGACTTTCTGTCGAGTTTTCAGATTTTTTCATATCCAATTACTTGTCGTGGGTAGCGATTGGCACAGTTGAAACACTGACACGATCGAACACTGTTTCGAATTAAATATTCTGACACAGGGGGCTACGCTGACTTTTTTTTCCTTAATGACAACGAAATTTAAGTTTCATATTTGATTTCTGAAAAACGTCACGATGCTAGAACGTTGATGACTTTTTTTTATTATAGGGGTTATTTTGACAGCCAATATAATTATCTTTGGAATGAATTTGATTGTGAAATGATTAATAATAATAATAGTATTTTGATGATTTCAATAGCCTCCGTGGTCCATATTGGACGTGTGTCGGACGTCCATATGTACGACATATGGGTTCTAAACCCAGCATGCGAATTTTGTATGATTAATTTGCGATTTCACAATTTAATCATAAAATACTATAAGATATATTTGCCGCACATTCGAGAGTTCCTCTTAGTATAGTTGGTGTAAGACCACCATTACGTATTGAATAGTTATTTGAATTGGCTTTAGCCGTGTGTGATCAGATCTAAATAGCCGGAGAATTCCCCACTTTCCTCTTCCCCATCTCCTTCCCCTCCCCATTTATCTTCCATCTCACAACATACCACAATTATGGATGCCATAGTTCTCACTGGCTCCAGGCGGTTGCGAGGAGTTGGGACTCTCGTGCGGTATTAACTTTAAAAAAAATTTAAAGCGTAGCTTTATGAGAAATCACCTCAAGAGCGCTGTACAATTTCTGTCCAAGGCTCTGATCCATCACAAACTCTAATAGTGTTCTTTTGAGAGAATTTAAACCTGCTATGTGTTACAATTGTTATTTCTAGTAATGAATTTAAAAAGCTTTATAATTCAAAAGGAACAAAATAAGTTTCAATTTGTTCAGAAAAATCCAAAATGGTAACTTTTCTCTTGCTAAGGTGGACCAGCACACCGAATCTTCCGCTAGAAATTTATTTATGTATGAAATTTCCTCGCAACAGAAGCTGATAGACTGGCCAATTCCATAATTAAAGTTTAAAAATTCATAAATGTATAATCTACGGCGGAAAACGAACCTTTCGGTTATTCAATGTTAAATGCGTGGACCATTGCACTACCGGGTCATCGGTAATCAATACTGGCAAACCACGTGTTTGAGCAACGCGGGCCCTCATTGTCCCAATCAGATCATGTCATTAACGATGACTTTAATTTTCCCACAGAATTAATCCATACGTATTCTAGTATTTGTTACAAGCATGAAAATTCTAAAACCCATGCAGCAAATTTCCTTTTTTCCTTGTCCAATTTTTTTTACAATAACTCCACACAAGAGGCAGAAAATCCATTTCCCTCCGTGCTATGTCATCTTCGAAGACTCTGTGTGGAGGGTTTTTTCAGAGAAATGAAGTTCTTTGAAGAAAAAGAGTATGCGGAGTAGGTAGGAATCGGGTGGTTAGTGTGTTCAGGGGCGACGGACGTACCGACTGGAGAAATCGAAAGGTCTCCCTCAACCAGTCTCACCCGATCTGGCCCGCCACGCAGTACGTGGGCAAATTCATTCGCCGTCAAAACCTAGACAAACGTCACCCGACAAACAGCATTTGAAATAACATAGTCCAGGAGGTGGGAGTCTAGTAAAAACCATTATGAGACTGAATACTCAGATCCTAGAAGAAAAAATATTTGTTTTTGTCGTTTGAGTTTCAAGTTACGAAACAAGTGAAACTATGGCTTCCCCATTTGGAGAATATTGTAAAACTGGTGGATGAGAGAGAGAAGAGGTAGAGTGAAGTATTTTGTTTTTAAATCTCTTTAAACGAGTTAAAGCTGGTGAATTTTTCACACTTAACTCAATTAACTCCATTTCAAACTTAACTCCACACAGGACGCCCTGATTCATTATATTATTGATAAATTATTTCATCTCAAGTTGGATGCTGTGTTATGGGTCTTTTTAATGACTTAGCAGGGGTACCTGGGTTAATGGGATGAGGTTAGTCAAGGTCTTGGCGGCCGATGTATCTGTCCACCTGCTGCGTGGCGGGCCGGATCGAGAGGCACTGGTTGATGAGGTCTTTAACTTCTTCAACCGGAATCCCTCGACCCATCGCCTTGACCGCAGTTGAAGAGATGGATTCATACGTCCGTCACTCCAGGACACACTGACCCCCAGATTCCTACCCACGCCTTACACCTGTATGCTTCCCAGAACTTCCTCTTCTCCTGTGTGGAGCTTATGTAAAAAAGAAAAGGAAAGAGAGAAAGTTTTGGGAAGCAAGGAGTATGGGAGGAAGGTATCTGGAGGTCAGAATGTCCAGAAGTGCTGGGTATGTAAATCCATCCCTAGAGAGAGTTCAAAGTGTATTCTCAACCGGCCTGTCTTTATCCGGCCCAACGCGCAATTGATGGGCAGACGCATCTATCCATTGCCAAGGCCTAGAAAAACATCACCTGTATGAACCCGAGCACCGCTCACCACCAAAGTAACCAAACGTAGTGAATCATTTGATTCTCAGATTTCGAAACGTTAGAACGCTTCAAGAATTTAATTTCGCATGATTTTCAGATTTCTTAAGTTTCATCTGCGTAAATCCATAAAATATGTTGCGTAAACGTAGGTTCATACAACGTGAGAGTTAGTTGCACATAAGAATGTTAGTATTTAAGTTGCTTCAGCGTGATCAAACCTTTTTGATCATGTGGAATTCAATTACCGTAGCGCACTCCAGCTTGCTCTTAATGTATTCATCGAACATGGCCGTCTTTGTTTCCGAGTTTTCGAACTATTAGGATAGTTCAATGGTTAACCCTATAAGTTTGTAGCAAGCTGAAGGGTGCTGCAATTACTACATAGGTTAGGAACGTCAGCTTTCCGTCAAATAATGCACCAAGACCTTTCGTCCTAATTCTTAATGACGTGCGATAAAATGATATGAAATTACTTTAATTATCTTCCTTCAACTCACAACATTTTGAACCCTGTTAGATACACCTACCTGAGGTGCCTACCTTCTGCCAACAAACTAGCTCAGAATGGTCAGCAGAGCGGAGGAGACTATCATCAGGGTGGTAGGATCTCTGAGGCGTTTGTGTGGCATCCCTGAAATAAGCTCAAATCCTACGGGCTGGGGGAGACAGTGAAACAAGTGGCTACGGTAAATAACAGTTGTATTGGGTAGAATACGTTCGTCAACAACAATGATACAATAATGCAAGCAGAGTAGTACAGGGTAGCAACAGTAATTCTATCTAAATCGGGTGAATTTGGCCCTAAAATCTCTCTGGGGGCGGTCATTTATCTTCGCGTTGAATTTACAAGGAACACACGCATTAAAGAGGGGTTAAATAGCTCAGGTACTCACAGCAGCAGCCTGGTCTCTTGGAGATTCGGTTATGTGGAGGGAATTTAGCCGTTCTTGGCATTCCCGCAAGACACTATGCACAAACACAACCGCCATGGCGGCTTCGCAGAATGTTCCGGAACAGTGCAACATGGTTCACGTACACGTGCGCTCGAAGCGAGCTCGGGGGCAGAATGGCGGGCCGCGGCTGCCAGCCGGTCGGCCGTGGCTCGCGTTCCACCGCCGTCAGCGCGCGGCGCGCTAGCGGAGAGAAAGCGCAACTGTTTGTCTACACAGTGGCGTGCGCTCTAACTTGAGAGGGGGCATTTCGTATATCGTAACAACCCTCAGAATTTGAAACATCCACCTGATTTACCGACAATAACATACGCCATTCTGTGTATCCAAATGTTCAATGATCAAAAAAAATAGCCTAAGACCATCTTTCATATTGTAGCGACACATCATTATTATCATCGCCATCAAAAGAACATACGAGAAACATCTAATATTCGCGCCCATCGGCAAACCTACTTGCCTAGGTACCTTCGTACCTATACTGGCCGCGATGTACTTTCTCGCCGGCCGTGCCAGCCCGACGATAATAATATCGCCCCGCCTAGAAAGGTCTCGAGACAGCACCGTACAATATCTGTACGGCGCCGAATATTCTCGAAGTGGCTCGTATTACCTACCGCGAGGTAGTTACTCTACCGCGGCTATATAAGCAGCCGATCGCTCGCCCGCTGCAGTTCAGTCCAGTTCAGTCCCACATTAACAGTCGGCCAACATCTCAACATGTAACAAGTGCTCCTGCATGGCACACGCTCCAGGGCAGCTTCCTCGAGGTCCATCACCACGTCTCAGCCACAAGGCCCATCGTGCCTTCAGCCCCGCAAAACGAGGGAATCGGTAGAGACGCATCAGCACGGACGCACCGACCAGCAGCATCAACCCGGCTTTCCTGCGACTCCTGGCATCATCTTTCAACCCTGTACTCCGTACACTGGGAAGGGGGTGTGTAGCGACACATCATTATTATCATCGCCATCAAAAGAACATACGAGAAACATCTAATATTCGCGCCCATCGGCAAACCTACTTGCCTAGGTACCTTCGTACCTATACTGGCCGCGATGTACTTTCTCGCCGGCCGTGCCAGCCCGACGATAATAATATCGCCCCGCCTAGAAAGGTCTCGAGACAGCACCGTACAATATCTGTACGGCGCCGAATATTCTCGAAGTGGCTCGTATTACCTACCGCGAGGTAGTTACTCTACCGCGGCTATATAAGCAGCCGATCGCTCGCCCGCTGCAGTTCAGTCCAGTTCAGTCCCACATTAACAGTCGGCCAACATCTCAACATGTAACAAGTGCTCCTGCATGGCACACGCTCCAGGGCAGCTTCCTCGAGGTCCATCACCACGTCTCAGCCACAAGGCCCATCGTGCCTTCAGCCCCGCAAAACGAGGGAATCGGTAGAGACGCATCAGCACGGACGCACCGACCAGCAGCATCAACCCGGCTTTCCTGCGACTCCTGGCATCATCTTTCAACCCTGTACTCCGTACACTGGGAAGGGGGTGTGTAGCGACACATCATTATTATCATCGCCATCAAAAGAACATACGAGAAACATCTAATATTCGCGCCCATCGGCAAACCTACTTGCCTAGGTACCTTCGTACCTATACTGGCCGCGATGTACTTTCTTGCCGGCCGTGCCAGCCCGACGATAATAATATCGCCCCGCCTAGAAAGGTCTCGAGACAGCACCGTACAATATCTGTACGGCGCCGAATATTCTCGAAGTGGCTCGTATTACCTACCGCGAGGTAGTTACTCTACCGCGGCTATATAAGCAGCCGATCGCTCGCCCGCTGCAGTTCAGTCCAGTTCAGTCCCACATTAACAGTCGGCCAACATCTCAACATGTAACAAGTGCTCCTGCATGGCACACGCTCCAGGGCAGCTTCCTCGAGGTCCATCACCACGTCTCAGCCACAAGGCCCATCGTGCCTTCAGCCCCGCAGAACAGCAACATCCCGCGACTTACAAGGCTTGCGTCACCTTCAGTCCGGGGATCAGCTCACCACTTCATGGCACCCCGAAGCCCACCGTGCTTCGCTGCCATGGAACGCGCTCCGCCTCGCCAGGACTACCTGCTGGTGGCTCAGCACACCGAGCCACAAACCGTTTACCTCCGCGACTTAAAGCGTCGAGCAACGGCCTGGAATATAGGTCATCTCCACCGCCATGGTGTCGAGCAACTCGCTGACCTTCACCGCACCATCTCCATCTCCTCCGCGCGCCTGCAGCATCATCTACGGCACTCCGCATTACATCATGTTACCGACCACCGACCATCCGCTACGTAGCCCAATAAACGACTGACTCACCACTTCGACATGACGCCTTTCATTTCTGTCTCCCGCTCCCTCAATATTAATAAAATTGCAAGAATCAGAACAAAGTTAATCCACCTAATAGGAACGGCTGCGCGGCCTTTTTTATTTAAAACTTAAATATGGATTTGAGGCCAAAATACCCGATCAAACTGATTTAATATTTTTTTAATCATAAGATATAGCAAATATCTATTACGAATGCGTGCTATTTTATTTATTTGTATTTCAAATTATAAAATACAGGCCTATCAAGAAGTCGGTTTTTCATGACTTTATTGGCAACTTTGACAGTTATGCTAGTGGCAGATTCTCATTTCTGTTGGAAATGTATGGCGAGCTAAATTACGCTGGCGCTTTTGTACCTAAGTCTGTCACTAGTGTTATTGTGAGTTCATTTTAAAAAATTTGCCCTATCTTCTTTATAAATATAACGAAAAATAATATAATAAAAGTCATTTTGATGGGTATAAATTTAACTTACGAATGACCGATTTACTTACTTCTGGGGACTTAAAAGACATTCCCGCAAAGCGAAAGGACTGGGGATAGTCAAGGAATGCCGATTTACCCTCTTTTCTTCCTTCGCTTTTCTAAATTCCGCTGGTTCATCACATTATGTGAGCTCAAAAGGGGGAGGTTCCAGCAAAATCTCACGTTACTTGAAAATAATATTCGAAGTGGCCCAAATGTATCTCACCACGGGGGGGGGGGGGTTTAGATTGGAAGGAATTAATGTATGCCCCCTTATTTGTTTCGGTCGAGCAAAGGCTTCATATTCAACACTCACAATATGTGCTCACAGGGCGAGTATTAATTTTCAACTAAACACTCTGACACAAATTTTATTTAGTCGGATAATTTAGGTAGGGAAAAAAATTGGTTTGTGGGTAGGAATTATAATTTTGGAAAAAAGTACAAGGACGAATGCTAGGTAGAAACGTAGGAACACAAATTTGTCGAAAATAAAATAAAAATTTTAACCAAAAAAACACTCTTTTTTCTATGTTTTAATATTTTATTTCATATTTTATAATATTAACATAGCAGGCAGGGCAAGATTTTTTTAATGATTAAGATTAACACCCAAATAACTGCCAACGTTTCCACTAAAATCTGAATTCTTAAATGGCCCATATTTTATAATATTAAACATGAACAAATAAATAAGCACATCGTCCATATTAGATATTTGTTATACCTTTTGATTTAAAAATAATTTTTCACCTAAAATTTTGGCCTCAAATCCAAATTTAAGTTTTGCGTGCAAAAGGCCGGGCACTGGGCAGCCGTCCTCTTAAATTGGTTCTTAGTGATAATGCACGACCTGATTAAGAATATTTATAATGACTATGGTATTAATGCAAAAAAACGATTGTAATTGATATGTACACATTTGTATTACCAAGATATCTTTAAACCGTAGCTAAAATGAAGGAACAAATCGAGAAGTTACTTTTAACTTCCTATCACGATAAGGTTCAAATATTTTTGAAAAACTAAAAAAATGTGATCAATTTGGTCCCCTTTCACTGTTCACTCAATAAAAACCAGTACACTAAAAAAGCATTGCTAATTTTTGTGTGCGCAGTATTTCCATTAATTTTCCAATGGTGTGTTATGAATGCCTTTTGAATGCTAATGATCTTAAATTGTTGTATAGATAAAAGGTGTTGTTGTGTGCCATTGGGAAGCTTCTCATTCATTCTGACATCAATAGCCATTCATTTGGTAATTAATTATTAAACGGAGGCATCTCTGTGGGGTATTACGTGAAAATTACTAAAATAAACAATTCGTAGGTAAGTAAAAGAGAAAGATGGGCAAAAGAAAGGTGTAACTATCTATTAGAGGTTTTGCTGAAGCTTTTGAAAAAAGCGTGGCATCATTATCCTCTAGAACCCTCTTTTTTCATTCAGTTCCGTAACGCTTTGAAAGACCCTCCAAGCTATATAATGTATATCTTCTAAAAATATTAACATTCTCTCAATAGCAGAGGCGGGTATGGGAACAACCGCCGCCCCGGGGACTTTTTATTGGATAACCAATACTCCTGCCGTAGGTCACCCGTTCGCTACATTTGGTGGCTTGGCAGGGGTGCCCGGGTGCATGGGGTGAGGTTTGCGTGTTAGGCCCGAGAGTACATCGGTTGAGATTGGTGGAGGAAGACCTAAGGGAACGTACCCATACTACGTGACCTGTTCGGGGGGGGGGGGCTTCGAAATACTACGCTTGGTCCAAATGAGCGGCGGCGGCCTTAGGTTTTTGGTCACCCGGGGGGGGAGTTAAAAATTCCAAAAAGTTGATCACGTAGTATGGGTACGTTCTACTAACCTAGACCTCGCCAGCCGGACTCTCTCGACCCACCAACGTACTGGATACACTGACCCCAGATTCCTACCTAACCCTCAAACCTTTTTCCTGTCGAGAACTTCTACTTTTTTTTCACAATGGATATAGCAAATAACTAGTTTATTTATTTACTTATTGGCTCGCCAACAGAATTCATTGCTTCAGTATTACAGTAATAAACATTTTCAATATGATTACAGCGAGATTCCAATTACAATTTTTATTTCTTAATTTTTTTATTATTTGTAAAATAAAAGATACAATATAATAAAATAATACACAACAACCTTAATTAACAAATTTAATATCCGGTTAGTGGAGAATTATCCTCGAGTCTAACTGGGGTAGTTGTAGTTAGTCTATTTACTAAAAAAAAAAATTTCATTATTTTTAATTTAAAAAAAAAAGTGTTCTCCCTCAATAAGCGAATGCTTGTGTGTATGGGAGGAGGTGCTATTTATTTAGTTATTTAGATTTTTTTTGTTTTTATTGCTGTTTTATTTCTTCTTCCTTTCCTTCCCTAAAAAACCATCACACCGCATTTCCATATTCCTTGAGGAAAAAAAATCCTGAGGGCCTCCTGTGTAAAAAAAATATCTCACAGCGTAAGGGTTGACAAGATTATTTCCCTCACCTTCAGGTACTAAATCAGATCGAGCGGTCATTGTGAATGTCAGTATTAGTTATTTATTTATTTATTTATTACACGCCCTGATGGGCTTTTACATTATAATTTATAAGTTAAGTAACAAACAATGAAGAAAATATAATACAATGAGAAAAGAAAATACACAAAACAGTGTAACAACAAAACAAATAATAAAAAAAAAATATATATTATGTAAAAATGATAAGAAGTCTCATATTCAATATAAACAAAAATTGAAGAAATTATGTAAATCTATTTGTGCCTAGAAGAATAAAAGTGATAGAATATACAACGTTTATACTGATTAGTTTTAAGATGAAATATATCACCTAGATTAGAATATTTATTTCCGAGACTGTGAAGTCTCGGAAACGGAGAATTTTGATAAGCTAGTGTCCTGGTGTTATTGAAGTAGAAGGGTAATAAATGTCGACATGATTTTTGGGGAACATGGATATTGATAAATTGAAGTAATTCAGAACAGTCAATTTTATAATGCAGTATTTTATGTAATAATATTAAATCTGTGCTTATTCTTCTTTCTGAAAGTTTCGATAGAGACGTTTTATCAAGGAGATAATTGTAATCAATGTTTAGTATAGGAATATACAATTTATAGTTTATAAACCTTAGAAACTTCCTTTGAATCTTTTCAACGTTGTCTGAATGAATGTTGTCAAAGGGAGACCATAACGTCGAGTTATATTCAAGTTGGCATCTGACAAGGGTTTTATATAACATAATAAATGTGTCTAAATCATTGAAATCTTTTGCAGCTCTCAAAACAAAACCAAGAGTCTTTAGGGCTTTGTTGATAATATTATTAATATGACATACAAAGGTGAGTTTACTGTCGAACATAATGCCTAGATCCATAATTTCACTAACACAATTTAAATTTTCATCATTTAAAGAATACTGAAAAATAATGGGATTATTTATTTTTGAAAAATGAATGAACTGACATTTATTTATATTTAATGCTAGTTTGTTGATAGAGCACCATTCAAAAAGATATAACAAGTTAGTTTGAAGTATAATACAATCATTAATGTGGTTAATCTCTTTATAGAGTTTCATGTCATCGGCAAACAGTAGCACATTTATGTCAGTAAATATATCAACAATATCATTTATAAATATAATAAACAAAATGGGCCCTAAATGGGAGCCTTGCGGCACTCCACTTGTTGCTATAAATTTGTAAGACTGTGTGCCATTTATTTTCACACTAAGAATTCTTTTGGACAAATAACTAACGATCCAATTTAATAAACTACCATAAACTCAAAGTTTCGCCAATTTATTGATTAGTATTTTGTGACACACCTTGTCAATATATACCAGATTCTAAAGTGTACTCTATTAGCCTATACCTCTAAAATAGTGGCGGTTCGTGAGTTTTCAGCATAGAGTGCTAAGATTGAAAAATACGACGTTTTTGATGTTGTTGTAGCTGAAAATTAATTTTATTTTTCTCAAAATTTCTACATTTTGTATGAAGATTTTCGGGATTCTTTCAGTTTGGGAATGCGCCGCATCCACATTTCAGTATATCTTCATACAAAAAGTTGAAATTTTGAAAAAAAAATAAAATTCGGTTTCAGCTACAACAGCATCAATAACGTCGTATTTTTTAAATCTTAGCACTCTAGCTCTATGAAAACTCACGGACCGCCACTGCTCTACATTATAATAATCATCATTAATAAAGACATTTTAATATTTCTTTAACCACAGATGGTGGCAAATTACCCTCCCCTAAGTTCCCTACATTTCCGTCATAATATTATCCTTAAAATAGCTGCCAAAGTTCCACTGGTTCAAAAGAGTAGTTTGGGTTCTGGAGCGGTACATAAAGGAAATGTAATTCCCATCGAACACATAGCAGAAGCACGGAAAAGAATAATGTAAGGGCTAGCAATCAGTCAGATACCCGTTTGCGTGTTTCGGGATAATGAGATATTCCCGGGAATAACAACAGACTCCCGCGACCTATTTCCGCTTCAATGTAAATATAGCTGCTTGTTATGAATAAAATATACGGCCTCCAAGGTGTCCTCCTCCTGTCAGATTCGCTATTCAATAACGGACTTGTCTGAGAGGCAGTGATGTGATGCCTGGGGATATTTCCCAAGATTTGGGGAAATTGCATACAATCGGAAAACATTTTCCTTATTAACGGTAATTTTTTTTTTTACATGAGCTCCACACAGGAGGCCCTGAGGAAAATAATTTCCCTCAGGGCCAATGTCATCTTTCGGGATGCTGTGTGGAGGGTTTTTTTTAAGGAAAGGAAGGAGAGGAAAGTTCTGGGAAGGAAAAGGGTTTAAGGGGTGGGTAGGAATCTGGGGTTCAGTGTGTCCTGGTCGTCCGCCTCCAAGATTTAGACAAACCTCACCCCATAAACCCGGGCACCCCTGGTAAATCACCAAACGTAGCGAACCACTTGGGGTGACCTATGGCAGAGGTGTTGGTTATCCAATAAAGGTTCCCGGGGCGGCGGTACCCATTCCCGCCTCCTAAATTAAAATATTAAAGTAAATTTCAAATATTCTGTCAGAAAAATATTATACCTGTACAAAAATCTACGATTATTAGAATTGAAAGAACGATAAAGTTTACAAACTGTGACTGGATAGAAAATTAATACTGTTTGGTTTTGAGAAGAACACTGAATTTCGGTTGGTTGTAAATTTTAATCCTGCAAAAAAAGCCTTTTTTATAAAGAATTTCTGAAAACTCGTAGTACAATTGAGAAACTGAAGAATCCAATAACATACATATTATGTAATACAAAAAATCGGTCAGAGCATTTCGATTTGTTGTTTTTTTTTACTTTTTTTGTAAACTATTTACTTTTTTATTAATTAACTTTGGAGCTGGGTCTATGCTTCGACATAGTTTAAAAAACACTAAAAAGCTGATATGAACCCCCTACCAACGGTTTTTTTAATATTTACTTTAAAAAATCTAACTATGAACTTTACTTACTCGAAAACTAAGGCTCAAATCGAAAATGGTTATAATCACAAAATCGACTAAAATTTCACAGTTTCCAGTTTCCCACTAGTATTAAATCATAAAACTTAAATAAAGGTACTTAATACTTATTATACCTACTTATTTAGCTTAAGAGGGTATTACCAGAGAAAACCAGAAATATGTCATTTTTAAATCAGATTTTAGACGTATTGACTCTTTTCCACAAAAAATTATAAATGGATTTCAAAAGATTGTTCTTTTATCATTCGCATGTTTTAAATTTTGAGAAAAAATGTTTATTTTTAGTATATTAAGAGCGTTTAACCAGCCAGGGGACGAAAATCCACATTTCGTCGAAAGTTGTTCTTACGATCGTGCAGGGCCGTTACAATGAGAAGGATTAATTATTCTCCGTACCAGCTTTTTTAAATTATAACTCAATATCGAATTTATTTCAATCCAAATTAGCTTTAATTTATACCTTCTTTCAAAAATGCTGAAAGGCGTGATGATAAAACTATTAAAATAATGTACTTTTTGTAATTATGTTTCGATTATAAATATTTATCATTTTTCAATAATGTCTAAATTTAATAAGAATGTTAAAAAAATCTGAAATATATTAGTTTGTAAGCGCGCAAATAAATACACAAATGGACCAATTTTCGTCAAGAAACACATGTACGTACATATGTTTTAATGATTTTATTGAAACTAAAATTAAAATTCTAAAACCTGCGTTTGCTAGATAATGTATTGATTTATTTTACTGCATGATTATATTATTTGAAATGGGTGTGGTATAATACAAAATCTTTTTTTAATAATTTAACAAATCTGCCAACGACCTATGGAATAACCTTATTATTCTAAAAATTAAAAAAAATTCTCAAAATTTATTACATGCGAATGCTAGATAAAAGAACAATATTTCGAAATCCATTTATAATTTTTGTGGAAAAGAGTCAATACGTCTAAAATCTGATTTGAAAATGACATATTTCTGGTTTTCTCTGGTAATGCCCTCTTAAGGTTATACCATAGGTCGTTGGCAGATTTGTTAAATTTTCAAAAAAGATTTTGTATTATACCACACCCATTTCAAATCATATAATCATGCTGTAAAATAAATCAATACATTATCTGGGTATCACATGTTTTAGAATTTTAATTTTAGTTTAAATAAAATCATAAAAAAATATATACGTACTTGACGAAAATTGGCCCGTTTGTGTATTTATTTGCGAACTTACAAACTAATATTTTTCAGTTTTTTTTACATTCTTATTTAACTTAGGCATTATTGAAAAATAATAAATATTTATAATAAAAAAATAATCAAAAAAAGTACATTATTTTAATAGTTTTATCATCACGCCTTTCAGCATTTTTGGATGTAGGTATAAATTAAAGCAAATTTGGAATGAAATAAAATCGATATTGCGTTATAATTTTAAAAAGCTGGTACGGAGCATAATTAATCTTTCTCATTATAACCGCCTGCACGATCGTAAGAACAACTTTCGACGAAATGTGGATTTTCGTCCGCTGGCTGGTTAAACGCTCTTAATAATAAACCATAAATATGGAAATTGTACAACTTTTCCAAAGATGACACCATCTCAATAACAAATCTTTTTTCAAAAATTCTTCAGGCCGGTTGGTACCATAATATGGATTATTCAGATTTGACAGCTCGTGGTAGGAACCACGATAATGTGACATGATAGGGTTGTATCTAACACGTCCACCACTTTAACCGGAACCGGAACGTATCTACCTTACAAACATAGGTGAAATGCCAAAAGGTCTAGTTAAAACTGAACTTCGCTACGTTTGGTGACTTAGCTGAGGTGCCCGGGTTCATGGGGTGAGGTTTGTCTGGATCTGGCTGACCTGGATGACCTAGACACACCTAACCCTAGATTCCTACACACCCCTTTTATCTTTTTCCTTTCCAGAACTTCCTCTCCTTCCTTAAAAAGATCCTCCACACAGTATCCCCAAGATGACATAGGCCCTTAGGGATATTATTTTTCTCAGGGCCTCATTTGTGGAGCTAATGTAAAAAAAAATTTAAATGCACCTACATATATTTAGACTTGTGTTTTCCATATAAATATTTGTATGTATCGTATGCCGTTAAAAAAATTTCGAATTCAATATTCTCACCTCTCCCGATTGCATTGGTATATCAAGTTTTCTTAATCTGGGAAACTTCTGTGAAAAATTACAATCTTTTCGATGGGAAAAACATTTTTGAATCTCACATCTCGGCTCAGCTCGTGTGAGTTACTCACAAAACGCAATGCGTTAAAGGAATACGTAATGACGTAAGAATATTTGGTCGGAAGCTCAAATATAAGCTCAAACAGAACGCCCTTTGTCCTTTCCGTCATATTAACCCTAATCTTTGGAACAAAGACGGATATTTATTTTATTAACGGCTTTGGGATGTAGTGTAATAACCGTTTCGTTTTATCATTCCTTGAAGGAAGAATTGTGACAGCCACCTTTACGACACAATCCCAAATTATCGAAATATTTACTGGAAATTTTATTGATTAGGTAGGTAGTTACTATTAGTTACTTGCTATAAAGTTCAGTCAAAGTTGTTTAATACCTACTCTGTTATCACATTAATAACAGGAAAACATTTTTATTTTAAAAGTTAAAAAAGTTGTTTTTTGAAACCAGTAAAAACCTAGAAATATCAGAGAAAAAAGCCGGGGAAAATGATAACATTTTGACAAAAATAATAAGCGTATGGAAAGGTCACAAATATGCTGAATTTACGTTCCTTCATTGGCAAACTTAGTACCTACTTATGCCCTTATGATTTATTAAATTAGTTCTGCCGCTGAGAGCTCTGTTTAAACCATCCGAAACAAGTTATTATCTAGCGTTCTTGAGAAAGCAGTAGATATAGCAACGGAAAATCTTTTAATTTTCCAAAATAAAATGTATAAGTTGGCCTTTCTGTAAAATGCATAACGAGGAGAAGTACGATTCGACGGTCTTAGGCATTATCTCTGCAAAATTGAAATACGATGGCCTCGATGGTTGAGGGGTAAAGCTCTTGACTTGCAATACGGAGCTCATGGGTTGTATTTGACTAATCATTATCATGTCACAATTTATTTATGACATGCATGTATGGTATAAAAAAGCTGTTGATCATATTTTTAAATTATAAATGGAAAGGTTGAATAATTTATGTAAATTACATATCAAGCGGTGCCCTTTATTTAACATTTTGGTCCTTCGAGCCGGATATGAACCTATGTGGAAGATACTCTTTGAATTATAATATGCGAGCATGGGGTGTGTTAGTAACCCCAGACTCTCTGAGCTTAATACTCAAAAACGTATTATTGATTATGAATTTAACTTGTGCGAACAATGTATCACAAAGAATGGCGATCCGACAAATCTCCAAGGAAAAACAGATTCACTAACCTTTTATGTAGTTCTCTGCAGCTTGGGAGGCCTCCCGATAATTTCATCCACCTAAAATTCAGATCAGTACAATTTTTTGTAACTTTGAAACACGTACAAAGTCAGTTGTCAACTATACACACCTGGAGTGAATTCACAATGAATTGTAAGATTTTGAAAAACATCAGAATGAGATAATTATTCACTGGTCACAATAATACTTTTAATAAATATATTTTAACTGTACTATTTTTCTAAACCGACAAGTGTGCGACATCTCTGGTTCATTTGGTCAAGCATGATAATATAACAGTTTCTTTGAACAATACGTTTTAGTGTCTCTGAAAATCCATAGATATCGCCATAATCACCATTCTTGCAACATAAATATTATTTATTTTTTTCGAACAAACAAAACTAAAAAAATAATGCTTAATCACTCTCAGTATCACCATGGTGTAAGACCATCATTCAGAATTGAAACGTTGCTTGAAATTACTTTATTCGTGTTTAAACACATTTTATTTTATTTTTGTGATAAAATTAGAATTCATTTTTAATATGTCAGTTTAATTTATTAATCAGTTAAAAATTGGATTATTTCAGAGCCCCAGGTAGAGAACCCTCGGATCAACTTCGGGGCATCCATCTATACGGCGGGGGACACCCTGGAGGCCTCTTGCACCACCAGCCACGCGCATCCCGCTCCGCACATCACGTGGCTCATCAACGGGGAGAAGGTAACTAACACCACCACCCACCATCCAGCCACCCACCCACTCACCACCCAATCTCCAACACTTGGATGGTTGTCTTTTGCCCCAAATTTGAAGAATTGACTAATTGCCTTTAAATAATTAAAAAAAAAACATTATTTATCATTTTTCATATGGCAGAAATGAGCAAGCATGTAAAGTGCATTCGAATATATATTTATTGTGACGAAACATGGTGTTGATTAGACATATTTGAGAGAATATCAGCGAAATGCAAGGTGACTGTTTCTTGATGAGCTATTTTTATAGACTAAATAGAGGGAAGTCACAGTCGAGTAATATGCCAAACGTGGGCAGTTGACATTTTTCTCATGAGAACGGGTCGTGTCTACGATACGTTCTTGAGTTCAACAACTCGGCTGTGGAACGATTTGCCGGCCTCTGTGTTCCTTCCATCTTGTAATATGGGTCTCTTCAGGTTCACTCTTTCTTTTCCACAAAAAGACTATCCACTCTGCATCCACAAAGATGACATAGGCCCTGGGTGAAATTATTTTCCTCAGGGCATGGAGTTAATGTAGAAACAAAAAGGAGCCAAGCCCGAGAGAAAATGTTAATATTACAAAGGTGGTTGTCAATGTCTTTAAATGTAAATTAAATAAAATATAATGTAAAAATAGCGAACGTAATAGATAATTTTTAACGGTAAATTAAAGAATGTTAACTATTCCGTGAAAGGCACTCTAAAGTAGTCAAGTGTTGGATAAAAGAGCCTAATTGAAAGCCAGTGCAGAAATGGTTCTATTCGCAGCGATGTGGGTAGTAATTTAGTATTTTGACTTCTTTTTTTTAAATGAATGCCATCTCCAATGTAATTAATTACGAGTCTTCTATCACATCCTTACATAATGGCGCATCATGTATACGTCACCCTGTATATAAGTACAGTGGTGACCGGGCAACTGAAATGGCAAATGAAGTCAACTCAACATCTACTTTGAAAAGTCATTAAAAGTGAAAAAAAAAATATACAAAAAATGATTAAATAGGTTACGTTTGGTTGTGTTTTTCGAGTTGATTTTTTTTCATTGCTTTTAATGACTTTTTAAAGAGGTGTTGAGTAAAGAGGTGTTGAGCAGTGGCAGTCCGTAAGTTTTCAGTGAGCTAGAATCCTGAAGATCTTCATACAAAAAATAAAATTCATTTTCAGCTACAAACACCGTGAATAATGTTATATTTTTCAATATTAGCGCTCTAGTTCACTGAAAACTCATCAAACGCCACTAGGGTTTGATAGTTGAGTTGATTTTGAATTGTCATGGAACCAAATACCGTATATTACAGGATTATTCCAGTACTTCAAAAAAAATTTTTGCATGCTACGAGTATTTTATCTTATTTTTACATCAGCTCCACACAGGAGGCCTTCAGGAAAATATTTTCCCTCGGGAGCTATTTCATCTTTTGGATGCTGTGTGAAGGGTCTTTTTAGGGAAAGGAAGGAGAGGAATTTCTGGGAAGGAAAAGGGTATGAGGTAAGGGTCAGAATTCGGGGGTCAATCTGTCTAGGAGTGACGGACGTCACTGTGAATCCATCCCTCCAACTGCGGTGCACGGCGATGTGTCTAGAGAGACCAGCTGGAGAGGTCTAGGCTAGGTCTCCCTCAACTAATCTCTCCCGATCCGGCCCGCCATGCATTAGTTGGGCAAACACATTGGCCGCCAAGACCTAGACAAACCTCATCCCATGAACCCGGGTACCCCTGCTAAGTCACCAGAAAAGTGAACCACTTGGGGTTACCTGTAGCAGGGGCGTTGGTTTGGTTTCCGGGGCGACGGTACCCATATCCGCCTTCCAAATCTTTGCTTTGCTATTATATTTGAGACCGTCTGTTCACCTTCCGCCAAATTCTGGTTTATGAATATTAATAACCAGCAAAATGAAAAGTTAAAAGGCTCAAGGGGTTAATAACCTTTACTCATCTATCACATCTTACCTATATATATATATATATATATATCTTGTTAAAGTGATGTGACTTCAATGTTAATTTTCAACTGAAAGTTTCCTGCAATTAATATGAAAGTAAAACCATTTTCAATGTTCGTTTTAACTCAGTCTTAATAGTTCGCAATATAACAGCTCTCGAGCAATCGGGCAGCGACCTCTCCGTGCAAACTTAGGAATAGAGCACCAAGTTAATTTGCATTTATAATTAGAGACCTTTCATAGTTTCTACAAGTTGGTATATTATAATGTTGTCTCAGCTTGGAGAGTTTTCTAAGTCGTTCACGAACCGCCTCGCTGGCGCTGGTTGCATTATTATTACATAACAAGCTCATTGTTAGTTTGCACAACAAAACTTTAACAGCTGCTTCTCAGTACTGCACAGTGAAAAATGTTTTGATTAGTTCATGATTTTTTTATTCAGGAAAGACTAATCACGCTGTAATGAAAATAACTCTTTTATATCCAAAAAATCATGCTAAACAATGTACACTGTAGATACATTTCTTCACTTCATTTCATTTTGTAGGGGTCTATTTTTATTGAAGCAATTACAATTACTTTTATCATAGTTTTCCTAACGGGTGACATCTGTTTCGCCTTCCAGGTACATTTCTGAAGGCATTATAACAATGCTTTCGTGAGACCAAATACTTACAATCCCTAAAATAGCTCCATCTGATGTAAAATGATGATAGTAGAATTTTATAATTTTTGTGATTTTCAATTGTTTGGTTTTTACTTTGAGTTTGTCTGCTACTTTATAAATTTATTATATATAAAAAAAGAGATTGAGAAAAGACAGGGATGTTTTGGGGACATGCGAAAATAGTAATATATTGTGATTGTCATGTGTTTCAAACCCGAAACTCTACAGGTGGACGTATCCATGGTCCGGAGCGACACCCGACCAGTGTACCAGATGCACAAGAGGCACAACCTAATGGCTCTGCGGAGCGCTAAGATAATCCCCAAATATCCCACCATCTCCCCGTCCACAGCCTTCCCTGGTCCAGCCACCACGGAACACCCGACGACTGTGAGAATATTCTGTTCCTCCAAGGACATCCACGGGCCTTCTCAAATCCAAAAATCTGCCAAGAGACCTCAACAGGTATCCAGAACTAGAGCTGTCTAGTCCCTAGTGCATTCCAACCCACACCCTTATCTTCACTACCCTTAGGCGCTTTACTTTATGAACTTCGATGCAATTGCACAAAGCTGGAATACCTCGTAGTGGCACAATCTTTTGAGCACATCCTCTGGGGAGACTTTTTGGATATTATTACTTTGTGAATATCATAATCACCTTTGCGTGTTGTTCCACTTTTCAAACATCCATAATTCATTCCCACATATTTCATACAAAATACTTATTTAAGTCAATAATAGCTTTGCACACAATATAGTGATTTATTTTTGGGGAATTATGCTGTGTTGCTCTACCTCTTTCTTTAGCCATTTTTTCGGACAACATTACAGTGTGCATCAAGACTGTAGATGTGTAATACACATATGTGGTTACACATCTGCCCTGATAATGGACTGTGTAACGCTGTCAAAGAAGGAGGTAGCGCGACACGGGTTAATACCCCAAAAATAAATAGCTATAATACTTTTGAGTCATGAAAATCTCAAATCATGTCTTGCACATATTAGTTTACGTGTTAGATGGTAGGTAACAGTAGATTTTAAACATGTTCATATAATATTAAGTTAAGTACAAGCGCTACGAAAGACCACTAAATCAAAACAATATGCGTCGCCTGTAATTTAATGAACTGAATCTAACTCGAATAATATATTATCAAACAACTCAAAACTTTCCAACACATTGATCCTTATTTATATCCAAATATACACTTCAGTAAAGTTTGCCCAGATAGAGGAATAAACAACTTACAAATGTAAATTTCTGAAATCCTGAAACTTGAGAGTAGCAGGGGTTCAGGCAAAGGAAGAGTAAGTTGACGAAAAGAAGGCAACGAACGTAAGAAAATAACATAAACTTGAACAACATTATTTGTTTAATTAACTGTGTACATAGTCATACTTGCATTCTCTAGAGAGAGATAAATAAGCTAAGAATATTTTTTAAATGTCAAAAGCATTATTTAGAAGGGGGGGTGGAGGCGGGGCTAGTTGCAACAAAAATTAAAAATATTTTTTAATTGGACGAACTACATTAGGTCCCGCCATTTAGCAAAGAAACACTTTTGGATGTTGCCAAATATTTAAATGTATCTCGAGCCTAAGGGTTGTGGCACCAAGTGGCCTGTACACTCTAAAAATATGCCATTTTGGTTGCTTGTTAATGCGCCTAAATCATCGAGCGGGAAGCGGGATCGGATGAGAGCTTCGAAATTCACTCTGCGCCACGAAATCAGTCATAACTCCGCAACGGAAAGGGTTACATGTGTTATTCGTGCGTCGTCGTGTAGATCTTGAGATGTTTTGAAAAGGAAAAGGAGCAGAAAACATATAGTGTGCCCAGTGATAAACGAAAGAAGTTTTTACTCATAAAAGTAACGCTGGTGTAGACATACTGCCAAACTCTTTTTTTTAAATAAATAAATGTAATTATTGTATTAATTGTTATCAGGTTTAATTTGTAATATTCCATTTTTGATAGTGCCTTCCGAGGGCGAAACAGCTGTCACGTGCAATAATAATAATTACACAGTAGAACTTATTTATGAACAAACTGGTTTTATAAAATTAATATTAATATTATTGAACACATAAAAGAAATACTTGAAATAAAAAAGAAAAACAAACATATTATTGCAGTTCTGTAAAATAATGTTGTGAGGTGGAATTATAATTACGAGGAACAGCTGTTTCGGTTTCTAAAGGAATTATTAAGCTACTACCGGCATGCGTTGCGATGCCACTCAAAGAAAGAAAGTGTGTTTTAATTCTGTTTGATGAAATGCTTTTGGATTCACAATATTTTATGTTTTTTCAGCCTTACACGAATAAATGTTTTCCGACGCGTGAGCAGGCCACATACGTGTGAGAAGCAGGCCACATATCCGTGTGAGACACTTGGAATTTCCAATTTTACCCACTACTACCCCTACCGCTTCAAGGTCTCCTTTGCAAGCCCTCTCTCTTCCTATGCAACCCTATTCCCACCTCCTTTCCCCTACCGCGTCATCCTTCAATTCCCGCGTTCCTTTTTCTTCTGTCCCGCTTCCTTCCCCCCCTCCTCTCTTCGTTCCCCTACCCCCTTCCCAGATTGCTATCGTCCTTCCGCCTTCCTTCTCTCCCTGCCGCTGAACTATATGAAATACACACATTTTTCAAACCTATCGTAATTTTTTATGTAAAACCTTAACGATAGAGGTCATTAAACATAGAAACCTTCGCGGGCATGCGCTTAACAAATCATCTAAATTTCACTGTAATCGGATGGATGATTTAGGAACGCATTCATTTTTCGAACTTGTTTATTAATAAACTGATTTTTTTATTAAAAATCAAATAATAACCTAGTGAGGTCTGTGTACAAAAAATGTAACTGTATTTAAAATATTCAAAGAAAAAAATTTATAATCATGATATCTATAATATAAAAATGAATCACTGAATGTGTTGCTAAGCGCATAACTTTCGAACGACTGCACCAAATTGGATAATTCTTTTTTTTGTGTGTTCGTTATTGTCAGGACAAGGTTTTTATAAAACTTTCGGTGAGCTCTGGCATTATGAAATTTGTATAAATAAATTGCTATTGGTGGCACGCGAGGTTTGAAAACTGAATGTATGGAATGCGGGAGGGAGGGAGGGGGAGGGAAATCTGGGAAGGGTGAGGGGGACCTGGGAGGGGGGAGGGGAACTCTAGAGGGGGGTTCGCGGGACGGGGGAAGGGAGGGGGAGTGGAGTGGGGAGAGGGAAGGTGGAGGTGACGGAGTGGGAACGCGAGAGGGGAAGAGGACGCAGGAGAAGAAGGGGAGGCGGAAGGGGAACGGGACGAATGGGAAAAGACACTCAGGAAGAAACAAGTTCTTTATTAAATAGCATAGCAACGCATGCCGGGAACCAGCTAGTTATGAATAAATATGGAAAACTTTAAATTTTTCTGACGATTCCAACGCTACAAGGTTAACGGGTATCTAAAATAGGAATTAAATACAAAAATAATGGCCCTCAGCAGAGTGGATACCAAACCAGCAACAAAATAACATAAAGACCTTAATGCTCCCCCTAAAAAGGTAAAGTTATTATATCCCTTTCTTGCGATACTTTCCTGCTCCATCAAGTCCATTGTGTGCACCTGCGGAGGGATAAAAACTTCACAAACTAAAATCTCCAGCATTCCGTTTCTTATTTACAATATTACTTCGCAATTTGAGTTGAAACGGCGAGGCTGGCCTTAATATCCCCTTCAATTAAAACTTTTCGTATTACTGGAATGAAATAGCACTGTTGACGTGAATTACAAAAACACAATAGACCGCAAACTTTTTTAATCGAACTCATAATAGTGGATCACATAAACTTGCTTCCATTCTGGGAGCGGGTTCGCAGTGGAAGTTTGTTTTTTAATACAACCTGGGGACAAGCCGAACCGTAATACTCAATACGTCGACACTCCCTAGGATTATTTACACAAGTAACTTCAAGTGTAGCAAAGGGCTGGTAATGTTCACATTATTGTGTGCCAATTCCAAGTAGGTACAAAGTAGTTGTGAACATTTTCGCTTCATTTAAAGTTTTAAATCAACTCATAATCCCATATGCGTGCTCCGTACACACTGTTGGGAATTCATCGCTATGAAAGTAGTTTCTGGTACCTAATACAAAGGGCATATTTCCTATAATATATTTATTTATTGAAAAACACATTATATACCTTGAATATATTACATAATATTCAAGGTATATAATGTGCATAATAATATTTTGCGCGAATCACTAGTTTTACAGGAGTTTTATGTTTATTGAAGTGAAAACTTCTTTAGGACCGTTGTGATTTGAAACAGTGGCGGCTCGTGACTTTTGGGTGTGCTAGAGTGCTGATATTAAAAAAATGGCATTATTGATGTTGTTGTAGGCGAAAAAAAATTTTTTTTTTTTTAAAATCAGTTTTTTGTACGAAAAATTTCAGGAAGTTTCAGTTTGGCGGTGCGCCGCACCGATTTCCTGAAAAATCTTCTTACAAAACACCGATTTTTGAAAAAAAAAATGTTTTTCGCATACGACAACATTCATGATGCCATTTTTTTTTTTTAAATATTAGCACCCTAGCACACACAAAAGTCACGAGCCGCCACTGTTTGAAACGCTATGAAATGGAAGCGAAAGATACTTAAATAAGACAAACACATACATCTATAGGTTTTAGCCTGCGAGAGAATGAGATAGCAATAAAATATTTATTTATTTCACGGGTACTCGGTTCCAATACAATACGAAAAATCGACAGTCCCACATAAGTCTCCTCGGATCAAGGATCGAATCTTACGAAATCCAAATAAAAAACAATCTTCAATCTACTCCAAAATGAACAGGCAAAGAAAACACAAAATACAAAGAAGTCTCCGAAGAAAAAAACACAAATACTAACAATGTGTAGGAAAAGGTGCACTGGAATTCAACGATAAAAATGGAAAAATTATTCTTCACGTTTATAAAAAAGTGCTTCGTAGTATCCCCACTCTTGTCTACTTTAGTTTTCTTAAGGTTTCACTTCTACCTCTCATTTTTTTTTATGAAAGCTAGACAATTTATCGTAATAATTTCTGAGAAGACATAAAAATAAACCAAGGACGGGATGTTTCACAGAAATGTCACAAATGGCGCCGAATGGCCATTTGATGACAATGTTACATTTGATTTTCTTTGAAACGACTAAAGCTAACATTAAAAAACAAAGTTCTCTTCACAATTAGGCATATCATTTAGTAGCAACTCGGATCTCCACTCTCACTTCTGTACCATTTCAGCCCACAAAAAAGGGGCTTTATAATGTTCAATTAAGTAGAATTTCCTGCGTTCGAAAAACTTTCCAAAAAAAAGCTCATTTACCTGAAAATATAAACTTCCTAAGTCGTCTATTAAATTTTACAGGGTGCTAAAGACTTTATTGCCGGATTTTTTCAAAACATTATTTCTTTACCACGCTCACGTGCGGCGAGCCTTAAAACAAAAGAAAAGGTGACCCATTTAATTAAAATGGTTCCTTCATACGTGCTCTGAGAAAGGTTTATATTTTTTATCATTACAGAAGTTTGGGTGAGAAAAAGGCCAAAAGTGTTTCAAAATCCTTTCCAATAACGGTTATCAATATGGAAAGGTAACCTAGCCTCTGGTCGGGTGTAATATTATGTACATATTATTATAGTAAGTGAAAACGATTCATTTAATACAAAATAAAATAAAAAAATATTATTTTGCCTTTTCTTTCCATTTCGAAATTTCACATTTGTTTTTTTATCGCACTTCTAAACAAACACACCTACACAGTTAAACCAACGCAACGGTTTTAATTATAAACCACATATATATGCCCGATAATGACTTTAGGGATTCTAATAAAAACTCAGTAAAATAACAAACCTATCAAAAGAATAATATTATTCCGTACACCATGATACCTACTCAGTACCTCTTCATTCGATCGATGAACAAGTTTTATAATTTATTCTTTGTCTGATTAGATTTTTGTAATGGTATGTAGCTAGTGTATGAACTGAGTTTGTATAACTGGATTGTTCTCACGTAAATAAGAATACCTGTAAAAACCCAGTATGAAAAAAAGAATGCCTAATGACTTTTGTTAAGATTTACCGACAAAATTTGTATGCTGAATGTTTCGCGAACTTGAAGTCATATTTTATAAAAAATATCATGTCATTACTCTGAGGCCTCATCCTCCGGGCAAATTCCGATATGAACGTTTTGCCTACAAGTTGTTTTATTTCCTAGTAGTTGCACGTATTTATACTAGATGGATTCCATATAATTTTATAGTTTTTAAGTTTCCTATGGCTGTGAAACCTATCCCAAACCGACAACGTTTTCCTGTATTTATGCATTGTAAATGATCTCCCTTTCATTCAAAAATACATTTATAGGGAACTAATCGTGCATTCGCTCCACCAGGTTGACGAGAGCCTCACCATCCCTAGTACTTCTACCAACCGGCGCTTGGGCGAGGAGAGCCTGTCACGCTCCACCACCAAGCTGCGTGTGGCCGTGTCCGCTCTGCGCCTGGCCGCTGGGGGCCCCCTGGCGCTCACGTGCCTGTCCACCATCCCCGCCTACAGGGGGCCTGCCGGGCGTTACGCAGACTCGAGAAACGAGACGGTCATGGGTAAGAAATTAACTCTATACTATAAACTACCAGGGTGAAGAGAGCCTGTCGCGCTCCATGCCAAGCTGCAACTATTAAGGCTCTACTATATACCTGTCCTTACTAAGGCGTTATCAAATAACGATTGACGATGTCCCTGTTGACATCACATAAAATCTTTTTAAAGATTTATACCGGTGACCTGCGAGATATATAGATAGACCTTTCAGACATTTACCCTAAGCGAAACATGTACTGAGAAGGGAAGGAAGTCATTATCCATTTTGAAAATCTCGCTCGATCATTTTTTCCTCCAATCGTACGTCCTACCCTCCAGATGTCGATCATCTCAAAATAGAACCATTATCTTCACTTATCGCTCCTACATTTCCCATTCCTTGCAATTAATTGACATTACTTAAATTTGAAAACATGGACGATACTAATAATTTCTTTATTTCTTTTTTAGTGGAGGTTCGCATCGCTGAAGAGATTGATCCATCTACCACCACCGACATAACCTTGACCAGTTCGGCCAAGATTCCAACATCCAACTTCCTGGTCTCAATAGCTGTGATTTTCTTTTTTCACTGTCTAATTGGAAAGTATATCAAATGAATATATCATTGAAAAAATTTAGAAGCATAATATGATACCAATCAACTTATGATTATTGTTATGAATACTCTAAATCAGGATTCCCATCCATAGCAAAGCAAATCTCATTAGTCTTCTATGGGTGTTCTATACATACGAGTACATCTCTTGGAGTAGTGTTAAGATCTATTGAAAGTTTTCTGAATTTGTTTGCTATATGGAAAATTTCACACATACAACTGCTGAAAGGGATACTTTTTTAGAGATTTTTATCTAGATGTTTTAAATGTCTGATATCTACGTGTAATATTATGTAAGAAATTTATAATTATATTTATGGTATATAATACTCGGTTTTATACGTAATTTATTTTAGCGTCCTTCTAAAGAAATAAACTGCCTAAGAGGCAAAGGCAAGTGCAGATTATCAAACTAAAATATTTTCATAAAATTGTTTTAAAAGCCGCTCTTTTACAATCTAAAATGATTAATCAGCCCAGTTATCCCATGGCGTAGTTTCGAAAAATTTTAAAAACCTTTTATGTTTTTATACAAAATTGAGAATATTCATGTTAAGTATTTCTCTAACCAGGAGCATTAATAAAGTGTTCAGAGTTTCCCAAAAAATGGTTTGATTGTTTTTTACAGTTTATCTAACGTGCAGAAAAGCTATAAATCCAATTAATTAAATAAATCAAATTCCGCCTAGTTTATTTCTGCAGAAATACGTTCTATATCGTACTCTGAAACATTTAACGACGTGGAGAGGACTCGAAAATATGTATATTTGATATCGAGGGTCATCAAGAGGAAAAAAGACTTGGCTGGGGTTAAGTTGTCTTTACGTACTGAATTTTTAAATGAGTGTTATTGTTTACATGAATATAAAATTATAACATATCAATGTGCGTATTATATGACTGTAAACCTAGATTAAGTATCACCAGATTAAATATAGTTGGGTAGATCGTAATTATATCAAAAGGTACTCTGAAAATGAAGCATTATTATTTAATTTCGGTTAAAAACCCGCCGCATCGTGTGCAAGCATTTATTAAATTCTTGTGTAACATACGGTTTACCAATTAAATATTAACATCGTTCATTAAATAAAAATAGTACTTTTATCATTCGGAATCCTCTTATTCGAGATAATCCAAAATGGTAGGATTAGCGCTTAATTAACAGAGTAGGTAGGTACCCGTACCAAATAATGTTGAGTGGGAATACAAAACATATTTTAATAATTTCCCACAATCATCGAGTGTATTATTAATGCCCTCAATTCAACAAGTATAAATACATTTACGACATAATCCAACATGTTTCAAAATATAAATAAATTGAGAAAAGTTTTGGCAGTCGATGATGTTACAAGAACCTAATCCCCTATCTTATAATTTATCCTAATTAGTTGTAATAACAGTTCTCCAACACATTATGCTGACTTGAAGAAAGGTACCATCGGCAGAGCCGGATCTATCATTGATTCAGAAAGAACGTTTAATCTGGCCGGAAAATCCCAAGAAGACCAATTTCATAAACGGGGTGAATCAGACCATTAACACATAAATCATAATTGTGTAAATTTTAACCTAACCTAACCTTAATGCTAATTTCACACGTGCGCTATACTCTCATAGTGTATGTGGGTTTGGCCTGTTTCACATAATCAAATAGGCCAAGTCCACATATTTTATGAGAGTATAACGCTCATGTGAGACTGACTTGAACACACGCAGTCTTTTTTATAATTCAAATCAAACCATTGCTTGAAGAGATTCGTTGTCAAATGCCAGAATGTTGAATTCATCAGGTTCATGCAAAAAACGTCATTTGAATAAAATGTGTAGATCAATTTATGTAGTTCATATCGTTTGATCTTGCCGATGTAAATTCATTTTATGTGATTCATGGCGTATAAGAAAAGGAACTCACGACCCAAACCATATCAAGCAAATTCTCGTTTCTGAATGGTGATTTCAATTTAGATCCGGCCCAGCCTAATGGTACCAACGCACGTGCGCTAAGACAAGACTAACATAATATGAAATTGTTATGTTGTGCTCCTTTGTTTCCTAAAGGTAAACTTACTTCCCAACAAAGGATGAAGAGCGTATTAGCTTTTGTAGCTGATTAAACTAGAACAATCCGCGGTAACATTAGTTTGGGGAATCATACGTATCCATCCCAAGGAGTAGATAGCAAATTTTATCCGTTTTTGGACTCACGTAACTGAAAGTGCACTAATATTAAATAATATTTCCGAATAATTTTCAACGCATTATTTTTATAACGCTCATAAATGTGATAATTATTGAGGCTTTAAATGGCGCTAATTTCTTTTTGAAGTATTACTGAGTACCGGTTACTAAATTTAATGTCAATTGCGTAAACGATAATATAGAAAATTATGCCAAAACATATCATATTATTATTATAATAAGTGTTTGTTTACACTGTTCGTGCAAGTAGTATATGCCACTATATTAAAATAGCTATATCATGATTTTTATAGTTGTTTTGTTTGATTTATAATATTTAAACTTCAAACCAAACACAGACATAACATTAAAAAAAATATTGTGAATATTCCGAGCAATTTGGTCAATAACTTACAGGTCGGATGGTGAGCTGTCATTTAGCATAGTAGAAATCAAAATTCGAGATAAGCAGTATTGAAATAATTTTGTTTAATCGATTTTTGAGTTGATTTTAAACAGATGTTCAGTAGAATGATCTTCAATACCTAACTACCTATGTGATTCAACAGAATGAATTTCAACTGCTTATTCAATTGAATGATTTTCTACTGTATTTTCTGACAGCAGAAATTTTATCGATTTTCAAACGAATGAATTTATATCGATTGTTCAACCGATTGCATTTCAGTCGATTGTTCAACCAAGTGAATTTTATAAGTTTATTCAATTGAAAAAATTATTAAATTTAATGTATGTAAGAATAAAAACCATAAGCTCTCTATAACAAGTTAATGAGCTCGCAAACCGACTTGGAACCGGTTGGATAAATTTCTCTCCTCCAAAGAACCCTTTTCCATAGTAAAAATATTTGTTTATATTGGTACTCGTAATTCCCTTTCAGTGTACATTATATGCACATAAAATAAAATAAAATAATTCAAACAAACTGTGTTTCTTAGGGTTAAGGGCGTCATAGTGCCAAATGATGCTGACGAGCTAGATGAAATTTGATTTGGGAGTGAATGAAAATGCATATCAAGAATGAACTTTGTACCTAAATGTAATTGATTGGTGTTCATAAAATATCAAATTATATTTATTTATGTAGACAAAATTTTCAATTAAAAATGAAAGATTAAATTTTTCCTTTCAAACTAGAAGAGAAAATCAAGTTACTTGGTGTACCTATACCATGTTTTACGCTCATGTCGCGATACTTCAGTGGGCTCAAAATAATTCGTGAAAATCTTAGGAAAAAAATCATAATCCTTTTGCGAAGGGAGAATTTTTTTCGATCTTTGAAGTTTTGTAAGCATACCTTTTTACTTACCAAGGTTACGCGGGTCAACCACGCTAGTGAACTATTCGCAAAACATCTGGCAGTGACAAAATTCCGGACGTATACTAAATTTCTCCAGCTCTTGTTCTCACTTAACTTCATTCGACTAGAACTTTATTATCTCTTGTTTTTTAACCTTACTACCTTTAATAAACTAAAATTAACCGAACTGATATTTAACCTCCATCAAATGTTATACATATCTTTTATTTATACAGCGGTAGAGGTTAGTTTATTTTTTGTATAAAGTTGAAATTTCTCTTCGAATTTCAGAATATTTCCAAAGTATTTTAAATGTGCTCTATATTTCTTATTTTCAAAGAAAAAACAAATACAATTTTAGAAACAAAATTGTCTTTTAGTTTTTTGTGTTTGAAATATACTTTAACCGGAATATTTACATTTCGAACATGAAAAAAATTGAAAACTAAATCTAAAATACTTTTTCTCAAAGTCCAAACGTCGAGAATTCCAAACACATTCCTTTTAGTTTAGGGAACCCTCGAGAAAATGGTCGCTTCACTTTTTTTCTCGTTATACGATAATAAAATTATTATTATAATGCACAGAGAATAAACAAAAAAAAATTTGGATTTATTATTTGCGCAATATAAACATTGATTTCTTGGATTTATATTTACCTACACTTGCATAAAGCATTTACGTATGTTTAAAATAACACTTTTATAGAATTCCAATTAAATTCACGCGGTAGCAGTCAATTTAAAAAAATATGCCAGAAATAACCTCACTTTTGCAAGAAGGAATCTCGTGCGTCAGTTGCCAGCTCTTTCGCAGCACAGTTTAAGACAATTGTTATTAGTAAGAATTCAAATCAGAGCTTGTACAGTCTTTATTCACTGGGTATTTAAAACACCGTTTAACCTTTGAAAAGTGTGTTTTTATTAGTAAGGTTGTTTTGTGTTATTGTTATATAATATTGTTGTACGCGGTTATTGGATGGTTGGTTTCTATTCGTTGTCATTTCTTTGTAATTTGTTGCCTATTGTGTACACTTTAAATATAACTACTAAATAAAATGGTTTTGAAAACTTTCGTTCTTCATCACACTTTCTATTTTTGTCTATCTTATTTTCATGAATAAAAATCACATCTCCAAGTTTCATGGTATTAGTGTAAAATATGGTGCATTGTGCGATGTTATACAAAATAATAGGTTTTCAATATTGTTAAGATCTCAAATAAAAATTCAACCGTTTGGGGTAGCTTAGTTGTTAAAGAATACATAAAAATGTTAATGTTTTTTTTTACCGTTTAAGATTTTAGCAACACGGCAAAATTCAATGTGCAGCTGCAGATACAAATTAAATATGTAGGTATTATTTTATTGGATAACTTTTAATATAATAAATGATGTTTTCTCCGCGATAGTGTGTACTTTCAATTGTTTTTCGCAGTAGTTGCAGTGTGTTAATTATTTTTTCATAAGTATAAATATATTTCTCTGTACGTGAAAATAATCTACAAGTCTTAGTAAGGTAGTAATTATACTATTTAACAATAATCTGACGAGCTTTTCTACTATCTAACCGTATCCTTACCAATATATTATTCATATTAAATCCTATTGTGTACCTAAGGTTAATAAATATAAATATATTTCTACTGACATTTTAGTACCTATATTTACAAACCATGTAGGACACCTTTAAAAATGAACAAAAACCTTTTTGAAATAGTTTAATAAATTTAAACAAAAGGCCTATAAATATGTTTACTGCTTTTGGGACTTTTTCTTTGATCGTCTAAAATTAAGACGACAATAAATTTAGAGACAATTCTACATAACTTTGTAGTTCAAATAATGAAAACTCTTCTTCCAAAAAATACATGCATTTTATTTATGGATTTCAATATAAACTACTCTTTATTTAAATCATGACACTCGTAAACTGAGTTTACAGTTCTTAAGGATTTTTCTAAAACCATACTGGAAAGGTGAATAGCTAATATTATTTATTAATTACAACTTCATTCAAGAGAAAGATTATATATATTTAAAACTAGTTATCGATTTGAAACTGAATGTAAGTACTTATTTGTATATCGATGAATGTTATCCACAGTAAAAAAATAAAATTTTAATTAAAACCGTTGTTTTTATTTCCTCTTCATAACTATTATAGAGTATTTTGTGGGTTAGCCAAATACCAAAATTGGAAAATGGATGAAAATGAATTGATACTTCTGTAAGAAATAAACCTCTAAGTCCTAAGCCCGTTGTTCTTAGAAAATACATGCTTTAAAAGGTTCGCTCACACAGCACTTTTCCAAAATAAACGCATCAAGCGCAGACACTTTCACACAGTAGAATAAGTATTACACCGACCACAAGTGCAACTACAGCTTTTCTTGATGAAGGAGTGATGACCAGTTCTAAATAAAAATAATAATTATTATAGAAAATAATCTGCCAACAGGTGGATCTACATGCTTTATATTGTATAGAACGATTGTGCTTTAGACCACACAACTGAGGTAAAACTTCTTTAGCTCCATCATACAGTGTGATGCAGACAATAGGCCGGCACTGTGTCTTAGATATACGAAACGTAACTGGCTATGAGAGAAAGAGAGAAAGAAATTTTGTGCTCGCACCTCTCTCTCTTGCCCCTACAGTAATACGAAACGTAACTCTCTCTCTTTCTATCTTCACTAACTTATATATCCCTCTCAACTACCTTTCGCCCCGCTTTTCGTAACGCTCTCGTCATGCATTCACCAGCTTACTCCCCAAGTCAAGCGTGCACAAAGAAGTTTTACTTTAAAAATAATTGTTGAGAGTTCTAATGTTTTCGTTCAGAAGGAAGAAAATTATTATTTTGGACGCCTGGTTTATCATGATTTTATAATTGTGATTTAAAATATTTAATAAACCAGGTTTGGTTTATTCTCGTAGTGCAGTCGATTTTGCATACTCTAGCTTTGTAAATGGCCCATAAATGCTCAATAGGGTTCATATGGCGTATTTCCGGGCCAATCTGAAGCAGTTGTCTCCTTATCCTGGAAATATTTCATAATTTCTGGAAATATTTCATAAAAACTGCAAAGATGGCAGAAAAGCTCTTTCAGGTTTGATTTCGGGATGAGAGGATGTGTGAAAATTGTTAAAAACTAACGGAGTCCATGCCAAAACGAGTGAAAGCAGTTATTGAAGCCTTAAGGGGAGATATTTCCTATTAATTTGCTTAAAGGTTATTATTAACAAATTAACAATTATGTAAAAATGTTATTTTACGGGCAATAAATAGTTTTACCATAATAATTGACCATTATTCCATTAATTTGCACAAAATATTGGTGTTTTCTTCAATTTAAATGCCAATTTCACTGAATTCAAATATAACTACAATTTCAGGCAATAAACGATTATTAAAAGCAGTAGCATCCTTTGCCAGATATGTTAAAAAGTGATTTTTGGCTTACAAAGAGCAATAATAAATATAAGTTTTAATGTTTACTAAGTGTTTCATCGTGTTCACCCTCAGCAATTTTCGGTAATTTTCTCTGTTTTATCCGGCCAAAATCAAAGGGGGACCCTTTGATTTTTCGTTAAATTGTACCAAAAAATAAATAAAGGGGGGGCCCTTTGATAAAAAAAAATCGTTTTTTTATCCGGACCATCTGGTAACCCTAAGTGAGAGCAGTACTAGTAATATGAGTATTAGTATTGTGAGAGAAACCCAGCAGATGAGATTGGCCTTGGCGCCGCGCATTGCAGCTCCATCACTGACAGCGACCGAGCGCACCCCCTTCAGGACCATGCCCGAGCTGGGCTCGTCCCCAGATATCTGCACCTTGGAGTTAATACCGTAGGGCTTTAGGCGGTAGATGAGGTAGTCCAGGACGTACATCATGTTGGGGCTGACGTAGTGGAATGATACGGCATTGTCGGAGCAACAGTCCAAGCCCTAAAATACAACAAAACGTGTTAAACAACAAAAACCGTTTTCTACAATAACAGATTCCTATTGATGTAGTGAATAAAAGTGGTGACTAGCGAATGAATATATGGATCAATGAAATGAATACATTACGATTTTTTTAAAGTAAAACTTCTTTACGCTCGCTTGACTTGGGGAGTAAGCTGGCGAATGCGTTACGAGAGCGTTACGAAAAGCGAGGCAAACGGTAGTTGAGAGGGAGATATAAGTTAGTGAAGATAGAGAGATAGAGAGTTACGTTTCGTATTTATTACTGTAGGGGCAAGAGAGAGAGGTGCGAGCACACGTTTTCTTTCTTCCTCTCATCGCCAGTTACGTTTCGTATATCGACAGAGTGTAGGCCTATTGTCTGTATCACACTGTAGGAGCAAGAGAGAGCAGTGTGCGCGCACATTTTCTTTTTCGCTTCCTATCATATATATGGAGCTAAAGAAGTTTTACTTCAATTGTGTGGTCTAAAGCACACTCGTTTTTTTTTAAGTAAAACTTTTTTAGCCCCGTTAGTGATTTGAAATTTGGATGAATTTTATATCCCTTAAGTGTATTATATGACCGGTCCTCGGTTTTAATATAATGCGGTAAATTCACAACAACGGTACAGATCGTCGCAAATCTCAGCGGCCACAGAAATTCAGTGAACGGAGGTTCGAATCCTACGAAATCCTAAAAAAATAAACATTTTTATTTTAATATCCAATCTTCAAACCATAAACAGGCAAAAGAAAAGAAAGCGACATCTAGCGACTTTCTAGTTTCACTTCCATCGCGTGTGAATGAGTCTAATTTTTTTACCTCTTCCGCCTTGTAGTAGATGTAATCCCAGTACCAGTGGTTTTTGTCCATCAAGCCGGGGATGAGGTGCTGCTCCGGGTCGTAAGGGAAGAAGCGCCCCCGGCCCAACAGGTCCCGCGAGTCCCCCGCCTTAACCCCCACGTTGAACAGACAGTTGCCTAAAATCAAACAAGACGAAATGATTTTAATGAAAAGACAAAATAACTTTGTTTACATCACTTTTATTTGTACACAATCTACGTGTTTCGTGAACGAAGTTCACATCACGAAACATGTAGATTGTTTTATTTATTTTTATTTATTTATTTATTAATCTTAAGTTAGCTCACATCTTTGTGTGTGCTAATATTTTATAAAGATATAAACATTTACATTGGTTGTCAAACATAATCATTCTTTAAATATTTCACACAAATAAAGACATTAATAATTGAGGTAGATATATTTTCGTAATTCTTTTTTAAACTTATTTATATTTTCTATCAGTAATTTCATTCGGGATGTTGTTATACAGTTGGACGGCCTGGTACATCAGAGATTTCTGGGTGCTTGATTTTTTTCTTGTCGGCAGTCTAATTTGCTTTGTGTACAAATAAAAGTGATGTAAACAAAGTTATTTGTCTTTTCATTAAAATAAATAATGCCATCACAAAGTGAAAACCTTTCCGAAGAAGTTTTCTTCGAAAAATTAACGAAATGATTGCCTATAATGCCATTTACTGCCAAACTCCAATATATAATAATAAATAAAACGATTTATTTTAGGAACGTAAACAGTCTTAAGATGAAGCCATCCGAAATAATGCAAAATCATGTATTTTTGTTTTGAAAATTTGATCGCTTTAAAGTATTATCGATGCTTCAATTAAATACTGCGTGAAGAGAGTAGAACATACTCTTGGCCTTTGAAAACATCGGTCATGTTTAGTATGTCTTTAACAAGTCTTTTATTAAGCCTAGTGTTTGGTTTTTGTTTTTTATGGCAGAAGATCTTCAATAAAAACGCAATATTTCTTCACAGTCTAATTCCAACTTATTTATTAAATTATAATCACATCTTACAACAAAACTTTTTCCCGACCCGACAAAGCACTACAATGGTCATCAGACCATAACTAGTTGATTCTAGCTATTTTCAAGGTATAAGAAGCGCTTTATTCTACAGGACACATTATTTATAACCATAAAAAAGACTCGTACTAAAACAAAATAAACAATAATTGACATTCATGTGTCAGACTGTGATATACAGAAATCTGTTTTATCAACTATCACTACAACAGTGCAACTACGCCGTTGCAAATAAGAATCTGCACTAATAACTAGCTTCGAAATGTTACGCTAGAGGTCAGTAACTTTCACTTTTTAAATACCTAGAAAAAAATTAAGTATTAGGTCTATAAGAAAACACTTTCAAGTGCACCCTGTCCTACTTATAAACCCCTTATCGGATTTGATTTTAGTGTATAATGTGGCAAATTCAGTTATATTTATAATATTCGCAAAAAAATTATATTTACGCCCGAACGTCAGAAAACAAAATAAAATACGCATTTTTGGGTTGTTATTTTTGAAATCAATCAATACGGCCAGTACTCGACGAATATGGATTTGTAAAGTGAACCTTATGCCTTTGATGTAAGACTATACACTTGTCACACCCATTTTGTGTCAGTTCCGCCCGGTCTGCGATGGGGAATAGATGTCCCTAGACTTTGCGTCGCTTGGTTCCATGAAATCAATTTTAAATTTCCTTGTTATTACAATAAACATTGCGCAAGAAAGGAATTAATGTTTTTTACATGCCTTTACGAAATCAACCTGCAAAAAACAACTCTCAAGTACCTTTTCAAACCTTTCCAAAAGCTTTTTCTCAAGTCTTGTCAAGTATTTTTAAATTCCTCCCAAAAAGAGGTGTGGATTCCGATTTCAATTGTTTCCTGGATCACCTTAATAGTATTAAAATATACAGAGGAGGTAGACAAAAGAAAGACTAATTACTTACCGATAGGTTTTTAGAAATATACAACTAAGTAGTTAATGCATGTAAACTAAAATATGAAAAGCAGAAGTAAGTATCAAATATTTAACTGATAAAATTAAAAGAGGACATATTATGAATTTTAAAAAAATAAATCAATAAAATATCAAGTTTTTGTTAAACATACGGCGTTCCTTAGAGTGTTATGTTTTTACGATTGCTGTGAATTTAGCAAGGTTCGTGTTAAACGCATCGATATTTGGGCATAATCTATTAAATGTGTTGCAGCTTCTTCTTATAAATACATTTTATGGTAATAATTTATATTGATCTTAGGAATATAAAATGTGTCCGGAGATCGAGTAACTCTCAATGGACATCTGAAATGAATATTTTGAAGTAAGTACCTATGGGATATCTACAAACTTTTGTATTATCTTATAGACTTTTAGAGCATTAATAGGTCTCTGATATCTAGGCGTTGATCAAGAGTTTTAAGGTAAGATTTAAATATATGTATATATGTTATATGTATATGCAGTCATCTTGCATACTGGGAGAAGTGAGGGTGGGTATGTCATGGGTGTGGACTGTGTTCAATATGCGTTAATATTTAAAAAAAATATTCGTGGGATGGGTTTTGGTCACGCGTGTGCTGCGCGTGGGACGCACTACACCGTTACATACCATGACCGTAACCGTAGCGGCGCATGCAAAACAGTATTCTTTGTATCGATCAGTATGAAACGCTGCCCACTAGACCGTTCCGTCACCGACCAACACCGTCGCATACCATGACCGGACTGACGGCGAATTCTCGATGACAATATTTTGCAGGTGCCGGTCCGCTCTGTGCCTGGCACGCGACGGAACGGAACGGTCTAGTGGGCAGCGTTTCATACTGATCGATACAAAGAATACTTTTTTGCATGCGCCGCTACGGTTACGGTCATGGTATGGAACGGTGTAGTGGGCAGAGACCTACGGGTATAATACGGTGTTAGCACGTTCTAGTGGGCGTAGTAGGGCGTAGCGTGTTTATTTCGTGTCTGATACGTTCATAGTACGGTCATGGTATGGAACGGTGTAGTGGGCATATACCTTAAGGCTGAAATAAGTAGGAAGTAGGTAAGGGTAGGTGTTTTTTTTTTCGGTCCTGTAAAATGGTGGCTACTTTGGAAGGTATTTTTTAAAGTTTTTTTCTTAATACTTTAGTGTAAATAATTTTAATTGTTTTTTAAATAATAAATAAGTTTTTTGTTTTTTTTTTTTGCCAAAAAAATATAAATTTCTAACTTCTCCAGAGTTTATCTCAGAGAGTATATCAAAATCGCACGATAATTTTTTTTTTTTTAAATAGTGCAACTAATATTCTATTCATATCAGTTTCGATATTAACTCACACTAATCCATATTATTATTATTTATTCATTTTACAGGAACCACATACGAGATTTCCAGGCTGGAATTGTTCGTGACATGGAAGAGTTTGCCGAAGAAAGAAAAGCTTGAGGGAATGTTTAACAAAATTTTAAGTACATTTGAACTTGATAAGCTCAGTGCAAGTAGTGAAAAATGGTTGAAAAACCAAATAAGGCTTATATCTTCGAATTAAAGCAGAAAATGGACCGTAATTTTAGCAATTTATTACACTCAAAATGCACATTTTTTTACTTTTTACATATAATTGTTTTATTATAAACCTCAAATGCTCTATTAATACATTATTTAAAAATAATTAAAAAATTAAAAAAAACGATAGGAAAAAAAAATAATCATTTTTAACCCTAATTTTCATAAAATTAGTATTGACTACACCTCAACAGAGGGTTAAAAATAATTTAATCATGCGTAAAAAGTTTTTAGCGTCTAGCATGTATGAAACGAATCACTGTGAACGAACCACCCAAGTATCGTGAGGTCAATTCCTCGGCTAGCTGGATGAATGAACTTGCCTATTTCAACGTCCTCCAAGCCCTCGTCCCCCTGCAAGCAATGCTTGCTGGAGGGAAGCGCTACCTTGACGAAGCGGTGCAGAGCGGCGCGGCTCAGCACGTAGCCAGCGCCCCCGCTCATGTAGCCCTGCTTCACGTAGGGTTTGAAACGGCACCCGAAGTACACGGGATCCTGGGGGCTGTGCGCAGACAGCATGTAGCGCAGGTTCTCCACCACCACATATCTGCAAAGAGAATCATCTCAATTCTTTTACACGCTCATACCTTTTCCTTTAAAATAAACACGTCACACTGAGAACTGAGTCACACAGAGATCAAATAAATACTAGATTTTAGATTAATCGTTGCCATGGTTGCCATACACTTATGATGTTAAGTTGGCGTTGCATGGTTTTTATTCTAGTGTATCTGCTACAGCACAATATAGACCTCATGTTTCTGTTCTGAATTATTTCCATTCTTTTTACTTGTGTTGTATTGCTCAGAAAGATTACACTTGTGCAGTAATTTAGGTGGGACGCTACAGTGGTGTTGTAGACCATTTTCTGTGTTTTAATGTCTAACTTTCCCTTTATCTTACTTGAGATATTCACCTTTTTGTATTTTTTTTAAATTAATATATCAAAGTTAGTGTTAAGTTTTAACTTGTTATCGATTGTGATTCCTAAGTATCTAATTTCTTTTACTTCTTCAATATTTCAATGGTCTATATTTAGGGTAGTAATTTCGTTTAGTTTCTTCCCTAATACCATGAATTTACTTTTAGTTGCATTTAATTTCAGTTTAACCATGCTGGGGGCGCTGCTGCTGCGGCCTACCCCAAGCCCTATTCCTGTAAAACACACACAATAACAGCCGTCGGTTAGCTCAAACCGGCTCGAACATGATTCCTCCTAAAAAACAGGGCGAGTGCCAGTGGTTCGCTTGGTCAATTCTTCCTTCCCCTCCTCTCCTCAAAATCCCCGGGACTCCCTCTTCAATCAGTACACGGTATTTGCATTTAAAGGGTTTATTCAATAAACAGAACAGGGTGATACACATACGGCCAGTGTCGGCACAAAACACAAGTTAAACTACCCTACTGACCTAACGAGGATTTCTCCCTCTCTCTATGCGTTTAAATGAAGTTACAAACGGTTCAAAGCACACGGTGGGGGGGAGGAAGCGAGTTGGTACTCACATAGCTAGATGCGTGGTCTGCCATCGTTTCTGGATTCCGTTCACAACACAATTGCAAACAATACATCGCGGAGTTAATATCGTGGAGCACAAACAGCGCAAACCGCGCGTAGCCAGTTGCTTGGCCGAGAGCTAGCGAAGGAATGGCGGCCGGCGGGCCGCCCGGCGCTTTGGTGCTTGACGCGGGGTGGTCGCGCGGTGCGGGGAGAGGAAACGGTAGGCACGTGTAGTGGGGACGATTCACTTAACCTTCCGCTCGGGAGCCGATTCTGTTACGTAACACTTCCCCCCTCGCCGCAAAAAAAGCGACGTGGTAATGGAGCAGTAGGGCTAAGAAATCCTCTTACCCTTCTAGCACTTGTGCCAAAACAAAACAAAAAAAAAAAAAAATTTAAGAGAAAAAAGGAGAGAGAGAGAAAAAGGTTGCTAGCTACAAAATAGTAGAAACAAAAACAAAAGAGAAAAAAGCATGGTGAACAAGGAATTATACATGAATGAACAAGAAAGAGCAGTGACATACATAAATATAAACAAGGACCTGTTGGAGAAAGGTACAAGGGTTATGCAGTGATAGAAAAAAAATGACTCTAATTGTATCATTGGTCTGTGAGCTATGTTTGCGTAGCGTGGTTTGCGTAGGATGTTTGGGGTGTTGGGACGTTGCACTGAAGTTACACGGTTACTTTGTCACAGTAACCTGGCCCGTTTGAGATTACACTCAAGGAACACTAGGGCCTTAAAGAAAACACGAAGAAGAGAACGCAGGATGAGGCTTCTTGGTGGTGGAGAGGGTTCTACCTGTCACAGAGGTCAAAAAAGGTAGCTGCTTCCGGATCCTGTGGGTGGGCCAGTATGACGTCATTGAGGTACTGGAGAGTGGAATTGTAATTGGTGGTTGGTCCTTTATAGAGGAGGTGGTTTGTGTGCATGACAGCCGTTGTTGTGATGGTGGTTGGTACACTGGTTTGTATACAGTGGGATTGTTGTGTGAACAATCGTTGGTATTGTTATTTGCGCAAAGGCACAGGAGCATTGGCATGGTGGCAACAGAGCAATTTGCAAGGTGCAGCTGGAACATTTGCAAGATGCAGCAGGAACATTTGTACAATGGCAACAGGAACATTTGCGAGATGCCGCAGGAACATTTGTACAATGGCAACAGGAACATTTGCGAGATGCCGCAGGAACATTTGTACAATGGCAACAGGAACATTTGCAAGGTGCCGCAGGAACATTTGTACAATGGCAACAGGAACATTTGCGAGATGCCGCAGGAACATTTGTACAATGGCAACAGGAACATTTGCGAGATGCCGCAGGAACATTTGTACAATGGCAACAGGAACATTTGCAAGGTGCCGCAGGAACATTTGTACAATGGCAACAGGAACATTTGCGAGATGCCGCAGGAACATTTGTACAATGGCAACAGGAACATTTGCGATGCCGCAGGAACATTTGTACAATGGCAACAGGAACATTTGCGATGCCGCAGGAACATTTGTACAATGGCAACAGGAACATGAACCAACTTAGAGCTGACGTGCTCGGGTTTGTTTGAGTGATGGTTTTGTGATGATACAATTCGCAACTACACGCACGACTCACACTAGGTTATGTTAGGTGTGGTCGGGTGCTTTTGGTACGCAGGGTTTGAAGGCATGGGACCTCCGTGACGGTAGTGAAGGCAGCATGAAGAGAGGCGCAGGTGTAGATAGGGTGAAGAGCTGCTGGTCTTCTTATTAATCCGGCGAAAAGATTATTATTAGAGCAAAATTCTTGAAGTTTACCTGCCTGGTAGACCAATGATGAAAAGGTTTGGAGAGAAACAAGGTGTGCATGTTGAGAAAAATTGGATTTGTTTGACGCGTAGAGAGAGAGAGAGACGGAGAGAGAGTTAACTAAATGCAACTACAGACTTATACATATTACAAAGGTACGTATTCAAGGAAAGGTTCTGTTTAACCCATTTAGCTTTTTTTGAAACTAAATACATTTCCAAGAACACGTAGGTAAGGGTTTGTACGTATGACAAAATGCCCCTTTTCGAAAGAAGTTGGTCTTCCATGACCTATGCTCACGTCTATACGGTAGCATTTTTTCTACTTTCGAAGAACAAAACATTGAGTACAAATAAGTTATGAAAAGTGGGAAAGGAGTAGGAAGTTGAAAAGATCCGTGAATGAAGGTTGTCCCATTTGACAAACGAAACGCCAAGTGCGTAACGCATATATCCCCATTCACGGATAATTTCGAGGAAAGGAAAGAGTGACAATTGGGAACATTTGAACGAAGAAAACTGCTGAGGACTCGGCTATTTCCGAAATTCGACCTCTGAGTGAAAGGTGAAACAAGGTCTACAGCAACTTTCCTGGCACATTACAATACAATTTGGTAGAGTGGGACAAAAGGGATACACTGACAAAAAGAGTCTAATCCACTACGTGTATTGGGCAGAAGATTAGAAGGTCGTTTTATTCTCCTACTTGTTTGCGAGAAATGACAGACCCTTGCTCAAATCTCACAAACCTGGGGGTTTTCTTGTTCGTCCCCCAGACAACGAGTTAGGTGTTTTTGTGTCCATCAACTTAACTCCTACGACACGATGCCCCATAATCATGAGTGAAGCGTATGATTAGTCCTTTTGAGATAGTGGATAGTTCCTGGGTTCTTGTGACAGGAAGTCCACGGGCATGTTAATGAGTACTCTGCTGCAAAAGCAATAATTTTCTGATAACAGAAAATAAAAGGCGTGTGATCTACGCTTGGTAGGTCACACAAACATGGGGTAGATATTATTTCGTTCGCACGATTCATGGTGAGTATTGTAACGTCTTCACGTCTCATGTACAGGAATGAACGATTTACAACAAATTTTGCCCAGTATTGAAAGACAGTAGCCCAATTACGTTCGAAAATGTGGGTCCCCATTCAATACAGACGGCGGGTTGAATGAACGATTTACAACAAATTTGCCCAGTATTGAAAGACAGTAGCCCAATTACGTTCGAAAAAGTGGGTCCCCATTCAATACAGACGGCGGATTAAGCGGTTCTCATGCCAAAAGACACACGACCAACTCAATAACATTTAGTTAAGAGTATAAAGTAATTATAACGAGCTTCTCGTATCATGGCGGATGTTTTGAGGATCTCTCCTATGATGGTAGATATTGTCACGTTTTCACGTCTCACGTGACAGGAATGAACGATTTACAACAAATTTGCCCAGTATTGAAAGACAGTAGCCCAATTACGTTCGAAAATGTGGGTCCCCATTCAATACAGACGGCGGTTTTTTGCAATGATGTAATTAATACGGCACTGCTGTAGCTTAATAATTTCATATTAGCATACGTTACAAGACTTGCCAAAAGGCGATAAACACAAATTTTATTGAAGATCTGGCCAAGATTTTAAACTTCAAACTAGAATAATGGTACAATAAGGACAAAAGAAACTGATGTCATGATAAAATATGTACCTCATAATGAAGTTGTATATGTACAAGGAACAAAGTTAATGAAGGGACAAAACATATTGTCACTTTTATAACAACAAAAAAAAAAATTTTTCGAATCCGACAAAATATGATTCTAGAAAAATAAGAGCAATTGGGTTGAGCGCCATTCTAATTTTTGGAAAAAGAAGAAAAAACCACAAATAGCAACAAGGTTGCTCTTGAATTGTCTCGAATCCAGCGAATGTGACCTGATAGGTGAGTACATTGGGTGTATTCGAAACGATTCCCAATATACAACATTACTATGAATGTGTAGGATGGGGTGAAGAGGGAAAAGAAAGAAAGAAAAAACGGGAGGATTTCCTATTATAACAGAAATCGTCGCGACATTCTTACAATATGGTGCTGTGACCATAGTAGCGAGCCCGCGGCAAAGGTCTGAAACCAATGGTTATTATACAGACTTGTGCTTATGATTTTATATTTACAACATTAGGGTAGGGACGTACTGGTACGACAAAACCCGACACAAAACAAAAAAATTAAAAAAAGGGGTGATATGACAAGATGAGGCGATGAGGTGAGAAAAAAAACGCGCGGATGCTGCAAGAATTGTGAAAGGAAAACGACGTCTTGGAGCAAGAGTTTTCTGGAACCGTTGATGGTAGGAGGAAAAAGGAGTCCCTTTCCCGAAGTGATCAATTTCAGGAAGAGGATGCATACAAGCATGAAAACAGTGCCCCAAGAGGTGCTCTTGTGGTACAGCAGGCAAGGCGCGCAGGATGTAAAAGAACATATAAAATTATGCACAAAAAAAAGTACAGGAGTTAGGCTACCGTTGACATTAATGTGCCTTCGGGTGTAAGGATTTCCTTACGAATGCCCATATGGGTGATTATTTACATTTAATATTTACATGTAACTCACGTCACTTATGACAAGAATTTTGCCAATTTGATAACGCCTGAGTACTTGATGTGATGGAATTTACTGATTCCGTCACAGTAAGGCATTTTGGATTTATTCCTAGGAGAAATCTTTCTATTTCTCAGGGCCTGTAGTAGTTCCTCCTTTTTTGAAGTAAAAATGTGTGGGATTATACCCAGCGTGACTTGAGGAACTTCCATGGTGTATAAGGTCGTATCAGAGTGACCTTATGTTGGAAAAAGTGAGAATTAGACTCGCAATTGGAAAGAAATTGGGCAGAGATTGACCACTGGGGACGTATTTTTACAAAAAGTTTTTGAAAAAAAACGCGTTTTTTATAAGTGTTTGGTTTATTTGAAAATTTGGGCAGCGGTTCCCCTCAAAAAACGTGATTTTGGGAAAAAATCCTGATGTTTTGAAAATTTGTTGAAAATTTTCAAAGTCCAAAAACGAGAAAAAATTGGGCAGCGGTTTCCCTCAAAAAACGTGATTTTGAGAAAAAATCCAGATGTTTTGAAAATTTGTTGAAAATTTTCAAAGTCCATAGACGAGAAAAAAAATTGGGCAGCGGTTTCCCTTACAAAAACGTGATTTTGAGAAAAAATCCTGATGTTTTGAAAATTTGTTGAAAATTTTCTAAGTCCGGAACGAGAGAAAATTTGAGCAGCGGTTTCCCTCAAAAAACGTAATTTTGAGAAAAAATCCCGATGTTTTGAAAAAGGTTTGCAAATAAGCAAAAGTCCGGAAAAAAAAAATAAAAAAACGGAAACGAGGTTCGCCTTAAATGAACATGTTTTTTGGAATATTTCGATTAGCCTTCCAAAGGGGGGGTTCTTTAGAAAGGAAAGGAAATATTTTTTCTTTTATACAAGTTTTCGTGGAAGTATGTTTGAAAATTCAACAATGTCTTGGGGAATTGTTCTTTATTTAACGTGGCTATACTGCAGCCTGATTTGAGCATACACCATTACTGGTATTTATCCGCCGACTTCCTCTTGTCATAACAAGTTATATGCAGATGTGCATACGTAATGTAATGCCTGACTCGAGGAATCGACGTCAACGCGAACCGAACGTCTTTCAAATTATGTCGTCTGTTTCTTACGAAAGAAAAAAAAGCTAAATGATGAAACAGGCGGCAAAATTAGAAAAATGCTCAATTGTCAAAAGGTAGAAAGAATTTAATCCACTTGTTTCCCTTAAGCTGCAAAATATGCCGTTATATATACAGGCCAGTATTTTGCGAAATAGACCCCTATTCGCAGTATATGTCGATATCAAATACAGACCAGCACACTGCGGAATAAGTTTATTAATGAAAACTGGTTAATTAACTTTCGGGAAACGAAGCGGGTAATTGGTTTATCATATACAGGATTTTAATTGTTGAATAACTTTGTTTTAAATATTTGTGTACATTTCCACTATTAATCTTGTATTTGAAACTAGCAAATTTAGTCGGTCGACACTTGTAAACACTATATTATTCACGACGGCAACTTTCTTGGTTGAGCACTTTACGTAGGAATACCGGTGATAATGTTTTGTCGAGTGACGACTCGAAAATGAAGGAATGTGCCCGCGATAGTTTAAATTTGCAATTCGAAGTTACACTCGCGTCGATGTTTTTTGATGGTAATGCTAGACAAATTGGGAAAAAAACAAGACAAAACATTATAGATTATGCAGTTTAAACAATGGCTGATTGAAGAACGAGGCGAGCGACTGTGAAGAGGGAGGAAAAAAAATTGCCCCTAAGTTGGGAACGCCAGTGCTGGGGGCGCTGCTGCTGCGGCCTACCCCAAGCCCTATTCCTGTAAAACACACACAATAACAGCCGTCGGTTAGCTCAAACCGGCTCGAACATGATTCCTCCTAAAAAACAGGGCGAGTGCCAGTGGTTCGCTTGGTCAATTCTTCCTTCCCCTCCTCTCCTCAAAATCCCCGGGACTCCCTCTTCAATCAGTACACGGTATTTGCATTTAAAGGGTTTATTCAATAAACAGAACAGGGTGATACACATACGGCCAGTGTCGGCACAAAACACAAGTTAAACTACCCTACTGACCTAACGAGGATTTCTCCCTCTCTCTATGCGTTTAAATGAAGTTACAAACGGTTCAAAGCACACGGTGGGGGGGAGGAAGCGAGTTGGTACTCACATAGCTAGATGCGTGGTCTGCCATCGTTTCTGGATTCCGTTCACAACACAATTGCAAACAATACATCGCGGAGTTAATATCGTGGAGCACAAACAGCGCAAACCGCGCGTAGCCAGTTGCTTGGCCGAGAGCTAGCGAAGGAATGGCGGCCGGCGGGCCGCCCGGCGCTTTGGTGCTTGACGCGGGGTGGTCGCGCGGTGCGGGGAGAGGAAACGGTAGGCACGTGTAGTGGGGACGATTCACTTAACCTTCCGCTCGGGAGCCGATTCTGTTACGTAACAACCATTTAGATATTTCGTGAAGTTCGTTTTGTATTTTTGACTATATATCTTCGATATTATTTGCTATAATATATAAAAGTGTGTCGTCTGCAAAAAGTGTGATGGAACAGTAATTTAGGTACTTCGCTATATCATTAATATATATAATAAATAGGAGCTGTCCCAACACAGATCCTTGAGGAACTCCGAGGTTTATTGTTGTTCTTCAGATATAGAATCTCTAATTTTGGTTCCTTGTTTTCTATTTTTTAGTTATCTACAAATGCTACAATAAAATGAATAAACCAACATGCAAGCACTGTTCAGAAGATCATCCCATCTCCGAGTGTAAATCCCTGGAACTGCCGCCCAAATGCGCTAACTGTCACTCAGCTAACAAGAAGAAAGAAATAAACTCCTTCAACAGTAAAATGAATGAAATAGACCACCGAACAAACAGCGAAACATGTAAGTTCCGTTCTTACATGCTTAAATTAGCCAAAGAAAGAATAAACTACGACATTGAATAAAAAAAATAAAAAAAAAATTATATATAATTTTGCAAAATACATTAATTAAATGGATGATTTCTTAAATAGCGAATTAGAATTAAATATTAAAATTCAAGAATATGAATGTATTTGTACTGATTCATGTAACAAAATTATTTCTAAAAACATCAATGATATAATTATTATGCACATAAACATCCGTAGCATTCAGAAAAATTTAGATGAACTAATTCTAAAAATAAATAATTTAATTAAAAAGCCGGACTTCATAGTGTTAACTGAAACATTTACAAACGCTGAGTCACCGTCTTATCACTTACCGGAGTACAATTATATTTCTACCAAAGTAGATATCAACAAAAATTCGGGAATAATAATATTTGCAAATAATAAATTTAGTATTGTTAACATTATAGAACACCCAATACATTTGGTAAACTGCATCGAAGTACATTTCAAACTCGGCAAATCAATATATCATTTAATAGCTATCTATAGAACGCATGGCTCAAGTATTATTACGTTTATTAATGACCTCAAATACATATTATTAAAATTAAAAAATAAACTCTGCTTCGTGGTGGGTGATTTTAATGTGAACATTAATGAAAAAATAGAAAATAGTAACAAAACTGAATACATCAATTGTATGACTGAACAAAATTTCATATCTTGCATAAATAAAAATACTAGAGAAATAAAAGAACATACTCCATCTTGTTTAGATCACATTTGGGCAAACGTAAACATTAAAGATCTTCACAAACTAAAATCAATTGTTTGGAAAACTAACATAACTGATCATCATTCATGCTTACTTCTGTATAATAATAATATTAAACATAAAAAACATAATTTAGTACCCAAAAAATCAACAATAGACATGACTATTCTCTCTGAAAAACTAAAAATGGAAAATTGGAACAATGTTTTAAAGAGTGATGATACCGAAATATGTTCGAAAAACTTTGAAAAAATCCTGTCACAACACATTAAAAATTCGACAACTGAAATAATAATACACATAAAATCAAAATTAAGATGTTTAAAACCTTGGATTACCAAAGGACTTATAATATCTATCAGAAACAAAGAAAAACTTTATAAAACAACTTTAAAAAATCCCCATGATGAAAAAGCATATATTTTTTATAAAAAATATAAAAATAAATTAACATCTTATATTAAAAAAAGTAAGGAAGAGTTCTTTAAAAATAAAATATTATCTTCAGAAAATAACCATAAACAAATGTGGAAAACTGTGAATTTGGCCATAGACAATACAAAAAAAACACAAAATATTAAGTACATCGAACATGATAAAAAAATTATAGATGCCAATTTACAGCCTAAACAATGTGCAAACATATTTAATTCCTTCTTTGCAAATGTTGGAAAAAATCTTGCGAAAAATATTCATAAGCCTTCTAACCCAGAAAAACAAAAAAATAAAAAATTACAGAAACGTAGTATACTTTCAACATTTGAAATAACAACAGAATGTGAAATCTTAAAAATAATAGAAAATATGAAAGGAGGTTCGTCTCCCGGTTTTGATTCTATTACGGCACAAATGTTAAAATCTATGAAATCTTACTTAATAAAACCCATCACTCATTTAATAAACTTGAGTTTAACGAAAGGAATATTTCCAATGAATTACAAAAACACAATAATCTCACCTATTTACAAATCTGGTGATCCGCAACAAGTAACGAATTATCGCCCAATTTGTCTAATTTCTAACATAGGAAAGATATTTGAAAAAATAGTAAAAAAACAATTGGTAAATTTCCTAGATAGTAATAAAATACTACACAAAAACCAGTTTGGTTTTATTAAATCGCTCAGCACACAAGATGCCATTGCTAACGTAACTTCATACATTTACGAATCATTAGATAAAGGTAAAAAATGTGCGGGTATATTTATTGACCTCAGAAAGGCATTCGATAGCATATCCCATGAGATGCTATTAAAAAAATTAAATGATATTGGCATTAAAGGCAACGCGATTAAATGGATCACAAACTACTTAAAAAACCGCCCTCAAGTGGTAAAAATCAATCATGTTAATAGTGATCAAGAGATTTCAAGCTTTGGAATCCCGCAAGGTACAGTGCTTGGACCAATTTTTTTTACCATATATGTAAATGATATTTTTTTTCAACATTTAAATGGTCAAATTACATCATACGCCGACGATACAGTATTAATAATAAGTGAAAAGACTTGGGAAAATGTAGAATTAAAGGCCACAGAAGACATCAACACGCTTAAGAATTTTTTCGACACTAATTTACTATCACTAAATAGTGAAAAGACATTTGTAATTCCATTTGCAATCCATCCAAACGATGCTCCCAAAAATTTTAACATTGTCATACACGATAATACTAAAATTCATAGCCAAAATTATTGCAAATTGTAATGTACTTTTATTGTGGCCACACTAGCCACACAATAATAATAAATATGTTAAACGTAAGTTCTCGTCTTTATTGTAAGAGTACAATGGATTCAATAAGTAATATTATTTGTCTCGGCAGCGACTGATTATACTGGAAGTTAGAATGGTTCTGGCCGCGGCCGTACACCGGACCGCTGTCCCGGCTCGTATGCCCGATCGGCAATGTTCGGCGACCCGAGCATTCCCGAATTACTACATAGATACAAATGCGATATAATTGCATATATCACACCCTTCCCCCTGTAAATCAGTCACTACATATTTAAGTATTTCAAGTATTTCATGATTCTATATAATTCAAACACTGTAAATATTATACTGATATTTCACTCAAGTTCTTATAATGTTTTTTCATAAACACATCATTATTAATATTTCACACAAAATTATATTAAGTTAGAAGGCTTTCCGTTCCTTCCTTGTGGACTATCTTGGGCGGAGTCTCCCCAACCAGGGATTTGAACTTTGACTTGGACCAGCGATTGCCGTGTCTGTGACCTCCGGTGACCTCTCTCCTCCCTCCGCAAATCTGAAATCAGGAGAAAACACCGTTAACTCACTCCACAGATTGGATAACTCTTTCTCAGAATGCTCAGTCCTCGTGTCATCAGACGCGGAATCTGGCAAATCTGACTCAACATCACTCCAAGACACTGATAAGTTCCTCATCTGATCCACATGACGTTTCCAAATTAATTGAGAATCACAAGTTTTTACCAAATATAATTTTTTTCCAATTTTATCTGTAACAATTCCCTTTACCCATGTAAATTTATTATTCTTCCTGAAATCTTTAACTAAACATTTTTGTCCCACAATAAAATTTCTTGTTTTTACACCACCATAATACTTAGATTGTTTACGTTGATTTGCCTCAATATTCTTATTCGCCAAATCATGTTGTTTTGACACAACCCGTTCATTCTCTTTCGGAATGAGACTGTCAAAAGTAGATCTAAGTTTCCTACCAAACAATAAAACTGCTGGCTCGACTCCCGTCGTACAATGTGGAGTATTTCTATAATCGGACAAAAAATGTAACAATTTATCCTTGTAATCAACCTGAAATTTATTTCCTACCATAAGTTTTTTAAGAAAACTCTTAGTAGTTTTCACTGAATTTTCAGCGATCCCATTACTTTTTGGGTGCATAACTGGAGATGACATGAATTTAATATTGTTTTCCCGAAGAAACTGTTGGAAAATTTCACTCGTAAAACAAGTTCCGTTATCTGACACTATGAGTTCAGGGTAGCCAAAATTTGAAAATAATTTCCTCAATTCAAATATAGTATTAGCTGAATCTGCCCTTTGAACTTCAATACAGTCAACCCATTTAGTGAATGAGTCGCAGACGACGAGAAACATTTTCCCTGCCAGTGGTCCACTATAATCCAGGTGTAACCTACTCCAGACCTTCCCAGAATTAGGCCATACCGATAATTGACTCTTTGGCGGAGATTGTTTCGTCGACGCGCATTCTGGACATTCCTGAACAATTTTCTCTAAATCTTTGCTCAGCGATGACCACCAGAAATAACCCTTTGCTAACCCTTTCATCTTAACAATACCTAAGTGTGAACGATGCACGAGCTCTAACACTTTTTTATGCAACGAACTTGGAACAATAATTCTATGTTGCCAAAATAAACAATCCTTAACAATCGAAAGTTCGTTCCTTTTTATCCAGAATTTCCATAATTCCTCCTCGCGTTTAACACGTTTGGGCCACCCTTGCCTTAAACACGTCATTACGCCTTGAATGACCGTATCTACTTTAGTGGCTTCCCTAATCGAATTAACGTCAAGATGTTCACAACTGCTAACAAAACTTACGAAATCAGACCCGTAGTCTTCTTTCTTCACTTTAAGATTCACTTTGAATTTATTAAATCGCCCTAGTTTTCTCTCAAAAACTTCTGACGAAACTGAATTGATAGCACTTTGTTTTGAACTAATGTTGAGGTTAAAGATTTCCATGAAATCTCTTCCTACAACCAGAACCGATCCGTTTGTCACAACGATAAAGGTTATTAACCTAACTAGATTATTGTATTCGACCTTGAAATTTGCATTACCCACAACAGTCAACATATTCCCGTCGTAACCTGAAATTTTTCGTGTTTCGGGTGACAACTCTATATTACTGAAATGTTTACAAAACAATGTCTCCGGAATAACACAAATTGATGAACCTGAATCAATCATCGCTTCGAAGGATTTCCCATTTAATTTCAATTGTGCCTTGATTGCCTTAACAAAAGCTACATTTTCAATATTTTCATTATTACAATTCATAACTGATTTTACTGACCCGTTTTTACAAAATCTCTGTAAATGACCCAATTTACCGCAAGAATAACATTTAGCTTGCTTAAACTTACAGTTATGAGTGTCATGATTTGATTTCCCACAGATCTTACACTTTTTTAGTGATGAACCGGTTTTAACTTGTTTATCCGACCTACATGAATCGGAACTATTCGACCGATAATAAAGTTTTCGCGCCGGAGAAGCCGATTTTCCAAATCTCTTTACCGAATTTATTTCTCGCGCCGGAGAAGCCGATCTTCCAAATTCCTTTACCGAATTTACTTCCAACTTCATCTTGATTGAATCGACCTCAGGACCTTTCGCGGTCACTGCAAGTTCAACTAGTTGATTAAAGTTTTGTTTAGGCCCTTCAACAAACAATTTTACCCGTACAGGGCCCGGAAGTAGACCGATTGCAAACACGTCTACAAGATTATCCTCCAGCCTGTTTCCGAACTGACAGAATGAGCTGAGCCCTCGAATTCTTGCGGCGAAATCCCTTATCGATTCGTTATGATTCTGTTTAGCTTGGAAAAATGATTCCCGCTCTTGAAAAAGAGATCTACATTTACCACAATGTTTTTTTAGCAACTCAATTAATTTCTCAAACGTAACATCTGTGATTTTAATCGGGAAACATAAGTTGGACAGAAGAGTCAAGGTCTCCGTTTCAAGCGAGTTTATCAGATAAGCCTTTTTCTTAATCTCGGTAATGTCATCATGTAACACGAGAAACTGCTCTAATCTGAGTTGAAACACATCCCAATCTCCGTTTATGTGAGAGAACGGTGGAATTCTCGCCGATTCCATCTTCACAAAAGGAAAAAAAAATAATCACGCGAAGCTACGACAACAATACTACCCCGGAAAAAATTACAAAAAACCCAGACAAATCCTCCACAAGAAAGAAAAAAAAAACCTATCTTAGAAATTGCGGTTGCAACGTCTCCAGATTGTTTCCTCTTGATGAGTGAGTGACCTTCCTCGACACTAGCACTGATTGCCTTGTAAGAATGCCTTCCCTCGGCACTCCCTCGGAACTTCACCTTCGTGGAAAGGCTCTGTTGAGCCCCAAAAACGACCACCGCCTCTTGCTTCTGAGTACCCTTGGATGGTACTCCAGAACTCTGACTGTGGCTCCAGGAATAGCCAGAGATATCCTCGGTTTGTTCTGCCGGTCCTTTCACTCGGTCAGACAAACCCAAAAAAATACTCCAATGTTCCGCCTCGGCTGTAGGTAGCCTTGAAAAATTTTTCGGGGTGACTTAGCTCTCCCCGCTTTGGTAATTTTTTTTTGTGATCCAATTTGATAATCCAATATTGTACTTTAATACGGCTGCGCCAATTGTAATGTACTTTTATTGTGGCCACACTAGCCACACAATAATAATAAATATGTTAAACGTAAGTTCTCGTCTTTATTGTAAGAGTACAATGGATTCAATAAGTAATATTATTTGTCTCGGCAGCGACTGATTATACTGGAAGTTAGAATGGTTCTGGCCGCGGCCGTACACCGGACCGCTGTCCCGGCTCGTATGCCCGATCGGCAATGTTCGGCGACCCGAGCATTCCCGAATTACTACATAGATACAAATGCGATATAATTGCATATATCACCAAACTGTACAATATTAAAAACAACAAATAAAATTAAATATCTCGGAGTAATTATCGACAAAAATCTGAAATGGAAGGAACAAATATGTCAAGTAGTAAACAAAATCAGAAAATTAATATATATATTTTTAAGAATTAGAAATTTTCTGTCGATAAAAAATCTATATTTAATCTACTATGCCTTAGTTCAATCCACTCTACAATACGCTATTATTAGTTGGGGATCCGCGTATAAATGTAACCTTCTTCCAATAGAAATTGTACAAAGGACAATTATTAAAATTATATTAAAAAAATCCTTAGACTACCCAACAGAACGCCTGTTTGAAGAATTTCAAGTACCCACATTTAAAGATTTATATATTAAAAATTCATTGATTCAAATTATAAAGGAAAAAGATAAATATCCATTTTTAAATGAAAACAGAACTCGACTTAAACATGTTTTTCTATGCCCAAAACTAAATACGTCTTTTGCACAGCATCATTATACTTACCAGGGAAGAACTTTTTTCAATCGTCTACCAGAAGAAATCAGAAGCATTAATGATAAAACCCGAATACTGCTCTCTGTCAAGAGACATTTTAAAAATATTCTTAAGAAAAAAATTACTGTCAATTAATCTTACAAATATCCTTAGTTTTCCATTACATTCTTTCTTTTTTTAAAAAAATTCACACCATTATCAAACAAATACTGCAGCTCACATATATTTATGTACAATTAATTATTTAAGTACTAACTTATAACTAATAACTAATAGCATTTATGTACACTCCCCTTCCATACACAAGCAAATGCTTTAAATGGAAGGGTAGTAAAAAAAATACATGTAAAAAAAAAATTATATATTTGTTCTAAAATTGTAATTATAATAAATGTTGCAATAAATAAATAAAAAAAAAAAAAAAAATAAACCACTGTAATTCTTTACCACGAATTACTTTGTCCTTCAATTTCATTATTAGTCTTACTCTGTCTATCGTTTCAAAAGCACGTCTAAAATCCAAGAACACTACTATTGTGATTGTCTTCTGATCCATACTTTGGTTTTCCAATAATTTATCACGCAATTTATTGCTGTTTTACAGGAATATTTGTTTCCAAACCCAGATTGCTGTTTTACAAGAATGTTATTTTTTTCAATAAATTTACTCATCTGTTATTTAACTATGGATTCTAGTAATTGTTCATATTTTGGTAATCGGTTTATTAGTCTGAAGTCTTCGAAATTTTTAGCATTTATTATTTTGGGCACTGGTGTTATTATGGAAGATGACTGCGGAAAAATTCCCTTTAACAAAGATCCATTTATTAGTGCAACTAATCTGTCTCCTATAGCTGGTACAGTGCACAGAACCCATGGACTTTCCTCACCTTCCTTAGGATAATATGGTCTTTTTACCAAATTAATTAAAAAAAAGTCTGCTTTTTTCTGCCGGACCCACGAATAATTTATGCAACTTACATTAGTGATTTATTGTGAATACTGTCTTACATAGCTCTAGAATGTACAGGATCATTTTAGACATCTAAAATTGAATACCGAAATATATAAGTTAAAGAAATCACTGAAGAAGAAGAAAACAATAATAATCTAAACGAAAATATGAAAGAGAACAAGACTCAGAAAAACAGAAAAAGACAATGGTCGCAACTGGGACTCGAACCCAGACCTCTCGGCTAACCGGGACGTGCGCGTTAACCAATTTCGCTAATGCCACCTTTTGTCAAACGAATAAATTCGGATATATTTATCTGAGACGCTATCCAGGTTACAAACCAATTCTTAGAATTATTGTTTCCAATAAAAAGGGTAGTTGCCCGTAGTGTGGAAAAATAATTAGGTGAAGATAATATTGTTAATTCTAAAAATTTGAAATATGAGATTGACAAACATGAAGGTTTGAAGGTGGTATTAGCGAAATTGGTTAACGCGGACGTCCGGGTTAGACGAGAGGTCTGGGTTCGAGTCCCAGTTGCGACCATTGTCTTTTTCTGTTTTTCTGTGTCTTGTTCTCTTTCATATTTTCGTTTGATTATTATTGTTATCTTCTTCTTCAGTGATATATTACATTGATGGGAATAACCTTCAAAAGTTATAAAGAGAGAGTTTTTCTCATTAAAAAAACAAAAATTAAAACTATCAATTCAATAAATATTACGTGTCATCATCTGCTTTCATAAACCAGTCAGCTTCATCTCGGTAATGTTCATAAACATACTCAAAGGCCGCCTTGGTTTTGCCCCATAAATAGTCGTGTCCTTCTTTCACAGGAAGCGCAATTGAGGGAAGTTTTTCATCTGAAATCAAATAAGTTGATAATTTTTAGTACACACGTATATAAAGGTGGTCCAGGCCTGTATAGTAATTTTTTTTTCAAATATAGATGTAGCCACCCATTTTATTTATTACACCTATCATACCTATTATGTGTAAAATATTTCAGCCCCCTATCTTATATACAAGGGGGTGCTCATCGAATTAGAAGTTTCTGACAAAAGTTTTGGATTTTAAGTAAAACACGTAATTTAAGGTTTATTAATATTACAAGTATTTTAGTCAAGTAAGTATAAAACGTATTTAAATTTGAACAAAATTTGGTAACAAAGCAATAATGAACATAATGTTAGTAGAAATAAAATTAATAGCACCTAAAATAGATGAGATTCCTGCTAAATGAAGGGAAAAAATAAAAATATCAACGGATCTTCCTGCTATGTTTGTTAACTCCATTTTGAATGATTCTGTAGAAACAATTTTTCTGTTTTGTTCAACGATTTGAAGTAAAAATTGCTCTTCCTCATTTTAGTGAGTATCGTGTTGTAATATTCAAATAATTTAACACCTCTCTCCGCTGTATCATTAACAACACGCAAATTTTTGATTCAGCTTTTGCCTTGAAGGTAATCAACATTGTTATTCCAAGTCTTAGGAGGTAATTACAAGAAAGAGTCCTTGATATCAAGAACTAAGTGCGTTTTCAACGTTCTTTGTGTTGCAAAAGCTTCTAATGTAACCTATGAGGCAAGCTTAGCAGAATCACCTCGTACTGAACGATTATCGCCATCAGAATTTATTTTTTGAACAATGGCCTGTTTCCCAACATCAGACAGCTTCTCAAAAAACAAGGTAAATGAGACTAGTTCATCTGACAAATACCATAAGTGACGCTCTAAGACACCCCTAGCTGCTATACTGATTTCGGAATCAATGGCTTCGTACAATTTTAAGCTATTCCAAAGTATTAAGTCATTTACTGGTCCATCTGCTGCCAAAGACGCTTCGATTCAAACTTTGGTGAAGATGATAACTAACAAATCGAACAATTTGTTTTTCTTCTCTCTTGATTAGTTTAAATCTTATTACGATCAAGCGCACTGGTAACGTATTGTGTAAATATGTCACTTGTAGACAGCTCAACGCACTACAAACACATCTTTGGACTTATCCTCTAATATGCTAGCATTACTAGAAGTGCTACTGAAGCTGCACTCAAGTTCTAACTCTTGTCTCGACACCACCGAAGATGAAGCATTACTTACAATAAAAAACACATAAATTTGTTTAAGACCACTTTTATTTTAAAACACTCTACCGGTTTCAGAAGCACCCTTTCTTCGTCAGGAGAATATTATAACTAAACTATGATACAGAATGTTAGGTGTTTGAGTGGGAGGTGAGCAAAGGGGTGGGGGTAATTGCGGGATTTCCGGAAAGAACAGAGCGGTTAATTGGAAAAATATTTAGAATGGGACTGAAAGATAAATTAATTTGGTTATTCAAATTACTAGCATTATTATTTAGGGATTTTCTGATTTCTAGTGCTTCTAAATTATCTAATTTTTTGCTTTTATTGTTACGGTGAAGAATTTTAACCCCTGTGTCCTTATTAAAAGTGTCTCTAAGGCTTTGTTCTTTCCGGAAATCCCGCAATTACCCCCACCTCTTTGCTCACCTCCCACACAAACACCTAACATTCTGTATCATAGTTTAGTTATAATATTCTCCTGACGAAGGAAGGGTGCTTCTGAAACCGGTAGAGTGTTTTAAAATAAAAGTGGTCTTAAACAAATTTATGTGTTTTTTTATTGTAAATTATGGCGAGCCACAAAGTTAGTGCTTTTTACAAATATGAAGCATTACTTTCAGCAGCCATTTCTTTCAATTCTTCAGATCTTTGTTTCCGTTTTAGAGAACTTTCTTTGACCTTTTCTAGTTTCTTGTCGATTGAGGTCATAATCATCTTACGTTCTCATCTTTGATCGATGAGAAACGCTCTGTCTTCCGCAATTTTTATCAAATTCAGAGCGCTTGCATGGGCAATATCAAAAAGTTTGTCCAGTTCTTTTTTTAACAAATACTTACTCTCCTTTTATTTGTGCTTCAGATTTTCTTCCTCCATTTTTATTCAATAGCAGCCAGTTCTTAAGAAACTTAATCGGTTTTTCAAAGCCGTGATTTTATTGTCTGGTCGGAATACTAGATTTACTCCATACTTTTATAAGTTCTTGAATAAGTACATGCGCGTAATCTTTCACATTTTTGGAATAATTTAATATGTACTGGTAACGGAGTAAAACTTGCCGAAGAGTTGGATGTTGGTTAAGTCTCATCAACGGCTCAATATCTCGAACCCCAAGTAGAAAAATTTCGTATTTTTTTCGAGTAGATGAATACATTTTACTACACTGATTCACTTCACAGTCTTCTAAGTAAGTATCAAATACTGTTCAAATTTGTCTATAAAACTCTTCGGTAGTTTATTTTAATATTTATTTAATAGTTTAAAACACGAAACTGGCTTGTGGCAAAAAGTAAAAATTAATCATTTACACAAAAAATTCAAAAACAACACTCGATTGAGCACCCCTTTCTACTTGAGCTATCTCGCTGAAATTTTACTATGTTATTTCCATGAATACGTGTAACAAATTTACGGGGTGACCAAATGAAAAATAAAAAAATGTTTTTGGACCACCTTAATGTATATATTAGGTACATTATTTTAACATAATTGTAAAAAGCATTAACTTTGTTGCTCGCCATAATTTACAAAAAAAAAACTCATCATTTGTTGAAGACCATTTTTATTTTATTTATACTCTGCCGGTTTCGGAAGCCCCCTTCCTTCGTCAGGAGAATATCATAAGAATAATAGAAACCGGTAGTGTTAATAAAATAAAAGTGGTTTACAATAAATTTATGTGTTTTTTGTTGTGAGTACAATATTTTAATATTAAGATTATTTTCTTTAATTCGAATTCCGATTTACATATTAATTTTTTATTTTATTTTAATTTCTATTATTTATGTAGTATATTATAGTGGTGATAAATTAGGCATTTGATTTAATTGTTTAGTAGATGAATAAACGATTTTTATTTATATTCTTCGATGTTTTAATCAGCCATGCCTTCAGAGCTAGTGAAGACAGTAACTTCAGTCCAAGTCAGTCTTAGCCTTTAACTATTGAAAGATAATTAAAATTATATTTAACTTGTAAATCAACTAAAACCACCTGATTTTATTTCTACTTCAGATACATAAATCAATAAGCCTGTAGAACATGTAATTCGACTAAAGTTACCCAACAAAAGAAACTCCCGCGGTACGTGTATGCACTTTTTTAATAAGGGCATTGCGTATGAGATGAGAGCGACATTTTGTTAAGCTGAAGTCACAAGGTTCACTCGGATGAAGGTTTACTCGATGAAATGTTCCATTCTCGTTTCATCGAGTGTTCAGACGGTTCCTTCGAAGGAAGAGTTCACTCGACATTCTCGCTACAAAGTCGTCGAGAGTAGTCGCGGCCGCATTGGAATTCGTCTGGCGCTGACGGCCAAGTTCGGGAATATTTACGATTTCAATTGACATTTCCGATAACGTCGAACTAAATTACGAGAAATTGGCGATTCTTGTAAACAGTAAATAAATTTCAGCACCATAAAATGAACATATGGTTAAATAATAACCTGAAAACTGATATCTACCAGTATTTTGGCACCATGAAAATATTTTTATTCCAAAATAGGCCTCGGCTTGCAATAACATCCATATAAATGGAATATTTATTAACGTATCCAAAAACTAAAAACTGTTTTGGAAAGGTGATGAAATATGCTTTCAAAATTTATTATTAGAAATAACCACGTAATTTTTTAAATAGAATAATTTTTAATGTAAACTTTTAAAAGTTTAAAAAATGGCTCTACTTGCTTTTTTCTAACTAAAAATACTGGTAACAAAAAAAATATAAAAACACGCACTTATTTTGTTAGACAAATAAATTATAAACGTTTCTGTCACCTCACCTTTTTGTCGTTTCATATAAAAATAATTCATAAAAAATTCACGATGTTTCATAATTTTTTTTTCAAATTCGATCAGAAACTTTGGTTCCATAGAAGTGTACATTCGTATTATTTTGTGGTTAATTGTTATATTGAATATATAGAGCAGTATTTTCTCTTTCCAATGCCGTTTAGAGCATATTTTTCACTATGATAGTAAGGGGAGAAACAACGATTTCTATGAGACGTGTAGGAGTTATTTCGAATAGCGAACTAAACGGAGCATTTTGACGTTTACGCCGCTCCGGCTACTCGTCCTCACGCCAGAACATTTCGGCCGACTGATTTGCGAGTGAAAGACTGTTCACTTGAGTGTTCACACACATCATTTGCGTCACGTGGTGTTAAATTCCGGTTGCGAGTGAACAGTGCCGAAGGAAGCATTCCAACATTGTTGGAATGCTTCATTCGGCACTGTCTCTATTCACTTTCGTGTTCACACGGTTCATTTCGAGGGAAAGAGGCGGAATGAAATCATGAAATGAACGATAAATGAATCATGTGAATGGGCTATTAGGCCTTCGCAAGGAGCTCATTTGCAGTAGATGTTAGAATAGTATAATTACCGGCCACAGTGCTCATGAAGAGCAGTATGTTGCAGCGACTTCCCCAGGTCTTCTTGACGTACATAGCCTTCGTTTCGTGGTTGGCGGGCCCGGTCATGACCCAGCAGAGCACGCGCACCTTGCGTGCCATGGCGTCTGCCACCGCTGTGTCCTCCAACGTGTGGAACGCCTCATGCTTATACGCCCCAAACCGGAAGGCCGTCTCCACTTGGTCCTGCTCGTGATTGAGGTACGGCAGGCCCCGAGAATCGTCATGGTAGTATGTGTCACTTTTACTGGAAGAGAATTTAATAATAAGCTGTGAATCAGTCAAAACTTTTTTATTCTTTCTTTTCGACAAATTCACTGCCAGCCAGTGTAGGCTTTGAAAAACTTCAAAACACAGAGCCTGCATAACAACAGTTGCGGGATTTTCGCTGAGCAATCAAACGTATATTGGCGCACACGCCAATTGGCGGTGCGGACTTTTTTTGAAACATTCGAACTCTATCAAATGGCGGAGTTGGCAGTGAACCTGTAAAAAAATAAACACAAACATTCCCGGGTTACGAATAACCTCACAATATTTGAAAACCTCCTATTACTATTTGCTAGTGTGAAATGTTGCATGTGCTATGATGGAAGACTTAACAGTGGAACTGAAGCCACGATCCATTGGATGGGAACCCGGTTTCATTTGTCTGCTAAGCTACTAGCCAGTCTGGTGTCGGAAATGTGGTGAAAATACACTTATTTTCATTGATATATTTTTTTTTTTTTTAAAGAAAGACAAACATTCCCGGGTTACGAATAACCCAACAATGTTTGAAAATCTCCTACTACCACCACAGAAAGCCGAAAATGTTGCTTGTGTTGTGATGGAGGACTTAGCCAGCCGAGGAATCGAACACGCGACGCTCGGGTGGGACCCAAGCGCTATGCCCACTCAACCACCGACCAGTCTATATATTATATCTATATATATCTCTATGACCTTAAAAGGGATTTATAATGTGGAACTTTGATAAATTTCTTTTGGTTAACAACTGCTCCGTACTAAACAGTTATAAGTAGCAAAGCTTATATAATTTACTAGCGAGTTCCCGGTGTACGTTGCTACGCCACCTAATAAAGCAATTATTTCTTCCTGCGGGTCCTTTCCCATTCGTCCCGTTTCCCTTCCGCCTCCTCTTCCTCTCCCACATCCCCTTCCCCTCACGCGTTCCCACTCTGCCTTCCCTCTCCCCACTCTCCTCTCCCGCTTCCCCCGTCCCGCAAAAACCCCTCCCGCGTTCCCCTCCTCCCTCCCGCATTCCATGCATTCAGTCCCGGTACATTCTGTTTTTTAACAGCTCGCGTGCCACCTATTGCAATTTTTTATACAAATTTCATAATGCCAGAGCTCACCAGAAACCTTCGCGGGCGTGCTCACAACAACTCACCAAAATTCAAAGCATAATTTCAAGATGCCAGAACTTACTATTGTATATGGAAACCATCGCGGCCATGCGCACATCAAATCCCCAAAGTTTCATCGCAATCGGATGAATGGTTTAGCAAAGCATAGACATCTCACATACTCACATACATGAATACAAACCCAGAAGCAAGCACACTTTGATTTTTATATAATATAGATAGCAACTCACCCAAACCAGCCATTCCGTAGACTGTATTCACTGGATATGAGTAAAATGAAGGCTAAACTAAAACCAATAGAGATTCCTATCGCTATGGTTAGGATAAATTTGTGATTCATCGCAGGCCTGATCCCTGAAAACACAAAACACAAACTTTATTACGTATTTCTATGTTCGTTCCAAGTTGATTTTATTTTATTTCATTAACAATGGCTAATATTTTTAATTTTTAGAGTAACGTTCATGGAGGTAGAATTTTTTATATTGGAACCGCGGGGTATATCCGTCAGGGTGTTATAAATAATTAACTATGTAAGGTGTAATTTTTTTTTTAAATACAGTATTTTCGTTAATATTATGAATTTATCATAAATTTATTAAATCCCAAAGTATTAAATAAATAACACATTATTACAGACAACATAAATAAATGCATAACACGTTTTCAACGGTTTGTCAGATGTATCTTTTGATTTTTGAAGTGAAACTTCTTTGATTTTAAATTCTGATGAAACGGAAATGCGTCACAAAACTTTATTATTTGACAGTCCTCGGTTCTAATATAAAGCGGTATATTCACGACTACGCACGGGCCTCCAATAGCGCCGCGGTATGAAGCGCCCGACTCTCAATGCCTCAGAGAGACATTCGGCGAACGGACGTTCGAAACCTACCAAATCCAAAATAAATAAACATTTTTATTTTTGTAAAATCAATATCCAATCTTCAAACCACTTTAAAATAAACAGGCGAAAGAAAAGAAAGCGACATCTAGCGACTTTCTAGTTTCAATTCTACTGCGTGTGAATTGCACACTCTGATTTTTTTTAGAATTTGCATTTGCAAATCATGCTTCTCGCATTTCATAAAATTCTCTTCCAACAGTAATTTTGTTTCCAAATCAATTTATCATTCGTCATCACATCATTCTCAGAGTTTTTAGTTTATAGGATTGATGCAAGGGTTGAATTTTCCGCAAAAACTAAATAATCACTAAAATGGTCGCGTATCGATTGTCCGTCAGTGCAGCAGATATCGCCTAGATACATTTGTTTTAGTAGATCAGAAGATCTTTGATTTAACGAATGACCAGAACCGTTTGCTGCACTTGTTTATTGAATCTTCTGCCGTCATAATTAAGTTTTCATAATATTCAAGCGAGACATTCTTTTGGCGATTTCTCAGTACCAAAAAGTATTGGTGGTCAGCCAGGTCCTTATATTTTTTTTCTATTTCTCGTGATATTTTAATTTCTCTTTTACAATTTTAATAAGTGGTGAAGTGTACCAAGTGTACCTTTCTAAATTACCGTAAAAAAAATTTCTGGGATATGTTTGCGTATAAGGTCATTTATGATGTTGTGAAAGCATAATACGGCTTTTTCAGTGTCCTCACTTTGAAATTTAAGTTCCCAGTTTATTTTGGACAATTCATCTGTGATATAACCGTGATCACCTCGATAAAACATTTTGACTGTCCTAGAGGAGTCGGGGAGAGACGGTACAGTAACGGGGGATAACTCTATGTCTAGTGCTCTGTGATGTGAATCTTCGGGCGTCAGAGGTTTGGTACAGTGGGTTATTCTACATTCTGAAATATTTGTCATGATTAAATCAAGAATTAGTTTGTTTGTATTGAATACAGAGTTAAATTGGTGTAGTTGAGTGAATGAAAGGAAGTCGACCAACGCAAAGCTAACAGTGTCTTCTGTAAATTTTTGGGATGCGTGGATTGCGGTTCTCACTTACATTCAAAACAAGGAGAAGGTCACTGTCTATATCTGATTTCGAAAAACTCTGCGTAAAGCCCGAGCAACGCCGGGGACTTTAGCTAGTCTAAGTTTCTGCAAGGCAGGCCGTATCGGGAGAGACTGGTTGAGGGAGACCTTTTTATCTCTCCAGCCGGACTCTCTCAATCCGTCGCCTTGTACCGCGGTGGGAGCGACGGATCCATACGTCTGTCACTCCTGGACACATTGACTCCCAGATTCCTACCCACCCCTCATACCCTTTTCCTTCCCAGAACTTCCTCTCCTTCCTTTCCCTAAAAGACCATTCACACAGCATCCCCAAAGATGACATAGGTCCTGAGGGACATTGTTTTCCTCAAGAGATTGGAGTTAACGAAAACCCACACGTGTGTGGAGTAAATGTAAAACAAAACAAAAAGTTGTAAGGTGGATAAGTAGCAGTTCTTATTTATACGGCTGGAAGTAAAATACAAATAGACAAGCATATTATTTTTTCCTTTCGTACTCGTAATTAGGTATTTAGTTTAGTACGAGAAAATGCCACACTAACACTTTAACAAAAAAAAAACTCCACATAGGTGGCCCTTTTTGTTTCCCTGTGGTCCTCTTTATCCCATTATTTTTGAGAATGCTGTGCAGGGCATCAAATTAAGAAAGAAAGTAGTGAATCTGAATCTTGAAGAAACCCATGCTATATGGGGAAGTAAACACAAATCGTCCCTTAGCTTACAACACCGCTCAAGTCGAAAATTGGCGGTTTTCACATTTTAATGCCATTGGATGGAGCTGCTCATTGCGCGTCTAACCATTGGTCACATGATATAGATTTCAGTCAATCAGAAGCCGTAATTCGAAAAGTAGTGAGAGCGCGCAAGTCGGTTGGCCTCTCAACACCGCACAAGTCGTTAGTCTGTCATACATTTCTCGTAAAAGTACTTCGCGCTCCGTGATTATTATATTTTTTCGTGAGTTTTATCGCTGAAAGGTCCATGCAAGAAGTTTTAATAGAAGGTTAATAGGTAGGCTATATAATAAAGTAATGTTTATTGATTTACGTGTGTTCATATAGAAAGAAATGATAATATAATATCTTCCTTTACTTAAGCGGTGTTTTCTAACTATCTTTTTTTAACTTAGGCGGTGTTTCAAAACGTATTTTATTTCTTTTAGGAAGCTTAATAATTGAAATACACTATGGATGGAGAAGAAATTGATTCCAGGAGTTCAGGTGATGAATTGTTATGTGCTCAATTACAAGAAGCAGGACTGAAAAAGTAAACAAAGTTGCAAAGAAGATAAAAAAATAATTAAACTAGGTTAGCATAGGTTTGTTTTCAGGTCCGCATTTATTTTTTTGTTATTTATATTTTTAATGCAATAATTCCTAAGTATTATTTTTTTAGATTTGTATTAAAACGATAACACTAGTTCTTCTGAAACATCGACTTAGATATTTAAATTAACATTGACATTAACAATCTACAAGTTATAGCAAAAGTTGGTAATGACCACCGAGGAACCACCCGAATTCGCTACGGTGGCCATCGAGTATCTTCAGCCTTCCGTATTGAATGTTGTGTTGCGGTGTTGTTAGCTAAGCGACGAAATGCCTGTGGGTTGTTCCACAGATGAGCTGTGATCACAAGAACTAACTAACTAACTAACCAACACGCCGTTTCCCCGCAGGGGTAGGCAGAGAGGACGGACCGCCAAACAACTCGGTCTTGGCACAAACTCTTTGCCTCACTCACATTCATACATCGTCTCATACATACTCTTCTATTATTCTGACTTTTGACATGGCCCGTCTCAAGTATCTGATTCACTTGATCGTGCCATGTCTTCCTCGGGCGTCCCCGACTTCTTATCCCAAGAACAAGTCGTAAAAACAACGCATTCTCATGCAGCTAGTGATTAAACACCGTAAATACACATGAATGCAGGTCACATGTTTGGCATGTCTTGATAACAATAATTTTGTGCAGGAAAATTGTTGCAAATAATAACATACTGATATTCCGCCACACCTTCTTGTCTAAAAATTCAACAAATACACGCGTTGTTGAACTCTATTCTATAAATTTTCTACTTTAAATAATGATAATATTTGATTTGACCATACAAGTAGAGTGCGAAGATATAGTAATAGCTAGACAATAATAGTTGCGAAAGGTATATTAGAGTGGAGGTGGGCGGATTGGAAATTATTAGGAGGTGTCCACATCCTGTGTGTCCATTATCTCAAAGTCCTTGCCAGTGGAGGATCGTTGGGAGCCTCCAGACTCGCTCTCGCCAGAATCTTTTCCGCTGGGGGCCTCCTCGTTCTGTGAGTCGCCTTTCTCGCCCCTGCCGATACAACCAGAAGTAAAGTCAAACTGGTTTCACATACGATTTTTTTTTAAATAAATTTAATTCAATAAATTGGAACTTCGGCTTTATGGTGTAAAATGTGGGAAAACGTGAAATAGGCATGATGTAAAACCGATGTACTGATGTAAAAACAATGGAATGAGTCAATATGCAGATTTGTTTCTTAGATACTGCATTTAAGAGCGTTTAACCAGCCAGCAGACGAAAATCCACATTTCGTCGAAAGTTGTTCTTACGACCGTGCAGGGCGGTTACAGTGAGAAAGATTAATTATTCTCCGTACCAGCTTTTTTAAATTTTAACTCAATATCGAATTTATTTCAATTCAAATTAGCTTTAATTTATACCTTCTTAAAAAATGCTGAAAGGCGTGATGATAAAACTATTAAAATAATGAACTTTTCGTAGTTATTTTTTGATTATAAGTATTTGTCATTTTTCAAGAATGTCTAAATTTAATAAGAATGTTAAAAAAATCTGAAATATATTAGTTTGTAAGGGCGCAAATAAATACACAAATGGACCAATTTTCGTCAAGAAACACATTTACGTAAATATTTTTTAATGATTTTATTGAAACTAAAATTAAAATTATAAAACATGCATTTGCTAGATAATGTATTGATTTATTTTACTGCATGATTATATTATTTGAAATGGGTGTGGTATAATACAAAATCTTTTTTGAAAATTTAACAAATCTGCCAACGACCTATGGAATGATCTTATTATGCTAAAAATTTAAAAATTTATTACATGCGAATGCTAGATAAAAGAACAATCTTTCGAAATCCATTTATAATTTTTTGTGGAAAAGAGTCAATACGTCTAAAATCTGATTTGAAAATGACATATTTCTGGTTTTCTCTGGTAATGCCCTCTTAAGGAACAACTCTCACCTACAGACCTTTCGTATGTGTCGTTGTGCATCAAAGCAAAAATAATTAGTTGTGAATGTGGTGTACTTCTGCATTACGTTGGAAAATTATATTTGTGTTATTTATAATGATGTATATTTCTCGTATTGTATTGTAATGATACCATTAAGACCCGTCTCCTGCGACCTCCGACCTGAACATTTGTTTAAACATTCGCTTGAACATTATTATAAACGTTGACAATTTTTTTTTTTTTTTTTTATTGTTGATACAGTATTATTTTACAAATTTTTATAGTACAAACCAGTAATGTTGGCCTAACTGGGTTGTTTACCCGTGCTGAGGCCCCCATTTTATAATATAATACTTTATACATTATAGTTTGAAAAAAAAGAAATATACAAAGTTGGTGATAAAACAAACAAAAAAATCATTTAAAATAAAGATAATTTTAAACTAAAAATAGAGATCAAAAATTAAAATTATTTTAAATTAATAAACTAAAAAAATAAGGTAATTAAATGAAAATCGGCGTATATTATGTTTTATGTGTTTGTGAGTGTTACGTGTTTTATATTGGTTTTGTGTGTTGGGAGAATACGTTTTATTCTTTTATGTTATGAAATTTTGGTAAAATTGTCTATTTTGTTCTTTAATCCATTTTTTTATTTTGTGTCTGAAATTATTTTTATTTTCCTCAATTTTTGTTTCAAGTGAAAGACTGTTGAATGCTTTTATAGCTTGGTATTTATGGTGTCTTTTTCCAAAGGTAGTGTTTACCGTCGGAGTTTTTATGTTTTCTTTGTACGCTTGTCTAACTGGTCTATTAGTGATATTTGGGGTTTGTTGGAGTGTGTTTTTTTGGTCAAAAATGTAGTTCAGTAGTGTTTTTACATATAATTGGCGTATATCTAGTACGTCACAACTTTTATATATTTGATCTGTATCGGTTAGTCTATGTTTTTTAAGTATTACTTTTAAGATCGTTTTCTGTGCGATTTCTATTTGAGCGATAGCTGCGTTTGTTGCTCCTCCCCAAGCAATTAATCCATATTCTATTATTGATTGACAAAGTGCGAAATATATTGTTTTCATTTGTTTTATTTTATATATGTTTCTTATGTTTAGGAAAATGTGTATTGTTCTGAGGAGTTTATTTGTGATTTGTTTAATATGATGTGTCCATCTAAGGTTATGGTCAATTACGATACCTAGATACTTTATTTGTTCCGTTTTTTCTAGAGGAGGGCAATCGCAGATGTTTGTGTTAATGCATTCGTGTATTTTTATGGTATTTGTATCGTTTTTTGGCTGTCCCGTGTTAGTTATACTGTACGTTGAGAATTTTGTTTTCGATATGTTTAGTGTAAGTGTGTTAGAGTCCAGCCATGTTTTCACTTGCGTGATTCCTAGATTTGCTTTGTTATATACATTTTTCCAATCCTTAGCTTTAAAGAGTAAAACTGTGTCGTCTGCGTAACTGATTATTTCACCGTCTATTTCCATGCTGCAAAGTTCATTTATATAAATGGTGAAAAGAATGGGCCCTAGTATGCTTCCTTGTGGAACTCCGTATGTAATCGGCAGTGGTTTGCTAGTATGGTTATTAATTTTGACTTGTTGTGTTCTGTCGCTTATATAACTTTTCAATAGTTGGAGTTCTTTATCTTTGATACCCATATTTTCTAATTTTTTAAAAAGTGTTTTGTGGCAGATTGAATCAAACGCTTTAGCTAAATCTAGATATATCGCTATGCATTTATACCCTTGATCTAAGTTGCTATGTATATAATCTATTGTACTTGCCAAAGCTTCTTTTGTGCTTCTTTTTTCTCTAAATCCATATTGTTTATCCGAGATTAATTTGTTTTCTTCCAGGTATTTTATAATTTGGATTTTTAATACTCTTTCGTAAATCTTTGATAGCGAGTTTAACAATGTGATTGGCCTATAGTTAGTTATTTCCATTTTGTCTCCGGATTTATAAATAGGTATCACCAGTCCTTTTTTAAGAGTACTAGGAAAGAAGGCGTGTGTTATGCTAAGGTTGATTAAGTGTGTTATAGGTTTTAATATTTCATTTTTTATTATTTTAATGCAATCCATTGTTATCTCATCTAATCCAGGAGCAATCCGGTTTTTTAATGTGTTTATTATTTTGTCAATTTCCTTTTCCGAAGTTGTTTTTATTATAAATCTGTGTTGTGTCGGTTGAGAATTGATGTTTGAAATGTGTGTTTGTGTTATTTTGTTTGTGCTATGTTTTTTACGGTTCGCTAAAACTTTCCCTATAGTTGCGAAGAAGTTATTGACATGGTTTGCCATAAATTCTGTATTTGTTTTGGCATCAATTTTGTTTGAGTTAATATTTAGATGTTCAATAGTATTTTTTTGTTTGTATTTTTGTGTGTATGTAACTTCTTTTAAAATTCTCCATATTTCCTTCGGGTTATTATTTTCTTTAAGTTTTTCTCTGTAGTATAACTCCTTAGCTACTCTAATAATTTTCGTGCAGATGTTTCTATATCTTTTATAGTAATTAAGTTGTTCCATGTCATACGGTGTGTGTTTAATTTGTTTGTGAATTTTGTCTCGTTTACGAATACAGTTTAATATTCCTTGTGTTATCCATAGTTAAATTTTTTTTGCTTTGTGTGTAAATTTTATGTGTTTTATTGAAGTGTAATTTTTTATTTCTTGCGTTAACGTATTTGTAAATTTATTCCAGGCCTCTTCGACATTATCTATTTGGTATATTGTATTCCAGTTTATTTTTTGTAATTTTTCTTTTAAGTTTGAGTAGTCAATTATTTTTTTTGTAAATATTTTATGTTGGTTCGAATTAGTGTTTTCGGTGTCTATTGCTATCATATTCATGTAGTGATCTGTAATTGTGCTTTCAAGTACTACTGTTTTGGTTTTTAGTTTTGTCTTGATCATTATATGATCTATACAGCTTTTAGTGTTTTGTGTTACTCGTGTTGGGACATTTATCGTTGGCTCCAGTCCATGCTGTGCTAGTATTGTTAGGTATTCTATGTTTTGTGGGTGTCCGTTTTGTAGAATGTTTATGTTAAGGTCTCCTATGATGATGATATTTTTGTATTTGTTGAGGTCATTTAATGTATTGTTAAGTTCTGTTAGGAAGTTTGTAATGTTGTTTTTGGATGGAGATCTGTACATAGCTAGGATGCATGTTTCTTTTTCATATGTAATCTGTAAGCAGTTGGAGTCTATGATGTTTATTTCCTGAACGCTTATGTTATTTTTATCACTGATGTACGTAACTATACCATCATTTTGGTTTTTGTGTATATTTGTGTGGTGTGTATGATAGTTTTTGATTGTTTTTGGGATATAGTTTTCATTCAACCAGCATTCTGTCAGCACAATGACATCAAAATTATTGTCAATCTGTTGGAGGTATATTATAAATTCGTCAAAATTTTTATTGATCGATCTAATGTTTTGGTGCAATATTTTGATTCTATTTTTTTCTTTTGTGATGTTGGTCCATAGATTAAAATCATTTGTACTTATACAGTAGTGTTGATTGTTCGAGTCTATATATTTCATGTAATCAGCCATGTTGGTGTGTATTTGTGTAAGTATATGATGTGAGGTTGTGTTTGGTGTACAGTAGTTTTTATGTCAGTTTATTAGTTATGTCGTTCAAGTGTTTTATTTCTATAACTTTTGAGTCCTTAGTTTTTCTTACAAGTCTTTTTCCGGATTTTATCCATACATATTTATAGTCTTTTTCTTGGGCTCTTTTTCTGGTGTTCCAGTGCAGATTTTTATAGTATTGCGTTAGAGCCGCATTTACGTAAACATATTGGGCTCCTTCCCCGTTGAATTTTTTTATCGCGTCACTGTGTTTGGCTGCTAATATGGTATCCGCTTTTGTTATATCCGCAAAATTAATTGTAATTTTTTTCTGATCATTTGGTCTGTGTTTTGTGATTTTGTAGGTATCCTCTGGGGTAATCGTAACGCCTGCGAGTTCAGCGATCCGCGCAACAGCATGAGCTAGGGATGTGTCGTCCTGTAGTTTTAGACCGCTTATTTCTATACTTTTCAAAAGGGCCGATTGTTCTATATCCGCTAGGTGGATTTCTACCGTAGCCAATCTGTTTTCTTTTTCCGCCAGTTCCTCCTTGAGTTTGTTGACTTTGTTTGGAATGTCCATAATTTGTTGCAGTTTTTGTATAATGTCATCATATTTGTCGTTAATGAAGTTCGTGAAAGTTTTTATTTCTTGCAGCTCTGTTTCAATTTTATTGAGCATCATACGAAATTCGAGGAAATGAAGACAGCATTTCCTCGAATTTCGTATTGATAAATTCAAATATTGACTCACTGTCTATATTAATCATAGATTGGTGTGTCGCCGACGGTGAGTCCATGGTGCCAGTTAATAGGGGTGAGGATGTGGTTTTCTTCGCACTGGAGAATTTACTGCGAGATTTAGACATGTTGTTCGCGTTTTTTTTTTGCTTGTAGTTAAAATTCTATGGTTTGTTCACAGATGCCCCATATAATTTATTTTTTTTAATAATTTTGTTGTGTTGTCTATGACAGAAATGACTTTTTTTTATTTTTTTTTTTCAAAAACACATAAATTGTCTGTGGTTTATAATGTCTTGTTTCGTTTTTTTTTTTGACGAGATTTCTAAATATTTAGCACTGCCACTACCAAATAAACTCACTATTTAACGAATCACTGGTTTTTTTGTTTTCTTTTGTTTTTTTGTTGTGTTTTTTGCTTAATTGTCACTTATTTTGCAATAAAAATTGGAGCTGTCAGAATGAGGTGTTGTTCCTTAGCGGTTATCCATAGATCAATGGGAGTGTTGTTTTGAACAATTCTTGTTCGCAGATGCAATGTTCATGCTTTCAGTGGCCGGTGGAAAACGTTCACCACCCGGGTAAGGCTGGCCGCATACATCATGTTTTTCTTCGCCGCTATGTTTCAAACATGTTTCAGAGGAGATGGAATACAAAAAACGGAGGAGATTGAAAACGAAAAAATTTATAAGAAGTAATGTTCAAGCAAATGTTCAAGTTTACGGTCGGAGGTGACCCCGCATTATATGTACTGATGTTTTTCTATATTATGTTTGTAAAATTTTGATATGTATTACGTTTGTATGAGTCCTTCAAGCGTTCAATAAATAAATTTCTGCAAACACTCAATACAATGTTCTCTTCGCACACAAAGTTAACGCCTAAAAACAAAATAATTTAATATTCGCCCATGCTAAGTTTTTAGGGTCAGAAGCTTACCGCTCTGCATAAATCATCAAATCAAAATATATATAATAATAATAAATTTGGACAACTTATATAGCGCTGTTTTTGCGAAAAATCGCCTCAAGAGCGCTGTACATTGTCAGATTAAAATAGCAAGCAGAAAAATTGATAAATAATAAATAATAATCCTCTCACCAATCACTCTCTCCCGACGAGTCTTTGTCATCCACGAAGCGTTTCTTCTTCCTCTTAGTCTCTGCAGGAGTCACCTGGGGCTCCACATCTGCGACTCTGTCATCATCCGGCACCTTATCCTTCTTTTTCTTTTTACCCTTCTCCTGCTTCTTAACGCCTTCTCCTTTGTATTCATACTACAAATACAACAAGGAGTATCATCATTAAATTACCAGCCAATTCAACCAAATTAAATGGCATGTTTTACTGCATAATAACTGTATCGAGCAGGGGTCGGTTGGTTTACCTGGAAAAGTATCCAGAACATGGATAGCGCCCACATGATGCAGAACACCACCTGACGCATGATGGTCAGCACGATGATCAGCACCAGAAAGCCAACAGCCGCCACACTTAGGTAGTGCACTCCATTTCTGAAATGCCACATAAACGAGTACACTAGTCACTAGTACAGATGAACATTATTAAACAATATAATTTCGTTTGTGATGTGAAGCCAGTATGTAACATTCTAAAAGTCTAAATTACATGTTTTAATTTTTTCATTGCATACAGTAAATTTATGCTGCCGTTCTTACAATAGTTGGTGATGTAATGGTCAGGAGAGCTCCCTTACAAGCAGTTGATCGAGGTTTAACTCTCTTCTTTGGTAATTTTCACAGGTCTGCGCTAATTTTATAATATTCTTCTTCACAAGTGTTAGATGGACCTCCCGCCTTTTTGGTATCATCCCAATTTTCTACCTTTTTGGTGTCAGCCCATATCTCTGGTCCGGAGCCCCAAAATATCGAACGCTTTGGATATTTCAAAGGAGGATGCTTGGGGGAACCAGCATCATTGATCCTTTCGACAATGGTTCGCATTCAGGAAACAAACAGGCCCAATATTTGTAAAGTGTACAATGAACCGTTCCACAAAACGTTCTTGTTTCAACGGCTTGATTAAGGATTTGTTTTCTTCATCCTTCAATATGGGCTTTCTTTAAAACCTGGTTCACTACTTTTCCTCAATGATATCCTCCACACAGCATCCCCAACGATGGCAGGCCTGTTATATGGAGTTAATATAAAATACCTCATCTATCGGATACCTCTATTTCTCTCTATAAAGATGCCGCATGATATTAAATTCCAAGAGTCATCTGTTAGCTGTGGTTTTGCAAGGTTTCTAAACAATCACGATCAAGATGAGTACAATATTTTTCAACAGAAATTCTGATGTTCTTTGCCATGTAGCAATAATTCTGCATTAGGTTACAAATTGTATTACATGTTTCACAATTTTGCTTTCTGTGCTCTTGTGAATCGGAAAGATAAACAGAGACCCTATCGAAACTATTAGAACAGGTGTTTTGTTGGATGATGACTGGACAAACACATTTATCAAAGACAGATAAAATTTATTTTCACAAAGCATGAGCCGTATTGCTTTTCAAGCCCATTGTAAATATTATTTTATAAATTGTTAGCCATGTGTGCACAGAATCAACATATTATATGCTCGTATTATTAATTTTAAAGTATTTTTCAACATCACATCATCTGAAGAGAAAAATACTCTGCATTGAAACGACGGGAGCGAATTTAACCTGAATGTAATAATTTTGTTATCAACATATTGCTGGATGGATTCTAGTTTTATACTATTGATTTCAGAGTTATTTATTTTGGGAATATAATATTTTTTAATTTATGTATCTACTTAGTGGTCATTTATACAATGTTATAAACATACAGCCTTAATAATAATAAAACACTTAACGACCGTTAAACGGTGTTTCTGCAACATTCCTAATAACATAATGAATAATTACTTTTTTATGTTGACTGTATTGAACTTTGGTAGATTTGCGCAAGCGCGGCCGCCATGTTTTTTCATTCATTCGAGGGAAATTTTCTGTTGTGATGTGGTATTTTACGCGCAATTCATTTAAAGTTTTTGAACATGATTTCCGCTGTAATAACCAAATCACCATTATATCAGTATAAGTAAACATAATTACCATTGTTGGTTTTATTTTTGTCAGTTTTAGTACTTTAATAATGTCATGTTGTTAACCCTAGAAACATACCTAATCTTATTTTTACCTACGTTAAATAAAATCTTTAAGACGAACTGAAGTTTAAAGTGTGTTTTTAACATATTATCATATATAAACAGTTTAAAGGAAGTTGAATAATTAGTTTAGGGTTTTGTACTTTAAATAAGATCAAAATAATTAGTTCTAAAAAATACTTTTATTCAAAAAATTACAAAATGCTGTAAACCTATGACAAACCAACCATAAACTATTAAGGGCGACCGAGCGGCGGAGAATTCAAATTTCGTCGAAAGGCGGTCTGTACCCTTGCAACTGCACTCTTGCAACTGTACAGGGCGGTCCCGATGAGAAAGGTTAATTAATCTCCGTACCAGCATTTTTTAATAATAACTCAATATCGGTTTTATTTCAATAAGAATTTGCTTTGATATATACCTATATTCAAAAATTCTCAAACGTGTGATGATGAAACTATTTAAATTATGTACTTTTGTAATTATTTTTTGATCATAAGTATTTATAATTTTTTAATAACATCTAAGCAAAATAAAAATGTAAAAAACTGATATATATGTTAGTTTGTAAGACCGTAAATAAATAGACAAACTGAAGTATTTTCGTCACAAAACACGTGCTCGGATCTTTTTTTAAAGATTTTATTTGAACTAAAATTAAAATTTTGAAAAGTAGCTTTCCTAGATAATTTATTGATTTATTTTACTGCATGATTATATGATTTGATATGTGTGTTGTATAATACAAAATTTTGTTTGAGAATTTAATAAATTTGCAAACGACCTACGGTATAACCTTATTATACTAATTTTTTTTTTCCGCGAAGAATGCAAGGCTGATGTAAGCGTGATGAGTAAGATTAAGAAAGAGATGCTCAGATGGTTTGGGCATGTAGAGCGAATGTACGAGGAAAGGAGTGTAAGGAGAATATATGACGCAAATGTGAATGGAAGAAGAAATCGGGGACGCCCGAGGAAGACATGGCACGACCAAGTGAATCAGATTCTTGAGTCGGGCCATGTGAAGAGTCAGAATAATAGAAGAGCGTGTATGAGACGATGTATGAATGTGAACGAGGCAAAGAGTGTGTGCCAAGATCGAGTTGTTTGGCGGTCCGTCCTCTCTGTTAGTTAGTTTTTTTAATTTAGTTAGTTTTTTTCTCATAATTTAAAACATATCTTTACTAGATAAAAGAACAATCTTCCGAAATCGATTTACACAATACGTCTAGAATTTTATTCAAAAAATGACATATTTCCGGTTGTGTCTGGTTATTCCCTCTTAAGTCTTTTTTTTATGAAAAATAATGTTTTATTTTATGTCTAAATCGTTTTTTTTTTTAAATTTGGGTTATTTTACTTGTGGTAAAAATAATCTCGTTGAATTTAATGTTTCAAAGACCCAATCCTGTCTGATTACGTCTAAAAGGGATCGAAATGAAAATCTTGTATCTTTCAATGGAAGCAATCTTCCGAACAGGCCCTCAATTAATATGCTTAATGTAACTCTAAGTGACCAGCTAAGATATGAGGGCTCTATCGAAGCCAGAGTTGAGTTAGCGTCTCAAAAACTGAGCGTACTGTACAGGGGCCGCAGATACTTTAATAGTATACTACTGTTAACCTTGTACAAATCACAAGTGCGCCCCACGGTTGAATTTGGCAGCCACGTCTCGTCTGGAGCCCCAAAATACCTGAAAAAACCTTCGTCTCTGTGTAAAAATAGGCGGTCTGTTTGATAGATTCTCCTGACTTAACAAACGGATTGCAATCTTTAGAGCACAGGCGTTGGGTGGGAATGCGATCCTTGCGGAACGCGTGCCCAACATATATACATGGTTAACATTTGTCACTTCTTCGACTCGTTCTTGTGTTCAACAGCTCGGCTGTGGAACGATTTGCCGGCTTTTGTGTTTCCTCCTTCCTACAACATGGGTATCTTCAAGACCAATGTTCATTCCTTCCTCTCCTCAAAAAGACCCTGCACACAGCGTCTCAGATGACATAGACCCTGAGGGAAATCATTTTCCTCAGGGCGTCCTGTGTGAAGTTAACATAAAAATAAAAAATAAATATGATATGAAAGTTCAAATGCTATCAGTCGTTGTACTTAAAAAATATATTTTTTTAAATTTTTGTTCGCTAAATCACATTTATAAGTAGTCCGAAAGTTAAACAAAAGATCACACGTATAGTATATGTATTTCTCCGTTATCATTATACTTACAGTGGTGACAGAACCGCCCCGCGCAAGCTCTGCTCGGCAACTGAGCTAACTGAGATATTAAATCAATTTTTATTCAAAATTTAAACAACTTGCCGTTCAGATCTGGCCACTGAAGACTTGGCTAAAGCCATTTCAAGCAGTTTAGATAATAGTTGGTTACCGGACACAGGGTGGCCACAACTGGAACATGCACGCTACCATGGCGCCCAACACCGAGGCGGCCCCGATGATCCAGTAGTAGAAAGGGATGCGGTCATAGATCCGGACGGAAGCATCAGGAGCATCCACAAGCACCTGCTCTTTGTGCTTGTCGAGGCTTATTTTGCGCCTCTCCTTCAGCTGCTCCTTGTCTTTGCTCTCACCCTTGCTCTCCTGGTAAAGACAAAATGCTCTGTATTATAATGTCCCAGGATTATTGGCAATGGCACCACATACCCACTGTGAACAAACCATTCGTCATCAAGCTAAGACGTGACTTTTTAACCCACAATTTCCCTTAAATTCACAACTTCACAACCGAAGCATGTATTCCGTCGTTGCATGCACAAAACATACGCATTATTTATCATTTCCGAAAATTGCAATGAGTATCTACTTCTTATGATTATCTAATTGAAACAAAGTGTTTTTTCCTTTTAAAAGTGCGCTTTTACCGTCGTAATTAATAACATGGCGGTTTTGAAAAATGACATTCCGCGTTTTTAAAATTAACAAAATAACCATTAAAATGTATTATTTTTCAATTCCGGTAGGTAATTGAATTGCTTCTATTAATTACTAGTATTACCTTATTACTACAATTTTTTTAAAGTGTACATTAAGCGAATCCCTTTTTTGTAAACTAACTAACTAACCATCATACCGTTTCCCGCAGGGGTAGGCAGAGAGGACGGACCGCCAAACAACTCGATCTTGGCACACACTCTTTGCCTCACTCACATTCATACATCGTCTCATATATACTCATCTATGGTTCGAACTTTTGACATGGCCCGACTCAAGTATCTGATTTACTTGATCGTGCCGTATCTTCCTCGAGCATCCCCAACTTCTTCTACCATTCACATTTGCCTCATATAAACTTCCTCCACTACTTTCTTCGTCCATTCATGCCCAAACCATCTGAGGGTCCCTTCTTAATCTTAGGGAACGTACCCATACTACGTGACCTGTTTGGGGGATCTTCAAAATGTCACGCTTGGTACAAATGAGCAGCGGGTTGCTTAGGTTTTTGGTCACCGGGGGGGGGGGTTAAAAATTGCAAAAAATTGGTCACGTAGTATGGGTACGTTCCCTTAATGTAAATATTTACCGAAATAGGTTATTGGGTTCTTAGTTTGGGTAAATTAATTCATGCATATTTAGATTGAAACGACACTTGTAAAAAAAATGGAAAAATCGCAAATGTAAAAAAATAGCGACAAAGAGATATCACATGGGATATTTTGAACTTTGATTGAATAAAAATTGAATTTTAATGCATCTTTTACCATCTATCCAAACGTTATTAGTTGTTTCTTGAAGAAATTAAGTTGAAGCGTGGTGTAATTTCCAAAAACTGTGCCTGATAAAAGTGCGGCTACACATTTTGACACACATCGGTCTTCTTCATAAATAAACTAAACCATAAATAAACCAAACCGCAACTAAACCAAACCACAACTAAACCAGACCACATCTAAACCAAACCACAACTAAACCAATCTGCCCTTCCGTTTGGTACGTTGGTAACGTAAATTGCATACATGCCATAAATAAACCAATCCCACTGTAAATGCACTAACGTCACTGGAAAGTATGCCAAATGTTCATACTCTACAAGCTACGGCCACTTCTAGCGTTAAAAACGCAAGCGCTTATGTGTTGTACCGCGAGCACTTATGTGTTGTACCAACACACTCCTCTATAAAAGATTTTTTCAAATTTGTTAACATTTTCGCGATTGGTGGCCGTCGGACTGGCCTCGAGACACCAAACAGATGTAGTGTATATGGATTTTGCCAAGGCTTTTGATCGAGTTGATCATGATATTTTACTACTTAAAATGTACAAACTTGGTTTCGATCAACAACGCTTATATTCTTCGCGTCCTATTTAAAAGCCAGAAGTCAATATGTAATAATAAATGGACATGAATCTAAACAATTCCCGGCGTTATCAGGTATTCCCCAAGGTTCAAACCTTGGTCCTTTGCTGTTCCTTATACTTATAGATGACATCCAAGTTTGTGTAAAATATTGCAAATGTCTTCTATTTGCAGATGACCTCAAACTTTTGATGGAAATAATCTGTTACTATGACTGTTTAAAAATGCAATCCGACCTTGATGCTATTGCAAAATGGTCAGTAAAAAACAAATTAGAATTTAATATAAAAAAATGTGTAACTATGACATATACCCGCTCCCAGAAGCCCATAGTTTTTTAATACAACATTAAAGGGAAAACATTATGCCGAGTCAATAGCTTTAAAGATCTCGGTATCGTCTTTGATCCCAAACTGACATTCTCGGATCATATATCACGGCTCAGTCCAGCATGCTACAAACTCCTGGGTTTCACCATCAGAATATGTAAGCAATTTGATGACCCAGATGCAATGATAGCCATGTTTGATGGAGTCATGAGAAGTAAGCTGGAGTATGCCAGTAGTGTGTGGACTCCGCACCAAGCGAAATATATTAATATGCTGGAACAAATTCAGAAAAAGTTCCTTAGGTATGTCTATATGCGGATGCATGGAACGTACCCGAGATTCACGCACCATATGGAATTACTTGAGGCAACAAATAGATTTAGCTTGGAAACTAGACGTTATGCATATCTTGCAATTCTTAGTTTTAACATAATCCATAATCGTATTGACAGCCCATTCCTCTTGGAATGTTATGGCTTATACGTGCCTGAAAATTTCAGCCGTAGTCGTCGACACGACTTGTTCAAAATACCATACGGCAGAACAGATATTCTAGCACAGCATAGCATAACAAGAGGAATGGTTCTGTTGAACGAAATATCGGAAACACTAGATATATATAACTCTTCTTTAGATAGCCTTAAGATTTTTTTGTATAATAATCATCTTCCTATGTGTTAAGACTGTCAAAATGAGAAAATTATACAGTAATTGGATAAAAATCTGTTGTACAATTTAAAAAAAAAAATCCTCCTGTGGTAGGAGAGGGGGTCAGTTGAATTAGGGAGCTGCCGCCAAATATAATTTTTTTGTATTGGATCTGTCAACTAGACAGCTGTCATCCGCACGTTTATGAAGCACCATAATTAAAGTGACCCCCTTTCTTGCTTACGGTGGAGATGGGGTCGCATAATATAACGTTGAGCTTACAGCGCATCCTCTGCTCAGGTGTGGCGGGTCTGTATGGGATTATACGGTGAGCGATATTGTGCGTGTGATGATTTTTTACAGCTAAGTCTGTCGGCCTCATTATGAAAACTCACATAACTAAAATGTTACCACTGATTGGTGGTTGCTACTTAGTTGTCTGGTCACCGGTCACTGGTCACCGTTATATTATACTGATATTTTCTAATGCTACTTCCACACCAAGATAACTCCGATCCAAGATTTTAAGGCCCCAGCTGCGAAATCCACCGATAGGAATCTTTGAAATTCTATGGAAAAAAACTGTTGTATTTCTTTGGTTTATTTAGATTTGACGTTTACGCGTAAAACGCAATAAGTGAGTAATATAAATTTTTCGAATTCGCGGTCGAATGTAAAATGCGTAAACAGGACCCATGATTGGAACAAAAGTACAGGTAGAACTTTTCATTTTCAGATCGTTTCTATCAGTTTACATGTTCCACAGATATAAGTGTATTCTATATGGCATAGACCTATCTCATTAATTTTATTAGTATTGGTGCTGGAAAAGAAACACGCAATACAGCTGTGACATTAAAGTTGAACTTACACAATAAGCTATATTAGTTCAGCTTTAGGAGGAAACCGGTCGTCCGTACAAACGTATTCCCCAATTTTCTCTCTGGATTCTTAGTGCAAATGTTTTTTAATATAAAAAAGATTTTAACAATCGTGTCAGTCTATGGTCGCACCGTTTTGCTTTTTTGATAAGTTACTTTTTATACGAGTTAGGTTTGGTAAAATACCTATTATTCAACTATGATTTTAGAGTTTCACAGCCAGAAGTATTATAGTGATTTATTTTTGGGGTATCGTGCCGTGTTGTGCTGCCTCCTTTTATAGCCAAGACATGGACAAAACATTATCAATTTGCTTGCCCTTTTATTCTGTACTTTCAACATTTTCAATATTTTTATCAGTAAATAAATTTATTCCTATCTTTCAGTGGAATCCGAACTGACAAAACTACAGACTGCTCTCAACTTGTAACATTCTTTCTGAGTTTCTGGAGAAGGTTACATGAGGTTAGAGAAATACCGTCAGTCACGGTGCACGATACAAAGGCGGGGCCGTAGCTAGGGGGGGGCATTAGGGGGCAATGCCCTACCTTAAAATACCTGTGCCCTACCTTAAGAAATACCATCGACTATGATAATATACTAGTAAACCGTTTGTTCATTGTTTGACATGATTGAAAAAAAATACTACCTATTAGTGTAGCGTAGCGACATCTAACTAAACAGCTTCGAATTAACCAAAGAATCATATTAGGTATATCAATTCTTTATTCTGCCCATAGATGGAATTGAAGTAAGTGGTGAGAGGCTGTGCGCGTGCTGCTTAGGGGGAATTCCCAAACAGTTTGGGGATGTTATTCAAAAGTTGAGTCATAAATAAACCAATCCCTAGATCGATATCTTCGGGCCTTCTCCATACTAAACGGTTTGTCATCAGATCAAGCACTTGCATACTGCTCGCTAACAACGTATGCAGGGGCAATATGGGTCTAGTTTTAGTAAATTATAACTGTAGGGTCGTTCTATAAAAAAATTAAAGAGTCCTTGTTAAAGAGTAACCTTCTGTTTTTTTTTTTTTTTTTTACATTGAATACCGCACAAGAATCTCAACTGCTCCCGTCTGGAGCCAGTGAGACTATGGCATCCCCAATTGGGGTATGTTGTGAGGCTGAAGGTAGTGGGGAGGGGAAGGAGGTGGGGAAGAGGAAGGTTGGGAAGTACCTGGCTATTCAGATCTGGTCACTAAACACGGCTAAAGCCATTTTCAAGCAACGTTTCAATTCTGAATGGTGGTCTTACACCAGGGCGATACTAATAGTATCTTCCACTCTGGAACATGCCGCAAATATACTATATATTATTTTTAATGAATTAATTGTGAAATAACACAAATTAATCAAATAAAATTTATTTGCGCATGCCGGGTTCGAACCCGCGACCTCCGGAATGTGAGTCAAGAGTCTTAGCCACTGGACTACGAAGGTCGTCGTATGTATGTCTTACACCGGGCGGGTATGTGGTGGATAACCTCCAATTCACTTCGAATAAGAGAAAGTTTTCCTTCAAAATGTGTCAGCAGATGAATCCACAACTGGAAATTTACATTCTGATCAAAACTTTTTTTTTAGATGAGCTCCACACAGGAGGCCCTGAGGAAAATAATTTCCCTCAGGGCCTATGTCATTTTTGGGGATGCTGTGTGGAGGGGTGTTTTTAGGGAAAGGAAGGAGAGGAGAGTTCTTGGAAGGAAAAGGGTTTAAGGAGTGGGTAGGAATCTGGGGTTCAGTGTATCCTGGTCATCCGAGACAAACCTCACCCCATGAACCCGGGCACCCCTGCTAAATCACCAAACGTAGTGAACCACTTGGGGTGACCTATGGCAGAGGTGTTGGTTATCCAATAAAGGTTCCTGGGGCGGCGGTACCCATTCCCGCCTCCCAAATTGAAAACTGGTTTTAAATGGGTGAATCTGCTTGCGTGTCCACAGATTTAATTAGTATTACTCTCATATAATGCGTAGTATGGTTTTCTAACGAATTACGAATTTTGTGGAATGGTTTGAAATAAAAAATTTAACTCCTCTCGAAATATCAGAACGGTTTTCTTCGAAATATGTCAGCAGATTAATCCGCTACTGAAATTTTGACAAATCATTCGGAACATGAAACTGGTTTTAACCCAGTAGTTAATCTGCTAAGTCCTCGGCTTAAGCTCAGATACTACACCCAGAACAAGAAAATGGTTTTCCTCTTACTTTTGTACTTGGAACACACGGATGGTTTGATGATCCATTGGAACACGTGACGATCCATGAAACTTTCTTAGAATTGTCGCGCATCGCCCACGGGCCTCTCTAGTCGCTGCAGTTATCAAAATGATATTATTATACATTCATTTGAAGAAAGGGGATTCTCCAGGTTTGTCACAGAATAAGTAATGAAAAATTCCGGGCCCATTTCAATCGGTCTGAATCATATACGCAACAAAAATATGAAAGAAATGATTAAAATTTTAACACGATATTATTATTATTTATTGTAAAAGTTTGCCGCCCCTTAAAAGTGCCCCCGGAGCGCACTCCCTCCCCCCCCCCCCTCCCACGCTTGACCCAGATCAGATCATTTTACTTGCGCCCTACCTGTAATTACCGCTGCCCTATCTTAAATTCAACTCTAGCAACGGCCCTGTACAAAGGTAATTGTTATTTTTTTTTTTCATATTATGATTACCCTATAATCAATATATATTATAAAAGAAAGTCCAAAAAAACGTGCGGAACGCAAAAACTCAGAAACGCGTGCCGGTATGATCAAGAGAGTTATATGGTATGGTAAATCTCTATCCCCCCTAGGGAATAAAGGTATTCGTTTTTACCTAAAGGGCTTGCTTTTGAAGATATAAGGGCTGAAAGTTCTAAGAAGACTCTAGAAACTTCAAGAAGAGTCTGGAAGATTCCGGAAACTTCTAGAAAATTCAATAAGACTCCGGAATGTTTTGGAAGAAATGGAGGAGTATGTCAGTGAGTTCAAAAGGTTCCGGAAAGTTCAAGAAGGTTCGATAAAGCTATAGGAAGTTCTAGAAGGTTCGATAAAGACGTACAAAGTTCTGGAAGGAGTGGCGGAGTAAGTCGGTGAGTCTAGAAAGTTGTGGAAAGTTGTAGAAGGTTCGATAAAGCTGTAAAAAATTATAGAAAGTTTCATAAGGCTCTAGAAAGTTCTGGAAGGAGTGAAGGAGTGTGTCGGTGTGTCTAGAAGGTTCCGGAAAATTCTAGAAGATTCTACAAAGCTGTAAGAAGTTCTAGAAGGTTCGATAAAGCTGTAGAAAGTCCTAGAAGGTTCGATTGGGCTGTACAAAGTTATGGAAGGAGTGGCGGAGTACGTCGGTGACTCTAGAAGGTTCGATAAAGCTGTAGAAAGTTATGGAAGGTGTGGCGGAGTATTTTGGTGAGAAAGTTCTAGAAGGGGTGGAGGAGTGTGTTGGTGTATGTAGAAGGTTCCGGAAAATTCTTGAAGATTCCACAAACCTGTAGGATGTTCTAGAAGGTTCGATAAGGAGTGGCGGAGTAAGTAGGTGAGTCTAGAAAGTTGTGGAAAGTTGTAGAAGGTTCGATAAAGCTGTAAAAAGTTATAGAAAGTTTCATAAAGCTCTAGAAAGTTCTGGAAGGAGTGGAGGAGTGTGTCGGTGTGTCTAGAAGGTTCCGGAAAATTCTAGAAGATTCTACAAAGCTGTAAGAAGTTCTAGAAGGTTCGATAAAGCTGTGCAAAGTTCTGGAAGGAGTGGTGGAGTAAGTCGGTGAGTCTAGAAGGATCTGATAGTTCACAAATGTTTAGAAAATTATGGATAGAGAAAGTTCTAGAAGCTTTCAGAAATAAATGACGGTGAGTCTAGAAGATTCCGAAAGATCTAGAAAGTTCGATAGAGCTATACAAAGTTCTGAAAGGAGTGGAGGAGTGTGTCGGTGTGTGTAGAGGGTTTCGGAAAATTCTAGAAGATTCCACAAAGCTGTAAGAAATTCTAGAAGTTTAGATAATGTTGGAAAAGGTTCTGGAAAGAGTGGCAGAGTATATCGGTGAGCCTAGAAGGTTCCAGAAAGTTCTAGAAGGTTCGATGAAGCTGTACAAAGTTCTGAAAGGAATGGTGGAATATGTCGGTGGGTTTAGAAGTTTCCGGAAAGTTCTAGAAGGTTCGATAAAACTGCAGAAAGTTCTAGAAGGCTTCTTAAAGCTGTAGGAAGTTCTAGACGATTAGATTGGAATGTACAAAGTTTTGGAAGGAGTGGCGGAGTATGTCGGTGAGTCTAGAAGGTTCCGGAAAGTACTAGAAGGTTTGATAAAGCTGTAGAAAGTTCTAGAAGGGGTGGAGGAGTATGTTGGTGTATGTAGAAGGTTCGGGAAAATATTAGAAGATTCCTCAAAGCTGTAGGAAGTTCTAGGAGGTTTGATAAAGCTGTACAAAGTTCTGGAAGGAGTGGCGGAGTAAGTCGGTGAGTCTAGAAGGTCCGGAAAGTTCTAGAAGGGTCGATAAAGTTGTACAAAGTTCTGAAAGGAATGGTAGAATATGTCGGTGGGTTTAGAAGTTTCCGGAAAGTTCTAGGAGGTTCGATAAAGCTGTAGAAAGTTCTAGATCGTTCCGTAAAGCTGTAGAAAGTTCTGATAGGAGTGGAGGAGAGTGCCGGTTTGTCTAGAAGTTCCCGAGAAATGCTAGAACGTTCCATAAAGCTGTAGGAAGTCCTAGAAGGTTCGATAGAGCTGTACAAAGTTCTAAAAGCAGTGGCGGAGTATGTCGGTGAATATAGAAGGTTCCAAAAAGATATAAAAGAATCGATATAGCTATAGAAAATTTTGGAAGGAGTGGCGGAGTATGTCGTTGTGTCTAGAAGTTTCTGAAAAGTTCTACAAGGTTCGATAAAGCTGTAGAAAGTTCTAGAAGGAATGGCGGAGTATGTCGGTGAGTCCAGAAAGTTCCGGAAAATTCCAGAGGATTTGATAAAGTTTCATAAGGTTCGATAAAATTGCAAAAAGTTCTGAAAGGAGTGGCGGAATATGTCGGTGGATCTAGAAGGTTCCGGAAAGTTCTAAAAGGTTCGATAAAGCTGTAGAAAGTTCTAGAAGGCATGATAAAATATGTCAGTAGGTCTAGAGGGTTCCAGAAAGTTCTATAAGGTTCGACAAAGCTATAGAAAGTTCTGGAAGGAGTTACGAAACACGTCAGTGAGTTTAGAAGACTCCGGAATGTTCCACAAGGTTCTGTAAAGCTGTACAAAGTCCTGGAAGGAGTGGCGTGAGTATGTCGGTGAGTCTAGACGTTTCCAAAAAGTTGTACAATGTTCGATAAAGCTGTAGAAAAATCTATAAGGAGTGGCAAAGTATGTCGGTGAGTTTAAAAGGTTCCGAAAAGTTCTAGAAATTTCGATAAAGCTGTAGAAAGTTCGGGAAGGAGTGGCGAAGTACGTCGGTGAGTCTAGAAGGTTCCGAAAAGTTTTAGAAGGTTCGATAGAGCTTTAAAAAGTTCTGGGAGGAGCGTTGGAGTATGTCGGTGAGTCTAGAAGGTTCTAGATAGTTCTGGAAGGTTCACTTATGCTCTAGGATGTTATGGAAGGATAAAGTTCAAGAAGCTTTCAGAAATGAGTGTGTCAGTGAGACTAGGAGGTTCTGGAAAGTTCTAGAAGTTTGGATAATTATATTATTAAAAAAAAACAATTTGCATGCCGCTAAAACTCAAAGACGAGTCCCGGTACGATAACGGGAGTTAGATTGTGTGGTAGCCCTCTATCCTCCATCCATGAAGAAAGTTCCCGTTTTTACCCGAAGGGCTAGCGTTTAAAGATATAAGGGCTGGAAGTTTGAAATTGACCCGTTGAAATTTCTAGAACAGTTCAAAAAATTCCAGAGTATTCTTGAGCATTCCACCACATTCCAGAACATCTTGGAACATTCTGGAATGTTCGGAAATAGGATGGAACGTTCAGGAACATACCGGAACAGTCCAGATCATTGTGGAACATTCCAGAACACTCTTGAATGTGGTGGAATGATCTGGAACATTATTCTGGAACATTTGAAGTATATTTTCTATGGGGCCACCCATATGTGGTATATAAAGCAATATCCGTCGTGGATTCGAACGTCAATTCAATCTCACATCAACTACATGAGCAATGCCGGACACCCCAGTAAGAGTACTTGAGAGCATTCCACAACGTTCCAGAACATCCCGGAACCTTCTGGGAAATTGTGGAATGTTCGAGAATAGGGAATCGGGAACATCAAAATGAAACATTCCAGAACACTCTCGAATGTTTTCCTGAGCGAAGCCGGGTAACCCAGCTAGTATCAGATAAATTTAACGCATTTGAGTAGGTTTCTTTATATAAGTATTTATCCCAGAAGTAAGTTTAATATGGAATTATGGAAGTTATCATAAGGGTGTTAAGGGACGTACTTGACTTACTTTAACCAGTGATTTCTGACATTATTTGGAGTAAAAAATGTAAATGAAATTTTGGTCTCCGGTGACTTTTTTGACAATTTTTTTTTTCAGCGTCCTATGTCCGTCACTCCTTGGCACACTGACCCCCAAATTCCTACCCACCCCTTATGCCTATTTTCTTCCCATGCCTATTCCTACGCCTCTCCTTCCTTTCCTTAAAAAAGACCCTCCACACAGCATCCCCTAAGATGACACAGGCCCTACGGGAAGTTGTTTTCCTCAGGGCCTCCTGTGTGGAGCTAATGTAAAAAAAAATATATATATATATATATATATATATATGTGAGGGAGCGGGAGACGGAACGAGAAATAAAAGGCGTCGGTCGATGTATGAGTCAGTCGTTTATTGGGCTACGTAGCGAGGGTCGGTGAAGCAGGCGTGCGGTGTGATGGAGATGGTGTGGTGAAGGTCAGCGAGTTGCTCGACACCATGGCGGTGGAGATGACCTATCTTCCAGGCCGTTGCTCGACGCTTTGAAGCGCGGAGATGAACGGTGTGTGGCTCGGTGAGCTGAGCCACCAGCAGGTAGTCCTGGCGAGGCGGAGCATGTTTCCATGGCAGCGAAGCACGGTGGGGCTTCGGGGTGCCATGAAGTGGTGAGCTGATCCCTTGGCTGAAGGTGACGCAAGCCTTATAAGTCGCGGGATGTAGCTGTTCTCAGGAGCTGAAGGCACGATGGGCCTTGTAGCTGAGACGTGGTGGTGGACCTCGGGAAGCTGCCCTGGATGCGTAGCGATGCCTGCAGGAGCACTTGTGCGGAGATCGTTACATGCTGAGATGTTGGCCGACTGTTAATGTGAGACTGAACTGCAGCGGGCGAGCGATCGGCTGCTTATATAGCCGCGGCGAGTAATTACCCACACGGTAGGTAATACGTGCCACTCGGCAGTTGACGAGAATGTTCGGCGCCGTACAGATATTGTACGGTGCTATCTCGAGACCTTTCTAGGCGGTGGCGATATTATCATTTATCGGCGCGGCAGGTGAGAAAGTGCGTCGTGGCCAGTATAGGTAGGAAGGTATCTAGGCAAGTAGGTTTGCCGATGCGCGCGAATATTAGGAGATGTTTCTCGTATCTTCTTTTGATGGCGAAAGATAATGCGTCGCCACATATGTATCCATGGTGAAACAGTATCGAAAATTGCTCCCTACAAAAGCCCGAAGTTGTCGAACTAGTATGTGGTTTGGTTGATTTTTGTACCACACTGAAGCCAACTTCAAACGTTCGGACGATTGTGAAGAGGGATAGTTAGTGCGTTGGAAGTTCGAGTTTTTTTTATTTATTTTTGTTTTTTTTTGTTTATTGAAACATTTATTAAAGTTACAATTTTGCAACATAATATAACAACAATATTTCAAACACTCTCCTAATAAAGCAGCTGCTTGTGTTTAGGAGAGGACAACTAAATTTTAAAATATATAATTTATTTTTTTTCATCCATATAAATTAAAAATATTATTACAAAAATTATTAGTATGAGAAAACACGATACAAGTAATAAAATTATAGGTTAGTTAATATTTGATTCAAAGGATTGATAAAGCAAAAACATATTTCTAAACATGAGTGAGAGTTGGAAGGTTGCAGGTTCGAGTTGGCCCGAGATCGCATCCGAGGCGATCGGCGACATCCGTTATGCCAACTCGCACGAACCAGCCGTCCCCACATCAGTCTGCGAACGGCAGGCGATAAAGGCACACGTACCTCCTACTATTAACATGACAATATTATTACGGGAGAGTGGTAAAATAATTGTTTGAAAACATGTTGGGTATGTGGGTATACTTCTACGTAATAAGCAACTGATAAGATACAGTGTAGCCACAGCTGTTTGACGTCCGCTATTTTGGAGTTGGAAGGTTAGACGTTAGACTCTGTTCAGAAGGAGCGTGGAACGCGCACGCTCCATTTTCTTGGTGCTACGCGCGTACTACGCGCGAGTTAAGCAAGGATCATACTGAGCAGACGCAACGCGACGCAACGTTCCTGTCCCGTTCACACTGGCCGACGTACGTACGCGTCGCTGTGACCACGTGACAAGGGGTCTCTGGTTGTGCGCAGGCGCGTTTGATTTGACACATTTGACATTTATTTTTTAGGTTATGTTTATGTGATTCTCTTTTCAGCAAATGACAGCTTTGCCATATCTTGAAAGTGAATTTGAAGATGATTTGCTACGATTATTATTATTAAATCAATATTCTTGTAAAAAGAAAAAAGTGAGAAGTATTTGGGTCCACAACATTAACAAACAGAGACAAATGTTTGGAGAGTTCCATACTTTAGTAAAGGAACTAGAATCTGATGACGGACGATTCTTCATGTACTTCCGTATGAGTAAAGTGGTATTTGAAGAGCTTCACAGCATAATTGAATATGACATAAAAAAAGAAAACACACGTCTTCGAAAGTCAATTGGGATCAGAGAAAGACTGGCAGTGTGTCTAAAGTTTGATTGACATTCATTATAGGGGTATAATATTGAAAATCATGCCATGAATGGCTGAAATTTCTTCCTAAGTTGCACTGCGTATGCAGAATCTCTATAATCCTGTAATTTGATTTTATAAATAACTTCGTGCCGTCTAAAAGCTTCAATAAACTGTTCGTCATCCATTTTTGAATAATATCTGTCAAAAAAACAACCATAGATATAGCGAAACAACGTTAGATGCTCAGATAACACCAAAAAGATGTTAAATCATCTCGTAGTAGGCATGACCATACCCCCTCCACCTTCCACATGGCCCACGCCGATCTGGCTGCGGCAGATCCGCGTAGCGTAGGGGGCGTCGGTTAGCGTTGCGTGGGGCTAGTGTGATTCTAAAGCACCCGTTTCCATAGAAAATGTAAGGATGGTAAGTAGTCCAGATATGGAAATGATGACGTCTACCTACGTTGCGTGGGCCTAGTATGTTCCCAGCTTTACGCTCGTATTTTAAACACGCGCGATGCTTCTGGTCGCAATGTATTGGCGCCTAGTACTTCGCCTACGCGCGTACGCCAGTGGCGGATACAGGGGGGGGGGGGGGGGCGCGCGCCCCCTGCGCCCCCCCCCTTGGCTACCCTAAGGAACCCTAAATACAAGAAAATCTTTCTTCAATCATTCGCTCTACATGTCTAAACCATCTAAGCGTCCCTTTCTTAATCTTACTTATTACGCTTGTATCAGCCTTGCATTATTTTCATATTTTTTTCACACAATCATACATGGCTTTCTATAGCATTTAGTCCTTCCTCTGCCAGTTTCATGCTTCACTGCCATACCTACATCAGGGTTGGTACCCCGGTGCGTAGTCGGGAAACACGCCAAACGCGTGCCCAACATTTGTACACGGTTGACATTTGTCACATGAGAACGAGTCGTTTCTTCGACTCGTTCTTGTGTTCAACAGCTCGGCTGTGGAATGATTTGCCGGCCTCTGTGTTTCCTCCTTCCTACAACATGACTCTCTTCAAGACCAATGTTCATTCCTTCCTCTCCTCAAAATGACATAGGCCCTGAGGGAAATTATTTTCCTCAGGGCCTCCTGTGTGGAGTTAATGTAAAAAAAGCACTCCATTGTGGACTGCTAGCTTCGCTTCTTTCGACAGTTTTTTGTTAGCGCCAACGGCGTTCAGTCCTCCATAAATGCGGAGTTACCTGCATTTACCCTTCTTTCAATATCTCTATCAGACTCTACTCCCCATCTCTCGTAAATATACTTCCCGAATACATAAACTTATCTACTGTCATTTTTGGGTAAATATTACAAAATATTCCTAATATTATTTTATTATTAAAAAAAAAGTCTTTGAAGATGCTATGTGAAGGGTCATTTTAGAGAAAGGAAATAGTGGAAGGAAAAAGTTATGATAGGTGGTTAGGACTCTCTGGGTTAGTGTGTCCAGGAGAGATGGACGGATGAACCTTTCCCTCCCACTGTGATGCGAGGAAATGGGTCGAGGGATTCCTGCTGGAGAGGTTAATGGTCTCCTTCAACCAGTCCTTTCCAGCTCGCCACGCAGTACGTGGGCAAATGCTTCCGCCGCTACTTTGAAAAATCACATCCCACGAACTCAGGCATCCCTGCCAAGTCACCAAACTTAGCGATCCACTTGGGATGACTTATAGAAGAGGTGTTGTTTGTCCAATAAATAATTCCCGTGGCGGCGGTACCCACACTCGCCTCCTAAATTGAAACTTTTGCTTCATTCACATTCATACGTCGTTTCATGTAAAGGTACCCTTAACACGGCCCGACTCAAGTATTTGATTCCCTTGATCGTGTATTCCCTTGAATGCAGCCCTACTGCTCCCTGTGGCCAGCCAAGTTTTAAATGTGCGGTCCGTCAATCTTTTATTTATTAATTTATTGAAGTGGAAACTTCGTTAGCACCGTTGTGATTTGACAAACACATCCATCTGTATGTTTTAGCCTTCGAGAGAGTATTTTTTTTTCATTTACTCCACACAGGAGGCCCTGAGGAAAATAATTTCCCTCGGGGCCTATGTCATCTGGGATGCTGTGTGGAGAGTTTTTTTGAGGATAGGAAGGAATGAACATTGGTCTTGAAGAGACCCATGTTGTAGGAAGGGGGAAACACAGAGGCCGGCAAATCATTCCACAGCCGAGCTGTTGAACACAAGAACGAGTCGAAGAAACGACCCGTTCTCATGTGACAAATGTCAACCGTGTACAAATATTGGGCACACGTTTGGCGTATTTCCCGACTATGCACCGGTGCCGAAGGGATCAATGACGCTAGTTCCTCGGAGCATCTGCCATTATAATACCGGTAGAACAAGGATAGCATTCCCACCCGACGCCTGTATTCTAAAGACTGCAATCCGTCTGTTAAGATTGGAGAATCTATTAAGCGGACCGCCCGTTTCTGCACAGAGTCGAGGGTATTTTTTAGGTATTTTGGAGCTCCAGACCAGAGGTGGCTGCCAAAATCATATAGTTGGTCTCCTCTTTTGTGCGGTTCGTCGTATTTTTCCTGTTGACTACTTTTTAGTTTTCTTATATATTTAGCGCCCCCCCCTTGAGTTTTTTCTGTATCCGCCACTGGCGTACGCTTATGCGCATAGGCGTAGCCAGATTTTGTTTCAGGGTGGAGCAAAAAATAAAAATCTAAAGTAGGTACCGAAAAAATAGGCTTCTACAACATATCCATGCTTTAGGCTTTATGAATACAAAGAGTATGGACGAGAGAAAGAAAAACCATCCTATGAAGTTCTGTAAATTTGAAAACACGGCTCGGTCGACAATCCCAGAGGTCATGCATTCAGTAGCGTAGCGAGGGGGGGGCGGGGGGGCGGGGGGGCGGACCGCCCCGGGTGCCACCCGAGGAGGGGGTGACACTCGAACGTGGAGAAAAAACTTCCGAACGTGCGAAATTGCGGTAAAAAATATTTTACACGTTAACACTGACTGTTATTTTGCTCTATGGCTTGGTTGGTCGGGGATTCCCGAAAAATGTTTTTTTTTTGTTCTTAGCTCAGTCGGGGATTTCCCTGAAATATTGCTTGTGTCATTCTAATTTCGTTCGTATATTGTGATTAACGTAGACTCGTGAAGTGAATTATTATCTATGGACTGACGTGAATTAGAGAAGAAGTTATTATTGTGTTAGCGTGTTTATTAGTGCTAAAAGACCAGTTTGGAAAACAAGGTAGGTAGGCGTGAATTTTTAGATACCGTTTTGTAGCGCATGAATAGTTACAGTCGGGACAAGAAAAAGGTTTTTCATCACTGTGAGTTAGCAAGTGCCGTTTTAGTTATTTTTTTCGAGTATAAGAATAGTTGCAGTCAGGACAAGAAATAGTTTTTTTCCACTGTCGGTAAACGTGTGATTTTTAGATTTCTCTTCATAGTACATGAATAGTTGCAGTTGAAACAAGAAAAAGGTTTTTCTCCACACTGAGTCAGCAACTGACTTCATAAGTATTCCTTTTGAGAACACGAATAGTTATAATCAGGACATGAAAAAGGTTTTTCTCTTCTGTGAATCATGCTGTGAACTTTTAAATCTTCGTTTTGAGGACTTGTATAACTGCATTCAGATCATGAAAAAGGTTTTACTCCACTCTGAGTAGGCTTATGAATCATAGTGGAGTAAAGTGTTGCTCCATATGGAAACCTTTGTAAAATTATTTTCTTCAGGACCTCCTCAGTGTAGCTAATGTAAAACGAAATATGTGTTGTAAAACCATGTAGGTGTATTAAAGGTAAGACAGTATTAAATTGTGGAGATCCGGAATGAATGAAAGGCCGATAAAAATAATAATATTTTCCCAATTTGTTTATGAATTACAATTTAAAACAATAAAATAAACAATATGCGCATGGACCTATTGCGAGTTTTCTTGTTTTATTTTTACCGCAAACGCGATTAAAACAAGAAAAGGGTATTTAAGCGACTTTCCAGTACTTTGCGCAATTTAATTGAGACTTTTAGGTAAAAATAATCTCTTGGATGTTACGTAACGTTGTGGGGGAGGGAGGTGCAGAAAAATGTAACGGCGCGTTGCGTGGGGGGAGAGAGGGTCAAATTTTTAAAAAATTGCGTTGCCTTATACATGATCGCCCCCTTTACTATTTCACGATTGAAATTTTATCGTTACACTTTGAACACAAAACTGGTTTTAACCTAAGAATTGGTTATTATGTTTTCATGACAGCAAATGATTTTTTTCAGATTTTTGCAGCATATAAGAATTGATGACTCCACACGGAACTCTGTTATTTGTAGCTATATGGCTCGGTCGGTCAGCATTCCCCAAAAATTCTGTTATTTTATTTTCGTTCCTAGCTCTTACTATTGATTTATTGGGGATTCCCGTGAAATATTCCTCGCTTTTCCCCTGTGTCATTCTCATTTCTTTCGTACATTGTGATTGACGGGAACTCGCGAAGGAAATTATCACCTATCGATTGTTGAAAAAGCTGTTATTCTGTTGGTGTATTTCATTTTGAGGATAACAATTTTTTATTTACATATTTCACTAGCTAGAAACGTTTTTTAAATTTTAGGAAGTTTGCGTTTTAAATTTCTCAAAAAAAAAAAATAATAGGGGGGGGGTGACACCGCGTTTTCCGCCCCGGGTGCCACCCATGCTAGCTACGCCACTGATTAAAGGTAAGAGTATTAAAGGTAAGTATTAAATTGTGGGGATCCGGAAGGAATGAAAGGCCGATAAAAATAATAATATTTTCTCAATTTGTTTATGAATTACAATTTAAAACAATAAAATAAACAATATACGCATGGACCTATTGCGAGTTTAAAATCTCTTGTTTTATTTTTACCGCAAACGCGATTAAAACAAGATAAAGGCATTTAAGCGACTTTCCAGTACTCTGCGCAATTTAATTGAGACTTTTATGTAAAAATAGTCACTTGGATATTAGGTAACGTTTAGGGGGAGGAAAAATGTTATGGCGCGTTGCATGGGGGGAGAGAGGGTTAAAAAATTTTCAAAAATTGCGTTACGTTATACTTGAACACCCCCTTTACTATTTCACGATTGAAATTTTATCGTTACACTCTGAACACAACACTGGTTTTAACATAAGTATTGATTATTATGTTTTCATGACAGCAAATGATTTTCTTCAGATTTTTGCAGCATATTAGAATTGAAGACTCCACATGGAACTCTGTTATTTGTAGCTATATGGCTCGGTCGGTCAGCATCCCCCAAAAATTCTGTTATTTTATTTTCGTTCCTAGCTCTTACTATTGATTTATTGGGGATTCCCGTGAAATGTTCCTCGCTTTTCCCCTGTGTCATTCTCATTTCTTTCGTACATTGTAATTGACGGGAACTCGCGAAGGAAATTATCACCTATCGATTGTTGAAAAAGCTGTTATTCTGTTAGTGTTTTTAAAAGTGTTTTAATTTTGAGGATAACAATTTTTTTTACATATTTAATTAGCTAGAAATGTTTTTTATATTTTAGGAAGTCAAAATTTGTGTTTTGAATTTCTCAAAAAAAAAATTAATGGGGGGGGGGGGGTGACACCGCGTTTTCCGCCCCGGGTGCCACCCATGCTAGCTACGCCACTGCATGCATTGGCCAGCCAGGATGGGGCAAGCGCCCCACCGCGGCTACGCCCATGCTTATGCGCGTAACGATTCGCGGCGAATTCGTCACTTCTGAACAGGCACTTAGCCGCAGGATGATCGATAGCAACCACGGTCGGCCAAACTTCCAACTCCGATCTAATTTCGGAGTTGGAAGGCTGGCTTCGGTGTGGTAGTAGCATAAAAACCTTGGCATTGTATGCTAAAACATATAAATTTATGGCTAAAACATATAAGCTATTCCATAGAAAATGCGACCAAAGTGACGTAGGTGTATCTATGCATCTATATCTATGGACAGAGACGACAGAGTTTAGAAATGGTTTAGAAATAAGAACTGTCAGCTGTCAATGTCATCGGATGGTCATCGGTCATCAAGGATCAAGAGTGGTTTATTTTAAGGGTCATCACTCACACATCTAAATAATAATACCTATTATATTGAAGTCAAACATTTGTTTAATAATACTTCGTTTATTAAACCATCGTCAAACTAGCCCGTAAAATGGATATATCATTTGATAATTTTGCAAATATTTGTCGTGCATGCATGTCTTCGAAATCTGGTTCGATTGAATCGATTTTTATTCTACATTCAGCTGAAATGTTCACGGAATGTACTTCTTTAAAGGTACAAAACATACAAAAAATATTCAAACTCTAAAATATACATTTTATATGCAAATGCAACTAATAATAAAGTATTGGCTTAATAGGTGTCGGAGACTGACCAACTTCCGCAGGGACTGTGTACTAAATGTAACAAACTATTAAAATCGTTTTACGATTTTCGACTGCTGTGTCACACATCAGATTCTTGGTTCACGTCTTATATTTCTTCAAATAAGGTAAGATATTTCGGTAAATATATAGAAAAGAGGGACACCCCGTCAATCTAAAGTAGGTTTTCAGGCTAATTTTTATTTGTTTTTTATTTATTTTTAATGAAACCCAAGCTAAGAATGTAAAGTTTGGGTTAAATAAGAGAAGAAAAAAACTAACCTTAAAATTTTCACATCAATAACAGTGTCTGCAAAGTTTAGTGAACAATTGATTTTAATTTTAACAGAATAACTATTAAAATGCATTATTTTCCATTTTCGGTTACTGGAATAATTTCCTATTGTTATGTAACATTAAGAAACAAAGTGTTCGAAACTTTGGTGTCATAAAGGTGTACATATTAATTATTTTATGGTAAACTTTTAGATTTAAATATGCGTGGTGTTTTCTCGGTAAATATTCAGAACAAACGTCAACGGTTGTGTAATGGGATTGTGTATGTTATCTTTACTTTAAAAAACAGGTTTGGCTACGCAGGGTTTGTGTAGCGGGTTTGTGTATATTATCTTAATTTTAAAAGTTTTATCAAAAAAACTGCAAACAAAGTGATTTGACAGTGTGAAAGCAAATTTTCAATTTACGTAAATAAAATTAAAAATGTAACATTTTCAACCTCCCCCAATGCAAATAGTTGTCTTTTATGGTAATTAAGAAGAATCTAAAAGTTTTATCAAAAAAAAGTGCGTATTAACCGTTGACGTTTGTTCCGAACAATTACCGTTTTCTCTTTCTATCACCGTTTAGATCATATTTCTAACCATGATAGCAAGGGAGACACAACGATTTCTATGAGACCTATATGAGTCGTTCCAAAAAGTGAACAAATTAGCCTGAGGGGTTAATATCGATGCTGGAAAGGATAAATGGCTAAAGCGCCGTGCAGCTGGAAAGGAAGAGTGTCTGAGGCTCTGTACTTCGTTTGAGCCATTTTTGCTTTCCAGGTGGATAGCGCTGTATCCATTTATCCTTTCCAAGTCGATATAATAGATCTAAAGATTTCCTCTATTGCAGATTTCTTTACTAGCGCAATGCGACTCTTCAGAAGTTGATATTTCTAAATATGAAGAACCTTTGGTAAAAGCAAATATCAAATTGGAAAATGAGGATTCGGATTCAATTGGCAATTGGACCTTACAGACAAATATTTTAGCAGATGATGAAGTACTAATGAGTGATGATTTATTTAAAGCAAAGGAGGAGCTAAATAAGAGGATATCAAAAGGAAAATTGGTGAAACCTACACGAAAATGCCCTATTTGCATGAAAACATTTGGTAAGATTTTATAAATATGACCATTGGACTTCTAAATGAACATCTGTTCATATGGGGCAGTCAGCGCAGAGGTGGCACCACTCACTAATCTTTCTAAATGAAGTTACCAATCGGAAGGGGCTTTAAATAATAATATTATGTTCCATCGAATAGAAGTGGACAGACACCAAAAAAATATTTTACTGCAAATTCCACATTATTTTATTGCAACTTTTACTTGAACCACCCACCTACTTACCTAAACTTCAAATGCAGTTATCTCAGTTCTATATTTTTGTGGGGTCACACCATTCTGCGCTGACCACCTCAGATAGGGAGTGCTAAACCTCCTGGAATAACTTTTAGACAATGTTATTAAGCGCCATGACAATAAGCAGTATTTTTTATGCTTTCATTGGCTAGAAAGAGAAGCCGGTTTCTTTTTTCTTCCAATATGAATAGGGCAGCTAAATTATATCATGATATGTAGTAAATTAACCCCTCAGGCCTTGAGCATATTCTGTCAGATTATTAAGATTATTTCCGCTTTGCACTAAAATCCAAATAAATTAAATATTTCTGAATGTGTCCGAAAACTAATTTGAAGGGTGATGAAATATGCTGTCAAATCTTAGCATAAGGAATAAACATATAATTTTTTTTTTTTTTTTGAAATGCAAACATGAAAATACAAAATGAAATTTGAATAATTTTTCAATTTCAATTTTTGATTGCAAACCATTTTGAAAGCAAACATAAAAAGGGTTGAAAAGAACCTTACGTTTTTTTCTAACTAAAAGTTAACTGGTTATTTTTAAAAGTTAACCGTATGGTAACAGCGAAAAATAATAAATCTGGCCCACACGCCGGACTAATTTTATCTTTTTACCTCAAAACTACCCCTAAAAGTTGGAATTTCTAAAAAAGTTCTTTATCTTTTTTACTTGTACTATCATGTAGAATCACCTCCCGAAGTTAATGCACTTTACCCCCGGACACCCTGTATACTATATACATATATTTTTTACAATAGCTCCACACAAGAAACCCTGAGGAAAATATTTTCTTTCAGGGCCTGCCTAGCGATTCCGTATTTTTTGTGAGATCGTTATTGGATAACGACATTATCTTCTGTCAGATTTGTGTGGTTTTTACGTCACATATTTTAGTTTAGATCAATTGAAACATGAATTCCTGCTAGTACGCACAATTATTTACTCATTTAATGTACGTTGTACATAGAAAACGCAAATAACAGCCATAAAAATTACACAAATTTGGCAGGAGATTACGTCCGTTATCCAATAACGATCACGGAAAAATACGGAATCGCTAGGCTGTCATCTTTGGGGATGCTGTGTGGAGGCTCTTTTAAAGGAAAGAAAGGAGAGGAAGTTCTAGGAAGGATAAGGTATGAAGGGTGGTTAGGTTTAGGGATCTGGAGGTCAGAATGAATGAATCCATCCTTCCCACTGCGGTGCAAGGCAATGTTCCAAAAGTGTTCTGCTTAAGAGGCACAAAGTCTTCTTCAACCAGTCTCTCTCGATCCAGTCCGCCAGACAGCTGGTGGACAGACACATCTGCTGCCAAGAACCAGACAAACCTCACCCCATGAACCCGGACACCCCTGTAAGTCACCAAATGTAGCGAACCACTTGGGGTGACCTATGTTAGAGGTGTTGGTTATCCAATAAATGGTTCCTGGGGTGGTGGTAACTCCTATGTGAGCTGTTCGCAAAAGCAAACAAGTTAACCTTGGTAGTTAATATTATATTTTTTCAGGCAAATAAGAAATTATTGTTTTCTTTTCAGCGTACTTAAGATCATTTAAAAAGCACCAAGAAGTTTGCGGAAAAAATTGTTCTGATACATCAGATGCTAAAAATGACAAACCAACAACATTTTTATCGTGTGGTAAATTAATATAATATTATTAATATATTTATTTTAATCTCAGTTGGAGTGTTACACAACTGGGTGTCAAAAATGATCATTTTAAAAGCTAAGCCATTCAAGCGACTATCAGTGTTTAAAAATTTGCTGGGGAGGAATGCAGATCCCGCCAATGTCTGGAAATTAAATAAAAAAGCACTTTCTAGATGAGAAAAGTGTGGAAAAGCTGAATAAAACAAAAATTAAGGCGCGCTCGGCAAAATTGAGGGAGATACAACCGTTCAAAGTATTTAAAATTTCACTTCGCGAACTGATATTGACAGTCCGCCTGCCATTTTGTTATAACCTAATACGCTAAACATGGTTTGTGATACAAAAAAAGTGCCCCTTTATAACGCCTACTCGCGTCAAGGCAAGAAAAACATCCCAGTTTTCAAGTGATTTAGCGGCTACGCTAGGTTTGAGTAACATGGTTTGTGATTCTGGCGTACTATTAATTCTGTATTAGGTCTGGGATCCAACATAAGCAGTGAAAAAATGGCGAACGAACTGTCAATATCAGTTCGCGAAGTGAAATTTTAAATACTTTGAACGGCTGTATCTCCCTCAATTTTGCCGAGCGCGCCTTAATTTATTTTTTATTCATCTTCTCCACAGTCTTCTCATCTAAAAAGTGCCTTTTTATTAAATTCCCAGACATTGGCGGGATCTGCATTTCACCCATTTGCTGTATTTGACACCATTATCGTCTTTCAATTGCAATATCCAGTCCAGTCTCCAGAGGCTGTGAAAACTTCCTTACGTATGTTCATATTTTACAGGTCTCTGCCTCGAACAATATGAATGTTTAGAAATGCTGAATTATCATTTAGAAGCACACAAAACAGACAACATCTTTGTCTGCAAAATATGTGACTTTAAAGGTGTAGATTGGGCAGATTTCTTGAGCCACAGGTAAAAATATTACTCTAATTAATTTTATGATTTCTAACAGCCGTTGTTCCCAACCTTTCAATCGACCAATTTGGGTCTGCGATCAGCTATGCGATTGTAAGAATTTTGCAGGGTAACGCTCGATTTGCGTTGTTCCCAAACATTTTATCGTTGATTTTCTTAAGTGACCCCGCCCACCTTCATAGACAATAAAATGATATCAAAGTAAAAACTTTCGATGTTAAATTAATATTAAAGAGTTAATTATTGTATTTATTATTAACACCCTTAATTTCTTTTAACCACTGGAGCGATTTTGGTCGAAAAATGGACCACTTTTATTTTTCTGCGATTGATAGCGGTCCAAAAATGGACCACATTTTCTTAGCATTCGTAAAACATTTATTGTAATTATTTAAAACATTTCCTTGGCCAGTCATTTATTTTAAAACGAAGCTATTGAAATGCTTTATCTATTATGACCACAGAAGTCGCAAATCCGAACTTCGTATACTATTTTAGAACGATGTAAAAAATAAATTTAAAAAATATTTTTTTCCCGCTGAATTTTTGATCAGCTGTTTACGGATAAAATTAAGTCATTTTTCCATAGATATGCACCTTTCATTATCAAGTATACCACAGACAACAGACAGAAATCCAAAATATTCTATGTTGACTCAAATAAGTATCCCTCACGCAGTTTCAAGTAAAAAATATGCAGGATTTGCGCGATTATATACTTTACGATTTTTTTATAAATCCTACAAATATGAGATAAACGGTAAAATACAGGTTAATACATTGGCTATATAATAAGTTTTTATGTCTCCATCTTAAAATTCGAAGGTATGATTTGTTTAATTTTGGCAAAA